>JAZGLO010004079.1:0-750000 GCA_036873155.1 Biomphalaria sudanica | reverse complement strand
AATTGTGATTTCGTTGAAGTCAATGTTATCAAGCAGCATAATATAAGGTGCTTACTTTATTAACACTATTTAAGTAATTACTTAGAATGACATGATTTCGTCAATCTCATGAAATGAGGTCTTATTATTTTCATACTTTTATATGATTACTTACATATTCATTCAACTCTACATCATTGTATAAATATCGTATTCCATTCGTGTTATTTTAAATCATCATACAAATTTTGTATTTACAAGTGTGTATGGTGTTTCTGTTAGGCTGAACTTCAGGACGAATATAATTATCTAGGAAACAGAAAACCAATTTTATTACACACACATACTGTAATTAAGTCTGCCTTGCTTCATACATTTTTCTATCATAAATCAGCCTTAATCTTATTGTTTCTATTACCAACAACTTGATCCTGCAAATGAGAAACTCAATGGTTATGATATCATAGATTAAAAAAATTACTGTTTACTACTTATTATAAGGCCTATATGATAAGTCAAGTCTCGACATTTCTTTTAGATATTTGTATTACACCACGCCAATATTTCTCACAAATATTTTAATAGAATCATAATAAAACAGAATCAAAATACATTGTACAAAATCTATATTGCTACTTCTATTACTTTAACTCTTTTGTATTTCCGTTTTGCTGAAGTATAAACTTTGATTTACTACTTTGATATTAGTTATACCTAAACATGTGATCTTGTATTGGCAAACTTGTATTGGCAAATTATTTCTAGTATGCAGAAGAAAATGGATTTCCTCTTTAATATTATTTATAATCATCACTAAGCATCTTGTATATTAAAGACATTATTTTTAAGAAAGTAATATGAAAGTGTGCTGTTAAATTATTTTGGGATCTCATTGTTTCCAAAATATTCCTTGACATATTTTTAAAATCATTGTTTCCCCTTGGACATGTTCAGCCAATTTTAGTTCATATTTATAGGCTTTTTGTAATCCTGTCTAATTATCACCTACCGGAACATATCTCTGAATTATAATTCTTGTCTTAAAATAGTTTCAAAGTAATGCATTTTTGTGTACTTTCTAAATTGCACTAACCACACATGCACAGAAATCAAAACATTTTTGTTGTCTTTACCTGGCAAAAATTGTGATAATTGTGATAAATAACAATGGGGTACAGTCTGGCCACCGTTGTTGTTTTTTGTGAATCATTCTTCTTGCTTTCTAAACTTGGCGAGGCAAATATAGATGTGCAACAGTGTCTATATTCCTTTCATGTGTTGACTTTTTTTTTCCTTTTCAAAATCCCTTTATTATCTTTCAAAATATTCAATTACATATCAACTTGGGCAACAAATGATGAAAAAACATGGACCTTGTGTTATCTATATTCTGGACTTTCTCTTGTTATTAGCCCTATTGTCTTTTTCTTTTCTACCTGGACCAATACACACACACTTAGACACAAACTTTATGTCTATGTTGTTATTTCAACAAAGAAGTACGTTGTTTCCAATGCCTGTCCCTTTCGCTGAGCACCTGTATAGTATTGACTGATATTATTACGCTTGTGTCTGTATACAAATTTAGACAGGAAAGTGGAGTCACTAATTTCGCCTCCTTTGACTTTTTGCATTAGAACAAATACTATAGTATTTATAATATTGCCGTTTGCATTAAAAAAGTTGTCTTTGTTACCTCTCTTGGCATTAAAACATGTACAGTTTATTTGAAACAAAAGTTAAATAGTAGTCTTAACGATACAATTGGTTATGTGTTCATTTCATCACTGAAAGGAATCATACATTAATACATGTGTGTAAATGAAAGGTTTAATGGTGCAAGGTTGCAGAATGCGAATGTCGTGTAATGCTGGGTTCTTGCTTCCTGAAGTACTCTTGACACGTGACTAGACAAATACTATAAACTGACCTAAGTCCGTTTCAGCAGACAAACATGAAGTTTATTTTACAGCACAATAATAATAATACTGCACTCCTTGTTAGTGCTACAAGTCAAGAAATAATAAGCAATCCTATCCGCATAACAGCGGTATCAAATGTATCCAATATATGTTAGTTACAAATCACGTCCGCATCTCAGCGGGTAACACTGTGCAGAAATATAGATCAACAAATACATGTCTCAAAAGACCACTGGCAACAACTGCCCACAAGTTACTTTCTAACTGAAATTACTACAGACTTTTCGAAGTCGCTACTGTCCATCCCGGACCAAAATATACTTGACCACTCGGTCCAAAGAATACCGCTTGACTTAACTAACTTGACTTAACTAACTTGACTTAACTAACTTGATTTCACTTGTCTACTTGACTGACTGGACTTAAAGTCTAACTTTATTCATTAAACTTCCTGTTTTCTACATCAGGAACTCCACGTGTCCTTTAAACTCTAAACATGACGTGAACTTTAGATCATGCAATGTCAACTAAGACTGACAATGTGTTCATATTTACAGCATATTTTTTTTTATAAATGTTCTTCCTAAAGGGTTATTGTCCCTTTTACTTCTTTACTTTGTTTGAAAGAGTTGTATCCCTTTGTTTATATCCCCAGGTATGAATGTGCACATACACAAGTGATGTTTTTAAATGTTAGTTTTATCCCTATATTAACTCAATGATTCTGGCAGTTACTTTTGGACATTAGTAGAGAGGGGGCCTATATGACATATTATTGTATTTTGAGACATGCCGTAGTGTCCATACATAGATATATAATCAGTGATAACTATTTGTATGGCCAGCGGCATATGTCTTGATATTATTTTATAGTAGTGCTGGTCATTATGCTCAATAAATCACGTCTGCTTATATTGGAAGTTTTTGGGGTTTTTTTGTGTGTATTGTATTATTATAGATGTAAGTTAACTCCATTTATAATTGTATCTGAACTTCTATATACAATCACTCCATTTATAATTGTATCTGAACTTCTATATACAATCACTCCATTTATAATTGTATCTGAACTTCTATATACAATCACTCCATTTATAATTGTATCTGAACTTCTATATACAATCACTCCATTTATAATTGTATCTGAACTTCTATATACAATCACTCCATTTATAATTGTATCTGAACTTCTATATACAATCACTCCATTTATAATTGTATCTGAACTTCTATATACAATCACTCCATTTATAATTGTATCTGAACTTCTATATACAATCACTCCATTTATAATTGTATCTGAACTTCTATATACAATCACTCCATTTATAATTGTATCTGAACTTCTATATACAATCACTCCATTTATAATTGTATCTGAACTTCTATATACAATCACTCCATTTATAATTGTATCTGAACTTCTATATACAATCACTCCATTTATAATTGTATCTGAACTTCTATATACAATCACTCCATTTATAATTGTATCTGAACTTCTATATACAATCACTCCATTTATAATTGTATCTGAACTTCTATATACAATCACTCCATTTATAATTGTATCTGAACTTCTATATACAATCACTCCATTTATAATTGTATCTGAACTTCTATATACAATCACTCCATTTATAATTGTATCTGAACTTCTATATACAATCACTCCATTTATAATTGTATCTGAACTTCTATATACAATCACTCCATTTATAATTGTATCTGAAATTCTATATACAATCACTCCATTTATAATTGTATCTGAACTTCTATATACAATCACTCCATTTATAATTGTATCTGAACTTCTATATACAATCACTCCATTTATAATTGTATCTGAACTTCTATATACAATCACTCCATTTATAATTGTATCTGAACTTCTATATACAATCACTCCATTTATAATTGTATCTGAACTTCTATATACAATCACTCCATTTATAATTGTATCTGAACTTCTATATACAATCACTCCATTTATAATTGTATCTGAACTTCTATATACAATCACTCCATTTATAATTGTATCTGAACTTCTATATACAATCACTCCATTTATAATTGTATCTGAACTTCTATATACAATCACTCCATTTATAATTGTATCTGAACTTCTATATACAATCACTCCATTTATAATTGTATCTGAACTTCTATATACAATCACTCCATTTATAATTGTATCTGAACTTCTATATACAATCACTCCATTTATAATTGTATCTGAACTTCTATATACAATCACTCCATTTATAATTGTATCTGAACTTCTATATACAATCACTCCATTTATAATTGTATCTGAACTTCTATATACAATCACTCCATTTATAATTGTATCTGAACTTCTATATACAATCACTCCATTTATAATTGTATCTGAAATTCTATATACAATCACTCCATTTATAATTGTATCTGAACTTCTATATACAATCACTCCATTTATAATTGTATCTGAACTTCTATATACAATCACTCCATTTATAATTGTATCTGAACTTCTATATACAATCACTCCATTTATAATTGTATCTGAACTTCTATATACAATCACTCCATTTATAATTGTATCTGAACTTCTATATACAATCACTCCATTTTTTTATTTCCCTTAATTTTTTGTGCAGATATAATAAATATATATATAATGTAAATAGCGTATTTTGTATATATAGAGTGGGATGGATGGATGGATGGATAGATAGATTAGATAGGCAGATAGATATATAGATTGATAGATAGATAGATAGATATTGTAATACTTATCCGATATAATGAGCTGTACATTCTCATGATTACATTTATGACAAATGTTTTTTTATATTTAATCTATTCTTCGGCTTTCTAGATTTAACATTTTTGAATGATTTCCTATACCAGATAAAAAAAATAATGTACTTTGGTCTTTGTTTCAGAATCTTCTGTAGAAATTATTATTGTGCATGTTGTTGTTGTTGTTTTGTGTGCATGCCATTAACCCTACTAATGCCGATGACAGTGATCACGAGAAATAGTTAATGGATTGTTTGCTTTGTTTGAAAGGCAGAGGCTAGGATGGAATGTTAAGTTAGATTGTGAGCTTTGAAAGAAATTGGCACGTGTGACTGGCCATTAGGTTTTCTTGTGAGCTTTGAGTCAATTTAGAAGGAAATGTGACTCGTCGAATGTGATTTATAACGATGCAATCCGTTGCGCAATGAAATGCCGCTATCCATCGACGCGAACGGCCTTGTTTTTACTAACTACTAATCCGGGGTGTAGGGTAGTGAGATAGGTGAATGACAGCTATATTCTTTCAACTTACGAATAGTCATTCACCTAAATGTCTCAACTCCCTAGCTCATGTATGGTTCCTCGAATGCCACATCCTGGGCAACAGTCTTGGCTGACTGGCTAAATACATGAGTGATTAATTTATGAGCTTACTAAATTTTACAGGGTAGTCCACCATGTTTTGCAAGAACAGGAAATGACAAGATATATAAGATTTAAGTCAAAATCAATTTTAAAATATTTCCTTAACATTTTTGTTTTTTTTTTTCTATGAATTACATTGCAAATTTTGTATTGTCTTTGATAATTTTGAATTTTTCTAGGATTTTAATTTTTAGAGTGGAAAGAGAAGCAAGAGAATCCCAGGTAGTGAACCATTCCTTCATAAAGAACAAACTTTTTCCACTTGCATTTATTTTTTAAAATAAATCTAGGGCCTATTTTTCTTGTTAATACAATAGGCATTAGTAAGTATTATAGGCCAAGCTTGAGTGCTGTATCAAGCATGGTCATGCAATCTTCGATGGAAGCAAACTGTCACTTTGAGACATTATGTTTAACAGCACTAAATAAATAAAATTATTTTTTGTAATTCCTATTTGTGCTCTACATTGTTATGTATGTCTCCTACTCAGAAGAGTGTTATTCCACGTCGAATCTATTAGAAATAACTTTAAAAGATTATTTATTGTATTAATTTTTTTTACCCTCAGATTATTTTTCATTGGCAATGAGGAATTGTGATTGGAAAGCTCTTTACTTCATGTCTATTGTACAAGAATTTTTAGAAATCTGTACAAGTGCTATCCATTGTTTAAAATTGTTTTTATTATAATATTTCTTTTTGAAATGTTAATATATACTGTATAATATTGCTTATGTATGATTACTGTTTCCTAAACTAGGTCCAGTACATTATAGTAGAGATACAAAATATTTTTTGTTCAGATAAATAACTTGTCTAGATTGTATTTAGAAATTTTTCATTTCCTAATCCCAAAAAGACATTACCTAAACAGGACACTATTTTTCTACTTTTCTATTGTTGACGTTTACTGTTATGAAAATTATGTTCTGTATCGGTTGTCGTTCTTATGTTCACATGTGCTTGTAACTCGTCCGTGAGAATGTGTTCACGAAATGTGTGTTGTGTAGTCATTCAGTGTAGCCATACAGACATGGTTTTCGACTCTCTTATCTTTATGTTCATAACATTTACATTTTATAGGCATGAGATGATGCTAAAGTGGGTGTTGGGCTTATTTAGCAAGCTAGTTTTTGTCAATCAAAATTTTAACTTACGTGTATACACTAATATTAATTCATATTGAAATGAAAAGCATTTCAACTTTGATTTCTAAGATATTATTGTACCATATGATATATGAAATCTAGATGAGATATATTTTTTGTTATCAGTTGTTTAATAGGTTACATTCATCATTTTGTCATTATGTAGATACAACACTTAAAATGGTTGCACAAACCATAAAGTATGTAATTTTTGTTGTGTGTGCAAAAGTTCTCCAGATAAAAATATCATTGAACCAACTTTTTTTTCTTTATTTAATGTGATTTTCTTTGAAAGATGTAAAGTGAAACTGTCAGGAACATAAAAAAAAACTAATGGTTTCTAGGAACAGAACAGAAATTATTTATTTACATATTCAAAAACCACAAAGATTCTCTACTCAAATCCGAACATATCATTGGCTTCTAACATGAGTTCCTCACGTGTCATCTTGATTGCATCTGTTAGCGTACAGGGTTTCAAGCCACACGGACACTAGACATAAAACAATGTTGTAACAGTTCAATACAGTCTAATTCTAAACTAACAAAAAATAAATTTACTTACCCACTAAAAGTGGATAGATGGCAATGGTTATCAATAGATATATCAAACAGTACTTCAGTCAACATGGCCGTCAAATACAAGTTACAGGTTAACTTGCCTCTATTCAAATTACACAGGTCACGAAATCAAAACAACGAAAGTCAAATGCTTGTTATCCAGGGAAAAAGTCACAATCAATTGACTTTCAGTTTTAATTCGCTTTGACGCAAGATGAATTAGCATCTTAACCACGTGACTTGACTGACGCATGGTTTGTTGTTTTAAGTGCATGAAATAGAAGCGAATTATCTTCTCAAAGTTAGAAGCAATCTACAAGTAATGCTATTATGGCAATATTTGAGGCACCACTAGAAATTGCTCAAAAAAGCAAACATTTCACAGATGATGAGTATGTCAAAAACTGCTTCCTAAGATCATCTGAAGAACAGTTTCGTAATTTCAAAAACATACCAGAAATCTTGAAAAAAAAATGTTGCAGGTGGAAGATATTCAATTTTCTTCTGCCTTATCACTTGCTCATTTTGCCAGGTATACGTCTTCCCTTGGATTGCTACCGCTTTCATGAAAAACTATAGAGGACGATACCTTGAAGACAATAAGATCGATTTAAATAATATCATTTAAATAGCAACTGATAGAGCCAGAAGTATAACAGAAAAAAATAAAAGGGCAACAATGATTCGTCACTGAATAATGCACAAGAAGTGCTTTGTGCTTAAAACGATTCCGACCGAAATAGTTGAGGTCATGAATTTGGTAATCAAGATTATTAACAGTATCTTGTCAAAAGCACTCGACCTCTTAAAAGAGATGAGGACTCGGTATTCCAACCTCTTTATTCTCCCAAAAATGCTATGACTTTCTTTAGGTAGGCCTAATGTGATGAAACGTTTTTCTTTGTGTTTGAATGAAATTGATACATTTCTAAATGAAAAAGGCATTTATCACACCGAATTAGACAACGACAAATAGTTGCAAAATTTTACTTTATGATTGATATAACAGAGAAATTAAATGAACTGAATCTAAAATTACAAGGAAAAGATAACCTATCCTATGTTTTGGTAGAAAAATTGATTTGTTTTGAAGAAAAATTATTTCTTTTTACAGAAGATATTCAGATCGGTCAATTACTTCATTTTTAATGTTTAAAGCAGTATCGCGATAAAATCAGTGCAAATTTTGACACGAATTTCTTCAGCTCACTTATAAATAGATCAAAAATGAATTTCTTGACAGATTTGAGCAGTTTAAAACCAACAAAACCATTCTAGCACTCCAAGTACATCTTCTCAACACAAATAGTAACGAAATCTACACTAGCACTAATGGAGTTGATACTAGATCTCTAGAAATGCAATTGATCGATTCAAAACGTAAAACTTTGTGGAGTGGAAAAATTTACAGAGTTCAAAAGTAAGTGGAAAGTTTTGTAGGTACAGAAATGTATGTATGCAGCGCAACAAAAGTGGACAGCTTTAAAATGATTGCCGTGAGTAGATTAGGCGTATGGAATAATCTTCCAGATTGCTACAGTGAGGCGTATATGTTGGCATTTGGAGTGCTGACTATCTTTGGATCGACATATTCGTGCGAGCAAGCGTTCTCTTGCATGAATATAATGAAAGTAAGAAGGCACCTAACAAATGAAAATTTAGAGTCGAGTTTGAAACCAAAAACAAGTTACCGTATGAACTTAATGTATCTAAACTTTCTAAAACTATTAATTGCTTACCCTGTTAACAAAAAAAATTATCTAATAATGCCATATATATCTAATTTGTTTGTGAAAACCACTACTTATATATAAATTTTCATTTTAAAAAAAATTTCATTATGTGAGAAACTTATAATTGGCAAGAAAAAAACTTTGTGGCTCTTTAAAAACTTCGAAATTTTGTAAATTGTAATTTTTGGCTCTTCCGACTGAAAAGGTTGCCGACCCCTGCCCTAGAATAGGTTCTTCCTTGAGTTAGTGGAAAAATTGTACACACCCTGCCCCCAGGTCTTCGGGACGGAGCACCGACGACAAGCGCTATTTCCGGTAGTTAAAACCGAAAAAATGCATATATTCTAAATTATCTATAGTTCATTATTTTGCTATTTAAAAGTTTTATTTAAAAAATCTAATTCTTAATCTATTCTTAATTACTTAGGACTTAAATCCTCCCGCGCCGTTCGGCGCATTGGGCGGCAAGCTGCCTCCACAAAAATTTGTCACTGGCAATGTCTGAAGCCTCTTCCCTTTGGTTTCCACTGCTCTGAGGACCTCCATAAAAGTGTGACGCCAAGTTATACTAGGATGTCCCTGTTTGAGCTTTCCTCGTAATATAATACTGTAATACAGGGATGCTTAAAATACGGCCCGCGACCCAGATCCGACCCGCGACGTGGTTCCATCCGACCCGCCGAAATTTTGGCACGAAGAGTAGACCCTTCAAAAAAGAAACATGTTGACTTATGTATCATTACATACGTTAGGGCCGTCAATTTTTCTTTAATTGATTGGTACCATGACCTTTAACATTAGTGTGTTTATGAACTGAGAATCTACCACAAAAAGAAGACGGATTTTAGCTTTTTTTTTGTTGTGCATGCTCATAAGCCAACATATTTGATGTGTAAAGAAAGTGTGGCTGTTTTTTTAAAAGAACAACATATAAACGTCATTATGAAACAAACATGACGACATTCTTGGTTTGAGTCGCGAATAAAAGATTGTTAAAAAAAGCCTACAGATTGGAAATTTGATAGGAACATTTACCGAAAAGCGACAAGAAAATGAGTCGGTAGTAAATCTTGCTACAATGTTGCTCCTTTTTAAGTAGAGAAATTAAGACATTCTCTGACGCGTGAAAAAAATCGTTTCAGATATCCAATTCCTTAATGTAAGTACTAGATCCACGGGTTTATAATCAATTAGTTACAAATTCAGGTAAATTTCATTTTTTTAAATACCTTTTCGTTCATGTGGCCCGCGACACGGCTGTCAGAAATTATAATGGCCCGCAGGTCGAATTAGGTTGGGCATCACTGCTGTAATATATTGTATGAAATGCACTGAACTACATAGAACAACTTTCCAAATACCTTCAACTATGAAATTATTACGCCGACACTGCAAATTGTAAGACACTTAGTTAATAGTTTGTAAAGAATCGCACCATAAATGACGGACTTTGAACTCGATCAGTGACTTCATGACTATGTTGGGTTAGAGGCTACCTAGAGACATAAAGTCAGTTGATAACAGGATTCTCTAGGTATAGCGCGTATTTATAGACAGAGACTCGACGCAACTCGACTGTGGCCTTTTGAGTATTCAACCATCATCTGAATCGTCTAACGGTTTGGACTTCGCTTCTTCCTTGTTATTTTGTGTGAGTCTATGTTCTTGTTAGTTAGTCTCATTGAAAACACCCGCACAAGAAACTCAGACATCTCCAGAGTAATCTGTTGAAATCAAACAGGTATCAATAACTACAAGAGAGAAGGCTTATCACAAAATATTAGTTGAAATATTGTTAGAAAAATCGTATCGTCTGCCAGTGCATTCGAGTTACAGTTCTTGACTATCGGAGTACCACACGAGTGTAAATGTAATAATTTCCCATCCAGTTTCTATTACAAAAAAACATTGACGTAGCTAAGGCGGGGGGGGGGGGGGAGGAGGGAGAGAATGGAAAAATCCCCTCCTCCGTGCTTGAGAGAGGCCCCAAATGAGTGTACTTTCATCATCACGTACAGCTATCCCTTGGTCTGTTGAACCGTTGGGGCACCACACAAGATTTGTTGGCCGTCTTTCTACATCCCCTGTCTTTTGCCTTGGATAGAAGAACCGTCCATTCTTTGATGTTGTCTTCTTTTTTCTCTGTCCACCTCTTCTTTTTTTTTTGGTACTGTTCCCCTGAAGGAAGGTCATTGCGAGCCTTGTAAAGTAAAGTTCCACTTTCAGACCTTGTGGCAGATGAAACAAAGGCCCGTGCTTGAGAGAGGCCCCAAATGAGTGTACTTTCATCATCACGTACAGCTATCCCTTGGTCTGTTGAACCGTTGGGGCACCACACAAGATTTGTTGGCCGTCTTTCTACATCCCCTGTCTTTTGCCTTGGATAGAAGAACCGTCCATTCTTTGATGTTGTCTTCTTTTTTCTCTGTCCACCTCTTCTTTTTTTTTTGGTACTGTTCCCCTGAAGGAAGGTCTTTGCGAGCCTTGTAAAGTAAAGTTCCACTTTCAGACCTTGTGGCAGATGAAACAAAGGCCCACTGTTTCTGTGGCCTACGGTTAACCAGGGTGTCACGTGGACAGCACAACGACCAACCGCCTTTGCTTTTGCCCAACTAATGTCAGGTACCCATTACAGCTGGGTGGACTCAGAGGCGCCCAAGGATCCCGAGACCTCCGGTTCGGAAGCCAAGCACTATACCACTCAGCCACCGCACCTTCATCCTCACACAAACACACCTTCAATTTACCCTTACAATCATTCCACTTTTTTCACGGTTACCTTCTTTTTTTTGTGTGTGTCTACAATTGAAGTCTTTAGATTATTGTCTACCTCATATCATCTGTCCCTTGACTTTGTCGCAGTAGTGCTGTGACAGTTTGCTTGTAAAAGCATGCTAGATTTAACATAATTTTTTTTTTGTATTTAATATACATATTTAGTTTTAAAAAGTGTAAATTTTTGAGTTTGTGAAGGGTAAGGCTCTTGGTAAACGCACTGCCGTATATCCAGAACTGCATTTACATAGTCTGAGCATGCCGAGCAGGCTACAAGCGGACACAACTCACGACAATGTTGTCAGCAGACGTAATATTTAAATTATTGGCGTTAATATTTTGAGACAAGAAATACTTTAAAGTTTCTGAAACCCTGATATTCCGATATATGTTTCTCTTTTATAGAGCCCCTTTCTTGTGGAGTTTTTTTTTTAAACCACTAGTTTTCCGACGAGTTATTCAGCGGCCCCCCTTATTATATATATATATATATATACGTAATAACTCAATATAAGATAAGATAATAGTAAGACGCGTTTAACAAGACCTGTGTGTGGCGATTTTCAAATTGTTATTGAACTATAAACTTCTAATCAAAGTAAGAAACTCGTATAATTCTATTCAATATCAGTCTGCAGCATTTCATTCACTACAAAGTTTCTATCTCACAGCTAGACGTTTAGCTGTCGTTCAGCTGTCTTGACCTCACTTTACCCCCGCTAGGCTGACCCATTCAACCGCTGGGCAGGCACGGGACAGTTTAGAGAGACACTTAAACTCCACGACAAACACACGCACACCAAAATTCTTTCACAACACCGTGGTAAGTGAAAGTCGGACCCTCGAAAGTCAAGAAGCACTGAATCTCAGGGGCTTAGCTAGGAATTTGTCATCATTAGGGGGCCGGGTGGGCTCTTGACCTTTAGGGGGGGGGGTTGGCTGTGCATTTTTCGTAATATTTAATATTTAATGTAAAAAAAACCCACTCATTTGGGGGACCCCCTAATGCTGGGACCCGGGAGGATTTTGATATTCTCCCCCTCCCTCCCCAATACGGAAGTCCGCGCTATTTTGTCTTGCGCTATTTTGTCGAGAAATTTCGCGCTATTTTGTCGGCGCTATTTTGTCTTGCGCTATTTTGACGGGAAACTTCGCGCTATTTTGTCGGCGCTATTTTGTCCGCGCTATTATGACGGGGCACCATATATATAGGCCTATATCCTCCTTCGTAGTCCATTTTAAAATGACATCATTCAGTGATTTAAAACTTGAAAAGAATACATTGCCTAATAGTGAGAGAAGAATAGCTTTTTGATTAGCTGGCATAAAATTGTGTTATGTTCAGTTTTTTTTATGTCTACTTAACTCCCTTTGTCGATTATTTCCATTGCTGATTTATCTTCCTTGACCATGTATTCCCCAATGCAGAGCGTTACTTCCACTCATTTTCCTGGCTTAGTAAGCCCTAATCAAGTTCACTTTATGTGTGGAAAAACCCAGAACGTTATGGAAATTTAAAAAAAAGGTATAGCCCTATATATTTTCCTTCCGTTCGTGTCATTCGGTGTACACACGAAATCAATATCAATTGTTCAAATGTCACAGGACTGTCCCGATGGATTCATTGATTCTGGTAGGTCTCTAGTTGGTCTGGTATTAAAAGCTTGACCGCATCTTCGCGTATCTGAATAATCAATTCTATGTTGAAGCCTCAACAGTGAAGAGAATGAGTTTTTGGGTGTCTTGAAGTTACTTCTTTTGTTCTATTCACAATATAAGATATGTAACTGCGCACGCTATCATTGGGTATGTCTGCACGGGGCAATGATAGAAGCTACCTGTTAGTATGTTTGGATGGGGCAATGATAGAAGCTACTATTTAGTATGTTTGGATGGGGCAATGATAGAAGCTATCTGTTAGTGTGTTTGGATGGGGCAATAATAGAAGCTACCTGTTAGTATGTTTGGATGGGGAAATGCTAGAAGCTACCATTTAGTATGTTTGGATGGGGCAATGATAGAAGCTACTATTTAGTATGTTTGGATGGGGCAATGATAGTAGCTACTATTTAGTATGTTTGGATGGGGCAATGATAGAAGTTACCCATTGGTATGTTTGGATGGGGCAATGATAGAAGCTACCATTTAGTATGTTTGGATGAGGAAATGATAGAAGCTACCATTTAGTATGTTTGGATGGGGCAATGATAGAAGCTACCATTTAGTATGTTTAGATGGGGCAATGATAGAAGCTACCAGTAAGTATGTCTGGATGGGGCAATGATAGAAGCTACTATTTAGTATGTTTGGATGGGGCAATGATAGAAGCTATCTGTTAGTGTGTTTGGATGGGGCATTAATAGAAGCTACCTGTTAGTATGTTTGGATGGGGAAATGCTAGAAGCTACCATTTAGTATGTTTGGATGGGGCAATGATAGAAGCTACTATTTAGTATGTTTGGATGGGGCAATGATAGAAGCTACTATTTAGTATGTTTGGATGGGGCAATGATAGAAGTTACCCGTAGGTATGTTTGGATGGGGCAATGATAGAAGCTACCATTTAGTATGTTTGGATGAGGAAATGATAGAAGCTTCCATTTAGTATGTTTGGATGGGGCAATGATAGAAGCTACCATTTAGTATGTTTAGATGGGGCAATGATAGAAGCTACCAGTAAGTATGTCTGGATGGGGCAAGATAGACGCTACCATTTAGTATGTTTGGATGGGGCAATGATAGAAGCTACCAAGAAGTATGTTTTGAATTGGGGCAATGAAAGAAGCTACCAGTTAGCATGTTTGGAAGGGACAGTAATAGAATCTATCTGTAACTTTGTTTGGAAGAGGCCACTACCAATAAACAGTCAAATATATTTGTTGTGAGAGACATAATAAACATAATGCTTGGCTGGGTTAGGAAAGACGCAACTATTGGTCGCAGATATCCCAGTGGCATAATTTTCAGGTGCAGTAACTTCGTTTGATGACCTCTAAAAAATAATAATATAAGACGTAGTCTTTATCCCTAGGAACTGAAGGAAAAAAAAAACACGATAGTTTATTATCAAAATTATGATAATCTTCAGACAGAAATCATTGAAATGTTGTCTTTCTATCTATGTTTCAGACCAAATTTAATTTTAAAATTAGTATATTTCGAAAAATTATAACTGTCAAACCAGAGTTTCCCCCAAATGTGACGTGTTAGCTAGTCCCCCCCTCCCCCACTACCAGCTGATATAGACTATATATATTTTTTTTTTATTTCTACGAAAATCGTTAGATCCGTTTTCGAAATCCGTGCCCACCAACCAAGGTTTTACCCATGACGAATTTTCAAGCTGATAAGAGGCAATGTAAAAACTATGACGTAGATCTACATCTGTTTTTTTTTTTTTCCCATGAACTAAGATGTAAGCGTCAGGCCGTTGGGTTAACGAGTTCTCAAATATACGATTGGTGTTCAAAGAGTGCAATGAAAACAATCGTCTGCTCTATCCCATACTGCCCGGCACTGCCGACTCCTAAACCAAAAGTGGGGTGGCCAGATCTAGCAGTGCTCGGCGCACGCTAAGTCAACATTCATTTCTCGGTGGCACTCAGTTTGAAGAGATAGTTCAACACAGACACCAGTTAAAAATAAGTATTGATTCACTTAGAAGCAATGTTTAATGTTTATAAAGTTAATTTAAATGGGGTAATACTAAATGGTGCAGCTAGAGGGCCCTGAATATAGGCCTACACACAAAGATGAGGATGAAATTCACAATAACCTTTGATATAGTGAAGCACCCCTTTGTTCCCAACGTACTTACTTACTTAGACTTAGGTCCTCCAAATTGGGCGGCAAGCTGTCTCCATAAAGATCTGTCACTGGCAATGTCTGAAGCCTCCTCCCACCTGGTGTCCACAGTTTTGAGGTCCTCCATGAAGGTGTGTCGCCAAGTAATACGAGGGCGTCCCTGTTTGCGCTTTCCTTGTTTTGGCTTCCATGTTATCGCAACTCTTGGTGTGCGTAATTCATTTTGACGTAGAACATGTCCCGCAAACCTCATGCGACGCTCAGTCACAACCTCACCAAGTGTTCGACTCCCAGTTTGGCATAGGATTTCCTTGTTTGAGACCCGATCTGTGTAGCTGACTCCCAAAATCCGTCTCAGCCATCTCTGTTGAGCCACATTTAGTCTTTTCTCAATTTTGACAGATGACTTCCACGACTCACATGCATATATAGCAGTTGGGATGACGATGGTGTTGAGAAGGTGTATTTTTGTCTCGAGTCCAATGGCTTGGCTAGTCCAAATAGGCTGCAGCCTCTGGAAAATGCTCCCTGCCTTTCCTATTCGGCACTCTACATCATGGTAAGCATCTCCATCATTTGTTATGATGCTGCCAAGGTACGTGAACTTGTCCAGCTCTTCAAGCTTTGAATCGCCAAGTCTGACGGGGACACCCTTTGCCTTATATCCCACTCGCATAATTTTAGTCTTATCCAAGTTTATGCGGAGGCCAATTTTGGGTGCCTCTCTGTCTAGGCTCTCCGTCATTTCTTGAATGCATTTATTTGTAGCCCCGAGTACATATAACATAAAATAAAACATGTCATATATGATATTTTTGTGGAAATAAATATTTTTAAAAGATCGCTTTAAAATATTTAAACGATGTTAATTGCAAGTAGACACAGACTAAAAAATAAAAAATACCTAGGTGTTATAATAAATGAAAAGCTATCATGGAATCCCTATATTGATGAATTTATTTTAAAAAATCAAACAAAGCATTAGGGTTTATTAAAAGAAATTTCTAAAAATCAAATAAAACAAAACTAAAATGTCATTTAGGCCAATAATAGAATATGCATCCTCTGTATGGGACCCCTCAACTCAAGAAAACATTTAGAAACTGGAACAGACACAAAAGAGAGCAGTGAGATTCATAACAATCGAATATTCACATTTGACTAAAGTAACACCTTTAGTAAAATCAGTAAATTTAGAAAGCCTTCAAGACAGAACCATCCAAACCCGATTCGAAGGTGCTATCTCTATTTTAAAAAGTTTGGAAGAAGGCCTACCACAAGGTTCAGCCGTTAGCTGCACACTCTTTCTAATCTACATGAATGACATCCCGGACCTCATTTCGGTCAATAAGGCACTTTACGTAGATGACCTCTTAATTTGGGCTACAGAGAAACATCCAGTGCTGACTAGATCCAAATTAAACAGGGCCCTCACAACTATCTCCATGTTTTCAAAATTATGGAAAATGGAAATACACAAAGAAAAGTCAGTTAATTCAATCTTTAGCCACAGCAACAAAACAGCAAAAAGAAACTGCATCCTAAAAATAGACTTACAGCCAATAAATAAAGAAGAAAATCCAACATATCTTGGTGTAAAATTATACCAAAGACTGTCTCTAATACACTTTATGGCAGATTTAAAAGAAAAGGCATCACAAAGATTAAACTTAATAAAACACCTAGCAGGAACATCCTGGGGAGCTGAAAAGAAAACCTTAAGACAGTTATACACTGGATACGTCAGATCTGTCATGGATAACTGTCTCTCCATACAAGTAGCCGCCAACAAAACCTATCAATCATTTTTAGACACAATCCAAAACCAAGCCTTGCGTCTAAACAGTGGAGGTATGAGAACTACTCCCACAGCAGCCTGTGAAATAGACTCCAATATTAAACCTCTTAAGTTAAGGCGCAACAGAGTAGCATTAGAAGCTATTGAGAGATACAGATGGATGGAGGACGACCATCCAAATAAACAACTAACACAGAGAAATAAGAAAAATAAGAAAAAAAAAGCAAAGAACTCTGATCCAACTTACTGACGAACTAGCCCTAAACACCTTCTACCCAATAACAAACAAAAAAAATACCAGATTCACAAACATAACTCCTGGCCTTAACTACAAAACAACCAACCATTAAAACACATTTAATAAAATAATACTCTAACAAAAGAATCAAATCCACTGGAGCTCAAAGTAGGCACGCTCGAAACAATTGAAAGCTATCCAAAAACAGCCATCCATATAAACACAGACGGATCAGCCTTCAAAGCCACCATCAATGCTGGTCTTGGTGCCTTCCTGGTCTTCCCCAAAAATAAACACTTTGAAATAAGTGCACCCTGTGACAACAACTGCTCAAACTTCAAAGTCGAAATTGAAGCAATTACCATAGCTTTGCAGATAGTCGAAAAGAAATTATATGAAGGGATACAATCACCATCAGATATTGTTGTCTTTACAGACTCCCAATTCACTCTTCAAGCACTTAACAACAGCACCTCTAAAAGCCCAAGAGAGTTGACAACACTAATAGTGATAATACACCAGATGATAACAAAATTAAAAATCAACATTACTTTACGGTGGATCCCTGGACACATTGGCGTTATGGGAAATGAAAGGGCAGATAAGCTTTCAAAGGCAGGATCATCTATAGAACAACCAAATAGACCTGTTAACTACCTCCCCTTAAGGTCAATGTTTATCAACAACCAGAAAGGGGGGTGGCTCAACAAATGGGCATCAGGAAACACAGGCAGAGTCATTTACAAAGAAATGAACATGCCTAACAAACTGGACAGTATTAACTTCCTCCCCCGCAAAGAGCAATCTACAATCTTCCAACTAAGGACAGGACACACACCTCTGTTAAATTCCCATCTCAATTAAATAAATCCCACACAACTCCCCCTTTGTAGACACTGCGCCCACCTTTATGAAACCGTAAACCATATCCTTTTTTTTAATGCCCCTTCCTAATCCACCTTAGGCAGACCCTATTACCGCTCCAGCCCAACATAACCAACACCCTGTACCCGCAGTGCTGAACAACTGGAGAAAACAGCACACTATTTTCCCTTGGCACAGTCTGCAAAAGAGCTCAGCAGCTCAGCAGCAAAAAGCTGGCTCGAAGAAGAAGAGGAAAGTTCAATCTCAGTGGTTTCGATCGTGAACGTGGCTTAGTTGCTCTGTTTACAATGTAAGTAATAACAGGTTTAATATTCGTTGTTTTTTTTTGTTTTTTTTTTCCGACCACCGCAAGCTGGAGAATTAGTGAGGAGTCAACTAGGGCCAATAATTATATATTCAGACTAGCTGATACCCGTCCTACGCTACGGTTGAAATAGTTGGTGTATGTGTAAATTTGTGTTTTTGCCCAGTTAAATGTTGTATCTTTCAATAAAAAAGGCCTTCATTGCAACGCTCTCCCACCTCAGCACGTATTAGGTCTATCTATTGTAACGGATGCATGTGTAGTCAGATGTAGCTGAAGTATTTCTAGAAGACTTAAATAGACTAAGTGCGTGCGTACCTTGTATGATTTATTTTCAATCTGCGAGCTCTTCATGCACACCGTTACAAATAGAGATAAGGTACTAAACAGGAACACAGACTCAATGACCAAGTTGACTCAAGGTGAACTTCAAACAAACGTTTATTACAGAATGGGCCAGTCTTGTCTGTCACTATAGAACGATGTTATCCCCTTGAGAATCTAGCGGTAACTGATTAATTCTAAGTCTATCGTTATCTCTAACCCAAAGTCTATGTCTTCATTAATAAATGTACGTTCACTGTCGGTCTAACAAAGTGCACAACCCAACTAACTAAACTAGCTATCTAACGCTATCTATCTATCTATCTATCTATCTATCTATCTATCTATCTATCTATCTATCTATCTATCTATCTATCTATCTATCTATCTATCGAGCACATTTCTTCAAGAGACCAGATGTACGTGTAAGGGCCGTGGGAAGGGAAAAGAGAGGCTTGTGTACTAAGAATGTTCACATTTATATTAATCACGAGTCAGATCGAACGTTCGATCAATGTTCTTTTACATGTTTTTATTTTCTTCGGACAGTATGGTCAATAAACAGTTTCGACAATCGATTCCTGATAGAAGGCGAGGTGATGGGCTGAGCTTCCTGTCAGGCGAAGGGCTTAGCGGAAGCTGGGACAATGGTCAATAGAAAAGTGTGAAAGTTGTCAAGCAATAATGTGAGAGTGGTTTTTATAGATGTTTATAAAAAAATGAGTATGAGGCGGGTATATGACATTAGTGAATGAAGACAAGTGCACTGGTTCTCAAACTGTGTGCCTCATTACACTATAAGTGCTAGGTGACATTGTTTTCTTTTTGTACAAAGCTAATATTAACCCACTCCGTCTATCAGTCTAGGAGGATTCTTTTACGTGTTTTTTTCCCACTCACTTCCCATATTCGTATCAAGTGTAAATTTATTTTGCACACCTATTCATAGTTGATGAAATAACAAAATTAATTTTTAAAAAAATTAGCCAGATCTTCCAGTATTGGAATGCCTAGATTGAGCTACCGAGCCCCGATGATGTTTAAAAAAAGCATTACAGTTAATTAGCGTGAAAAAAAAACAGAAAATCTCCAGGAAGTGACGACATTCCAACGGAAGTAGTTAAGGCCTACCAAACACTTCTGCTCGCAGAACTCCATAATCTCCCTTGCCGCTGCTAGACATGCGCGACTCAAATAGAGTCACAACATAAAAAAAAAATAACAATGGAGATCGTAGTGATCGTAACAATTAAAGAGGTATCTCTCTCCTCAGCATAGTTGGTAAAATATGGGCACTGTCCAGGCTGCAAATGAAGTGGCCTTTTCAAACTCCTAAGAAAAATAGGACGCGTTTCCAAACGACTGAAGTTTATTAAGTGTTTTCATGAAGAAACAAAATGTACAGTGACATTTAATGAACGAAATCATTTTTGCAGTCGAGAATGAACGCGATCCAATATCCTTTGTCAATAATGTTTACCTTGGATTATTTTTTTCACCTTTTGTATACTTTGCAATTTGTTGTTTTCTCGTAATGGTTTAACCACAGACACAGTGCCCTTTCATTTAGTTGGTTAGCCACAGACACAGTGCCCTTTCACTTAGTTGGTTAGCCACAGACACAGTGCCCTTTCACTTAGTTGGTTAACCACAGACACATTGCCGTTTCATTTAGTTGGTTAGCCACAGACACAGTGCACTTTCACTTAGTTGGTTAGCCACAGACACAGTGCCCTTTCACTTAGTTGGTTAGCCACAGACCCAATGCTCTTTCACTTAGTTGCTTAGCCACAGACACAGTGCCCTTTTACTTAGTTGGTTAGCCACAGACACAGTGCCCTTTTACTTAGTTGGTTAGCCACAGGCACATTGCCCTTTTACTTAGTTGGTTAGCCACAGACACAGTGCCCTTTCACTTAGTTGCTTAGCCACAGACACAGTGCCCTTTTACTTAGTTGCTTAGCCACAGACACAGTGCCCTTTTACTTAGTTGCTTAGCCACAGACCCAGTGCTCTTTCACTTAGTTGCTTAGCCACAGACACCCTCACACCTAATGGGTTAACCGCGGTGGGCCCAATACCCTTTCACTTAAAGATTTAACCACGGTGGGCCCAGTGTTGTTGCTTTTAGTGAAATAACCAAGGTGAGTCCAGTGCCCTATCATTTAGTGGCACAGTGGGTCCAATGCCCTTCACTTAGTGATATAACCACAGTGGGTCCAATGCCCTTCACGTAGTGATATAACCACAGTGGGACAAGTGTCCTTTCATTTAGTGACATAACCACAGTGGGTCCAATCCCCTTTTATTTAGTGATATAATCACAGTGGGTCCAATGCCCTTCACTTAGTGATTCAACCATGGTGGGCCCAGTGCTCTATCACTTAAAGATTTAACCACGGTGGAACCAGTACCCTTTCACTTATTGATTTAACCACCGTGGGCCCAGTGCCCTTTCACTAAGGGAGTTAACCACCATGGGCCTAGCGCCTTTCCACATAGTTGGATGATAAATGATAGTGAGACAATAAATGATAGTGGGATAATAAATGATAGTAGGATAATAAAAGAGGATCTTTCCAGCGCAGTTTTTCATTGCCTTTTTTCAATGGAATATTTAAACGCCTTTTTATGAACAAAAAAGATTATACTTTTTAAATATTTTTTTTCTTTTTTTTTCAATGTTTTTCTCAACCAACTGTTTAATCTATAAGGTTTACAAATATATAAATATATTATTTGGTCATTTATCTAGTCTATATATGTATCGATTTGTAAAACCTATTTTTAAAAAAATCCAATTCCCAATTATTTTAATTAATAAAGCTAATCTTATGTTAGCCTGTTTTCGCTGTTATTAAAAATCTTAAAAGAAAGCGCGATCCACGGCGAGACGCTATTGATCTGAGTGCTCTCTTCTGTATTTGTAAACTTTCTTTTGTCGGGTTTTATTAAGCGATTCTTGATCCCCGGACAGCAATCGTACTTGGACATACGAGCTACTGCCCTCAATCAACAAGTCTTCAATGTTCAACATCATGATAGTTTAGACCTTTCAAAGTTCTGATGCAACGGTTACTTTTTTTCTTTTCTGAAAGTTACACATTTATTTTTTTAAATCAACTATGCAAGCAGTTTCACCATTTTTACAACTATTCACTATTAATAGTAACAAACATGGGAGGCTCTTTAGTAAGGGAGATAACTATTTACCATATTTTTAACACATTTATGTAAACGGTTCAAGATTTTTTTTGCTAAGTTATGTAAGCTCTGTCATACTAACTACTACATTTACAAAAAAAAAATGGTTACTATTTTTTTCAAAGAGAACAAAATCTATTTAATTAATATGCATATAAGTGGAATATAATTTAAAATAATAATTAATTAGTAGTTTGTCATATTATGGCGTGAACAGTAGCGGTGCATTGTAAATACAGACACTTAACTAAGGATTCTTTTAATGAGGCTTTGAATATGAGAGTGACCATATACAGTAGAACGTCGTTTATCCGAACGTTTATTATCCGGAGCGTCAAATATCCGGACCAGTTTTTTTTTTTTTTTTTATCAACCACATGTACTGTGATGCACATATACTGTATGAATACGAAAAATAAGTGATTATTTTCCACAATAAAGGTAAAATTGCGACATTTGTCACCTATTTTGCTCGTTCTTCACGCACGTGTCCCGCATGTGATGATTTTCAATATTCGTATAGTGTCCGGTTGCATATACTGCATGGATCGCTTCGGTTTTCGGTTATCCGAACAATCGCGTATCCGAACGGTGTCCGGTCCCAATTGAGTCGGATAAACGACGTTCTACTGTACAAAACAATTAGATCAATAAGATAATCATTATATGAAATCAGTTAGGCCAGGATCACATGTAACTTCACACTCACTTTCACTTATCCTTTTCACTTCTGGACCGTTGGGGCACCACATAAGATCTGTCAACCTTCTTTCTCCATTCTTCTCTGTCCTTTGCCTTTGATAGAATTTCATTATGATATTCTTTCTGAAAATATTGAAACCTGCCTTTTTACCTGCCTGGGTGGACCACTCCCGGGGGGCCCATTTTGAGCTTGTGTTTCCACACAAACTGTCTTTGTAACCTTGTTTTGTATCCTAAGTCATTAAAGAAAAAAAAACACTTCGATATCAGATTTTCTTGTGAGTTCTTGTTTCTGGTGACACAATTGCCCATACAGCTCTCCCACGTGACACAAAGTCTAGACTGAGGGGTGGATGGATCCATTGATCGTAATGTCAGGTCAGTGACAATATGCGCTGAGTGTAACAATAGTTGGCTATTACTCACAGAGTTCGCTGGCTTTGTGGCTCTGTACTTTTGGACGCAACAATATGTAAGTTGAATTATTTATTTTAAATTATTTTTTCTTATCCGGTATCTACGTTTTATGTCTTTAATGTTTGTAAAACATGTCTGTATGTATATTTGACTGTTTTGCTTTAATCGTCACAACAACAAAACACAAGTTAAAAAGTTCAATGCTCAATTCACAAGGAACAATTGAACACAATGAAAGTAATACTGAAAGGTGTTTTCAGTCATAATTAACAAACACATTTTATTCTTGCATATTTCCCGCAAACCTTTCATTTTGTCCCTAGTTATATTATCTTATCTTATGACTAGATCTATACAGATCTATATTTTTGCAACTTCGACTGCCTTTGTAACACGTGTGCTTTGTCGCAAAACAAAACAAAAAGTGTTAGCATTGTTGAATTGATGGTTGCCTGGTCTTGTGGTATGTAAGCTGGACTGTCGTCTCGGTGGTCCAGGGTTCGAATCCTTCCTGCCGCCACCCCGACCCATCTTTCGCCGTCCTGCTGGAGTTTTGGGCTAGGGTGTATATTTATCTTAAATATTGAAGAAACATTCAAAACACGTGAATGGACCGTATCAGAATATAGTGAGACTACAAAAGATCCATAATTTGTACCGTTGCCAGGAAACATGTTTTAAATGCTTCTATTATAGTCGCATGTACACATTATTTACCCCAATTGGCAGGTAATTAGAAATAAGATAATATATTTTTTTTATTGGTCCCATCAAATGGAAATTCGAATCAGTTTGACTACAATTGACCACCTCAGCGTTAATTTGAAATGTTTGACCTTACACAAGTTAACAACCCTCCTGTTTTTAGTCGGTCGTTGGTTTGCAGATCCAAACGTCTAGGGCAACTAAACTGGTGCAGGCGTATTCTATTTTTAATGTTTAACTTGTACAGACTGCTTTTAAAACAAAATTGAATATAAATTGTGATTTATAAATGTACATAGATTCCATCCCGCAACGAACACGTTTCATAGCCTGGAGAGGGATTATAAACGATATAGAAAAACTAAAATGATTACAAAGAATATAGACAAGGGCAATCAATCAAGGCTACGAATTTGTGTATGTGGGCCTAAAGCACGATTTCTCTCTCTTCTTTTTTAAATTATTTTTATTTATTTGTAAATTGTATTTATTATTTATATAATATACACATATAATATAAGCATATAAGGCCTATATCTATATGTTAATGACCATTCAGTGTACACCATATATGATCTACGTATAAGGTGGTCATGTGTCAGTGAAGCCAATTCTCTATGAGGAACACTGAAAACCAAAAATATGCACTCATCAGATTTTTTTTTTTGTGTGTATTTTAAATTACTATTGAATACATCTTGATTACTTACAAAAATTGAAAAAAGTTTTTAAAAAAAAATTGAAAAAGAAAAAAAAAAATACTACGTTGTCGGCAGGATTCGAACCTGCGCGGGAAGATCCCAATGGATTTCTAGTCCATCGCCTTAACCACTCGGCCACGACAACTGTTGAAAAAGCGTATCAACAAACTAGACGTATGTTAGTTACTCAATGTTATCAGTTTCGCACTACAATTCACATCGTTTTAGATTTAGCCAATATAGACTGGACGATAAAGTAACAATTATTATGGGAAACATTTGGGAAAAGATAAGTTTGTATGAGTTATACAGCAGTTATGAGCAGTGTAAAATTACAAGTATTTATAGTTGTTTTTTTTCAGCAAAAACCTATATACCCCTAGAATTCTAGATTTTATATATGCCATGTTTTTTTTACTATTAAATTTACATAATTAAAATAATTATAAATAGTTTTAAATACTAGATTTAGATCTAGTCTATATAAATACTATAGTAAAAAAAAACAACACTACTTACTACTAGTACCATACTAGTACTATACTACTATACTATACTATAATTGTAACCTGTATAGTCTAGTCTATAGTCAATATATAAATTATAAATAGTCTAGGACTAGATTGTCACTAGATCTATAATCTAATCTTATACTAGATCTAGTCTATAGCCTGCATGCATAGATGTTAGATTGACTAGTTTAATAGTTAGTAGTAAAAAGTATGAAAAGTATTAGGCCTAGTTATTACAAATATTAGTCATATTTATTAGATTTAGATCTATTAATATTAAATTAGGGACAGTCACAGTGATACTGAATTATTCTGATTTACTGAAACTGAAAGTTACTGTGTATTATATTCAATTTTTTTTCAACCTTTAGAATTTATCCTTGGCCTATCGTACTACGAACATTAGAGCACGTTCTGCTCATTTTCTTTGACTTTTTTGACTAAAAACTAATTCTAACAATTGGAATCGATAAGACGACCGCCATACATTAATAAAGAAGCCATGTCAACAAACATAGATCCACATCACAAACCTATATATATTTGACTATGTCTATGATTATGAAACAAAGGCTAAATATTGGGAATATGGCAGTTTTGTACTTTTCAAAACTAAAGATCATAATTATATATTGGCTGAAATGTTAGTCCTAGAATTTATAGCTCAATTGCCGCCACTTTTTTGTTCACATAGATATAGTACATAAAACATATTTGACTCCCACCCAAAAAAATAACCTCCTACTTCCAGTCTATATTTATTTATGTCTATGGATTTAGCTTACTAGATCTATTACTAGATTTGGTTTTAGATCTATCTATAAGTTATAAGTTACCGTGAGTGTGATACATCCAGAATTCCATGTAAGGGGGGCCCAGGGCATGGAACTGCATAAGATATTGGAAAAAAAAATTATATATAATCCAGATAGCATAATAAATTTAAATTTTACATAGATCTAGATTATTCTAGATATCTAGATCTAGAATAATTAGACATAGAAAATTAGATCTATTCTATATTTAATATATATTATTAATTTAATATATTATAGAATATATTATTATAACGATCTAATCTAGATCAAGAATAAGTGTGCAATAGATTTAGATCTAATAGTCATATGTCTAGAATCTAGATCATCTAAACTTCTAAAGTAAACTATCTAGAAGATAGAGACGAGTCAATCAGTCATAGTCACATAGCAATAATTTAACACTTATTAATAGTTAATAGGTCCTATAGCCTATATAGGGCCTATAGATTAGACATAGAATCTATAATCTATATTAGATCTAGAATAAGTGTGCAATAGATTTAGAATTTAGAACTAGATTCTAGATCTAATCTAGTCTTACCTAGCCTAGATCTATAATCTATATAATATAGGGCTTATAACTTATAGACCTAATAGATTCTAGATCCAGACTCTAGTAGAAGTTCTAAGAAGACTAGGTCTAGTCAGCCTATATATAATAGTCTCGAAATCAATAGACTCAATAGACGTCGAATAGTCTAGATCTAATATAGACTCTGTTTAAAAAAATATAGATATATTACAAAAATTTAGATCTAGATTAGATTCCACTTTCAGGCTGTCTTGATTAGCAGAGTCGTAGACGACGTGGACCACCGCCCACTACCACGCGGTCCTAGGGAACTAACTCAGAGACATTGAAAGTAAGCCTTCCAACCCAAAAACAAGTATGAAGAAACCGAATGCTCTTTTCGACCATAGTATGCAACCTAGAAGGACCATATATGCCTACGTTACTAGCCTTAACTGTTACGTAACGTGGACCGTGAAACATTATTTGAATAGTTTGACCGTTACACCAGGCTGGACCTTATAGGGCCTATCACGTCTGGTGGATGGCCGTGCGCAAAAGACAATATGTCTTCTTCTTCTTCTTCATCGTTCTCATTGTTATGTTGGAGCGTTCAGATGACTAGACCAATACATGAGATGAACTGCCGCAGTGGTTTCCGAATCAGGGAGCTCTCCATATAGTTTTCTTTCTATTGGGGTGATTTGAGGCCAATTTTTTTGTACGGGCCTCTTGGTAGAGAGAGCAGTTTTGGAGGACGTGGTCGGCATTTTCTGGTGATACTCCACATGGGCAGATTTCACTGGTTCCAATTTTGAGCTTCCGGTACATGTGTTGTCGCATTCTGTTGTGTCCGGTCCTGAGTTGAAAGATTAGACGTTGGTCTTGTCGGGATAGCTAATAGTAAGCGTCATCTTTCTTGTGATTTGGATGGGAGCTCGTCCATTTCTCATTTATTTTATCTACAATTAATTTCTTCATTTCTTCTGGATAGAGTGCAGAGTTTACTTGTGAGTTTGTTCTCCCACTCTTGGCGAGTGTGTCAGCCTTCTCATTTCCTGCTAGTTGTATGTGAGCTGGTATCCATTGAATAGACAATATTTAAATGTAGACATTTTTCGAAAATGCAGTGGCGGTGCAAGGTGTAAGTGACGAGGTCGGGCTGCCCAATAAAACGCAATCCGAGGGGGGCTACCTAAGCGATTATCTGATAAGAAGAGTAATAAATGGCAATGCATACAGGCTCCAGGAATTAACCAACAAATGCCTACAACACATATAATCGATGCAACAAACTGTTTAACTTAAGCCTGTGGGAATCAGCCCAGCAAACACAAACAGAGCAGGCAATCACACTCCAATATGACAAAATATGTCTATTTTTTTCAGGAGATTTTTATGATTTCAAGAAATGTCCATGAATCCATGCAAAATCAGAAGGCCGCTGGAACCCTATAATATAAGTTATAATGGTTTAACTCTTTCTCTCCGTAATTATTTACCAGATTCTGGTGAAATCAACGCTGGTATCGTCAGTTAGGAGAGAAAGAGTTAATTTAATAATATACACCTAGAATTAGCGCGGGGCCTATTAAAGTGCGGGCCCACTGCGGCCGCATAGGTTGCAGAGGCCTAAGACCGGTCCTACATGGGAAAGCAGTGACTTCTAACCTTATTACTTATGTAAAGATTTTAAAAAATTAATCCCTAATGTACCACTTTCATTAAAAATGTTGATTCCTTTTCTTATATAATACAAAAAAAAAAGGACTTTGAAGATTTTTACCCAAATAGTTTAGAGTGTACAGTATCGTTCTTATTTTGTTAACAATAACTGTAGACACAGTTCAGAACATACCATGCAATATACAGACGGTACATACAGTAACTACTTTTCAAAAGAATTTCAAAACGCTAATTCAGTGGCGTCACTAGAGTCGGTGTCACCCCCCCCCCCCCAATCACCCCCCCCCCCAACCAATTAGTTAATCAATTAGTATTAATTTTGTTTTATATTGCAGAAAGGGACTAAACTCTGCCAAACTCTGCCATTTTCAGATAATTGGCAGTAGTAGGCGGTTCTTTTCCTTAGATAAGCTTTTTTTTTTTTTTGAGTATTATTTCTACTTTTGCTTGTTTGTTTTATTATTATCTTTATCACAATGTGCTTATCTTTATCACAATGTGCTTATCTTTATCACAATGTGCTTATCTTTATCACAAGGCGCTTATCTTTATCACAATGTGCTTATCTTTATCGTAATGTGCTTATCTTTATCACAATGTGCTTATCTTTATCACAATGTGCTTATCTTTATCACAGTGTGCTTATTTTATCTTATAGATTACAGACGTTAATTCAAAAAAAGAAGATAATTACGTCGGACTCATATCTCGTGTGTAAATCTAGTCATATCAGTATATTAGAGTTTTTAGTCATAGTTACCGGTCTAGCCACATATACGATAAATATTAATATTCTTTTTAGTATATTTAAATACTCTTTTCAGAACTTTGTGATCTCTAGGGCAGTCGATGTAAAGGTAATCTGTTTCACTGGCCCACGGTCAACGAGCAGGGTGTCATGTGGTCAGCACAACAATCAGCAACCATTACTTTTACTCAACTATTGTCAGAGACGGGTGGACTCAGAGGAGCACTTTGATCTCGACATTTGAAATCCCAGTCTTCACCAGGATTCGAACCACTTGGGTACCGCGCATCCTTTAGTATATTACTGGCCTAAAAATAATTTGATTCGTAAAACTGAAGATCAAAATTTTTTATTTGACAGAATCCTCAATTTCCATTGATTTTCATTATCGACTGAAATAGCGTTAAAAATTAACGAAGACAATTTGTCTCGTTTGATAAGCTAAGCTCATATTTTTGGCACAAATTCAGACCACAATAACATTCACGACAGTAAGTTACCAGTAAAGAAAGACTGACTTGGTTTGGCAGCGGATGGAAAAAAATCCCACCCTGGCAAGTCAATAAATGCTGAACGATTGGTCAAGGGCTAGAACCGAACACGAAGCAGCTTAACATTCCAGTGGGTAATTTTCTCTTGATAAGTGGTTGAGAGATCTGTCAGTCTATCGATAGTAGGAGAAAAGCCTTGGTATATTGTGGATAGGGAGGGGAAGGAATGGTATGACCCCAGGGCCGGCCTTAGGTTATTGGAGGCCAGAAAATAGGGTGGCCCCAAATGAAATAGAAAAACAAAAAATTAAGACCGAAAAATGCGCAATGAATTATAGACCTCCTGTATCTATATCTAAATCAACAAATACGTTATATCATATAACGCCGATAGCAATAGCATATATTATGGACGATTCGTGATCACCAGACATTTTGACCTTTCACCAAAAGGAAAAAAAAAAACAATGGTCTTCTAACATAGTCTAACAACTAGATCTAAATATTCGCGGATAAACTTTGAGTCATAGTCACAAAGTAGAGACTTAGAGATAGGCTAGTATAGAACATAGTCAGGATAGAGTTCTGCCTGCTTGAGATTTAATCCATGCTTCGCAATTTTTCCTCTAAAATAAAATTTATATGAGTCCTGTGTGAGGCCCCCACCTATTGGAGGCCCTAGGCGGCTGACTAGTTTGCCCATACCTAAGACCGACCCTGATGGGCCATGTTACAGAAGTACAAAAGTTATACTGTTCTTGTTATGATTGATGCCGAATCCTACCCTTATTCCTATATCAAAGACATCATTTTAATTTTTGTGCTTGCAAAAGTCCCTACTGTCATTGTGTATTCTATAATTTTGTGGGATAATGCCACAGAAAAAAACCTTCTGGAGTATTTCAGAACCTGAATAGTATACTTCTACATACATTTGTACCTAATATAAAAAGTTCACCTTTCAGATCATGCAATATTTTTTTATAGAGCAGATGCTTTTCCCCAACTAATGTCAGGTACTCATTAGAACTGGGTGGACTCAAAGGAGCCCATTGATCGTGAAATTAAAAATCACAGCCTTCACCAGGATTCGAACCCGGGACCCAAGCGCTTTACAGCTCAGTCACCGCGCCACCTGTACCTAATATGCATATTTTTTTAAAAAATTTTGACACGCTTGAAGGATGGCAAGTTTAAATGAAAAGTTTTTTTTTTTAATTAATAATATATCATTGAAATAACGATTTTAAAACAATTGGAGACAGTAATATCATTCAAACAGATGATCTTAACATCATCTGCCCCCGTAGGTCGCTAAGTCTAAAAGGTGGGGGGGGGGGCATTTACTTTACGTTACAGTGATCTTTACAATGATCTTTACAATGACCTTTACAGTGATCTTTACAGTCATCTTTACAATGACCTTTACAGTGATCTTTACAATGACGTTTACAGTGATCTTTATAGTGATCTTTACAGTGATCTTTACAGTGATCTTTACAGTGATCTTTACAATGACCTTTACAGTGATCTTTACAGTCATCTTTACAGTCATTTTTACAATGACCTTAACAGTGATCTTTACAATGACGTTTACAGTGATCTTTATAGTGATCTTTACAATGATCTTTACAATGACCTTTACAGTGATATTTACAATGACCTTTACAGTGATCTTAACAATGACTTTGGCAGTGATCTTTACAGTGATCTTTTAAATAATTTTACAGTGATCTTTACAGTGATCTTTATAGTGATCTTTACAATGATCTTTACAGTGATCTTTACAATGACCTTTACAGTGATCTTTACAATGACCTTTACAGTGATCTTTACAGTGACCTTTCAATATAGTATCCTTGACATTATTTTGTTTATCTATTTGAAAGTCTATTCAAAATTTTCTCTTATAATTTTGTATTTTAACATTTTCATTTAGTTTAGGTTTAGGTCATCTTATATCGCCCTCCCCAATTTCCCCCTATAGCTTTCCTTTCTTTTTTTCCATATACTAGTTTATTTTATTGCTTACAAATGTAAATTGGATCTTACAAATCGAAACACAAAGTGCAGATTATTGTATTTTAAATTCATCCTACGATTCCTCAGGTAATGGATTATATCTCGAATAAAGATAATTCTTATCAGCTTCATAAATTATTACAACTCTGAAGTGTTTTTAGTATACAACAAATACAAACGCAGGTTTAGACCTTGAGAATAAAGTCCAAATGAGACAGCGGAATAAAGATATTGAAATAGAGACAGCGATCAGTTCAAAGAAAATCGATTCGACATCGAACTTATCAGAGTTCTTTTATTCCAATTGTTTTTTGTTTTCGTTGTCCAAGAGATGGCATTGTTGTCTCCCTTTTATTTCACTCCATTTTATTTGTTTTATTTAGCGTGGCCTCAATTATAGACTTTGTAAAAAAATGATTGGTGAATATAGAGCAGCCATTTTTTAAGTAAGAAGTGGACTGCTGGGAAGAAGCACTGACCTACACGTGTTTTTATTTAAGATAATGGCACCTAAATAGAGAAGGATACATTCCTTACAAGATTGATATAGGTTCGTATAGTTGGTAAGTTGTTGGTTGTTGAAACTGTATTAGTATTTATATTGCAATCCTAATTGTTGTACCGTAAAGAATTAATGTGGATTCAAAATAGTGTTATTCTTTTAGTCAAAGCAATGGTTATCTCCCTTGAGCTATTAAATTTCAAATAGTACGTTCATTTTGATGAGTGATCAACGAGATTTGGAATAACAATCTGTAGTGGTGATGAAATATTGTTTTAGTGATATATATATATCAAAGTGTTTTGATATATCACTCCGATCTGTTTAGTTTTCTACCATACGGTCATTCTTCCCTCCCTTTCTCTGTGTTTCTCACACCCACAAACTCTTTCTTTCTCTCTGTTCAAACTCTTTTTGTTTCCTCATTGTTGCTCATTCTTTCTCTCTATCTTCCACGGTCTCTTTCTCACGCACATACACTCAATCTTTCTTTTTGACCTCCATATCTTTCCCTCAGTCTGTTGGTCTAGTTCCCCCCTCTCTCTCTCTCTCTCTCTTCTTTCTTCTATTTGTACATATTCTCTTTCATACACTCTCCACCATCTCTCTCTATGCCCCTCTCTCTCTATCTCCCCATCTCTCTCTCTCTCTATATATATATATATATCTTCATCTTTCTCTCTCTCCATCTATCTCTCCCTCTCTCTCTAAATATATATATCTTCATTTCTCTCTCTATCTCTCATACACTCTCATACACTCTCCCCATCCCTCTTCCTCTCTATCCCTCTCTTTTCTCTCTCTCTCTCTTCCTTTCTCTCTCACCCTCTCTCTCTCTCTTTTTCTCCCTCCCATTGTCTTTCTTTCTCGCTTCTCCCTTTCTCTCTTTCCTGTTGTCCCTTTTCCAGGTGATGCATTAAGAACGCACTGTGGCACTAACCCACCTCCCAAGACTATTGAACTCTGGGCCAAACAAGAGCAAATGAAATCTTCATTGATTTAAATGTTTTATTTTGTATTCAATAAAACAGAGCAAATAACAAAATAGGAGTAGAAAAAGCACGAGTCAATTAAAGATTTTTAAGGCGATAACTTTAAAGATGTTGGTTTTAATTCTTTTTCTTTCAAAGCGTGAACACAAAAAAATCTGATTCTGCAGACATCTAGATTTTACAACAATAATAGCGCAGAGATTGTAAAATCTATTTAAAGGGTTATGTGCAAATAGTTCAGAAAACTATAACACTAAATGTTTTGAAGTGATCTAAAAATATTACACTGTATTCTAATAAATTGACAAAAAGAAATTTAGGAGCATGGATAAAATATATTTTGTAGTCGCAAACTAGTTTTAATAGTACACTTCAGCTGAAGCGTTTATATATATATATATATATATATATATATATATATATATATATATATATATATATTTGTGTGTCTGTCAGTCTGGTAAAAAAAATATTTTACACTTCTCCCACACCCAAAGAATTAAGCTGAGATTCGCATAGTCATTTATTTTACCTGACAGCACAAGAATCAATAAAAAAAATAACCAATTAGTAAATTAACTATTTAAATTAATTATTTTGTTTCGTATCACGAACTTGACTGAATTAGTTCCCCTTTATACCTCATAGAGAGAGAGAGAAGTTTGAACGTAACTTCAAACCCGCTATAAAACCTTTTATTCTCATAAGCATTTCTCTAGCACAGAAAAACTGTAGACGCCATAGCAATTGAATTCGAATTCAGGTCGTTCACCTTTTAAATGCATTTAAAAAGCGATCACCCAGATACCCTCTACTTTCTGCATCCCCCCACCCCCCACACCACCACCACCCCTTTCCAACTGGTCCTGACAAGTGTTAGAATCATAGCATACTGAGAACGCTAAAAGTATGAAATTGCGCTAAAAAAACAACAATTGGTAAACTTATTTCTAATGGCACAGATTTATTGCTGTTAGTCTGGATCTATTTGCAAATATAATTACAAGACTTTTCTAAACGTATCCATATAAAAACGTTTAATATACGCTTGTTTTTTTTTTTTGTAAATTATCTTTATTTTGTTCTCTTGTTTCTCTGGGCTTAGATATTTCTGAGCCAATCCAAAGTACTACAAGCTACGGACGACAAGAGAGACACGTGACACCCATGATGCTCAAGTCTTAACGTCTTGGAAAGAGGGAAGGAGGGTGGGCAGCATGTACACCCTTTAGCAGGGGCGGCAGCGCCACAAAAATCTTTCAATCTAGTTAAACTTTGAACTTCGGCGCAGTGGCGTAGCTAGGGTGGAGGGAGGAGGGGGGAGAATTTGAAAAATTCCCCCCGGGCCCCACTAGAGGGGGGACCCCAAATGAGTGTTTTTTTACATTAAATATTAAATATTATGTAAAATACAGGGGCCCCCTAAGAGGTCGAGCCCCCCCGGGCCCCCAAATGTTGGAAAATTCCTAGCCACACCCCTGCTTCGGCGGATTCGTTGTGTACTGTGTGCAGAAGGTTCATTGGGGTCTAATAGTGCGGCCAGATTGGGCCCGCTGGTCGTAGTTTGGGCATCACTGAACTAGACTCGTGTCTCAATACTTCCAGTCAACAATTGACAACAGCGGCGTCAATTAAGGTCAACGTGTTTCACAATTACGACATTGTACAAGATTCGATCTGTGCTTCTATTGAAAACCTTTGACTGACAAAGAGACGCGGTAGCAGTAGTAATCAATAGCCATTGTTGACAATATCAGTCATCGATGATGTCTTTTATTTCAGGTGTTTACAGATGTATACCTAGTATCTACTAGTGACGGGACACTGTTTACAGTTTAGATTCTTGGTATCTTTGTTAGAATCTGTGCACCTAATACCTATATATTATTACATATATATTCAAAGGCGTAGCTAGGAATTCGCCATCATTTGGGAGCCCTGGGGAGGGGGGGAACCCTGAATTTGCGTAATTTTTAATATTTAATGTAAATCGAGCTAAGCCACTGAATATATAAGCGGCCCCTGACGCCACCTCCCTCCATCCGAATAGGGAAAAGCCGCTATTAGTTTTGTTTCTAATGCTCTGATTTAAAAAAAAACGAGAAACGCAAGGAAAGGAAAAGTTGAGGGTGGAGGGGGTGAAAGTTACCGTGATCGCTTTCTAAATGCATTTTATATTTTTTAAAAAGTTGAACGACTTGAGTTCTAACCCGATAGCTCAAACCTCCCCAAGCCAATACACAAACGGTTGTGCCAGTGAGGGCTCTTGATAATAGAAGGTTTACAGTTATCTATTGTTAGTTAAGCGATGACCTAATTCTCTGCACATATGTATAAAGAGGCACTATCTAATCTTATACCACGACATCTGTCAAGTACATTTACTTTCCCTTGTTCGATTCCAAACAAAATAATTAATTAACGATATTTAATAAAATAATTGGTTTTTTTTTTATATTGATTCTTGTTTTGTCAGGTACAGGAAATAATTGTGCGAATTTTCATCTTGTACATTTTTTTTTTACCAGACAGACAGATAGACAGACAGAGTTGAGATAAGTTTTGTAAAAATGTTCAGTTGGATTTCGACCATAAGAAAGAGAATTCTGAAAAAGGAAAAGGGGGCAGGGGGCTAAATATGTAGGGTTTCGTCCCCTTCAATAATTGAACACGTTATTTCTCCCATGCCTATTCTCGGATAAAGTTAAAAAAAATAATTTATTGTATCCTAACACAACACAAATCAATTTAAAAATTAACCAATTAGTCAATTATTTACTGGAGCTAATTATTTTGTTTCATATCGAATAAGGAAAATAACGTCTACATTGTTAGATATATAGTTGTAAGTGAGGAGTTCTTACCCTTAGACAAGCTTTGTTGTTGTTTTTTATGATTTTTTATATATTTTGCTTGTTTTAAGCTTTGTACTTTCCTAAATTCAATGTTTGTCAGGGTTTCAACTATAACAGATAATACTTTTGGCAGCGTCCGGCCATGCATAAAAATGACTGGTGAATAGAGTCAATAGTTTAGTCGCCACCTGCCGCAAACAAATATGGCGGGTCGAACCATCGGCTAGAATGAGCGATGTTTATCGCAGAGCCTAGCTTTTTTACTGTGTATCACGAAATGGAGCGCGATCGTAAGGATATGTTACACCAGTGGCGTAGCTAGAGTATATGATACCTCATCTTGATGCCCCCCCCCCCGAAAAAAAAAGCTAACTAAATAATAACATTGCAAAACTTTACTTTTTTGCTCAAAATAATATGTATTCATTAATTAAATATTGTTAATTTAAAAAAATCACTTTTACATAAACATAATGCAAGTGCTGGCAAAAGTATCAATAATTTTATCGAAATCAATTTTTTCCACCAGTGAGTCGTAAATTTGTCATCGTTGATCGCAAGTAATTCTTGATCAGTTTAAGTTTGGAAAAACTTCTCTCGCATGTAGCGACGCTTACCGCAATAGTAAAAAATATGCGAATCATGATGACGATATTCGGGACTGAATCATCTAGCTGATATTTTTTTTTTTAATTTCAAGAGCTCAACAGGTCCTTGTTTTGGAAGTTCGGAGGCTTCTGATGAAACTGAGACAAACCGTTGAAGCCTCTTTCGCTCCAGCAGAAATTCGTTTTTATCAATGTCGCTAGGAGTACTATCGAGATTGATTTTGACCTGAGGATTTAATAGCTGTGAAGGCGACAAAAATTCATATCTATCTTCTACATTATGAGGTTGCTCGAATCGGGTGATTATTTCTTGAACGATCCTGTCCAAGGTAGAATAAATTTCCCTTCGTAGCTCTTCTTTGTGTGTAAGTACAGAGTAGTCACTTTTCTCACCAGGCATCTTTTTCTTATGGCCAATACGTTTTGAGGTTCTGTACTGATTATCAGATCTGAGCACACCCTTTTGGCAAAGGTAATGCTGACTTCAGCGATATCCTCTCGATTACTACTTTAAAATGTCTCTAATATTTTTAGTTTGAGTGAGCAGTCTCGAATAGACAATCCTTGTTTTTGAAGGTAGACTTGCGCATCATTAATTTCAGTTAATAAAGGAGCCCAAAATCCAAGATAGGTTAGAAAATTAAAAGACTGAATAGCAACTAATAATAAATCTGCTTCAGATTTAGTCGATGAATTTTCATCTCTGCTAGTCAATGTCTCCAGAGTTTCTATAATTTTAAAAATGTATCCCTAACCATCTTGACGGCTTCTCCTCTGGCGCTCTAGCGGGTCTCAACTAAACGTTTAAGGCTAGTTCCGGTTATTTTGATGAGGATATCCCAGCGGTGTGTTGAAGTTGAGAAAAAGGAGTGTAAATGGTCCAGTGTACCAAAAAATGTTACCGAATTGACTTCAGCTTCAGCTAAATTAAGAGAATGGTTTGAGCAGGCAATGAATAGTGCTTTGGGATTGACTTCTAGAATACGTTTTTAGACACCGTAGTTTTGACATTTCAAGACCGCAGCATTATCATAGCCTTGACCCCTGCAGCCCATTATGTCTAAGCCATCCGAAGGCAGTTTCTCTAGAATCATCTCAGCGATTCCAGCAGCATGCTTGTCCTTTGTGTCGATGAAGTCAATAAAAGACTCACGAACCTGCACCCCGTCATTATCCATGACAACGTGCCGTAAAATTTGGGAAGTTTGATCCAGCTTTGAGATGTCAGGTGTACTGTCAAAAATAATAGAGAAATGTTTGGCTTGTTTTACTTGCTGTATGATTTGTTTTTTAACATGATCCCCCAATATTGTAATAAATTCATTTTGTATTTGTGGAGACATGTTTGTATTCGGTCTAGAACAAAGCTTAGTTCGAAGCACATGCTCCCTCAAGAGTGGACCGTACTTTGATAGTAATTTTACTAACTCCATGAAATGAAATTCCCTTGATTTTGCCCTTCCAACACTTCTTCAGCTCGCTCGCGATGCCTACGTAGTGCCAGATTTTGCTTTGAGAGAAAACGAATGATGTCCAAGATTCTCTTCAGGTAGTCTCTCCAGGTTTTCGTCTCTTGTATAATCAAATCTTGGGCCTTGTTGTCAATATTGTTCCCTACTCTCAGGCAAACTTCCAGTTCCCTCCAAGCAAGCGATGACTAAATGTGAGCTCTGCTGGTCTCATGGTTTTCTATTTTCGGGGATAACCTCCACCACTCATTGAATCCATCTTTGGAGTTAAATGAAGATTTGGTACTTGATCTGGTTCAGAAGAGTATGCAGGGGAAGCAAAATAAGGATTCTTTTTTTTTTTTGGTGAATAACACATCCATTTTCTAAGAACTTTCTCGCCGTTTGACATTTGCCTGAAAAGCCAAGCCTTTGGCGAATGCGCAATATGTAACAGATTTTTACCATCTAGACTCTTTGATCTATGCGTAAGCCGTTTCGATCAGAGATGCCGATTTCTCCGTCTGAGCTTAAAAAGGTTAGCTTATTTAAAAATATTGACATTACAATAGAATTATTTCCAAAATTAAACTATAAAGAATCATAAAGAAATGAATAAACTAAGACGATTGTTTAGAGCTAGAGTTTAGAAATATATTTGTAAACTCTATATCTAGATTAAAGCAGTAAACAATGAAGTAAAAAAAGGTTGGCCTATCTTCTTCTTCTTTATATTACAAAGCATTGATCAGTGTAGTAATAACATGTACCGTGTGTCCGAAATAGATCTAGTAAATTAGATTCAAACTGTTCAACAGCTTACATTGTATGGAAGAAATAGTCAAGGAGATGAAACAAAATAGCGACATGACTAGTTTATAAATCGTTAGTTCATGTTTAAAATACAGTAGTTTATGTTTGTTCGTGTCCATACAATTAGCCTTTTTTTACTGAAACTCTCAGGGAAATAGGAAATTAATACACACTGGGGGAAATTTTGGTGCCCCTCTCCACTTGGTGCCCTGTGCGGCCCGCACCACCCGCACATTGGTAGCTACTCCACTGTGTCACACATCATTGTTTCCTATCATGTTTCCTAGGCTCGTTATGTGAATGTCCGTGCGCTATAAAATGGAACCTGTGTTAAAAGCAGGGTGTGCTCTCTGGCGAAAGGGGAAGAAAATGCAGAAGAGTAAACATGTCGGTAATATACTTGTTATTTCCCCTTGTTGTACCCCATAACTTAATCATCTTATATTTTGGTGGATTTGTTTTTCTTAGTGATAAATTATGAAGAATATAATCCCTTAAAAAATGTAATTGAATAAAGGTTAGTTAATACATTGTTTTTTTAACATGATTTTACGATATCATACTACACAATGACAGAGTAACATGCGTATCGCTTACTAGTTAATGTGAAGCTATCTGGTTATGGTACATATGACAATTACAAGTAAAGCCATTTGGTCACTGAGACATGAAGTTATTATGAATTATTTGTTTTTAGTGAAACAAACTGGTTATAGTTAAAACCAGATGGTTATAGTGAAGCTAACTGGTTTTCGGCATTTTGAAGCTGGCTAACTGTTTCTATAACTGTTTATAGTGGAACGCGTGTAGGACGTAATCACTTTTTTGTAACGTCTGTATCTGATAAGATAAGAATATAGTGAAGATAAATGAGCCGTTTTACATGCTTTAAGGATAGGCAATAGGAGGCCTTAGTACTGATCGAAGAAACGATTGGTTGTTTTTTTTTCCTCCCAATTTTCTGTCTTCTCAACAGAGAAACAATGAGTGCAACATAATCCCAATTATGAATTATGACTCCCGGCTTCAGCCTTTATTTGAACCCAAACCATCATTTTTTTTGCTTTCCGGTGAGGTCACCCCCATATAGTCTTTACAGCATTGTTCATGTATATTGCAGATCTCACTATATGGAGGCACATAAATAGATAGCAAGATTTTAGCGCTTTTTTAAAATCCTTTTTGAACTCTAGTGCTTAGAAACTTAAACTGGGTCATGAAAAGCAAAAGAGTTATCAAAGGGCAGATTACTGTGATTAGATGTGAGTGTGAAGCTCTTCAGTGTTATTAGAGGACAAAAAGGGCATATATTCGATTACAGAGTTCACTACCTCTTTTTTGACACAAATTTATAACGATATACAACAAACGTTGCCTTGTTTCCTGTCAATGACTACGACAAATGTAAATCTAGAAATCTACAATGTTTATCAATAGTAAACAAAGAAATCTCGAGAAAAGATATATTAGGGGAGATTATTAAATGAAGCGAGAATTCAATATAGTACAAGGAAAGGAGTGCTTAAATTGTAAAGAAGAGTTTATTTCGTTAAAATATAAATTATATTTTCAATTTGTTTATAATATAATGCATATATTAACAGATCAAGCTATACATTCAATAAGTTCTCACTCAAACGATGAATCTACAATCTTATTAACTAGCAGAGTGGTCATTCCTTGACATCTAATTTATTGTATAGTAAAATTATATCTAGATTAAATTATATTATAATCAATTTATTATGTAATTAATTAATACTAAGACTAATAATAAGACTGCTACATGTATATTGATCCTTCTTGGAAATTGGTTTTGATTACAAGAATTGTAACTTTTTAAATTAAAACCAACAACAGTAATGTTTGAAAAAAATAAGAACAGACAAAACACACAGAGAAGTAACTTAAGTTCATAGACTACGCACAGACGTCATGAGCCTTTTTGCGTCCCCTGGTTAAGAAGTAGCGCTGATACAGTCTGACGGAACGATCAAGTGTTCGGACCGTTCGGTTCTAGTGAAAAAAAATTAGTTTAGCTTCGCATTAAAGGGTTTAAAAACTAATAATACACAATATGTGGGGTTTTTTTTCGCTGATCGAAAATCTTTACTGTATATTTTCAGAAAAACTGACATTGTAACTAAATGAATAGCTTACAAGAAGAAACAAATAGAAATGTAAAGACTAGAATGAAATCTCAAAGACGTTAAACTCCAATTCACTTCAGCTGCTTGGAAAAGTGTGGGAAGAAACTACAAAGACCAGAATAGTCAATCTACAAAAGTGTTTGAAGTCCAAGCTAAGATGTCTGATGCAAGTTTTAAGACCTCGGCACAAGAGAAGAAACCAAAGCACAGACCTTCAACAACACCCACTGGTAACTATATACACTACAACACCCACTGGTAACTATATACACCACACCACCCACTGGTAACTATATACACTACAACACCCACTTGTAACTATATACACTACAACATCCACTGGTAACTATCTATACTGCAACACCCACTGGTAACTATATACACTGCAACACCCACTGGTAACTATATACACCACAACACCCACTGGTAACTATATACACCACAACACCCACTTGTCACTATTTACACTACAACACCCACTGGCAACTATATACACTACAAAACCCACTGGTAACTATATACACTACAACACCCACTGGTAACTATATACACAACAACACCCACTGGTAACTATATACACCACAACACCCACTGGTAACTATATACACCACAACACCCACTGGTCACTATTCAACTACAACACCCACTGGTAACTATATACACTACAACACCCACTGGTAACTATATACACTACAACACCCACTGGTAACAATATACACCACAACACCCACTGGTAACTATATACACCACAACACCCACTGGTAACTATATACACTACAACACCCACTGGTAACTATATACACCACAACACCCACTGGTAACTATATACACAACAACACCCACTGGTAACTATATACACTACAACACCCACTGGTAACTATATACACTACAACACCCACTGGTAACAATATACACCACAACACTCACTGGTAACTATATACACTACAACACCCACTGGTAACTATATACACCACAACACCCACTGGTAACTATATACACCACAACACCCACTTGTCACTATTTACACCACAACACCCACTGGCAACTATATACACTACAACACCCACTGGTAACTATATACACTACAACACCCACTGGTAACTATATACACAACAACACCCACTGGTAACTATATACACTACAACACCCACTGGTAACTATATACACCACAACACCCACTGGTAACTATATACACCACAACACCCACTGGTAACTATATACACTACAACACCCACTGGTAACTATATACACTACAACACCCACTGGTAACTATATATACTGCAACACCCACTGGTAACTATATGCACTACAACAACCACTGGTAACTATATACACTACAAAATCTGTTGGTTAATATACTCATTACAATACCTACTATAACTATATACAATTATACACTACAAAATTTGCTGGTAACTATATGCACTACAACACCTACTGGTAACTTTCTACGCAATCTTCACGTTATAAATTATTTAAAACGTAGATTATATCTTTTAATAGTTTATAACATTGATGCCCAAAATACGGCCCGCAGGCCACATCCGGCCTGTGACGTGGTTTCATCCAGCCCTCCGAAACTTCGGCATAAAGTGTAGAAAATCCTCCTCTAGTAGAAAAGTTTGAGGGTCGTCACTCTTTCTCAGATGGATTGACAATATGACCTTTAACATGTGTACGTGTATGAAATGGGAAAGCCGAAGAAAGTACGAGTTGACTCTGAATGTAAAATCTAGCAGGACAAGCGAACGGATCTTTACTTCTTTGTGGAACATGATAATAAGCCAAAATAGTTCTCTTATAAAGAAAGAGTGTGACTGTTTAAAAAAGCAACAACGTAAATGCGGCATTTATCAAACATGGCGGCATTTTTTGGTTTGAGTCGCGAATAAATGATTGTTAAACTATGCCTAGAGATTGGAGGATTGATGGGAATATTTACCAATAAGAGACAAGAAAATTAGTCGCTGGTAATCGAGTTACAATGTTTCCCAAATTTTAAGTTGAGAACGGAATCCATTTTCTGACTCGAGATATACCATTCATTAATTTAAGTACTAGATCCACATAGTTCTAATGAAATTGTTTCAGGTTCATTTCATTTCATTTTTGTACATATTCGGTGATGTGGTCTGTGACACGAGTGCGGATAAATATTTTGGCCCGCAAGTCAAATTAGATTTGGCATCACTGGTGTACAACAATGTATATATTGGCAGATGGGGATATAGATTGGATAATTTCGTATTCAACAGATGATCTACAACCTTATCAACTAGTAGTCTTTCTTGCACATTTAATGTTTTGTCATTGTTTTGTAAAATTGTATCTAGATTGATGTATAATATATTTGAATTATTCTCTAATTAATTAAGACTAAGACTGATCCTTCAGAAATGAAATTAGCTATGTCCTAGCCTAAACCTCGGGGTTGTATAGTGGCAGAGTGGTAAAGCGCTTAATTTGCGAACCGAGGGAGTCTTGGGGGTTCGAATATCAGTGAAGACTGTGAATTTTGAATATTTTAACTTCCTGTCTTAGCCCACACAACTCTAGCAGGTGCCTGATATTATTTGGTGAAGGTAACTGCGGTTGGTCGTTGTGCTGGCCTTTTGCCACCACGTTAGCCTTCGGCCATTGAAGCAGATGACCTTTACCCTTACCCTATAGATCTGATGGGGGGTGTTTTACTTTACTATTTGGCCCATATGTCATCTAGGACGACAGAGGGGGATCAGTGGGCGGGGCTCGAGGTTGAAGCAATCGTTACGACATTCCGAGGCGCATACAACCGAGACCATTCGTTATTTGAAGGCATCAACAGTGACATGCAACGTCACAACCTGTGGGCAGTTTTGAGGTTGCAGGTCAATGTTGAGGATTGATACTACATGGTCAAGCAGAAACCTTTGAAAAATTATTTAATATATTACAGACCGCGTCTGTAATTTAAATGGATGAGGGGGTTGCATTTCAGAGTATAAATAATAATAATAATAATAATAATCTTTATTGTCCGTAAGGAAATTTGTCTTACAATTTGTGAATTACACGAAATAAAACATTATAACTATAAAAAAACAAAACAAAGTGTACATTCACACCAGACTCACTCGTAATTTACATGTGAAAAGTTTTTATCAGATTGTTTCTATTTAATGATTTTATTGCCAATGGAACAAAAGAGTGTTTGTGTCTGTTTGTCTTTGCTATCGGTGTCTTGTAGCTTTTTTGTGATGGCAAAATCATAAAATCCTGACCCATTGGGTGATTTTTTATTTCTAGAATCTTTTTAGCTTTTTTTTTATGAATGTTTGTCTCAAACAGCTGCCCAAATAGGGTTTGTTTTTTGCCAATGATTTTCCAGCAGCGTTTTGGATTCTATGAAGTATATTTTTATTTCTAATTATCAGATTGTCATACAAGGCAGTGATACTAAAACTTGAAACATAGCCACGGCCTTTTCGTTAGCATTAAACGAGGACAGTTTTCTCAGTAAGCGTAAACTCTGATGCCCTTTTTTGTTGATATTGTAGTAACTCTAGTGGCGGACTGAAAGGGTTAATGTATGTGCGGCCTACTGACACACACAGGTCAGGGCTGTTGAACAAGGGACAGTACTGCTAATGCACGCAAGTACGACCTGTGCTGTGGTCATCTGACCGAAAGCCTTTACGGTCGAGAGACAATGTGTAAGAAAGACGGTCGAGTCCAGGATAGCAAGAGAAGGACTGTGCTGTACCTTGTGAGTCCTCGAAAATGTAGCTGTACGAGCTAGAGAGACTTGTAGTGATTAGTTAGGCAGTTCTGTTGTGTAGCAAAGCATTTGAAGTTAATGTAGCCAATTGTGTTTATTGGCTGTTGTTGATGTAATTGTAAATAAACCGCCACCTTGTTTATTGAAGCTCTTCATGTCAAGTTTTTGCATTAGATGTGTTGTGTTGTTGGGCAGTGTTTGCAGAAGGCCTGATTGAGAAGATCGTAACAATATAATCAGTATTTGCAATAAAAATTAGTTTATTGTATATTCTTCTGTTGAATCAAAGGTCCCAAGTTCCAATCGATATGGCGAAATATATAATTTAAGTTGCACTTTCAATATGAATAAGGAAATGAGATTTGTATGTATTTGTACAGAGTAGAAGGCAATATGCAAATATATAGCTCAGAATGTCATAAAAAAATTAGTTCACAATAAAATGAAAGAATTGCGACTTTACAATGTTAATATAAACTCTTCATTTTTATAAGACTATGATCTCTTATTGATCCTTATGGAAATTTGTTGTGATTACAAGGACTCCCTTTCTCATTTAAAGACAACACAACAGAGACATACACATAATTAGAACAGACATAATTTCATGATATTGTTGATATTTTAAATGATCATTAACTAAATATAATGTATTTGTAGATTATATATTCTCGGCCTAATTTAAACGATGATATCTATAATGTATATATCATAACGAGCGATAACCTCGTTGTATTTTCGCTGTTTATCATCATCGCCTCCCCTGTACGACCTGCGTTGATCGACTAATGGTAAACTAAACTTTTTTTTTTAAATAATAAAGAAGGGTAGATAATCTTGAAACATTGTAACATTGTATTAACGCAGTTACCTACCCTAGGTCGTTGTTTTGAATAAAATAATCCTAATTCTTCTTCTTAATGTGACGTACATATTAGCTCTCCTGATTTATGCAACCTAATTTTAATTGAACTTTTTTTTATTATAAGAAAGACAGTGTAGCAGACTACAGTGCATGTGACAATGTGTGAATATAGGCAACACCCACTTGACATTAACTATCTGGATTTAAAAAGGGCTCCGAAAAATAGCATGGCTCAGAAGACAAGAAAAGGCGTGGCTTCTGGGGCGCCTCCCCAAACCCTCAGGGGCTCGCTGAAGGGACAATCACCTCTCCAGCACCAACTCTTGAAAGATTATCCTCTACTGTACTGTATACTTGAAAATGATCAAGGAAACACTTTCTCCGATTAAAAAAAATAAATCTAGTTTTAATGAACATTAATTAATTACACAAATGTGAATTCCAAACATTTGCAAAGAAAAACTTGAATTTATGTTTTGTGTCTGGCAGTTTCTTTTCCCTTTTATTACATTTTTCGAAGCCCTTCCGGACCTTAGAGTAGGAGTTTAAATCGCCACCACCCCAGGCCCCTGCTGGCTAATAGGGGCGCAAAAAAATGTTTATCGGAAGGTAGGCCAAAAGAAAAAGTTGGATATAAAATTGCTTAAGTGATAATGTTTCTAAGGAGAAAAAAAAGGAGGGGGGTATTCGAAGGGTTTAAACGCCAAGCAATCGCGTTGAATAAATATTCTTAACCACCCTTTTTGCTAGTTTTGATTCACTGTTTAAGTTTTCCTTACATTCTTTGTGGCTGTCTTTTATAATGGCTTTTCTTTTGGCCTCGAAATTAAGCCTTAATATTATAATCTTTAAATATTTAAACATTTTCTGGCATGGTGTTGAAAATTCAATCATTTTAAAAGTCGGATTTGCTTTTGGTCGCAATAGCAACGAAATATTTATTTAATCTTAATTCGTGCTGGACCTTATTGTTAACTTTTGATTGCAAAAATTATAATTACTCTTTGTAGACATGGATAGGTTTCTTATTTCACTCTATTTCTATACCGACCATACGTTGTTTTTTTATTAAAGTCGATAGTATTACTTTAAATTAAATTATGTATGCGCGATCGATGCACAGATCAATTCGTTGCCAACGTGGTTGAATGCTAAGTAAATTTTAAGACCTAAACTAACGATACTTTAAATACGTGATTGCCTATTGATTGTTCTCAATCTCTCTCTCTCTCTCTCTCTCTCTCTCTCTCTCTCTCTGTGTCACATATACATACACATTGTTTTTAATCAATTTTGTTCTTTTCACTTACTAACACTGTTTTTCTCTCTTACTCTCTTATCTTATATAATACAGACGTTACTTCAAAAAAGAAGATGATTATGTCCTACGCGTCATGCATTTAGTCATGCATATTAACCAATGACTTAAATTCTGCCAAGTCACTGGTTTTTCTGGCTAGCTCAGGCAACCCATTCCATGCTCTAATAGCACTAGGGAAGAAGGAGTATTTGTACAAATTTGTCCTAGCATATGGGACGAGGAATGTGCCTTTATTTTTGTGTCTTTCAGAGTATTTTATTAAATTTTGTTTTTGTATTTGAAGATTATGGTTCAGTGTTTTATGTATAATTGCTACTTTACTTTTGAGTCTTCTGTCCTGAAGGCTTTCTAAATTTAGTGATTTTACTAATGGTGTTACCCTAGTCAAATGTGAATATTCGTTTGTTATGAATCTCACTGCTCTATTTTGTGTTTGTTCCAGTTTCTTAATGTTTTCTTGAGTTGAGGGGTCCCACACGGTGGATGCATATTCTATTATTGGCCTAACCAAGGTTAAATAACATTTTAGTTTTATGTTCTTATTTGATTTATAAAAATTTCTTTTAATAAACCCTAATGCTTTGTTGGATTTTTTTATAGTTTCATCAATATGTGGATTCCATGACAGTTTTTCATTTATTATAACACCTAGGTATTTTGAGTTTTTAGTCTGTGTTACTGGTTTGCCATGAATAAGATAAGTGGAATTAATTTGTTTTAGTTTTTTTGTTACTCTTAACAACTGACATTTTTCTGGGTGGAAAGACATGCTCCAATTTGATTCCCATTTCTGTAATTCATCTAATTCTCTTTGTAAAATATCTGTGTTTTGTTTTTATTGTTCTATATATTATGCAATCGTCTGCAAATAATCCGACTTTTGTTCCTGAACTAATGCAATTTGGTAAATCATTTATGTAAATTAAAAATAGTAGTGGACCCAAGACTGTTCCTTGAGGTACACGTGAGTTTACTGTTATTGGTGTTGATTTAGATCCATTTATTATTACAGTTTGTTCTCTCCCTATCAGAAAATCTTTAATCCACTGATGCACTGGACCGTTAATGCCGAAATATTTTAATTTTTTAAGCAAACTATGGTGGTGAACTTTGTCAAAAGCCTTGGAAAAATCTAGTAAGATAGCATCTATTTGTTCACTTTTATCTAAACCTTTTGAAAAATCATCAATTAGTCCTATTAGTTGTGTTTCACATGATCTATATTTCCTAAAGCCATGTTGGTATGGGGTGAGGACATTATGTTTGTCTAAGTGGTTTATGATATTGCTACATATTATGTGTTCTAGTATTTTACATGTGATGCTGGTAAGTGATACTGGTCTGTAGTTTCCTGGATCAGATTTTTCTCCTTTTTTAAATAGGGGGGTGACATTAGCTTCTTTCCAGTCATTTGGTACTCTGCCCTGGTTAAGCGATGCCTGAAAGAGTATTTTGAACACTGGGGCTAGCTCATTGCTTAGTTATTTGAGTAATCTAGCTGGAATACCATCAGGTCCAGACGCTTTATTTGGTTTGGTGTTGGCTAATAGTTTTTTAATTCCATTTTCTTGTACTACTAAATCTTTTATGTTGTCAACTTGGTTCAAATTAAGAAATATGTCTTTGTCTCCTGGGGCTGAGAATGCTGATGCAAAGTATTTCTTTAGGATGTTTGCTTTACTTTCATTATCATTATGTATTATATTATGTTCATCTTTTAATGGCGCTATGCCTGTTGTTTCCATTTTCTTAGACTTAATGTTTGACCATAGGTTTTTGTTGTTATCTTTAGATATTACATTGTTTATGTATTCACTCTGCAGCTGTCTGCTTACTTTTTGGGTTAGGTGTTTAATTTTTATATACTTTTTGTAAACTCTTTCTGACTTGGTTTCTTTAAATTTTCTATATAGGTTTTCCTTCTGTTTACAAAGCTTCTTTAGTCTATTATTAAACCAGCATTTATTTATTTTGTTTGATGTGTATTTAGTTGGTATATGATTTTCTATAATGCTTTTAAGATGGTTTTTAATGAAATTCCAGAGGTCATCGACTGGTTGGTTAATGTCTTTTTCTAATAAGAATGTTTGTTGAAAGTTTAATGCAGCTTGGTGTAGTTGTGTTAGGTTACATTTATTCCAGAGTAAGATTTTTTTTTTGGTTTTTGTATTGGCTACTGCTTTTATCTGACTGTGTATTTTTATGATCTCATGGTCTGATAGACCAGGGATAATATCATTATCAACTACTAATCCAGGTCTGTTGGTTAAGAAGAGATCTAATGTGTTGTTTAATCTAGTTGGCTTTTTAATGATTTGATCTAAACTTAGGTTGTGTAAAGTTTCTATGAAAAGCTCATTTATGTCCTTAAGGTTTTGGTGTTTATCTATGGTTAGTGCTTTCCAATTTATATCAGGTAGGTTGAAGTCACCCATAATCCAAAAAACTGCATTTTTATTTGTCTCTTTAAGTGTAGTAATCTGATTACATAGTTCCTGCATGTATTCTAAACTAGAATTTGGCGGTCTGTAAATGCTGCCTATTATAAGGGATGTTGAGGTGGTATTAATTTTACAAAATGTAGATTCTATGTTTTTTGAGTTAGGTAAGGTAATTTCTTCTGCTATAAGAGTGTTTTTTATTGCTAAAAGAACTCCTCCATGATTATCAGCCCTATCTTTTCTAAAAATTTCATAATTACTATTGAAAATTTCTGCATTATAAATTTCAGGATGTAGCCAAGTCTCTGTTCCTGCAATTATGTCTGGTTTCTCACATTCTAATACAATTTCTAAGTCTGCTGTTTTGTTCCTAATGCTTTGAAAATTTATTACTAAGGTTTTAAGGTATTTTGGTATTACTTCTTTAGGAGGTTTGTTTAGTGAGGCTGTTGTATTAATTTTAGTAGATTTAGGTTTGCCAGTGTAATTTCAAGTTTGCTATCTTTTCAATAAATAATATTGATAGTTTCCAAAGTTTATGTGATCTACTGTATCTATTTACTGTAAACATAAGCTGTTGTGTTGTTGTTTTTCATTGATTCGATTTTTAAATATCATTTTTTTGTGATGTTTAAAAAAAAAAGACAGAAAGAAATATTTCCAATAAAATATTGATCCCAGAAATCGTGTTCTGCCAGGCCACGGATCGTTAATCAAGTCGACTGCCTGTTGGCCAGGTTTCCAAACTCCCACAATGCAACAGTCAATAACAGTTACCGATTGTTTTTGTCGATGCTTTCCTAGCTCCTGTGATTATATCGATACTTTGAAGTAGGCCCGGCAGGGGGCGCTGTGGACGATGAGGCAACTTTTAATTTTTTCTTTCATTATTCATACTTTTTAATGTCTTGTGGTCAAAGTTTGCAATACAAACCCAACGTGGACAAATAGTTTTCAACTTCATTTTATTTGTAATTTTTTTTTTTTTTTGGTTTTCGGGAAATCCTCCTCGGTATTTTGAAACCTTGATTGTAAAGTTTCGGCTCCCAGAGTTCTCGTGCTCAAAGAGGAAGTACCAGATAGCTGACGATATTTAAATTTGTGTTTTACTGTTGAGCTATCATAATGGTAGCTGTAAAATAGTTCACGGTAATTCGCTACTCCACTTTCTTTCAGAAGTTTCTGGATATTGTTGCTGTTTTTTAATCCGTTTCTTAATTCTTTATTTTTGAGATAATAAATATTAATGTTCAAGTTTAGAGTAACTAATATACACACTATCAGGGCCGGCCTTAGGCATAGGTAAACTAGACAGCCACCTATGGCCTCCGATTTGTGGGGGCTTCTCAGGTGACAATTTTTCTAGAGAAGAAATAGCTAAACTTGTGCCCAATGTACACTAGGGTGATGTGGTTTTCAATAAAATGCGTAATTTTATTTTTTAGCTGTTTATTGTATTCTTATATTTTACTTGAGCCACCAAATTCACTTCACCAAGGGCTACCATTTATCTAAGGCCGGCACTGTGTCACTAGGCTACGTTTGATACTGTTAATACTCCACTGCTAAAGTTTTGTTAATTCTCTGTTGTATTATTGTATCGTTCCATAGAGAACTATTTTTTAACTGTTTATTTTTAACAACATTGTTCCACTAGATTGTGCCACTAGATTGTTCTACTAGATCCAGTGGAAAACGGTGGAAATGTAAAATAAAGTTTCCCTTTCAGACCTTGCGAACTATGGGGCAGATGATTTTAAGGTCATCTGTTTTTATTGACAACTGTTAACGAGCAGGGTGTCATGTGACCAGCACAACCAACCGCCTTTACTTTCCCCAACTAAAGTCAGGTACCCATTAGAATTGGGTGGATTTAGGGGCGCCCTAAAAATCTCGAAATTCATAATCCCAGTCTTCACCGAGATTAGAACCCAGGACTCCAGGCTCATAAGCCAAGTGCTTAACCACTTAGCCACAGAAGCCCCTGATGGAAATGTAGTTGACCCTTGACCTGACATTTGTCTACACTCTAACATATCTTCTCATTTACAGTTTAGCATTTAGACATCAACTTTGATCGCAGTTATCTAGCTTTAATATTTTCTTATGCTAATAGCTATTACCTCATTTTAAACTTTTAATTGTAATTTTAATACTATTGGCGCTAATTTTCGTTTTCATGGCAATTAGCTTTAAAATAATTCTACAAAGCTTCTGCTCAGCAACGCTCTTATGCTTGGTCGCTGATTTGTGGCTCTGAGAAGCTGGTCCAACTAAACCAGTGGTCTTCGACGGGGGCGGCCCCGGGAAGCGATTTCATGAAAGTGAGGGGCGCTGGCGGATTCTGTTTAAAGATAAAATACGAAAAGGGGGAGGTAGACCGGAAAAGGTTGAAGACAACTGAAATAGACCGATGAAGGCGTGTTAGTATCATGAAGAGATAAACTTAGATAAGCTTAAATAGGCTTTTATTTATAAATACACACAACTTGAAAGTACATATATACTGATAATGCTGAGTTACTAATGTAATAATGTAATAATAATAATAATGTAATAGCAAAATCTAACTTACTACAAATACATGTCTCTCTCATGTCTCTGGGTAGTCTCCCCTTTTAACTTTTACACCACTTCTATTATTCCCTTCAATTACTTTCATCAGAAACTCTCCAGCTTACACAACCAAAACATCCGCCCAACTTTCGTCATGGCTACATGAGCAACAAGCTCATACAGTCCATTACACAACGTACCTCATTCCTAGCAACATGCTTCATAAATAGCAACATGGTTCTTGTCTAGGAATAAAGTTATTAACTAACAGTATGGATCATGGTACAAGCCTAGCAAACAAATGATGCACTTGAGGGCAACTTTTGGACACAAATCTATAATATAAAGCAGAAAGTAAGGTGTATGTAAGTATATATGTCTCGAATAGAAATGAAAACCGTTTGACCAATCTTGATAAAATATGGCATAAAATTTCCTTCCTTAGATCATGGCGTGTATGTTTAATATCCCTCCTATAACCTTAGGGCCCTAAAAATAGATAAATAACAAAACTTTTTAACAAATCGGGTAAACCTGTTTTCACTGAAATTTATATTGCATAGGAATTTATCTCGGATGAACGGGTAAACCCATTTCATAACCTACGTTTATTTTCGTGTCAAATTAAAAAATGTGAAGGTAACATTCTCCATGTTTGACAAAGATCTAAATTCAATCCAGTAGATCAGTAATAGCCTAACTAAGGCCCGCGGGTTATATCCGGCTAGTAATTCACAAAGATAGAACTATTGGAGGGGGCTTTTAATATTGTCTTTCTAAAGAATGTTTATCCTGGGAATTAATAAAAAATACAACAATTTGAAAACATATATCTATTTGGAACTAAACAATATCGAGGGAGCTAAATTGAACTTCAAGAAAGGAAGAGCTTGGAAAAAAACCTCATCAAATAGCTACATTTTAAAAGCAGCTTATAAACATTTCTTTTATTCTCTACTCGGATACACTAAAAAGCTAGCTATTTATAGTTTAGATGAAAATCCATAATTATTGCGCATCGAGTTTATTCTAGTCATTCAACCAATAGTCGTGCAGCCATCTTAATCTAGCCGTGCAATCATCATAATCTAGCAGTGCAACCATCACAGTTTTTGATGAATAAACTTGTAAAAGTTTGTTGTTTAATCTCGGCAGGTCTACCAGGAGACGAGGCCATACTCAGAAAGAGGAAAAACCGTCAAAAACTCGGGGAGGTGGTGGACACGCTTCTGCCCCCCGAACATAAGGCGGCACGCAGAATTATACGCCGTTCCCAGAAGCGTCACCCCGGGATGGCGGGGAAAAACAACTTGACGCTCTACGAGAGGATCATGGCCTACCGGCAGCTCAAGACGACCGGAAGTTCCGGGTCAGCTGACAGCGAGGTGGGTTTTATATCAATGTTTGAGTTTCTTTCTATAGTCACGTAATGCAGATATCATCTTTTGAATCTCATCTTTCTTTCATATTAGTTTAACGCATGTAGGCTTTAAGATCATTGCTATTGTGAACGCTTGCATTAAGGTCGGTAGTGTCTAAGAGAACTGTGCTGTGGCCTCACATATTATATTGGTTTAAATGTCATCTTCGAAAAATGGTAAGGTGGTCGTACGGCTGTTTGTTAGACTGTACAACTTAATGTTTCGTGTTTGAGTCTAATGAAGGAACTGGGAATGTTTCGTGTGACTGGAGTTTTGAAGTAATGTTACTTTATTCTACCAGCTTCTAGTGTCTACCTAACTACCTGACAACCTGTCTATCTGATTACCTGACTACCCGACTACCTGTCTATCTAATTACATGACTACCTGTCTATCTAATTACCTGATTACCTGTCTATCTAATTACCTGACTACCTGTCTATCTAATTACCTGACTACCTGTCTATCTGATTACCTGACTACCTGTCTATCTAATTACCTGACTACCTGTCTATCTGATTACTTTACTGTCTACATGACTACCTGTATACCCGACTACCTGTCTATATGATTACCTGACTACCTGTCTACCTGAATACCTGTATAATTAACTAACTGTCTAATTGACTACCTACATGTCTTCCTACCTTTCTACCTGACTACCTGTCTAACTGGCTACATGTCTAACTGACTACATTTCTAATGGCTTCCTATCCTGCAACCTGTCTACCCTACTACCTATCTGCCTGCTTGTTTACACGTCTATCTAATTACCTGACTTCCTGACTATCTTATTAACTGACTACCTGTCTACCTGAATACCTGTCTAATTAACTAACCGTCTAATTGACTATCTACATATCAACCTACCTATCTACTTGACTACATGTCTGCCTATCTGTCTGTCTACCTGACTACTTTTCTACCTTACTACCTGTTTACCTGATTACTTAACTACCTGGCTACTTGTCCATAGTTGGAAATAGAAATAGAAAAAAAAGTAGATCATTGTGCTGGCTATCCAACATCCTCGTACTAATGTGATTTTACCCTCTCTCTCTCTCTCTCTCTCTCAATCTATGTCACTCTTACTTTATATCTCAATTCTCTCCATCTATCTTTCACTTTATTTAACTATTAAATCTTCCTGTCATGTCTATATTTAACTATTAAATCTTCCTGTCATGTCTATATTTAACTATTAAATCTTCCTGTCATGTCTATATTTAACTATTAAATCTTCCTGTCATGTCTATATTTAACTATTAAATCTTCCTATCATGTCTATATTTAACTATTAAATCTTCCTGTCATGTCTATATTTAACTAAACTATCTTCTTCCTATCATGTCTATATTTAACTAAACTATCTTCTTCCTATCATGTCTTGCCGAGTCCATCTTTTGACACAAATTGTGGTTTTCATTCCATGAAGACTATCGAACATCCATACGGATATTAAGATAAATACGTCCTAGCGTAAACGTCTTAGCATAAGGCTCTATCATAAATCTCTAGCATAAACCTCTTAGCATAAATCTCTTTGCATAAACTTCTTTCATAAGCCACTAGCACAAACCTCTAGCATAAACCTCTAGCATAAACCTCTAGCATAAACCTCTAGCATAAACCTCTAGCATAAACGTCTAGCATAAATCTCTAGCATAAACCTCTAGCATAAACCTCTTAGAATAAACCTCTTTCATAAGCCACTAGAATAAACGTCTTAGCATAAGCCTCTAGCATAAACTTCTAGCATAAACGCCTAAGATAAAATCTCTAGCATAAGCCTCTAGCATAAATGTCTTAGTACTCTTAGCATAAACCTCTAGCAAAAATCAGTAATATAAGCCTCCAGCTTAAGCCTCCAGCATAGACCTGTAGCATAAACCTCTGGCATAAACATCCAGTAGGACAGATAGGTTTCGGGCAGAGTTGGAAGTCGGGCCAACAGGCTGTACAGCATTTCAAACGCCGACCGGTCAACCACTCTATTCGTATATCTCATTTGATCTCATCTAGTCTTGCAGTTGCGTATTGTAATTAACCTAGAGAAGGCAACTCAATTAGGATAGGTATTTATTTACAGGACAACACTAACACATAATTACAAGCATGGGCGTAGCCATGAACCCCCCCCCGAAATGAAATCCCGGGGGATCGGAATTTACTGACCCATACCAGGGGGTTTTGAGCTTAAAACACCATACCAGCGGTTTTAGCAGTTACATCCCCCTCTTCTATAAAACAAAACCAAAAAACAAAAATTGCAAACGACAATCCCCAAATTCCAAGAGCACAGTTAAGGAAGATTTTGATTTTAAAACCCCCTCCAAAATGTACGATAAACCCCCTCTTCAATATAAAAAAAGCAAACTACACACTCAAACTTTTGAAGAGGGTTTTGAGTTTAACCCCCCCCCTCCCTCTTCAGTAGTGTTTTAAGCTAAAAAAATACCTCATCAATATAAAAAAAAAGCTAATTGTGCACTCAAAATGCTTCAGAGGGATTTGATGATAAAAATACCTCTTCAATATAAAAAAAAAGCTAATTGTGCACTCAAAATGCTTCAGAGGGGTTTGATGATAAAAAATACCTCTTCAATATAAAAAAAAGCAAATTACACACTAAAATTATTTGAGCGTAGCCAAGCCTATTGGGGTTTTGAGTTTAAACCCATCTCCTCCTGATGGTTTTGAGTTTAAAATCCCCTTACAGAGCGTTTTGAGGTGGAAAACCTCTATCTTCAATATTATTCTTAAGCAAACTAGAGTTACCAAATTCGATGACCGTAGCTAAACGGGGTTTTGAATTTAAAAAAAAAACTCGAGAGACTTTTTAGTTTAAACCCCCAAACAGATTTTGACGATAAAACTTCCCTCTTCGATATAAAATCTAAAGCAAACTACTGTCACTTCCAAGAACGTATTCAAGAGAGACTACATATTTCTACCAGTGGCGGGGCTCCATAGTCTCCATTAACAAAGTGAAGTGAATAGTCATCTGCGAAATTGTAAAAACACTAAATGTGGCTCAACAAAGATAGCTAAGACAGATTTTAGGAGTCAGTTATAGAGATCGGTTCTCAATCAAGGAAATCCTATGCCGAACTGGGAGTCGACCCCTTAGTAAGATTGTGACAGAGCGTTGCATGAGAATTGCGGGACATTTCTCCAACAAAATGAATTACGCATAATAAGAGTTGCGATGACATCCTATCAAGTACATCTTGGCGCCACACATTCATGGAGGTCCTCAGAGCAGATGGGAAGAGGCTTCAGACATTACCAGTGACAGATTTTTGTGGAAACAGCTTGACGGCAAATGCGCTGAACGGCGCGAGAGGGTCTAAATCAATAAGAATAGCACATTAGGTTTTTGAAATAAAACTTTTTAATAGCAGGAAAATGCACTATAGATACCTAAGAATATGCATTTTGTTGGCTTTCAATATCAGAAACAGTGCTTGGCGGCGGGGCTCCGCCCCGCACTGGGGGAGCTCCTAGCGCTCCCCCCAGACCCCTTTGCTGGCAAGGGCGGGGAATCTACAATTTTCCCACTAACTCCAGGAAGAACCTATTCTAGGGCACAATAAACGTCTTCCGAAAGAATGAAGGGTCAGAATGTTATAAAGATTATGATAAATTTTTTTTGCGGGGGGGGTGGGGGGCAAGCGGGCGGCGGGGGGAATCCCCCCAACCCTTCTCCCCCCCCCCCCCCCCCGAAAAAATATCCTGGCTACGCCCATGATTACAAGGTCTGCATTAAGCACAGCTTCTTCATAAGCCCCTTGACATGGGCTGAACTCCTTGCTTCTCCAATGTCAGCATTCAGTCCAAGTCTTGTCTCTATCAGTGCACGGCCAAGAGCGCATCACTAACTTGGATGGCGGTGTGCAAGGCAGGGCTATCACAGTGTTCTACATATAAGTAAACCCTCTCGAACTCATGTCCTTTACTTGAACACTGGCCGCTCTATTGTAGTACGCTGGAATCTGTAATAAAGTACTAATCAATTATTTAAAACGGGCTCTTGTTATGCTGGTTACTCTGAGTGACGTTATTACAACATAATATTTCTTTGTTTTTATACTTTCTCTTTGTTTGCTTTAAAAAAAAAAGTCTCTTTTTATAAGCTGCCATTGAAAGGTCTTTTTTATTCTTTGTGGCTACCCAGCATTAAATATTGATACTGTGTATTGTTTCAAGCAATACCAGAGATGTAATAGATTTCTATGGCCACTTTCTTCCTCGGTGTAATCAAAGAGTTGTATAATCTATTGAGTTGCGCAAGGTATTGTTCATATAAGTGGCTTACTCGATTGTTTTATGCTAGCCCACTCAAAGGCGTGGTGGGTGAGTTTTAAGACACTTGACTTCCGAAACTATGGGGTATTGAGTTCAATCTCGATGAGAGAGAGAGAGAGAGAGACAAGAGAGGGAGAGTGGCTTAAAGAGTGTGAAAGAGATAAATAGACGATGAGAGCTGGAGCGAGAGAAAGAGAGAGAGAGGGGGAGATGCAAAGGGAGATTGAGAGAAAGCGTGTAAAAGAAAGAAAAAGGGACAGAGAGAGAGAGAGAGTAATAGAGAGATAAAGGGAGATTAAAAGAAAGACACAGATATAAAGAGAGATAGAGAGTGGGTAAAAGAGTGCAAAGAGAGAAATAGAGAGGATGAGAGACGAGGTGATAGAGAAAGAGGGGGGTGGGGATGGAGAGTGAGAGTAAGAGGGGCAGAGAGAAAGAGAGATAGATAGAGGAGAGAGAGAGAGAGAGGGATCGCATTCAGCAAGAGTGAAAGGAAGAGGGGCAGAGAGAAAAAGAGAGAGAGAAGAAGAAGAGGTAAAGGGAGATTGAGAGAAAGAATGGCTGAGAGAGAGAGAGACAGAGGAATAGAGAAAGATATATATATATAAATATATATATATATATATATAGAGAGAGAGAGAGTGAGAGAGAAGAAGAAGAAGAAAAAGACCAGTAAGAAGGTGTATCAGAAAAGTTCTAGGTTAAAGTTAAAGATGGGGATACGTTGCAGTGCTGATCATTTAATCACCTCGTCACCTCCTGGCCACAAAAAACAGATGACATTACAAGTGCCCCATTCCCTGCTAGCTCCATAAGATAAATCTTAGGCTTTCTCACTACGTAGATTTTTGACCTAAAACTTTTTTGGAAGCGAACTAAGCGGTTTTTATCTCTACCTATTCTTTTATTGGGGACGTGGTGGTCGAATGGTTAAGCGCTTGGCTTCCGAACCTGAGGTCCTGGGTTCGAATCCCGGTGAAGACTGGAATTTTAAATTTCTGGATTTTTAGGGCGCCCCTGAGTCAACCCTACTCTAATGTGTACCTGACTTTAGTTGGGGAAAGTAAAGGCGGTTGGTCGTTGTGCTGGCCACATGACACCCTGCTCGTTAACCGTTGGCCAAAGAAACAGATGACCTTAACATCATCTGCCCCATAGATCGCAAGGTCTGAAAAGGGAAACTTTACTTTACTTTTATTCTTTTATTATTGTAGCTCCTATTAGCTTGCAAACTCTTCGTGGGTTATGAGTGGGTCTCAAAAACGGCTCCAACGATTTTCCTAGAAATTTAAGTTTATGTATATATTTCGGCAAATAAAAAAAAAATGATGAGGATTTCAAATATCTTTTGCTTTTAACGTAGGACGTAATCATCTTCTTATTTGAAGCACCGTCTGTATTTGACAAGAAGGTAACATAAGCCCAGTAGTTAAGACAAGGGACATTACTCACGTGTACAAAGGAGCATAACCCTTGTAATACTACACAAAAATAATTTCCAGGATGGGTGGCTGGTTGTTTGATTTACACTCTGGGCCGTCTCGATGGTCTCGGGTTCGAATCACGCCCGCCTGTTTCCCCCGCCATCCGTCCTGCGTGAAGGTATATGCGAAACATGTAAAACAAACAACCCTCATAATTTTTGTGTGTGTTTATAATGAAGGAAAGTAGCATAGAGCCATACACATACAGACATAAAATTGAAATTAAAGAAAATATTGATATTGATGTATAAATACAATCTTGTGGGTCAGGCCTTGCCTAAAGATCTATGAATTCTAAAGACGATATGCCTTCAACTGCCCCAATTAAGAAGGAAGCCCAAATAGATCAAGTATAAGTTGTCCCTAAGCCACTCGAAATCTTCTGTTGTTGTTGTTTTTTTCTTTTTTGGATAGGCTTTTTTTTTGTGTTGTTAATTTGCGTCATTTCCGCTGTCATGGTTGCTAAGGGACGGCATCACTTGTTTATAGTTTATTTGCACTGTCGTCTCCCCTTTTGATTTTTTCCCCTCTGTATTGTTTTAAAAGCTTGCGATGCTTGCTGACTGCTTCAAAGGCACGTGAATGCACTCTTGATGGCGCGCACACACACACACATAAGCACAGACGTAATGCTACACAGCGCACTTCGAGCTACTCAGTTAGTGTGTCTACGTCTAGGAAAAACCAAAACAATAATATAATGAAGAAAAACAACCAAAAACTACGTACTGCATAATACAAACACTGAATACATCACTGCCCTAATGATTTGTAATCGATTCTTTTCCCTTACTATTGACTTGACCGATTCTTAGTTCATTGAACACATTCTATAGTTCCTGTTCCCTTTCCCTTATGATCAATCTGGGAGGAATTCGCTTTCAATACATAAAAGACGGATCGGTCCCCGTTCCAGTTATTAAGAAATCGATTTTATTTTTAAATTACATTTCCGACTATTACATCATGAGACAGAGTCTGAGTCTGAGTGACATTTGTATACAGCAGCCAATCAAGGAATATGGCCAGTTCGATCTAGTTGAAATCGATAATTTAAAATAAAAATGATTTTGTCTACCTAATTCGATCGATATGGATGACAATACTATTTCAAGAATGTTCCATCTGCATTATTGCTAGTTTCTGTATGTTAGCCTTTACATAGATTGGTGAGGCTTTACGTAGATTGGTGAGGCTTTACATGGATTGGTGAGGGTATACATATATTGGTGGGGATTTACATAAATTGGTGAGGCTTTACAGGATGACTAGAGTATGTCACAAATGTTATATCTGCATTAAAGGTAGTTTCCGTATGTTAGTCTTTACATAGATTGGCGAGGCTTTACATACATTGGCGAGGCTTTACGGGATGACTAGACAATGTCACGAATATTCTTTTTGCATTATTTCTAGTTTCCGTATGTTAGCCTATAATTAGATTGTTGAGGCTTTTCAAATATTTGTGAGAGTGTATATAGATTGGTGAGGCTTTGCATAGTTTGGTGATGATTTACATAGATTGATAGGGTTATATTAGCGAGGCTTCGCATTGATTGGAGAGCATTTTCTTAGATTGGTGAGGCTTTACGTACATTGTTGTCCTTTACGACTGGACCCCACGATGACCTGCTAGCTATCGTATAAAAAAAAACACAAGCTAATAATCTATGGCCATATCACATGATCTTCGGGGCTCGCTAAGACCTTCCTTCAGGGAACAGTACCAGGAAAAAGAAGAAGAGGCAGACAGAGGAAGCGATGGGAGGACAACATAAAGAATGGAGGGCATGCCATTGCATGATTTTCTTACTAAGGCTAAGGACAGAGAGGAATGGAGAAAGACGGTCGACGAATCTTGCGTGGTGCCCCAACAGTCCAGCAGACTAAAGGATAGTTAAAGGTAAAGGTAGAAGGTTACGAGGACTTGTGAAACTTTATGTAGGCTAGAGAGGCTTAATGTAAATTGTTAAGGCTTCGTGTAGATTAGTGATGCCTTACATCGGTGTGCATCTGGCATCTATGTAGATAAGTTAGAATTTGTGTAGAATGAAGAGGCTTTATCTTATATCTTATCTACGTAGCTCGGTTATCTTATGGAATGGATTTAATGAAAATAAAGGCATATGAAATACTGACATTATTACACCAGCAATAAATAATGGATCAGAGCAGCGTTTCAAAATCTGTGGTACATCTTACCCTGGGGGCACTTGGCATGGAGGTGGTTGGGTACTGGACAATAAAAATGGTAACTGTCAAAAAACAACAACAAGGAACGGTGTGATTGTATTGTTGGAGGGGATACTGTGAAATAATTTGGTTAAAAACACGCTCTTAAAAACTCGTTTTATATCAAATATTCTAGCATTATATTAAACGTAGTATCCCCTTTTCTGTACATGGCAAGAAGTACATATTGTGGTCTTACTTATTAACTGCATGAACACAGACCATCAATACAGATCTCATCCTTTACGACAGTGGTTCCCAAAGCTTGCTATTAAAATCGCTTCACTCAAGGCGCTGTATTTACACTTTTTACAATGTAAAGCTGATGCTATTATTTCTTCCCTTAAAAAACATAATTTCTTAATGAAACTCCATATTGTAAAAGCATGGGAACCGCTGGCTTACTAAATGTTGTGATCTCAAATTAATTCATGATAATAATCCTTTAGTATTTTTTATTTCTACATTACTATAGCTCGTTGACCTTTAACCCCCCCCCATTCATATATTACTCTCTATGTACTTGTTTGTTCATAGATGTGTATTTCTACCTCCATTCTATGTGTTCTATATGTTACTAATCTAAAACTCTCTTGGTATAAAGTTTCTGTATGGTTTCATTATCCCCTAGAAGAATGTGTATCCATAATTCCTCGTCAATGTATGTTAACAATTGATGTTCAAAAAATTGGATTCTTTTTAAAGTGGCATTTTAAGTTTCAACTGTACCTGTCTTCTTTTATATATTATACTGTACCTATTTTTTCTTTACATGTCTCAATAAATAAATTTAAACATGTATTAATTATCTCTAGGAGATTATTTTATTTGTTTGGTCAAAATATTTTTACTTCTAGAATACGAGAAGAAACAAAAATCTTAGCTTCTAGATCTACTGAAGGTATATTAAACATAAAACCCTGAAACTATATCTTCGAATAAAAAAACCCAAGCCTTATAAAAAACTTAGAAAAAAATCTAAACAAATACTCCTTCTACCCTAGTGTTATTAGAGGATGGAATGGGTTGCCTGAGTCAGCCAGGAAAAACAACGACTTCGCAGAATTTAAGTCATTGATTAACATGCATGACTTAATAGACCTAGGGACACGCGTAGGACGTAATCATCTTTTTGAAATAACGTCTGTTTTTTATAAGATAAGAAGATGAACGAACATTATTTCCACATTAGTAATTTAGGTCACTATATATAATTAATCTATAATCGACCACCGGAGGACAATGTTTATGCTTGCCCAGAATGTGGCAAAAATGTGGGTCACAGCTAGGGCTGCTTACCAAGGAAATACTGAATTCCCCATTAATCTTCGGACTCGAAGATAAGCTTAATTATTATTATAATTAAAACAAAAAGACAAATCATTTAAAGATTAACAGCCAAATCGGATTTCTGTAATATCGTCTTAAGCTAAAAGCAATACATATTTATGGATAAGAAGAAGATAAGATGCCTATATATTGTGTATGTGTAATTAAAAACAAGGAAATAAAAAAACTAAACAAAAAAACAAGCAAAGCTTATCTAAAAAGGGAAGAACTACAATACAAAAAATTGTTTAAGTATCAACTTTATCGTAGAATGTTTGATGGAGAAATAACCTTAACAATTATTTAAGACTAAACCCAACAAATTGCGAATACTGAAGGATTAGTTTCCCTTGTTGGTATGTTACAAGAAAATTAATTACCAGTAATTAATTGATTAATTGGCTACTAATTTTTGTTATTGATGCCTGTCTATGCCAATGAATAAATATTCACTTGATCCGAGAATGGGTGTGGGAGAAATAACGTGTACACACTTTTTACCAGACAGACAGAGTTGATAGAAGCTTTGCACAAAAAAACATCAATATGAAAAAGCTAACCATCTTAAAACCCAAGCCTACAATCTATTTTTTTCAAAACAGCATTTAAATTCCATGGGGCAGCGTTTCGTTTCTGTAAATTTGTTTCAGCCATTGTGTTTTTTATCAGACACTCGACTGCCCTGCGTTGCAAGCGAGGCACGCTGGAGTCTAATAGAAAAGAAGCAAGAAAACACGTAGACAATGTCAGACGCTACATTAACAATCTTAGCGCAGGAGCTTAAAGCCATTAATTTTTTAAATGAGCCTCTTGTTCGAGATTAAAACATTTTCAAAAGTGTTACTGAAAGAACTAGGAGACATTAATTAGTCATAGCGCGATGCTTATCTTACTGGTAATAACGTAGAACACAGAAACGTCCTCGAGAATACCCGGAGGCAAGTCTAATAGAGAAACATGGCTTATTTACACTACCAGTCATTCCCAAACCTAGGGCCGGCCTTAGGGCACTGCAACCTATGCGGGCGCAGTGAGCCCCGCACTTTATTAAGCCCCGCGCTAACACTAGTAAATTTTAACTTAACAGGGATTCCGCTTCCTCGGATTTTCCAGGAGCTTCTGGAAATCTCCTGAAATTATTAAAGTATCCTGAAAAGTCATAAAAATGTCCTAAAAATAGACAAAATTGTCGTTTTTGGGGGCCATACAATATGGATAACTCCAATCCTACTCGCGAATAAAAAAAAACCAGCAATGTCAGCTTTCATTTGATGAAAATAATAGTGCGAATTTTAATCAAAGCAAGAAGTTCAAATACTTAATTTACTGTAATAGTCACTGGCATATAAATATAGATCTAAATCATTTCGATCTCTTCAAAAAATCAAAAGCGATATTTTGCTAGTCAGTAGTAAATCTAATCGCTTATCGTAGATGTCTCGTAAAGTTATCTTGATCGTGATTTTGTACTTCGTAAAGTTTGAACAAAATGCAAAATGCAAGGACGTATTTATTTTCTAACAAAAAAAATTCTTAATTTTGACTTATTATCCTTTTCCCTATCCAGACTAGGCCCCGCGCAATCCGTTTCGCATAGGGCCCCGCAATCAGTAGGACCGGCCCTGCCCAAACCTTTTCCCTTAAAGAAACACTTCGTGCAGTCTGAGTATTTAGCGGAACAATAAGCTTCATGTTTTGTCTTCGCCAATGAATAAGTGTGCAAAGTTTCAACTTGATCCGAGAATGTGTGTTGGGAGAAATAACGGTTCAAACTACTTACCAGACGGACAGACAGACAGACAATTGACAGGGTGACGCTTTGTAGAAACACGTTACGGGTGAGACAGAGTCGTCCAACTACCGAAAGATTTATATCTAACCAAACATATTTAAATATAAAATAAAGTATAGCTTTTATATAGCGCTACTTTCATGCTTATAGCATGCTCAGAGCGCTTTGGTCCAATCTCCAATCTTTGCGATGTGTAATGGTCCAGGCATCTACAAAAAAAAAAGTCTATGTGGGTAATAGGAAATTGAAAAGAAGTAAAACAGTAATAAATGAAGTGAATGAAGTGTTAAATCTACAATACCTGACAACAACTTGAAAAGTAAACAAGCCTCTGAAACTAAATCTAACACATTGTTTAAATGCTTGAGATGTTGAACGATTACAACAATGGCCTCCTTCAGACGCGATGTGACGATAGCCAGGAATGAGATGAAAGCCTGGGCATTAGCTATGGTTGGAACAATGTCGCCCTGGCAGGGAGTGACAGCAGTCCCCCCCCTCCTCCTCTTTAAGCAGCTGAAGTGTCCAAAGGAACAGCAGATGCCCGATACAATTGGGATCAACAGCATCGCTGGTTCTGTCAAGGTGTAGCTATGTGTGCTGCAAGATGCTTAAGGGACACTTGCCCAGGGTGGACTCCCGAAGCCATTTCTATTTTTGTGTATAGCTGCAAGGCCGCAGAGGTTAGGATTCAGGGTCTTCTTAGATGGGCCAATGCTATCCTGCCCGGATATTATCATTTCTATTTATAGAAACTTTCGAAAGAGAGTGAGACTTCAAGGAAAAAACTTTCCCAGGGCCTGCACTTACTTAAATCCGGCCTTGAGACGAATATTACAACCAGTTTACAAAATTACATATAAATCAAACAAGCCAGTATAATTTTATAAGTTAACTACTGCATTGAAAAGATTAGAAAAGTTCATCCTTTTAAACAAGCGAAATATTTTGTTAATGCTTTTTAACTCAGCACTTACAACTATATCTCTCAATAATGTAGTAGTTTTTTTTTCGATATCAAACAAAATAATTAATTACCAACAATTAATTGACTAATTGGTTGATTTTTTAAATTAATTCGTGTTTTTCAAGGTACAGTAAATAATTGTTCAGAGAATGGGTAGGGGAGAAATAACCTTTACAATTATCAATAGGGGGACAAAACTCGACATACTTAGCCATAATGTCAATACTGAAGGATTAATTTCCCTTATTAGTGTCAAACAAAATAGTTAATATTGACTAATTGCTTAATATTTCTTTTATGTTTAAAGTTTCAAATTTGATCGGAAAATTGGGTATTCAAACTTTTACCGGAAAGACAGAGTCGATATAAGCTTTGTTAAAAGTGAAATAATGTCACTGCTAATTTGATACTACGACTAAAGCCTTTCCTGGTCCAACGTGATACAGTAAGATAAGGGACTTGTCATGAGATAAATATTGCATTTTTTTTCACACACACACACACAAAGATCTGTTGTCTTTTTTTTTTGAGAGCTTCTGTCTCGAAAGGTCCTTCTAGCTCGGGTGCAATTCATCCACAGACCAACGCAGGTCCGGGCTCCGCAGAGGACCAAAAAACTCTGGAACGCAGCGATACCGGGTGGGGCAGCGTCGACATCTCCCAGTACACGGGTAGGCGAGATGAGGACGAGGAGCGTAGGACGCCAACCCCACCTCCGACCCTGGCACTTGACGTCAGCAAGATTAAGAAGCAGGTACGCTCTTTACTGTTTAACACATCGTTCATAGTTTCTGTTGTTGTTTGTTTTTTTTCTAGCTAAACACTGTAGTTGTTAGTTGAGCTTGTGAGTTGTGTGTTTAGTACAACTTTTTCTGATGTGTAGTTGGTGTTAGTCATTCCAATGTTGTATTCGAAAAAAAGTTACTACTTTTAACGATTTTAGTTCGCTTTTTTTGCTTATTGCTTTAGTTTTCTGTTTTAGTGTAGAATCAACCTTAGTGTCACTACCAGTAACGATTAACAGTTAGTATACATTTACTAAATAACAAATACTAATTCAACTAGATCAAAAATAAAAAAAGTACATGTTTGTACGGAACCAACCTCATAAAAAAAAGTTCTCTAAAATTTTTGTAATTTCGTTCCCGTTAGAGGTGCGGAGACTGAAAAAAAAGGGGGGGGGGGAGGGAAGAGTTCGTTAAATAAAACATTTTTGATTGTTTGATGTAGGCTACTTTTGACCAGACATCGTTCGTTGTACCTTTTGACCAGACATCATTCGTTGTACCTTTAGACCAGACATCGTTTGTTGTACCTTTTGATCATTCGTTGTACCTTTTGACTAGACATCATTCGTTGTACCTTTAGACCAGACATCGTTCGTTGTACCTTTTGATCATTCGTTGTACCTTTTGACCAGACATCATTCGTTGTACCTTTTGACTAGACATCATTCGTTGTACCTTTTGACTAGACATCATTCGTTGTACCTTTAGACCAGACATCGTTCGTTGTACCTTTTGATCATTCGTTGTACCTTTTGACCAGACATCATTCGTTGTACCTTTTGACTAGACATCATTCGTTGTACCTTTTGACTAGACATCATTCGTTGTACCTTTTGACCAGACATCATTCGTTGTACCTTTTGACTAGACATCATTCGTTGTACCTTTTGATCATTCGTTGTACCTTTTGACCAGACATCATTCGTTGTACCTTTTGACCAGACATCATTCGTTGTACCTTTTGACCAGACATCATTCGTTTTACCTTTTGACTAGACATCATTCGTTGTACCTTTTGACTAGACATCATTCATTGTACCTTTTGACCAGACATCATTCGTTGTACCTTTAGACCAGACATCGTTCGTTGTACCTTTTGATCATTCGTTGTACCTTTTGACCAGACACCATTCGTTGTACCTTTTGACTAGACATCATTCGTTGTACCTTTTGACTAGACATCATTCGTTGTACCTTTTGACCAGACATCATTCGTTGTACCTTTTGACCAGACATCATTCGTTGTACTTTTTGACCAGACATCATTCGTTGTACCTTTTGACCAGACATCATTCGTTGTACCTTTAGACCAGACATCGTTCGTTGTACCTTTTGATCATTCGTTGTACCTTTTGACCAGACATCGTTCGTTGTACCTTTTGACCAGACATCGTTCGTTGAACCGTTTGACCAGACATCGTGAGTCCACTTTTGACACAAGACATCGGTGACTTAACCTATGGCCCACGGGCATGTCCTGTACGGCCCCTAAAAGTTTATGCCAAAACTGGATAATGACATCCCAGGTGCTCGGTTTCATTGGACCAGTCGCTTTACTTGTGCTGCCTGCTCCAAGCCTGTCAGAAATGTTTATCTTCCAGATTGAACAAAAGTTGGACAAAACTGAAAGACTGTTCCGATTCATTTTTAAATAATAGTATTAATACTACTACTAAAAATAATGATAATATTCGAAGCCCTTAGCATTTCTAAGAAGATCCTTATTACTAGTCAAAGGGCAGTACTGCTGCAGACCTTCCATACCATCGGAAAATGTCTCAGTGGACAATGAGACAACATTGAATTTTTTTTTAACGAAGCTCAACCTTGACAGTGCCGGAGAATGAAAATTAATTCATTAATTTATTCAATGAACGCTTGTCCTCGAGTCCGATATTAAAGAGGAGTGCATTTGACGTGGCTAAGCAGTTCTAGCAGTCACCTTCATATTTTGCAATAGTCATTGTCTGCCGGTTGTTGGTTTAAGTTATGTCTTCCCTGTCGACGTCTGTCCTCGGCAGTAGATTTCATTTTGGTATCCAATGAGTATCCTGTGGCTTTTATAAGAGATCTTCAGCTGTCTTGTTCGTCGGCCTGCTGACAGATGCTGACGAAAATAGTAAACGTAACTCTTTCTCTCCGTTATTATTTTCTTTTAGCTCATTACTATTTAACTCCCTTGTTATGATTAAGCTTCAATAGCTTTGTTGTTTGTTATCAGAAAATGTTGTATTTGGTATAGAATTAAAAGGGGGAATGCATGCTCTTTTTATATAACACAAAGTCAAGTTTATAAAATTAAATTTTATTTGAATTTAATGAGGTCTAAATCAACGGTGGGATCGTCGATTAGGAGAGAAAGAGTTAAATACATTTAACACCATCTAAAGATGAAAATCACACAAAATTGTTAAGTATGTTTAAATATGTTAATACATATTAACCAGTTGAATATATTAGTCTAAACGCATGATTAGCTTAACACATGAAATTCGTAGGACATATATATCACCCTCTTTTGAACTAACGTCTGTAATATATAAGATAAGAAATGATTATAGTACAAAAAAAGTGTAACATACGTTATATATATCGGGACAATTTCACCCGTTGATTTAATGACTACTCTCTAAATTTCTAAAACATATATGCTATCACTTAAGGAACTTTCTTCCAAGCCGTTACCTATTAAGTTTCACCATCTTATACCCAATCAATGCTCATTTATGATCCGGGCCTTTTGTTTACGCATGTGAGCGGTTCGCTTAAAGGTGAAACAATCAATAAAACTGCGACATATTTATTTAATAATTAATCACCAAGGGGCCTGACCCAAAACACCGAAACATCTTTTCTATTGCTTTGAGTTTTGATTGGATGCATTGATTATCGTCTGCTAGTGACGTAGTTAGATTCTATTTATAGTTTTGTTCTTTGCTTGCAACTGTGTCAACTCTTCCAACAGAAATCTGGACTTGGAATCTGGACCAGAAGAAACACCACTCCAAAGTGCGGCCAGCCAAGGAAGGGGAGACAAGCCTACGTGTACAGCACAGAATTTTGTTCAGGAGAGAGAACCCTACACAAGCATCAGTCGCTAACTTGTTTGTCTCATTCTGAACCGGAACAAAGCAACCCTGACGCTACTTGTGATGTTCCCACAACCCCACAGCTCCCGGACATAATTTCCGGTGAAGTCAAAGTCTCAGCGAATGAGAATGATTTCCGTCACATTAAGCTAGCTGCTAGAACGGATGTAGGTGAGTTGGCAGCACAAAGTTCAGCACAAGATGACAACAATGACGACGAAACGGCCACCAAAAAACAGAACACAATACTAAACTATGCAGAAAACGAAAAAAGGATATCTAGCGTTAAATCTGATGTAAAACGTAGATCAAAACTAATAAAATCATATTCTGAATCTAGGGAGGAATCCCTTCAATCTCAAAATCGGAATAGGACAATAAATTCCAACGAAGTTGATCTCTTGCAGAAAGAAAAAGAAGGCATTACGTTTGAAGAAAGGGCTCCCCATTGTTTAACTGAATGTTCTCTCGTGTACACTAATGCAATTTGTAATGAAGTCGACACCCCCAAAATGTCAACTGAAACTCGCCTTGCGGACTCTCCGAGTCATTATCTGAGGAACGTATCTGTTGACAGTGAGGGTGAGGCTCCCTCCGCGAACGTGATGGACGAAGCACGAACACAAAGCGCAAGTAATTCATCCGAATCTCCCATTCTTAGGCTGCAATCTTTAAAGCCCGCTTACTCTGAATTCCCAGAGATCATTGACGTGAGCAGACGACATGTGAAGTACGTCTGCCTGGTGCGGTCAAAGTCGGAAGGCAACTGGGCCCTTTCTGGGAACTTGCCAGGTCAGAGCGCCAACGAGCATATAGACAAAGATGCTATTGAAGAAGCAGAGTCCATATCGACCGAAGTTCGAAAAGGCTCGGGTCAAGATGACCAAACAAGCTCTGATCATGATAACCTAACAACGAGAGGTCGAATGCGACGTAGACATAATCTTGGATGGGATTCTAAAAAGAAAAGATCCGAAAGCGTTGAAGTCAGAAGATCTACACTCGAACTAGATCTAGCTCAGAAAGTAATCCTCAGAAAGCGTGTCCTTGACTCTTTGACGCCGGAAGAAAGAGTCAATTAGCTGACAAACAGATAAAACATAGAGTGACGTAAGAAATACATCACATGACCAACGTCATAAGTTTGATGACGCAAGCGGAAGAAATCGATCAGCAGCTTTTATGACGATTTAGCAGAAGATCATTCTGCTTGGCTTATCCTTGTCAAAGAGTGTTTCCATTGAGTTGAAGATTTAACAACAAATCTAATGCTTTGATAGCAAACAAAAAATCTGGACAGTGCCTGCTTATAAACTGTGTGAGATACAAGCTGGTCATTTCATCCATTTTAATATCAAGATTAGAAATCCTTGCAAATAGTAGACGTTGAAACAGTAATCGACTTATTCTTGTGTTATTTTTTTTAAAAGGAAACCTCAGGATTTGCGCTATTCAATTTTAACTTTATCATCATAGGAATCCTTGGGCCTTAGGCCTCTTTTCTTTGCCTATTTTTGGGCTTTATGTGCCATCTTGCCTCTTTTGTGGGCTTTATTTTTTCTTTTTATATTTTTTTAATTTGTAAGTTTTAATAATTCATACGTATTAAATCATAAACAATTGATAAGTGATTAACCTTAAAAATATAATAATAGTAATAGAAATATTATTTAATATCAAAGACATGCTACCACTAACACTAAAAATACCTTGTCAAATTTAAACATTATAAGCTCATAATTAATGTGAAATATTTGGTAAAGAAACAAACTAGGTCAACTAATTTTAATGACATATTCAAAAGCGATTTGTATAAGAGCATAAAAGTAAATTAATTAGTTACAAAATACTCGAATTTTAATGGAGCTATCACTTTGGATAGTTCATTGTGACAACACAAAAATATAAATTACCCATCTAATTTGTTTCATCGCTCTAATTGAAATTCAACTTTTTACCTATTTCGAGAAAAGCATTTAAATGAGAAAACAAAATAAACAGTGTTTTTTATTATAGGTACGAATAAATGGGTCCAAATTTACCAAATTTCTATCTGAAGGTGTTGTTTAGTTGTTTTTTTTAAAGAAATTTCTGGAGTACAATTTTGAAAGATTTCAATGCTACAGCTTCAGAGTTAGCATTGCACCAACTGTGTCTATTGTAATGCTTCCAATTTGCGTAGCAATTGTTTCTTGAATGATACTTATTTATTTTTTTTAAATTCTATTATTTTAATGTGCACTTCCATTTTTTTGGGGGGTCAAAATAAAAGAAATATAACAAAAGTATTTATCTCTATATTGAGTGGGATAGTGTGCATTAAATCCAGTATTTCGTTATGTATTGATGTGGCAGTTGCCTTGCAGCTATACCCAATCATGGAAAAGGCTTCGGGAGTCAATCCTGAGGAAAAAGAAATCAGTCGGCCACACTTAGGCAGTTTGCAGCACCCAGTGCTACATCCTAACAGAGCCTGCGATGCCGCCGCTGACTCCAGACTGTATAGGCAACTTGCCGTTCCTTTAAACACATTTGCTGCGTGGAGAGGGAGGAACTGATGTGTGGGCGACATTGTTTCGACCATAGCTAATGCCCAGGCATTCGTCTCATTTCCATGAGATGAACCTTAGTCGCTTTAAGACTGAAAGAGGCCATATATACATAAGACTGTTATATACATATGACAGTGTTATTTTGTTTGAGTCTTAATTCATAATTTATCTTATAAAAAAATATAACATTTCTCCCCCCCCCCCACAACACCTTTTTTTTTCCCTCTTCTCTTTCAACCCGTTAGAACATTACTCTGAGGATGGTACATACACATCTTAGGATGGATTTTAAATAAATCATCTTATTATCTTATTATCTACTTTAATTTCTTTCAACAAAATAATTCAGTTGTGTACATTAATTAACCATTAAATGTTTAAATTGTATATTTTGTTATTCATAGTGTCGAACTAACTTAGGTATTGCCTTTAAATTTAATTGTTGTATTTTTTTCTGTCTTCGTGCTGAGTTATACAAGTTAAATATGTTATGAAGATAAAAAAATAGTAAAAATTCTTTATTTGTTTTTTTTTGTCTTAATGTTTACAACAACTGTTAACTATCTTGATATCATTGACTATCTTCATATAATTCAGAAATATAAACATAAGTTTACGTGTCATTTAGATTCAAATGGAAACAAAATTAATGGAGAGTTCTTTATTTTTATTTTCCCTTTGCGTTATACTTATCAATTTTATATTTATTACATTTCTGCATCTGTTATCTATTTATTTCTATTTCATCACACCAAAAGTACAGAAAGAAATTCGCGTACGGGCACTCAACATATAAATAGATCACCGATACACACATTTGAATACATATCTTTGTCTTTAATAAACTAGGACTTATACCCAGCAAAGTAATATGTAAATTTTGCAAACTGAGATCTCGATAAATGGTGTCAAAGTCTAGTTGAAGTACTATCATTCAAATAAGCATAACCGCAAAAGTTGTATTATCTTCTACATCCTAGAAATAGTGTGTTTAAACAAGCAATCTATGAAAATTGGACATTAATTTTAAAAAATCTTATTTATAAGGGAAAGAACTGCACAGTTCCAGCCATATATCTCAATATTGTAAGAATTATTTCCATTTTTAAATCTAAAACAATATTAATTCGTAAATTTTTTTATTGATTTATTTTATGTTTTTTTTTATATTACTGACAATGAATAATTGTTCAAAGAAAAAGCAAAATGTGTAAGCAATAAACAGACACATATAACGTGAATAATTAATCTATGTCTACTTCATAATTTACGCGAAGGAAACTTACAGCTTGGAAGATCTCCGAGAATGTATCTATTTAAATCTTTAAATAGCATGCAGTGAAAGAATGCCAGACACATTTCAGATGTTCAACTTTTGATCAATACTAAAGAATCATTTAGTCTTAATTAGTGCTTCGTGATATTCAAGATGAGAAATGACGTGTTTAATTATCTATTGGAACGAAACCCTACATATGTAGCTGTATCTGCGATTAAAAAAAAATCCCCTTGTGGTCTATAGGGCAGATGATGTAAAGATTATCTGTTTCTGTGGCCTACGGTTAACGAGGGTGTCATGTGGCCAGCACAACGACTAACCGCCTTTACTTTTCCCTAACTAATGTCAGGTACCCATTAGAGCTGGGTGGACTCAGAGGCGCCCGAAGATCCCGAAATTAAAAATCCTAGTCTTCACCAGGATTCGAACCCCGGTCCCAAGTTCGAAAGCCAAGCGCTTTACCGCTCAGCCACCTAGCCTCCTACATATGTAGCAGTATCAGTGATAACTGAAGTATTAATTTCCTGTGTCGGTATCAAACCAAGAATTTTTTTTTTAGAGAAACATGGATCACATCTTAAACATAGTTGAACTCTATGACTCTATGTCTACTAGCCTAGCCTTAAGTGTTTGCTATGGTTGAAAGTGTATTCGCAGATGTTTAGATCTACTTGTTAGACAACATATGTTAGATGACCTTTGTCTCTTCCTTTTGGTGACATGTCGAAACATTATTTCTAGTCTGGAATCGCCCATGAAGCACATTAATGCCATCATGAATTTATTCTGTTGATATATATATATATATATATATATATATATATATATATATATATATATATATATATATATATATATATATATATATATATATATATATATATATATATATATATATATATATATATATATATATATATATATGTATATATATATATATGGCGGTTTCTAATTCATTGCGTATTGTTCGGTCATAATATTTTTTCCTATTGTATTTCATTTGGCGCCACCCTACTCACTTCGCCTAGAGCCTCCCTATTCGCTTCGCGTAGGGCTTCCCTATTCGCCCTAAGGACGGCCCTGTCGTTTGAACTTGTTGACGAATAATTTTTAAGCTGCTTCTTTGTTGAGCTACTAATAGAGGTATCTTCGAACCTTCAGATATCACGTTACCTAGAAAGTTAAAATGTCTACTCGATAGCAATGGCGTAGCTAGTGGATTAGGGGGACGGGGGGGGCTTAAACTCTTTAGGGGCTCCTACATTTTGGCTTCGGCGACATTAAAAAATATACTGGCGTTATCTGTGGCATTTTACGTCTCGAGAGACGATCTTTTCCCTTTGCTACTTCTTGTGTGACTAAAGAGGCCAATCTTTGATACACAGCTGCGGTCGCAGGTTGGGCATATGTGATCACCAGGCGCTGTTGCATTATTACCCTTCTTTCTGCTTCTACAATGTATGGCATCTGCAATCCGAAACCCTTCCTTTATGCTCTCTCTACATGTAGATCTAACCAGTGCTACTTTTCCCCAGATGCTAGTGTCGATTTGAAGAGCTTCATGTCGCATTTAGCGTAATATTTAATGTAAAAACACCTTTCAGACACTCATTTGGGGACCCCTCAAGTGGGGGCCCTGGGGATTTTAAAATTTGGACCCTGCCTCCCCCCAACCTATCTACGCCACTGATCTATATTGGGAACAACAGAACTCTCAAAATCTTCTTAGATTTGTGTTATTTAATGATGCGGACTTAGGCTTATTTTTTTATTTTTACGAAGCTTAGAAATCATTTCACATTTTCACACTTGCCCTGGAAGTGCAGGTCAAGCATATTAAATAGGTCAACATGTCTTGACCTAGAAACATACCAAATTAGGTCAGAAACCTCGTTCTAAATCTTACTTACTTAGACTTAGGCCCTCCCGCGCTGTACGGCGCATTGGGCAGCAAGCTGTCTCTATAAAGATCTGTCGTTGGCAATGTCTTAAGCCTCCTCCCACCTGGTGTCCACTGCTCTGAGGTCCTCCATGAAGGTGTGGCGCCAGGTAATATGAGGACGTCCCTGTTTGCGCTTTCCTCGTACTGGCCTCCATGTCATCGCGACTCTTGGTATACGTAGTGCATTTTGTCGTAGAACATGTCCCGCAAACCTCATGCGACGCTCTGTCACAACCTCACTAAGTGTTCGACTCCCAGTTCTTCAAAGGATTTCCTTGTTTGAGACCCGATCTGTGTAACTGACTCCCAAAATCCGTCTCAGCCATTTTTGTTGAGCCACATTCAGCCTTTTCTTAATTTTGACAGATGACTTCCATGTTTCACATGCATATGTTGCAGTTGGGATGACAATTGTGTTGAGAAGGTGTATTTTGTTTCGAGCCCAATGGCTTGGCTTGTCCAAATTGGCTGCAGTTCGAAGTCATTTGTGAATATTTGATCTTGTAGTCACGTGACCAACAAGAAAATAAATCTTTGTGTTGATAAGTTGTAGGTCTAGATCTAGCTCTCAATTGACCTCATTCACCAATCGTAAACAAACAACATTTAGCCACGTGATTCTCTATCTCTTCTATACAAATTACGTAAAACACAATGGCTATCACGTGACAGTTTTTTTCCATTGTTTTATCAATATTGTCACGTGGGTAAATGTTGTTTGTTTACTGACTGTCTATGCCCCTTTCTCTATCTCTCTCTTTTACTAGCTCTCTTTCTAAGTGTTCTCTTTTACATCTCTTTCTCTTTTTCTTTCTCCTCGCTCTCTTTTCCCTCTTTCTCTTCTTTTTTACTTTTTCCCCTTTCTCTTTCTTTCTCTTTCATTACTTTTTTTATTTCTCTTTCTTTCTCTTTTATCTCTTTGTTCTCTTTCTCTTTTACGTATAGGCTACACAAACTATAGCTTAGAGTCCTCACTTTGTTTAGGGCCCCAAAATAAAAATAATTGTTATGAATATTAAATATTGGAAGATAATGATTTCTTATTTCACTATCTATGTATTTATTATTATCTGTTGAGTTCTCTAAACCATAATTGTAAGGTAAGGTTCCCCTTTCAGACCTTGTGGTCTATAGGGCAGATGTGATGTAAGGGTCATCTGTTTCTGTGGCCTACGGTTAACAAGAGTGTCATGTGACCAGCACAACGACCAACCGCCTTTACTTTTCCCCAACTACTGTCAGGTACCCATTAGAGCTGGGTGGACTCAGAGGCGCCCGAAGATCCCGAAATTAAAAATCCGTCTTCACCAGGATTCGAACCCCGGTCCGCGGTTCGGAAGCCGAGCGCTTTACCACTCAGCCACCGCGCCTCCTAAACCATAATTAGCATTGCCATATTATAACTGGACTCAATTTTGTATTTCCGTAATTATTGTCCACGTTCTGACAGAATAGTTCTTTTCTTCACACTTGTACATTCTACCCTGTTAGTATAAAACTTCAATAACATTTGTGTTTGTTATCAGATAGATAACGTTACTTTTGGTATAGAATTATAGGAGAAGGCCTGCTCATTTTTTTTTCACAAAATTAAAGTTCATTTAATCAAAAATGTATTAAATTTAATGGGGTCAAATCAGGGATCCTCATCCCATATGCTAGGACAAATTTGTACAAATGCTCCTTCTTCCCTAGTGCTATTAGAGCATGGAATGGGTTGCTTGAGTTGGCCAGGAAAACCAGTGACTTGGCAGAATTTAATTCATTGGTTAATATGCATGACTAAATGCATGACGCGTAGGACGTAATCATCTTCTTTTTTGAAGTAACGTCTGTATTATATGAGATAAGATAAGATGATATTGTTAATTAGAAGAGGAAGAGTTAAAAAGCCAATATCACAGACCTATATATGTATAGGCCACGCCAATCTTTTAATACTGTACAACAGGGTGTTGTTTTGTGAAGTAGATGTAAGAAGTTATTTTAAACTTTAACTATGTAACATATTATATGCATGATATAGATTATGTTAGAGTTATTCTATAATACCATCCACATAGTCAGATGGGAAGGCAAAGACTTTTAAGATTAATTTTCTCTTTTTCAAACTAAACAAAGTTAGGATTAGAGCTATGCAGCTGAAATAGAAATTTGAGAAATATTAAAATTCAACATATAATATATATTTATTATATAATATAACAAGCAAAATCTAAAAAAAAAAACTCTTTTTATATATAAAAAAAAAGCTTATCTAAGGTTTATCTAAGGTGCGCGGTGATTGAGTGGTTAAGCGCTTGGCTTCCGAACCTGATGTCTTGGGTTCGCATCTTGGTGAAGACTTGTCAGTATCAAACAAAATAATTAATTACCAGTAATTTATTGACTAATGTGTTTATGTTTTTTTTATTGATTCATTTCTTGTCTATGAATAATTGTGCAAAGTTTCAATTTCATACGAAAAGGGACATGGGAGAAATAACGTGCACAAACTTTTAACTGGACAGACAGACCGACAGACAGACAGAGTGAGTTGATATAGCCTAAGCTTTGTAAAAATAGTCGCATGATAATAGATTTACGTCAATATATTGTTATGTAATTAATAACGCATTCTATTTAAAATCCGTGAAATTGGATTGTATTATTTCTAAACTTTAAAAATCTAAGATCATTACTTTTATGAGACAGAAGAGCGATTTCCAAGATTCAAAAGGCGAATTCCCTGGTAGCTTGAAAAAGTGTTGCGTACATAACAATGTAATACAATATTTGACTGTGTTTCCAGTCTAAATACAGCATATATAGGTCTGTTTTTTTAGGATCTTATCAAGTCCATGCCCGAACGTAGATTACCTCATGTAATCATTGTTTAGTCTCACTTGCCTAAATAAATTAGCACAATATTTTCCATTTCTTCTTTCAGCATGGTAACGATGACCTGGCCACAGCTCGAGATGTCCATCTTACACTCGATGACGACAAGGTAATCACATACATTTCTAGTAGTCTGCCTCATTGTCGCGGCGATTTTAAGTCGTACAAAACTGGCGCTAGTGTGAACATGCATGGATCTTTAGAAAGTTATCCATTAAATTTGCACTTTGGACGTATTAAAGATTAAATGCATAGATCTAGTCTATAAGGGTACTCAGTGGCGTCACTAGGGTGGGTGTCACCCGGTGCGGACCGCACCCCCCGCACCCCCCTAGTGACGCCACTGAGGGTACTTACATGCAGACCAGACAGAGTGAGTGGATATAAGCTTTGTAAAAAGTAAGTTTGTAGACTTTTCGATCTAAATGGAAGATGATAAAAAGGCCGCACTTTTAACTCTTTCTCTCCTAATTGACGATGCCCACGTTGATTTGACTCGCATTAAACTTAATTGATTTTTAGTTATACACACTTTAATTTGTGTTGTGTAAAAGGAGCATGCATTCTCCTATAATTCAATACCAAATATCACATTTTCTGATGATAAACAAAAACAGTATTGAAGTTTTATCATAACAGGATCGTGCAATACAAATGAGCACAGCGAATGGTACTGTCGGAACGATAAAAATAATTACGGAGAGAAAGAGTTAAAACAGGAACTTCCTATTTCAATAATTTTTTAACTTCATTTTTAAATACAACTTTTCATAAATGTTTTCGTTAACTATGTTCGAAATGCTCTATCTACAGAAGAGAGATGTCCTGCCGCCTGTTCGTAACGCGACACCTCCAAAGAAACGAACACCGACTCCAACGCTAGTTCGTCAATCTTCGGATCTGAACCATCACGTGGTTCTCCCACCAATCAGCGACTCTCGCCAAGAGCGTTCAGCCAGCTATTCCGAAGACAGGCCACGCGTGGTCGAAAAAGAGAAATTCGTCCAAGACCATCGCCGGGAAGACAGCACTGTGCTCGTAACTGCGGCTTCTGCTGCCAGAGTCGACAGGAGAGATGACAGAAGAGAAGTCAGGAAAGAATCTTTTGATGATAATAAATACGAGAAAGACGAGAAAAAGGCTTACAGCGTCAGTGAACAGCACAAAGAAACTCGACAGGAAGAGATTGCTGAACGCCGGGAAGAGAAAAGCCGCCATTCCGATCGAGATGACTACCGCAGCAGCAAAAATGATTTTCGAAGGGAAAACGATATTAGGGATTCCAGAAATGACGTCAGGAAAGAAGTTATAAGAAAAGAAACTATAGATAGAGATTCAAGAAGTGATGATTACAGAAGAGAAGATGAAAGAAGAGACTCTACCAAAACAGAATCAAGAGCAACTGTCCAACGAGAACATGACAGAAAAGATGACTACAGACACGAAACGGAAAGAAGAGACAGAAGAGATTCAAGAGAAGATGACAGAAGAGATGAATATAAAAGAGAAACGGACAGAAGAGAAGAGATTAAGAAAATATCCAAGAGAAGAGACTCCAGAGAAGATATTCGAAGAGAAAATGACAGAAAAGAAAATGTCAGATCAAGAGAGTCGAGAGAGGATATCAGAAACACGTTCGAGAGAAGAGATTCAAGAGAAGAAAGACGAGATGATACAAAAGAAAGCGTGAGATCAACAGAAAGAGATTCGAGGGAAGATGCACGAAGAGATGTTAAAGAAGATAGACGGCAGGAATATAACAAAAAGGAGTCCAGGGAAGACTCAAAGCGAGATAGCGATAGGGACACCAGAAAGGAAGATCTTCGCAGAGGTGAAGATCGATATGAAAACAGCAGACGTGAAAGCTATTCAAAAGATGAACGAGGTAGGGATGAGGTACGAAACGAAAGAAAGTCTGATTCAAGAAGAGACGAGTACTCAAAGAGAGAAGACAGTAGAAGGGATGATTACAGAAAAGAAGATTCGAGAGAACGTAGAGGGACTGATGATAGAGAATACATTTACAACAAGGTGGAGAATGTGGCAAGAAGAAGATCGCCTTCCCCAGAGAGAAGAACACCCCCAAGAGATGCAGCTCGTAGAAGATCTCCTTCTCCCAGAAAACGATCCCCGTCTCCCAAAAGAGCACCAAGAGCCAGATCTCCACCGAGATGGGATGAAAGCGTCCCCGATTCCCTTAGAGCCTCACCCAAGAGAAGGAATGAAAGCCCTGCAAGATCTCCACCTCGTAGAAAGACATCCCCTCCGCCAAGAAGGTCCCCCTCGCCAAGAGCTAGAGAAACACCCAGGGCGAGATCTTTGCAGAGAAGAGCAGAGACACCTAGACGATCACCGTCTCCAAGGAGACGTACTCAATCTCCTGGAGCAGGAGATGTGCCAAAGTCTAGGTCAACGCCTAGCAGAACACAAACACCCCGGAGGTCGCCCACCCCTCAGAAATACGAGCCTTCCAAATCGCGATCGACTCGCGAACCAGTGGTCGAAAAGGCTTCTAGGGCTGTGGCTCGTGGCTCATCTCCAGTCCCTCGGCGCACGCCTCCGCCGCAGCAGACGTCAAATAAAGAAAAGCCTCAACGGAAGAAATCGATTGAAGAGGAAATCGATCGGCTGGACAAAATCGTAGACAGAGATTTGAACAACATTATCAGTACGATTGGCAAAAAATCTGGACAACCCAGTGACAAAGAAAAAGACGCTGAGAACAATTTAAAACAAAAAATCTTTAACCCAAGCTTCCAGGCTGAAATGGATACATTTTTACGTGATATCTAGGTCTCTTTACAAGGCAACTTGACTAGATTCAATAATAATATTTCAAATGAAAAAATCTTCGCCAATAACAGAATGTGAGGGGGGGGGGGGAGAAGAACCTAGATCTGATTTACCTGGTCTGAGGAATGTGCAGGACTAACTTTAGACTTCACAAGGCCCTAAGCTATTTTAGATATGAGGCCCCTTGTAATCAACAAAAGGCAATTTGTCTTCAGTTTTTTCTTCAAAGCCAGTTGGGAAAAAGATTATATATAATATATACAATTATACATATCTGTAATGCGTAAAACAGTTGAAAGGGGATTTAATCAGCAGAATAACTACAATTTCAGTCTAACATTGTTCCCTCCCTTTCACTTTCACGATATTGAAACATTTGATACACATGACACTGCAATGATAATAACTGCTGAGGACTCTTGCAAATGATGTTAATGTTTATTTATAGAATATTTATATTGGGATTTTCTCATTTTCTATACCATTGTCATCCTGCTCCCATGTATAATGTCTGTTATAACCGAGGTTTTGTTTTGTTTTGAGGTTCTGTCAAGGGATGTAAACTCCTGAATTCGCCATCATACCATCTTTTCAAGTTCTATTTTCATTTCGTTATAGAAAGATATTTTGATGGATGGTTTTCAATGTTAAAATAATTAATTCTCTCTCTCTCTCTCTCTCTCTCCCTCTCTCTCTCTCTCCCTCTCTCTCTCTCTCTCTCTCCCTCTCTCTTTCTCTCTCTCTCTCTCCTCATCTGTTAACTAGCTATATTGAGTATATTGTGTCTTTCCGTCTGTTCATCTTTATTTGTCTATATTCAGCTTTCTCATTCTCTTTATATAAAATTCTATTAACTCTCAATTATTAAAAGACAATCATTTATCTATAAGCAGAGCCGGCCTTAGGTAGTTGGATGCCCTATGCTAAGCGAAAAGGGAGTCCCTAGGCGATATCAATATGAAATAGTAGACATAGAGACATAGAAATTTGATCCATGTTTCGCACTTTTTTTTCGCGAAAAAAAAGTTGAGTCCTGTGCGAGGCCCACACCAATCGGAGGCCCTAGGCAGCTGCCTAGTTTGCATGTGCCTAAGGCTGGCCCTGGTGTTAGAAAAGTAATCGGAAATAATCGCTGTACAGTGCCCTATATCTGTTTTAGTAAATAAACCGCCGTATTTATTGGCATGTGACAAAAAAAAAAAAAAACTATACAGTGATGCCAGAACTATGGCCCGTTTGTCATTTCCGCCCTGTGACACGTATGAATAGTCTGGATCTCAATTTAAACTTTGTCGCGATGAAAACAAAAAATATGTTGGAATTTTTTTTTTTTTTTTAAATTTAAATTCCACTTTTGAATATTTTGCGAATATCACGAAAAAAATAATGTTTTGAGATGGGAAAAGTTTGATTAAGAGCCACACACAGACCTATATATACTATGCATAGACTGGAAAACGGAAACAGACTCATATCATTTTGTAATTAATTCTTTTTCAGGCTGTAAGGGAATTCGCCTTGAACCTTGTAAAATCGCTCTTTTCTGCCTTAGAAAAGTAATGATCTTTAGTTTTCAAAGTTTATAAATAATGCAATCCTATTTTGCGCAATTCAAATAGAATGTGCTATTAATCACAAAGCAATATATTTACGCAAATATATGATTAGAGCTATTTCCTTGTAGTTTCCATTGAGATAATGTTTCAACAATCCTAGATCTAAATAATTTAATTAAGCCTGTTGGTTTTAATCATCTTATGATTATACAATTGTACTTTTAAACAGACTGATTACCTATATATATTTTATATAGATCTAGATTCTAGATTTTGAGATAATGTACTCTTATTTACGATGTTCAATTACTCGGACATAACATTATAATGATTAATTAGTATTAAATGTTAAATAAGAGTTAGGGTTGAACAAACAAACAAACAAAAACACCTTGTTCAGCATTTTGAATTTTTTCACGATGAAAATATATTACGTCTATTATTTATATAGGTCTGTGGTTGGTACATTAATATAGTGCTGAGAAACTATTCAGAAAAGATGAACAAAAAATGAATATGCATATATATTTCGTTGTATAGTAGACTCTGTCCAGTGTTTACAGCAAATATCCTACAATAAATAGATCTAGTGACACTTCGTTCACTTTTTAAATGTGGAAAAGGAAGTGGATGTTTGTGGGTGAGGAAGGGGGTAGACCCCTAAAACTGGGTTGAGATAAAGGCGCTCCGACCCCTCTCCAATCTAACCAGTCACGCCTCCGTTTCGAAATAATATGTGTATTTTAACTTAAGTCTGTGATTACAAATTTAACATCAACCGGTATGTGTTATTAAATATTGGCTCTTTGTGTAGGCCGATTTTCCACTCGTTATAAGTAGGAACCAGGCATCTCGATTTCAAACATGTGTCTATGGAGTCATTTAAATGTAGGCCTATTATAGTCTCATTAAATTAACAAAAATTGTATTTCTAAGCAGGTTCTTAAAATAGCAAAAAAATGTCGGATGGTTGAGTGGATCACGCATGCTTTGTAAATAAATGTAAACAGTTAAATACAAGATTGTTGTGTAAATAGCGCCTTGCTGGACATGGCGGTGATAAGGCCCAGATTCATGCGCTTGTTGTGTGTGTGTTTTGTTTTTTCATCATCGTTGATAATAAAGGCCAATGTTGTCGAAGTGATATCTTATATTTCTATATACACTTGAGATAAATAAATAGTAACTACACAATAATGTGTGTTTCATTATTTCATATTGTTGTGTTAGCTTTGATTGTACAATTATTTTGGTGGGGCGGTGGCAGTGGCTGAGTGGTTAAGCGCTTGGGTTAGGGTTAGGGCGCCAACATAACAATGAGAACGAAGAAGAAGAAGAAAAATCCCAGTCGTCATCAAGATTCGAATCCAGGACCCCAGGTGTAGTAACCTTGTCTCTAATCTCTTCCTTTGTGATTTGGTCTTGTAGCTGCTCATTTCCATTGCTAGATCGGCTCCTTCGTCACGAACCTATTGGGCGGCCTGGGGTCACCGAGGTCACGGCTAGATCCCTCCTCTCTAGCTCTCAGCGTCCAAGACTCTCAAGCATATAAGAATTCGTCCATGACAGCAGCACTTGCGAAGCTCAAAAGGGAATGAGAAGACAAAGGCATGGCTCTAAGCATACAAATCAGACTGATGCTGCCTTGATCAAGGCGACGTTATTTTTTGCTTTCGCATCATTTATTTTCTTTGTGATAATGTATAATAAAAAAACGCACCCCTAAACGACTCTTGTATGGCCAACTAAGCGAAGGAAAGCGCTCGCAAGGTGGTCAAAGAAAGCGCTTCAGGGACACCCTCAAAGCTTCTGTGAAAGCGTTCAGCATAGACCCAGGCACCTGGGAGACAGAGGCAAATGACAGAGCATCATGGCGTCGCCCTGTGAAAACTGGCGCACAGGTTGCTGAGGAAAAGAGAACAACGCTGGCAGAAGAAAAACGCCCGAGAAGAAATGCAAGGCCAATGACACTAGCTCCAGCTGGAATAACCTGCCCAGTGTGCAGCCGAATATTCCGGCTCACAAAGGTCTCACCAGCCACATGAGGAGGCATAAAACCCCAGTGCAAAGCCCTCAGTCTCGTGGTGGACAAAGTGGTCATCATCGAACCACGATGGACGAACTATATATATATAAAGAATACTTCTTATGCCTTCATCTATTCGAACACACCAGCCATAATCTCTACCTTCTTTTAACCCCAACACTTGTATAACATTATTACGCGACTCGAAATAGAAGCATAAAACTTTGTCTTCTTTATTTCTTTATCAACCTATTTACTAATATCAACATTATCTTTGGATATTTTTTTTTTGACAGAGAAACACTAGGTGCAGTTTAAAAAACGGGTCACAACATTTATTAGTACACATTTTAAAAAATCCAGGTCAAGGTTACGACCTGAAAAGACAAGCAGACGATTCTTTTTTTCTCAATACACGCTAGCTAGACTATTAATTAATAAGATTGACCTGATTAATGTTTGTAATGTTGATCATTCATCCCTGACTTGGAACAGTCGGTGGCACACTACCAAAGTTAATTATCTACACAACACGCCAACCCCCACCCCTTCTTCTTATCCTAACCCCCTCCCCTCTCGTTTCACATTCTTTGTAAAAGAAAAAAAAAGTGTGTTTTTTTTTGTTTTTTTTGCTTCAAAAGATAGATGTAATACTTCTTAGAATGTCCTTTGACAGTGGCATTTTATTTATACATGGATTTTATTAAATAAATAGGAAGACGTGTTTTATTAAGAGAACTGCTCAGCTGTCTTCCAAATTTGGCGCCTGTTTTCAAGTTTTGTCTTGAAATTTTTGAAAACGGGGTGCCGTTGAGCACAACACATTGTCCAGCTATCAATGAAGTGATGAGTCGGCGGAACTACAAGGTAATCCCCTCATAAATCCCCAGTTTACTATAGTTAATTATTTAGCCCTGAACTATACTTGCAAAAATAGAATAAACAGTTTGTAAGACTCACACACTTACTTAGACTTGGCGCATTGGGTGGCAAGCTGTCTCAACAAAGATCAGCCTCTGGCAATGTCTGAAGTCTCCTCCCAGCCTATTCCCACCTGGTGTCTGAGGGCCTCCATGAAAGTGTAGCGCCTACATATCATCGCAACTCTTGGTATGGGTAATTCATGTTAAAACCTCATTAAGTATAAATGTTCGACTCCCAGTTCAGCATAGGATTTCCCTGTTTGAGACCCGATCTCTATAGCTGACGCCTTAAGTCCGTCTAAGCCATCTTTGTTGAGACACAATTAGTCTTTTCTCAATTTTGGCAGATGACTTCCATGTCTCGCATGTCCCTGAACCATATACAATAAAAAAAAATGTAAATCTAGATCAATTCTTATCTTTGTTTTAATTTTGAGTACCGTACACATGGTAAAAAACAAATAAATTATTTAAATGTTTATAAAAGCCAAGAAGTTTATCATTTACAATTCTGATGAGCATTTTGATAGTTTTTTTTTGTTCAAACCAGGAGTACAATACTCATGAGTATAGTATCGAACTATCAAGCAGTATAAGGCCTGTCTGTTTTACTTCCTTTTTTCAGGCACTATTCATCGCAGGAAAGTCTATGCAAAAATATAGTAGTGTAAAAGCCGTACCAATTGTGTTAGCGTCTTTTTTTTTCCTCAGTAGTAATAAATTCCTCTAGAAACTCAGCCCCTCCATGATCCTTCGAAAACCTTGTAACTTTCCGAAATATTTCCTTCTAGACTCGAACATTTTTTTTAAGCTCAATTCAATTAGAACTAAAACCTGCAGACTTATTTGAATGTGGCCCAAAATCCACCATTTTAAACAGAATAGTCAGCTTAATTAGTAGACTAATATAATCGAATCAAGTTCAATAAGTCGTGCTTGACAACAGAAATAACTTTTAACTGCTCGCTTTTCATAGGTGTTCAAGGGCAAGCACTAGTCGCCGTAAAGAGACAATGTCGTCTGCTAGACATGAGTGTTGATTTCGCCCTGACTTGCCCCGGATTAAAATGATACCAAATATCTCCTATCAACATGATTACAATGAGATCGTACGCTAGTAAACGTTCGGTTTCAAACTGTGACATTTGATACATTCAAAATGAACAAAATGATAATGTTTACAACTCGAAAATAAAATATTGCCAATGCTATATATCTATAACTAGATTTTTATCGCACCTACATAACTGCATGTCATCACTATTAAAATATACAAGGCCTATATCAAGACTCACCCCGTTTAGTACAAATCGTGTACACATCCCCCTCTCGGGTCAAGTTAAAATTTGATATAATTATTCATCGTCGATATGGCCATATAGGAATAATTTAAAAAAAACAAACCAATTAGTGGTAATAAGGTTTGTTGCAAGGTAATCAGCTCAGTACTGAATAAAAAAAAAAAAAAAAAAAAGCATTATATACATTTGTGTGTACATATATATATATATATATATATATATATATATATATATATATATATATATATATATATATATATATATGTATGTATATAAGTATGTGTATGACATAGTGTGTGTATGTATGTATATATATGTATATACTTGAATGACAGTTATCTAATAACAGTCATATCATGAGAGGGGGATGTCAGGGGGAGGTATGACAAGAATGAATGTTAAATTTGATATTTTGGTATGATTGTTATATCCCCTTTGTATGAATGTGAATAGTATTGCACGTGTTGTGAACTGAGTGATTAAGTCTTCTTTGAATGTGCGAGAGAGTGTGTTAGTAAGGTCTTGCTCCCGGTCCAGGATGGTTGGATAGTTGCTTCCTTGACTGGTGTTTTGTGTATTAAATATTTATTGAAGTTGATTCATTGTTTGTGCTCTATTGAATATTATTAAAGTATTAAAGTATCATTGTTATTTACACACACAAAAAAAAAGAGATCGATATGGAAGTGATGTTGCGGTTATTCCCTTTAGATTAAATGTCTTTAAAAAAAACATTTCTTTTATTTTGCATGTTTTTTTATAGTTTCTACTATCTATATATATAATTCTCATCATGGCTCAAGAGTTTGGACAAGAAGTAAACGAAAGATCACTCTTTTATTTCTGCCAATCGGACTAGTGTTACGCTACGAAAAAAAGAGGGGGGGGGGGGAGAACAAGTAGTATTCACCCGTCACAAAATAGCAGGGCAGGACTTAACCTTTGTGACCAAGAAGTCATGGAAAGATCACTCTTTCTTATTTCTACCCCACGTAGTTTTAGCGGCGAAAAAAAAAAGGGGGGGGGGGGAGAACAAGTAATCTACTCTGTATTCCCGTCACTAAATTACAGGGCCGGACTTAACCTTTGTAGGGCCCTTTGCAAAACGGAATTCGCGGGGCCTAGTTTTTTTGTAGGGATACGGATTATAAGTGAAAATTAAGAATTTATATTAGAAAATACATTCGTCTTTGCATTTTATTCATTTTTTACTACGTACAGAATTACTTTACGAGCCTTGCGTATAGCGAAGTCATACAGTAATTCTATTTCCTACATAGATCACTCTCAATAGCAAGAATTACCAAATGTCTTAATCTATCTTCGAAATTGTTGACCTCAAGTAAATCTTCATTAGTTTGAGGCGCGAGAAGCCTCTTTCACCAGATGCCAAAATTACGGGATAGTGCCGTTTTTTTAATCGCGCGTTGGATTGTCGTTTTCCGTATTGATTGACACCCCAAAATGACAATTTTGTCTATATATTTCATGAGATTTCTCTGATATTTCCAAGACTTTTTCATATATTTTGCAATTTCATGAGATTTCCAGGAGATCCGGTTAAATTGACAGGAGGTGGCGGGAAATGTTATAAGTTAAGACTAAGACTAAGACTGCTTTATTGATCCTTACGAAAATTTGTTGTAATTACAAGGACTCTTTTCTCATATAAAGACAACACTATAGTGATATACTCTTAAATACAACAAGTTATAAAATGGTTTAATTTAATAATTAAACACCTAGAATTGGTGTGGGCCCTATGGAAGTGCGGGCCCACTGCGGTCGCATAGGTTGCAGTGTCCTAAGGCCGGCCCTGCAAAATAGCGACGTATGCTACGCCGCCGGTCAACTAGTTTTAGTGTATTTGCAAAGTTTGGTTGGCATAAAAGAAATTGTTTTAGTATTTTAAAAGGAGTTCCTTTAGTTTCATTAGCCTTCTCCCCCTTGGTGTTCGCTGTTCTGAGGTCCTCCATGAAGGTGTGGCGCCAGTTATACTAGGGCGTCCCTGTTTGCTCTTTTCTCGTATTGGCCACCCAATGTGCCAAACGGCGCAGAAGAATCTAGGTAGAACTGATTCTCGTTTGGTCACGTCCGCCGTATGGAGGACAAACGACTTCCCAAAGTCATCCTCTATGGACAATATATGAGACAGGCACCAGAAAAATCGTTGCCTGGTCGTGCTGTTTTCGCCCTGGACTGTCGTTTGGATTTATCGATGGTCCCGGGTTCAAACCCTGCCCGCTCCCATCCCTCGTCGTCGTGCGGGAGGTTTGGACTAGGAAGTAAACTATCTTCAACTTTGAAGGAACATCCGAAACATGTAAAACATTTTACAAAACATTTTACAAACAAATCGGTCGCCCTCACCTATGTAACATATGTAATCAAACGAGACCACAAAGAAAGGGACATCGATAATGACCACAAAGAAGTGGACATCGATGGGGACTACTGGTAAGACATAGCCCTAGACCTCACTATCTGGAGGGAGATGGTGACTAAATAGGCTACGGAGAGCTAAAGGGCAACGACTCAGCTCTGGAAGATAAACGAGCCAAACGAGGTATACCACCAAAGCAATTGCCACCTTCGTCTGCGTTGTATGTGGACAGAAACAGGGCCGGCTTTTATCAATTAGAGGCCCTGGTTTGTTATGTTTTTCTCTCTACATATGTAAACAGTGTGTTTTTTTAAAGTGAAAAAAAAAATGCTAAGCAGGTTATCACTCTTTATTCTATTTATAAATATCTTTTGAAATATGTGTCTATGCCCGGCTTTATCAATCTCAAAATATATGTGCTAATTGTTGTCAGTACTAGAAAATATGTTTACTTTTGTTTGGCTCATAGTAATATTTGTATTCCTTAGTCAAAAATATCATTAATTAAAGGGCGAGAACCGTCGCATTTTTTTCTTCTCAAAAATCAACCGCCACGCATTGACTTAAATATTACTTAATGTAATGTCTATGACATTGATCAGTTTATCGTAAAAATCCTCAACAGTAGACATTAGCCTAATTAGAGTTGTCATTGTTATATAGTACTTTGCAGGCCGGACTTACGCAGGTTACGGCAATACAAACAGAGCGTTCCGAGAGTCCCTGTCGCTCAGGGCAGCTAGGCCTGTCGGTGTCCCCTCTCCCCTTTCCGCATGGTTACCGAAACAAAAGTCAAGAGTTCTCGATGAAGTCTGACAGTTCGAATTCCGGAATAGTGGTCGTTGTGCTGGCCACATGACACCTTTGTTAACCGTCGGCCACAGAAACATGAGCTTTACATCATCTGCCCTGTAGATCACAATGCCTAACTGTAAACCTTGACTCACTGTCAAAAACCTTCCATGTACTTTGGATGGAGCGCGAAGAATGGCTCGTCCAATTAATTATTGGCTCTAGCATTAATGCACCGCTCTTTTTCTTGATGTTTCTTCTTGATGGTTTTTTTTAAATATTTTTCTTGATGTTTTTTTTAAATGTTTTTCTTGATGTTTTTCTTGATATTTCTTTTGATATATTTCTTGATATTTTTCTTGATATTTTTCTTGATGTATATCGTGATATTTTTCTTGATATTTTTCATATTTTTCTTAATGTTTTTCTTGATATTTTTCTTGATGTTTTTTCTTAGGGCAGCAGCTGTTGACCAGGAAGCGATAAAGAGATTAGACTACGCCGCTACGCCAACCATCACAGCACCCTTACTACACAAGTTAATTGACTAATGAGGATGATGATTATAGACAACTAGATGCAGTCGCCCAGACACTCGCCCTAAACAGAAATGGAGGGCGGTGGGGTGTTATCCATTGGCTAAAAAGTAATTACAAATATAAACCAGAATGAGAATAATTAGACAAGTACGGACTGCCTGGTCGTTGTATATGCGTGCTGGACTGTCGTTCGATCATCTCGATGGTCCCTGGTTCATACCCTGCCCAATCATGGCCCTGATGCCCCCCCCCCCCCTGTCGTCCAGCGGGAGGCTTAAGCAAGGAATGAACATCCGAAACATGTCAAAACATTTTTAAAACGTTGTTTTCATCTACGTCTGCTAAAAAAAAAAAAAGCTCTCTATGAAATATACATTCCTCTCTCTCTTTCTATCAAATTGTTGTCTATTAATGTTATAGTCTTGTTGATGTCACGGTATAGGGTAAAAATGGGATCGGTGGGACATCTACATACATTATGGCGATGTTTTCGATTCCGAAGATTAAGGAGGAGTGCAGTGTTTCACATGACTTCGCAAACCCAGATGCGACCGGCATATTTTTTCGCATCTCGTGTTAACAAAGCTGGTTGTCCACCGGCGGCCTATTTACATTTTCTTTTCGTCTTCTGTGCTTGTCTTCAATAATGGCTTTCCTTTGGGTCTCAAATGTGTGCGGGGGGACATCTATGAATAAGATCATTAAAAATATTATTTATTAAGGTGTGCCGCTCACTCACCCGCACCCCATGGTTATGCAACCCGCAGTTTGAAAAGTTCAAGGTTGTTGATCACGTTCTGTTCGCGAGATTTTTTTAACCTTCACCTTAAAGGTTAAACATGGCGGGCGAAAAGGTACGTAAAGGGTGTTTTAGACTGTTCTGATTTAATATGTAAATAAATAATCACGTAATAAGTATAGATAAAATTACTAATTAAGTATTTTATGTTTATTTTTAGGGGACTAAATTGGATATTGTTTCCAAGATATGGCCTATCGCCATACAAAAGGCAAAATGCGAGTCACCAAAAAAGGTAATAAACTAAGAGTAAGGTTGGCATACGATACGATACCGGTATGTTTACAACTTGAATCTAAACTTTAGAAATAACTTTGCAAGTCAAATTGCATCATCAAAACACAGCCACAAGTGCATACATAAAACAACATACTCAAAACAAAAATGAGACTTCACTAGACTGATGACTAGACTAGATCTAATCTAGTTGAATAGTTTGACAAGATACTTATTTATTATTATTAGTTATAGTTATACTATTCAGACTATTGAGAGGTTTATTAACTATTCAAATCTATTGACAGTATTGTAACTATTTTTTACTATAATAGACTATTACTAGTATTACTATAAGACTATAACTATAGTCTATAGATATAGTTATAGATCTAGGTCATTCTAGGACTAGATCTCTAGATCTAAGTCTAAGTTCTAAGTAAATTCTAAGTATTATTTATAAGATAATCTATCTAAGTATTCATGATTAAAAACTAGACGAAATATACCTACCTACTGATTATGGTTGACTCAATTATATTTTAAATCTTGCTGAATATATTATATTATATGAATTATAATATACTAATATAGATCTAGTCTATGTCTATATATTATATTATATTAATATATAATTTTTTATATTATAATATATAGTAATATAGTTAATATAGATCTATAACTATTAATTAATATTTATAGGTAAAGGCATAGGTATTTAATAATTTCAATCTATAACTATAGTGTCTATAACTATTTTTATAGAGGTCTAGACATTATGGATATACTATATTACTATATAATATATATATATATATAGATTAATAGATCTAGCCAGTTAAAATAGTTACGACTAGACTTAATCATCAACTTTTTTGAAGTAACATCTCTGTATTTTATAAGATAGACTTAAATAATATTCTTATAAATCCCAAACTACCTAAAGACTAGAACCAGATCAAGAGATAGTAGAGTACATCTTGAATGAGTAAACTGGATTTAAATCGATATATATATATATATATCTGATCTAGATCTAGTAAATCTAACACTAAATGTTTGTTTGGAAATCTATTTGCTGCACTTCGAAAGGAGGACAAAGCAGCAAGAGACAAAATAAATGTATAAATAGTGTGTTCATAATGTGTTGGAAGAGGCATGCAATGTCAGTAAATCAATACTGTCAATAGGCTCTAACTAAAACTAGTTTGAGTTTATATGTAAACACCTATTGATAAGATAAGATAGAAGAAAAATACAGAGAGATAACTTTAAGCGTAATCACAAAAAGAAATTTAGAATGCTGTCATTAGAATTCTAAGACCAATCACACATGTTTAAATATAATAGTAATTATAATTAGTTACATAGAATTATCTACATATTTAGTGTTTTTGAGTTTCACTTTCTCAAAGTTAAATTATCAAGTTAACTTTTAAAAAAAAGGTTTCAAAGACTGCTCATGATAGAGTTAATAGTTTCTAGAAATAAGATGAATGCCTGGCATTAGCTATGTTCCGAATGATGTTGCCCACATAGCAGTTCCCCCCCCCCCCATCTCCATGTAGCTGGTGTATCCTAAGGAATAGCAATATAATATGCAGATTATAGATTTGGGATCTGTGGCATCACAGGCTCTGCAGGGGTCTAGCATTGTGTGCTACAGACTGCTTTAAGGTTGCCACCTCCTAATTTTTCCTCAAGGTTGAATCCCAAAGCCTTTCCCCATGTTTAGGTATAGTAACAAGGCATCAGAGGTTTGAATTCAGAGTTTTCCTTGTCTTAGCCAAGGCAAACTGGCCTCACCAACCTGAAGCTTACTGGTTCAGGCACCAGTTATAAGCCTTTGCCCCTTCTCTTAGTGAAAACAGTTCGGCTGCACACAATATTTGAGCCACAGGTGAAGGCCATGAGTTGGATTGGATGTCAGTTCAGGCAATTTGAGAAGCATTTTATAGGTAGTGGAGTGCCTATATCCATTGCCATTTCCGGATTAACCTTTGAATGCTCATAATAATAAATGATAATAAATTACCTGGAACTGAAAATGTATTGTTCTAAGCCTAGCTCACGCAAATGTGTCAAATTCATTTAAGGTCATGAACTTTACATTTATTCAAGTTCAATGCAGTTTCAGTCCATGAAAATCTTTATTAAATACAGTCAACCTTAAGACTGCATATATTGACATTCAAAATCACTGAACCATGTTAAGATATCATGTTCAGTTTTATTTGGTAGATTGAAGTGAATTCTTGAACCAGTTAACTTGTCTGTAAGATCTTTTTTACCAACAATGACACAGATCAAGTTTGAACATAACTAAACAGAAACTTATTACACATTTAGATTGGTTCTTTACATTTAATTACTTGATTATTATTATTATATTGCAGAGATTGTTAGACATAATGTATTGTAAGAAATGCACATTGTTTGACTAAACCTTTTGTTTACAGTCTTCAGATGAGCTGATGATTAAAAGAGCTGACAGTGAAGAACTGAGACATGTTTTTGAGAAGGTTAGTTTTCACATTTTCATTTTTAATCTAAATAACAAAATAATGTCTTTATAAATGCTTGTGTGTTTGTGCAAAGCCAGACTTGCATATTTCTTTTCCGGTGAACTAGATTTGATTCTCATTCAGATTTGGAACTCCCAAAAAAAAAAATATTAAAAATATTTCTTCACATTTAGCCTTTCAAAGTAACTGCAATTTCTCTTTTTTTTTTTCAGTTACATTATGTAAGAAACTCTGAGGTGTATTTTTATATGCAAGAATGTATTACATAGTTTATATGTCAGATAATTTGAACAATTGAATAAACACACATTCTGAAAAAGCTATTCACATTCAGATGATACATTCTCTCTCTACTTGCAAATGTGACCTATTTCTATTCTCAGTATGCCTCCCAAGTTGTTCAAGGAGAGAAGTATATGTCCTATTCTGAGTTTGTGCTGAACTACCTTCAATTGTTGGATGCAGACAAGTATGATGAATATACTCACAAAGTTTTTGCTTCATGTGTGGACACATCAAGAGATGGGTCAGTATAATTTGAAGAGATTAAACTCTATCCGAGCAATGATTCTGATACTAGTTTGCATAAGTTAATATTTTAAAGAGGCATGGTGGTCAAGTGGTAAAGCAATTTACTTCTGAATTGATATGTGGCTGAAAGGCAGAAACTACTTGGCTACCACTTTAAAACACACTTAGCAAGAGTGCTTGAGTTCAAATCCTGGCTTTAACAGTAGTGTTTGTTGAACGCTGAAAGGCAGCACAGAAACCTTTCCCCCAGATACACTCTACCCCTGCTGATCCACAAAAGAGATAGGACAGTAGCACACTGAGCACGCTATAAGCTTAAAATTTGCAAAATATAAACATAATTGCAAGTCTGGGAAAGGGGGACATCTTTACAATATTTTATTAAATCTTGTAAATAGAGTAAATGCAAATCTTTCTTTTTTTTTTTCTCCTAACAGACTTATCTCTTTCTCCGAGTTTCAAGGTTTTGAGGCCCTACTCTGTGCCCCTGACGCCATGTATGCACTTGCTTTCCAGATTTTCGACCGAAATGGAAATGGTTACATCACATATGGTAAGAAGCTTGGCATGAATGCATCCTAATCTTTGATTTTTAATTAAGGTTGGCTAATACATCTTATAAGGTTGTATGTGCTCCATACATTTATATTCACTACTATTACAACTATTCTGCAGATGAGTTTCAAGATATAATAAAGCACACAACACTTCATCAGTTTATTCCATTTGACTTTGAAAGCGAATTCATCAAGCTTCATTTTGGCAAAGACAAATCTAGAAAAGTGACTTATACAGACTTCACTCAGCTAATTCATGTAACTATTTCCTTTCCTCATTTAGATTTACCTGTTTGAAACTCGTTTAGATTAGTTTGCCTTTATAACTGTCATTTTGTCTGTTCTCATGGCGACTTTGACCTGCGAATGTCACAGTTTTTTATTTTGAATATTAAACATTTTGACAAATTTAGTGCCTTAGGAACTCTGAATATATGCTCAGTATAGTTATTGTGAAACTAATAGTAATAGGCATGATAGACGCACTACATTACTTATAATAATTATTCAAAGGCTAATAAAAGTTGTATTAGAAACTGTAAGATCTAATGGTGTCAAAATAATTACTGTGTGACGTTGTGGCTGAGGGGGTAGGTGCTTCGCCTGCTGAGGTTGGTCGTTGTTAACCCTTGTTAACCATCGAGCACACAAGCAGATAAGCTTTATATCATCTGCCCCCCAAAGATTGCAAGATATGAAAGGGGTACCTTCATTTTTTTTTTTATTCTTCCAAACTGAGGCTATTAGTTTATAAATCATTCATATCAAATAAAAGGATTAGTAAACGAATTTTTTTCTATCGTTGACTGGGTTAATGTAGTGTTTATAATCAAATAGCATTATTCTGAAAACAAAGCATTTGTAAACCTAAATGATAAAGATTGATAATCACTTAGAAATTAGGATTGCCTAAGTTTTTTTTTATTGTAAATGTTATTTTGTGACATAGGTACTGCTAGACCTTTAAATTCAAATCCCTCCTAAAATAATGAATATTTCAGTTTCCTGGTGTTTATTTTGTTGGCAGGACTTTCATGAGGAACATGCATGGCAAGCCTTTCGGAGACGTGACAAAAACAACTGTGGTTATATTTCTGCTAAAGACTTTGAAGAGATTCTCCTGTGTCTGAAGTCATATCTTCTGAGTCCATTTGTCAAAGAAAACATTGTTTCAGTAAGAATTTTATTAGGTCTTTACATAGAGTAAAGGCAGAATAGCTGTTAGACACACCAGGCAGAAATCACAACAAAAACATGCAACTTTTAGTAGACAAAACACTACTTTTCATTAATGTCATGTAACAAAATAAAATTTCTTATCATGTTATTACTAACTTGACATTTAATGTTATTCAAATTCTAAACCATGATATTTAATGTTACTATTAACATAATATTAATAATTATGGCAATTTCTTTGATTCTGAAGATAAAGGATGAGTGCAGTGTTTCATTATGTCTATGCAAACCCAATTGCATCCTGCATATTTTCCACATCTGGTGCAGACAAAGCCATTGTCCCCCTGGGGGTCTACTTAATTTTTCTTTACATCTTCTGCTCCTGTCCTCTATAACCTCTGTTCCGCCGACCTACTTTAAGCTTGCCAAAAAAAAAAAAAAGATTTGGCCTGCAGTTTTTCTCTATGCGGGATAAATGTCTGGCCCAGTGCAGTTGTCGAAGGGTAAGTAGTGCTTCTAAACTAGTCCACACCAGCCTCCAGCGGAACATTAATTGTAGCATAGTCCTGCCAGCATAGGCTCATTATGCGTGAATCAGAACCTGGACTTGTACACTGTCTTCATCAATCTGATCAAAGCATTTGATACCATTAACATACTTGCATAACAAAACAATATTGTGGGATGGGATTTTAAAAAATATTTCAAAAGTCAAGAGACTTGATTAAACATTTTATCTTTTTAAATATAGACGTTACTTCAAAAAAGAAGGTGAATGCGTCTTACACGCTCTTAAATAAGAAAATAGATCAATTTGTTGATCAATTTGTTTTTGTTCGTGCTGATTGATATTTCTTATTCAAATTACTTTTTGTAGGGTTTATGCACATCTTTGAAAGGGAATGCATTTTACTTTTAGGTTATACTTGGAGAAGGATACCAGAGACAGATCAGTTATGCTTACTACACAGCCTTCATTTCATTTTACTTTTAGGTTATACTTGGAGAAGGATACCAGAGACAGATCAGTTATGCTTACTACACAGCCTTCATCTCATTACTCAACAACATGGAGCTCTGTAAGAGGATATACTTGAGTGCTACACGAAGAGATGAGACCCAGCCTTTGTCTAAAGGTGGATTAACTTGACTTTTAATATTGGGCTTTTTAAAGTAGATAGGGCATTCTGTTAGGCTTGTTTTTAACACTTGTATTCTTTATTAGTGCAGTAAATGAAAATTCTTGCAGAAAATAGCCAAACTGAGTAATGGCCTAACATTCTTTTAGTTAATAAGTGCTTTTAGCTAATATTAAAATGCTCTCTGCCTCATTTACAATTAGTTCTAGCGTACTTATAGATCTGCTTATTTAAATTTTATATACAAGTAGGTCTACACTTAAATTACCACTCAAAGCTAGGAAAGTTATTTTTTTTTTAGAATAAGGTTTGGTGGTTTGACTATATTTAGTTGTATTTTAGTTTTTCAGAGAACATACCAAGTATTACTTGTTTAAAAATAGTTTTCACTGGACTGATTATTTATTTTATTAAATAATTGTCTTTTTTTAAATTTTTTATTCTTGTCATCTACAGAGGAATTCCTGTATCAGTCCCAAGAATTTTCCCAGATCACACCACTAGAAGTAGATATACTTTACCAACTAGTCTACCTACAGAACCAACAAAGGTCAGTAACATTAATTTACAAAGCTAGTCATTGAGAGTTGTTATAATTGTGAGTGACCATTGTAGGGCAGTATTTGTCTGTACTTATTGCAGTGTGAGGGCCTATGTTGCTAAAATATTTATCTTAGAATAAATGACTCTTGAAATGATTTGAGTCACTGCTTGTTCTATTGCGCTGATGTGCAATGCCTTTATGTGTGCAAAGCCCAGATTTCTTGGCTATTGTGCTTAGAAATGCCCAGATTTCTTGGCTATTGTGCTTAGAAATGCCCAGATTTCTTGGCTATTGTGCTTAGAAATGCCCAGATTTGTATGGTTTATGTTAAGTTGTACAACTATTAATATAATTTTGTTAATGTATACAATGCACAGACTATTTTGAAGTCAAAGCATACAATGACACATCTATTTTCTGAGTACAACATACCTTGAATGTTTGCTTTCTATCCATAACTTATAATAATAATAATTTATCGTATAGAGCGCTGTTAACAAACAAAATGTAGGCCTAAGGCGCTGTGTTAATATGTTGTGGTTTTACGTTTAGAATTTGTTTTTAAAGATTTTTCTCGGTAAAATGTATATATATATATATATGTGTGTGTGTAAACATGTTTGAAATTGATTTTAAAAAATTGTTATAACAAAAGTACTATTTTTTTCATTAAATATTAAAGATTAGTATTTTAACTCCACCGTATGGGATCTCAACAGATTATAATTATATTTTGATCATATTTCAGAATTTCTGAAATTAACATTAACAAATAAGGAAAGATTCTAGTAATCAGTAGTCTGCAAGATTTAGATTCAAACAGTTGTGTTCACAGCATGGCTTACTGTGTAGCAATGAGCACATGTCTTTGAGCTAATGTGCTTGCTGTGGAGTACCATGTTCTGAGGGTCTTGATCTCCTAATCTGCTCTACCTTATTTAGATAGGCTGTTGCACACCATGCCTGTGTGTGTTACCATTGGTACTTCACTGAGACCAAAGTTACATGCATTTTGGTTTCTTATTACAGGGTTAGGTTGAGATATCTAGACCTTTCAAAAAAAAAAAAAAAAAACAAATCTATAAATTGAGTTTTTTAAGTGCCTTACAGTCTGTGTTTTAAGCCTGTAAGATTTCTTATGTTCTAAAGTATACACAGTTTAAAAGTTAATAGTATTTTTATCAAAACTATGTAAAAAAAAAAAAAAAAAAAGTTCCCCTTTCAGACCTTGTGGTCTATAGGGCAGATGATGTAAAGGTCATCTGTTTTGGTTTTGGTTAATGAGGGTGTCATGTGGCCAGCACAACAACCAACCGCCTTTACTTTTCCCTAACTAATGTCAGGTACCCATTAGAGCTGGGTGGACTCAGAGGCACCCAAAGATCCCGAAATTAAAAATCCCAGTCTTCACCAGGATTCGAACCCCGGTCCCCAGTTCCGAAGTCAATCGCTTTACCGCTCAGCCACCGCGCCTCCAAAAAAAAAACTGTATGTGAAAATGTTTAATTTAAAATTGTCTAAATTATCCCTCTACATTTAGCACATTTTTTAACTAGCGGGAGATTCAGTAGCTAAAGCACTTGTTTATATTCTCATGTATAAACTTAACTCAGTCTACATTATTTTTAGGCATACATATTGAGCTGCCATGGCTTTCAATACATTATTGCTTTTAAGCAACCATAGAACAAGGATAGAAATATAATGAGTCTTCTAACTTATTTGGTTTAGTCTTGCAACATTAAAGTTAATGTTTTATTTCAGTGGGATCACAGACAAGTTTGCTCGCAGGTTGAACACTTCTCTATCTGAGAGTTTATTTTACTTCTAAAAACAGATGTACTTTGATGAACTTGTCTCGTCTAATCACTTTTGTGTTATTAATTATTGAGTGTGTCTGTCTGCTTCTTAGCACCAAACATGCAAACTAACCAACATCAGAAATGACCAAATATTATTTACCAAGCTAGAAGTCCAACCTGGCCATTTGGTTGTTATGTCATATAAGCAAGAAAATGTTGTTCTATTTCATTTAGCCAGTGGTTTTCAACAAACTGTGACCAACAGAATTGTGAAACAAATATGATTCCCTTTTGATTTACTTTGCAAACAGAACTATTAAATGCAATGACAGAAGCATGTAAGATACATTTCTCTTAGTAAATTTTAGTGTGAAAACCTTTTGGGTTAATTGTTTTGAAAATTATGTATTGATGGATTATTCTGTTGTCAAATTAAATCCTGGTGAATAAGATGCATTGATGCATTTGAAAAATGAAAGTTAGTGTATTGTGCACAGGTTGAGAACCACTGAGCAATTAGTCTTCTAATCCACTGTTTCATGATGTCATTTCCAAAAGGAGCCCCATTGATGTGTTCTTAAGTTTGTTTATCTAAAATGTGTAGGTTGCTTTTAATAGCTCTCATGATCAGAGTTAATGTAAACGTGCTTAAGTAATCAAACAAAAAGTAAACACAATTTTTAGTTGATCTAGTTGATTTACATAAAAATTCAATTTCATCCATAGTAGGCCATTGTATAAGCGAGCAGACGTGAATGTGTGAGTAGATCAAAAGTATTGTTTCCTCCATAGTTTGGCCAGACTTCTTCACGTAGCCATACCAATTTCTCAGTTTTACTTTCCAACCTAAAATAAATTTTTTGTTTACAGATTGGTCTAACAAACTAATCTGATTGATTGCTTTAATTTGAAAAATTAAATCTAAATTTTTAAAAACTTAATCTTTTCGTACTTATAAACTCATAATGTTCTTTTCAAGAAATAAAACAGTTTTTTAATTTAAGAAAAACAACTAAATCTAAATTGAAATTTTAACTGAATTACTTGCTTTAAAGGTCTACGGATAATAATATGACAGCCTCATTTTTAGCGCTGAATAAATCCTTGCTTAAGATATCTGTCTGACCATCTCCCTAAAATACCTGCTAGTTGAAATCTTTGTTGTGCTGTAAAAAAAAATTATTTTCATATGCAGTCTATTAAAAGAATAGTTTTCTGCTTCACCAATGTCATAGATCATGTTTGTATCAAAAATTGTCCTAATTATTAAACAGGAAACTTACCTAAAACATGTTTCTACTTTCTAGGTATTCCATATTATATTGTAATGTAGAATAAAGACAGCTTTCATTTTCCTAACTAGAATGACAGCACATCTATCTTTATTTCAAATGTAATCAAGATTTTGTATTGTCAATCAGTTAAAGACACTTGCTTTTTATCTAATATGAAAAGAACTTTCTTATATATGAATAAAGATTTAATTTAATCCAGATTAATTGTTATGTAATACATTTTTACATTTGTTTAGCCCACCATCACCTAGCAGCTGTAGATTTAAACAAAAATAAATTTGTATGCTTTTGAAGAATTTGATATTTATAACAATAATCACTAGCCATGTTTAAAGCTATTTTTTAATTTAAAAAAAACGTGTTTATTTAGTGTAGTCACATGTGTCTAGCACAGTCCATTTTCTTGTCGACATTTAAAAAAAAATTATTTACTGTAGTTTAATGCTGTATACAAAAATGTTGAACAATATCTCCTGCATTGATTTGTATTCACGTAAATCAATTACATTTTGTTTCCTTTTTTTTCAATCTATTCCTTTTTAACCATGACTGTATATAGTGTTTCTCAGTACACAGTACCATGATTTTTGTTTGTTTTATGAACTGTAGTTTTTGTATCCAGTATTTTGACTAGAGGTGTGACTTTTTAAATAACCAAGACAGCTTTCCTTTTTATCATCGCTGCTTACAGGGGAAAAAAATATTCATTTAGTTTGCTATATTTAGTGAAGAAAGATAATTCATATCCCCATTGTATCATATAGTACAGAACTAGGAAATGCAATATTTTTTCTAATCATAAACCATTTTTTTTATATCGCTTCTATAATAATAAATCATAGCGCTTTTTGGCAATCTAATTAGGAAAATTGAGTTGTAAAAAATGGGAAATTATTCCTGTGGATTTAATTCATGTTTGAAACATTAAGGTCTCAGAACAAAGTGTAATGTAAGTTGAGCATAGTACCGCACTTTCATGCAGTGATCACTATGTACACCATTTTATTACAGCAAACTGTAGAATAATATGAAAGAAATAAACTAGAAGAGAAAGTTTACATCTTATAGTCATTATTTTAAACACATTGAAACAGAATACTGTACATTTATGTGTGTGTGTGTGTACCAGAGTTTAAAGGTTGTTGTTTTCATTTTATCCACAGTCAAATGACATTTTCTGACTTGAGTAAGTTGTCCCCCATGGAAGACAGAGAGACTCCCTTCAAAATACAGTTACAGATAGCAGAGGTAAACTTAGACTAATGAAATGATTGGTAAAAACTCTTTGCTTTTTCTTTACCTTTACCTATCCCTTAGTCTGTTGGACTGTTGGGGCACCACGCATGATTTGTCGACCGTCTTTCTCCATTCCTCCCTTTTTTTTTTGCCTTGTTTAGAACTTCTCTCCATGGCAGGCCCGTCCATTCTTTAATGTTGTCCTCCCATCGCTTTTTCTGTCTGCCTCTTCTTCTTTTTGCCTGGCACTGTTCCTTGAAGGAAGGTCTTTGCGAGCACCGTAGATCTTGTAATGTGACCAAAGGTTTTAAGGTTTGTTCCCTCATCTGAGACAATAGCTCCGAGGTATTTGAAGCTTTTAACACTAGTTAGCTTTTCACCTCCAATACTGATGCCTCTTTTAAAGCCCAGATGGCTATTGGTCATAATTTGAGTTTTTTCGGCATTTATTTGCATGCCATCGGCTGCGGAAGTCTTGTCAATGCGCATCACCAGGTCAGCTAGTTCTTCTTCTGTCCCTGCTAGGCCGTCAATGTCATCTGCGAAGCCCAAGTTAGTAATTCTTCTTCCTCCAATGCTAACAGTACCTTCATAGCCCTCGAGGGCATCTTCCATTATCCTTTCAAGGAAGATATTGAAGAGCGTTGGTGACAGTGTTGGGCCTTGTCTTACTCCAACTGTGGTTTTGAACCAGTCCCCAATATTATTGTTGAAGTACACCGCACTGGTGGCATCCTTGTAGAGGTTCTGGATAACTTTGATTATGTTTTTATTAATGTTGTACTTTTCCATTGTCGCCCTGAGTGCTCCATGCCATACTCGATCGAAAGCTTTCTTGAAATCAATAAAGACATGGAAAAGATTCTCTTGGTGTTGGAGATATTTCTCACAGAGTATTCTGAGGTTTAGAATTTGTTCTGTTGTGCTGCGACCTTGTCTAAAACCTGCTTGTTCTTCTGATATGATGTTGTCTGCTATCGGTTTTAGCCGGCTTAATATGATTTTTAACAGTACTTTGCTGGGATGACTTATGAGGCTGATGGTGCGATAGTTTTGACAGAGTTGTAAGTTGCCTTTCTTTGGAAGGGTTATTATGAGTGATTGGGTCAAGGGTTTGGGCCATACTCCTGATTGCCAGATCTTGTTGCAAATCATATAGAATGCGTTTATCATAGTTTCTCCTCCTGCCTGAAGAAGTTCACCAGGAATGTTGTCAACTCTGGCCGATTTTCCCTTTTTCAGGGCTTTTACTGCTGCTGCTACTTCTGTGCGAAGAATCTGATAGTCGTCAATGTTAGAGACAGCCGGGACATTTAGTATCTCTGCATCTCCTGAGATTTCAAAGTTATACAACTCTGGACAGTATTCCGTCCATCTTTTCAACACATCTTTGTCCTCGATTAAGCATTTGTTGTTTTTGTCTTGTATTGTGTTGGTTCTTCCATGCTTTGAGGTAGTGAGGTCCTTTACTAATTGGTATGCTTTTTTGCTGTTGTTCCTATTAAGTCCCTGTTCAATTTCTTGACACTTATTCTCTATCCACTATTTCTTCGCTTCTTTCATTCCCTTTCTAATCCGTTTGTTGACGCTTTTGTATTTGTGGACATATTTTGGGTTGGAGTATATCCTCTGTTACCCAGGGTTTTTTGGGCGGGCGGAGCTTCCCTAATATTTCCAGGGCTGTATCTGTGACTGCTGTGTTTAGCATATTGAATTGCGTGTCGATATCCTGGTCATTGGAGTCCAAGATATTGAGGGCTGCAAAGCGTCCTCCTACTTGTGCCTCAAATATGCCAGCTACTTGGGGGTCTTTCAGCTTATAATTTTATGCTTACTTTTTTTTTTAAACTAATTTCCAAAATTCTGTTTTGAGTAAATTATCTCACAATTTTGGTTTCAAATTTTTAATAAATAACTGTCACAAGATTCTGTCCCCATTCTGAACATTTTTCCTTATATCAGACAGATTCTTTTAACAGCTCATGTTTTAACTCTTTTCTTCATAATTATTTTCCATGATACAACAGAATTATTCATTTTGTTCATTTGTTGTTCACTTCCATGTTATGATTAAACATCTATAACTTTATCAGAAAATTTTTTATTGGGTATAGAATTGAAGCATGCTCTTTTTATATAACACAAATTAATGTTTATAAAAAAACAAAAGTTAATTTAATGGGGTCAAATCAGCGATGGTATCGTCAAATAGGAGAGAAAGAGTTTAACTACATTTGAGATGAATTTCTGTTTGCTTGTAGCAAAAACTTCGACTGGAACAAGGACAAACAAAGAGGACTGTATTTCTCCAAGCAGCTGAAAGTGCCTACAGGTTTGCATTGGGTGCACTTGCTGGAGGTAAGGCTAGTTTCTGTAACTTGCTCACTACTTGATGTTGGTAGTCATGAAATAGTGTTGTTAGTTGTTGATGCTGACAGTCACAGCCTGAGATTATTTTTTTTTCCCGTTGTCACGATAAGCACATGTAGTAAGACTTGTATTAAATTATATGAAATTTCAGACTAGATTAGTATTAAATTTACATTTCTAACCCTTTGGGTCACCATTGTCCTGCAAATTGGAATTTTATGGCCTGCATTCAACTCCCCTATTTTTGGTCCATAAATGATCTATAATTCTGAAATTCTTCCTGGTTATCAGATTTGAACACATGATAAATCAGCATTGCAGTCATCATTTAACATTATCTCTTCATTTTTATTTGTTTTAACAATGATTTTTATAATAATATCTACAACCAAAGGTATCAATTTTAAAAGTACTAGTATTAAATTATTCTATTTCACTGTATTTTCTTTTGGCATCTGATTGTTTAATGATTTGATAAGAAATGAAAATGACTGTACGTTTACTTTGAATGTTTTAGCCACTGGGGCCACAGCAGTGTATCCAATTGATCTTGTTAAAACTAGACTACAAAATCAAAGATCTACTTCCTTTGTTGGAGAGCTGATGTATAAAAACAGTTTTGATTGTTTTAGAAAAGTTGGTTGTATTTCTTTTTTAGTTTAGATATTATGTCACATTCAATTTAATATTAACCTTGAACCGAAATACAATATTAACATTGGCTTATTGAATTTTAAAAAGTAATATTTTAGTGACTTTGATTTTTAAGTAAACAAATGGAAATTCTCAAAACCTAACTTATATTCAAAATGAGAAATACTTTTTCAAAATAAAGTGGATAGAAATTGTACAAAAGGCAATTGTCCCCACCAGGTTATACGTCACGAGGGAGTACTAGGTCTGTACCGAGGGCTGGCCCCTCAACTTGTGGGTGTGGCTCCAGAGAAAGCCATCAAGCTGACTATGAATGATCTGATGAGGGATAAGTTGTTACAGAAGGATGGAACCTTACCACTTTGGGCTGAGATGGTTGCTGGTGGCACAGTAAGTTCAATCATAGTATCACATAAGTACTTTTTAACAAGAATAGGAAATACTTTTTTTTACAAATATTTATTTTAAATTACTTATTTACATACAAATTTGAAACAAAAATTTAGTTAAAGAACTGTTGACTTTTTCTTTTTCAAATAGTGCTTCTAAAGCTTAAAGTATGAACACACAATAAAAACAATTTTTTTTTTTCAAGTTTAGAATTTTTCTGAAAGTGGAACTTTACTTTTTTTTATTCTTTTAATTTTTAGCCTTTGACATAGAACGTAAGGTGATACTGTGAGCAGTAAGAAGTACACCTGGCAACATCGTATTATGTTGGTGTTTTGTTTTGTTGTTTGTTTTCTAGGCTGGTGCTTCACAAGTTGTTTTTACCAATCCTTTAGAAATTGTGAAAATCCGTCTTCAAGTAGCTGGTGAGATAGTGGGCAAAGCTCGTGTCAGTGCTATCAGTGTGATTAAAGAGTTAGGATTTTTTGGTCTTTATAAGGTAGGGAATGATATTGTCTAAGTTTGAAACACATAAGCAATTACACTATTTACTAAATATTGTTTTAGTTTTAATACTTAGTAAAAACGAATGTTTATTGGAACTGCTATTAAAATATTTTTTAAATAGAAATTTTTTGAATTTCTTTCCATTTAAAAAAAAAAAATACAGGAAGCTACAAATTAAAATAGAATTGTGTTCTTAGAATGTAATTGAATTTTTAAATTGATAATATGAAAATAGTATGAAAAACATACAGTCAAATCTGATTAACTGGACAAACGATTGTTTGGACTGAATTGCTAAGTGCCTAAACAAATCTTATTATACATTTCAATCCTGTTAATCAGACCAGGGGTTGTTTGGACCAAAATGATCACATTCCTATGTGGTCTGAATACATGGATTTGACTTACTATTTTTTTAAAGCTTATTTTAAAATTTAAATAAAACTTGACTTAAAAAACAGCAAAACTTTTTTTTTTTAAATAATCTGAGAAATGCTCAGGGGATATCAGTTATAGTTTTGTTCTGGAAAATAAATTCTACTGTTTTTAATATTTGTATTAGCAAGAAGCTGTTGAGTCTTAATATCTAGGCCACTTAAAGCTTTACCAACTTTTATTACAATAAGTTTTTCTTATCTATCCATTCTGTTTGAAGAGAAAGTTGAATAAACTTGATTCATATACTGTTTTTTTTTACCCTAGGGCTCTAAAGCTTGTTTCCTTCGAGACATCCCTTTCAGTGCCATCTACTTCCCTGCCTACGCTCACAACAAAAAATACTTTGCGGATGAGAATGGTTACAACTCTCCTGGCAGTTTGTTGTTGTCTGCCACCTTAGCAGGTAGTTACAAGACTTCACTGGCTATGTATATGAGCATGCCAAAGATGTATAGGTCAAAAGTCAAATAGACAATGTCTTAATAGTAAAGCATAAACTAGTCTTGCTTTCTAACCTTTTTCATCTTGGTTATTGAAAAACAACTTGTATTTCTGCTCTCTAGGTATGCCAGCTGCTTTCTTCCCTACACCCGCTGATGTGATAAAAACCAGATTACAGGTCCAGGCACGCAAAGGGCAGACAACGTATAAAGGTGTGATAGACTGTGCTAGGAAGATATACGCGGAGGAAGGCATGGGTGCCTTTTGGAAAGGCGGGCCTGGTAAGTAGAGTTCTAGCTTCTATCTTGTAGATCTATATATTCTAGAACTGTTTAAAACAACTTTGTTCAGATTCATTTGTATATTTATAAGTTTCACAAGCCATTTACTTGCAACAAGGAAATTTAAAATGGTTCAAAAAAAATTCCATGAGCTCTGAATAAAGATTTCCTCCCAGTTCTCTTTCTAAATATTAGAGAAGATAGATTTAGATTGAGGGATAGAAAAGAGAAGATAAATTTAGATAGAGGGATAGGAAAGAGTAGATTTAGACTGAGGGATAGGAAAGAGAAGATAGATTTAGATAGAGGGATAGGAAAGAGAAGATAAATTTAGATAGAGGGATAGGAAAGAGTAGATTATACTGAGGGATAGGAAAGAGAAGATAGATTTAGATAGAGGGATAGGAAAGAGAAGATAGATTTAGATAGAGGGATAGGAAAGAGTAGATTTAGATAGAGGGATAGGAAAGAGAAGATAGAATTAAGAATTAGACTGATGGATAGGAAAGAAGATAGATTTAGATAGAGGGATAGGAAAGAGAAGATTAGACTGAGGGACAGAAAAGAGACGATAGATTTAGACTGAGGGATAGGAAAAGAGACACACCAAGACCGAAGACTAAAACATTGAAACTAATAATAATACATAAATACTGTGCCACATCTTATTAATAGAAAAAACCTGAATTACTTGAGCTGATAAAAAAACAATGATAAAGGTGCAGTTATTTGCAAACGAAGTATAAAAGAACTCTTTTTCTTCCCAAGAACCATAAAATATGGAATGGGTCGCTTTAATCAGGCCTGAAAACTTGTAACTTATTAGAGTTAGGTTAGTGAATTTAGTAGATTGACACATAGACACTCATAAAATGTAATAAACTACTTTTTAAAATTCATCTTTAATGTTATAATTGCTATTATTTTCTTGTGTATAATTCATTGATCTTTTTTTAAATATTTCACAGCTCGTGTGTTCCGGTCTTCCCCTCAGTTTGGTGTAACACTGCTGACTTATGAGTTATTGCAGAGGTTGTTTTATGTGGACTTTGGTGGAAGGTAAGGAAGTAGTTTAGTTTCACAAGTAAGACATTGGGGGACACTGATGAATGCACTAAGACCTGTCTCTCTAACAAGTTGTTTGTCTTTTTAGAAAAGAATCTATAACTATAACAACAGAAATTCAAAAAAAATAGTTGCTAGAATGTCAGCATCTTAAGTAAAAATTAGGAGAAAGTCAATCTGGCCTGAAAGCCAAAACATAGGACTTGCTTTTTGGTAAAACCCAGCTTTCTTTTACAAATTTTTTTTGTTCCCCTGGCAATCAAACTTTTCACATGTAAATTATGAGTGTTTTTTTTTTTTTATAGTTATAATGTTTGGTTTGGTGTAATGCACAAATTGTAAGACAAATTTGTTTTCGAACAATAAAGATTATTATTATTATCGTTATTGTTATTACTTAGCATGTTGGACTTGGCTTCACTTTTCCCATCTTTAAAAAAAAAACCTTAGATTTGAACTTGATAAATGAGCTTTTCATAGAAACTTTACACAACCTAAGTTTAGATCAAATCATTAAAAAGCCAACTAGATTAAACAACACATTAGATCTCTTCTTAACCAACAGACCTGGATTAGTAGTTGATTATGATATTATCCCTGGTCTATCAGACCATGAGATCATAAAAATACACAGTCAGATAAAAGCAGTAGCCAATACAAAAACCAAAAGAAAAATCTTACTCTGGAATAAATGTAACCTAACACAACTACACCAAGCTGCATTAAACTTTCAACAAACATTCTTATTAGAAAAAGACATTAACCAACCAGTCGATGACCTCTGGAATTTCATTAAAAACCATCTTAAAAGCATTATAGAAAATCATATACCAACTAAATACACATCAAACAAAATAAATAAATGCTGGTTTAATAATAGACTAAAGAAGCTTTGTAAACAGAAGGAAAACCTATATAGAAAATTTAAAGAAACCAAGGCAGAAAGAGTTTACAAAAAGTATATAAAAATTAAACACCTAACCCAAAAAGTAAGCAGACAGCTGCAGAGTGAATACATAAACAATGTAATATCTAAAGATAACAACAAAAACCTATGGTCATACATTAAGTCTAAGAAAATGGAAACAACAGGCATAGCGCCATTAAAAGATGAACATAACATAATACATAATGATAATGAAACTAAAGCAAACATCCTAAACAAATACTTTGCATCAGCATTCTCAGCCCCAGGAGACAAAGACATATTTCTTAATTTGAACCAAGTAGACAACATAGAAGATTTAGTAGTACAAGAAAATGGAATTAAAAAACTATTAGCCAACACCAAACCAAATAAAGCGTCTGGACCTGATGGTATTCCAGCTAGATTACTCAAAGAACTAAGCAATGAGCTAGCCCCAGTGTTCAAAATACTCTTTCAGGCATCGCTTAACCAGGGCAGAGTACCAAAGGACTGGAAAGAAGCTAATGTCACCCCCCTATTTAAAAAAGGAGAAAAATCTGATCCAGGAAACTACAGACCAGTATCACTTACCAGCATCACATGTAAAATACTAGAACACATAATATGTAGCAACATCATAAACCACTTAGACAAACATAATGTCCTCACCCCATACCAACATGGCTTTAGGAAATATAGATCATGTGAAACACAACTAATAGGACTAATTGATGATTTCTCAAAAGGTTTAGATAATAGTGAACAAATAGATGCTATCTTACTAGATTTTTCCAAGGCTTTTGACAAAGTTCACCACCATAGTTTGCTTAAAAAATTAAAATATTTCGGCATTAACGGTCCACTGTATCAGTGGATTAAAGATTTTCTGATAGGGAGAGAACAAACTGTAATAATAAATGGCTCTAAATCAACACCAATAACAGTAAACTCAGGTGTACCTCAAGGAACAGTCTTGGGTCCACTACTATTTTTGGTTTACATAAATGATTTACCAAATTGCATTAGTTCAGGAACAGAAGTCAGATTATTTGCAGACGATTGCATAATATATAGAACAATAAAAACAAAACAAGACACAGATATTTTACAAAGAGAATTAGATGAATTACAGAAATGGGAATCAAATTGGAGCATGTCTTTCCACCCAGAAAAATGTCAGTTGTTAAGAGTAACAAAAAAAATTAAACAAATTAATTCCACTTATCTTATTCATGGCAAACCAGTAACACAGACTAAAAACTCAAAATACCTAGGTGTTATAATAAATGAAAAACTGTCATGGAATCCACATATTGATGAAACTATAAAAAAATCCAACAAAGCATTAGGGTTTATTAAAAGAAATTTTTATAAATCAAATAAGAACATAAAACTAAAATGTTATTTAACCTTGGTTAGGCCAATAATAGAATATGCATCCACCGTGTGGGACCCCTCAACTCAAGAAAACATTAAGAAACTGGAACAAACACAAAATAGAGCAGTGAGATTCATAACAAACGAATATTCACATTTGACTAGGGTAACACCATTAATAAAATCACTAAATTTAGAAAGCCTTCAGGACAGAAGACTCAAAAGTAAAGTAGCAATTATACATAAAACACTGAACCATAATCTTCAAGTACAAAAACAAAATTTAATAAAATACTCTGAAAGACACAAAAATAAAGGCACATTCCTCGTCCCATATGCTAGGACAAATTTGTACAAATACTCCTTCTTCCCTAGTGCTATTAGAGCATGGAATGGGTTGCCTGAGCTAGCCAGAAAAACCAGTGACTTGGCAGAATTTAAGTCATTGGTTAATATGCATGACTAAATGCATGACGCGTAGGACGTAATCATCTTCTTTTTTGAAGTAACGTCTGTATTATATAAGATAAGATAAGATAAGATTTTTTTTTTTTTTTTAATAAAACTAACAAGCGCTCGCTAACACTACATAATATGGTAAATTTATGTACATTTAAGTTTAATATTACCTTTACTGTGCTCTCCTCAGTCGCCCTGAAGGTTCAGAGGCCAAGTCTGTCCACTTGCAAGATGTCTTATCACGCAACCCTGACCACATAGGTGGATACCGCATGGCTCTGGCCACTTTTGACGGCATAGAGACTAAGTTTGGATTAATGTTACCCAAATTCAAACCATCGACCCCATCAGCGGAAGCTGCACAGTAATGATTTAATCCCACCCGCTTTCATGTATAGACACTCTCTGACAGTAGAGGCCGTTAGAGTTTGTTGTGACTTTATTCTTGTACTGAGAGACGGTGTTAGTTAGACCCTTTCCAAAGACATTTAACGTAAGATCTGATAGCACAATAAACATTTAGTTCTATTTCTACACGAGTGTACATCAAGTGCTAGCTGTGTGTGTCATCATTTTGTGAAACCTCCATCCTTTGTACATTGCTGGTCTTGTGTAGTGACCACATTCACAATGTTTGTATTTATTCATGCACATTTGTAGAAATGTTTCTGAACTGTGTATTGAAAAGGCCAAGGACAGAATTTGACAGAAAACAAAAAAATAAATGTGACTTGAAATGTTTAAAAAAAAAATAAAAAAATTTCACCAAAACAAAATATGATGAAACAATAAAAGAAAGAAAGAAACAGAAGCGAGTGTGTGAAGAATAAAAATTAATTTATGTTGTCAGGTGGATGTTTAAGCTTTGTTATTTATGGATCGATTGGATGATGGTATGAGATCTACTGCAGTGGATGAGTGTTATTTTGTATATATATCCAATATAATTGAAATTTTGTTTTAAATTGTGCAGTAGGGTTCAAGTAAGTCGTGCATAACTTTTACTCAGAATAACAAATTTATTGCTGTATGAAAGTTGTTTTATTTCTTTTTTTGTTTTTGTAGGTCTATATCAGTTTAATTTATAGTGTGTGTATGTGTGAATAATTAGTACTTACTCTACATTTAGAATACAAGTAGTATCTAAATTAAAAAGAAAAGCTTTGATAATAATAGTGTTAGCCTAGTGTCATATTATGTTTCATTTTAGCTCTAGAAGCAATGATGCAAAAAGAGTTCTTTCTCATTGAATGGCTGGTAAATTTTGTTGTTGAATTGCTCCTTTCTTAAATTTGTTCTTCATTTGTCTGTATTTTGTTCTGCTGTGCACTGTGACCTATCACAACCTTGACACTGACCTCTCTCCTTGTCTGTTGGATGTATATAAACAATGATAAATGGAAGACTCCTGACAATGTTTCTGTTTCTATATCAAAGAAAATAAACATTTTTAAGGAGTTAATAAACAATTTCTTCAGTTCTGTTTTAATCTCTGTTGCTGTTTTTTAAATATCTATATTCATGTCAACAAAGAATATTATACTTAGTAAATTTGAGTATATGTTTTTTCTTTTTAAAGTTTTGGAGGTTGGATGTTTATGTTGTTGTTGTTTTTTATGTTGGATAAAAGGTTGCAACTCCATCTGATCTCAATTGGTTACTGCTAATTTGATTTCATAAGCCATTAGTCTATAAAGTCTCATTCCTTATAGCTTATGGAGTGGCTTGATTGATTGTAAATGTTTTGATACTAAAGCAATAAGAGATAACTTTTGAAAGTGTTCGTTGATGGCAACTGACCAAAACATTGTTGGTAAAGAAATGACTTGAGATTCTTCATCCCAGTTTTGTATTCTGGTAGATTAGAAATGTATCTTTTGGAAGAATCATTTTCCTTTTTGTCTCGTTTCTTTGTTGTCATACTTGACCCTAGTTTGTCTTATGCCATGAAAAATCATCAAAAAGTTTTATGTTCTGTCGGACAATGTAGATGAGTTTGAAGTCAGGTGTTCATATTCATAATTAGGAATGTCTTTCTCTAAATACTCACTGTTTTATGTTCTTAAAACATGTACAGCAGTGATAGCACATATGCCCTAAATTCTTGTGTGCCTACAATAGCTGTAGTAACTTTGTGTGTTGATGACTTCTGCATTACAAAAACCCATAACCAACTATTGGACTGTGACAACTGTTTACACACATCAAGCGAAGTCGCTGATATGAGATTACAATTTTCTTTTTTTTTTTTTTTCCCTTTTTGTGATTCTTTTATTAATGTGAAGGAATAATTTTGTTACTTATAAAAACTTGTACATTGTGTCTAAAGGGGTAAACGTAAAGTATTAATGATTGTAGCAAAGGAACATTGTACTCCACAATGATGAGAAATGAGGACAGTACCAGCTAGATAGAAAACAACAAAAAAAGACATGGCTGTTATTTAGCTGTATCTGTTCATTTTACAAGAAATGTTTAGGAAAGGAGGAAAGTGTCCTATATTTTTGTTTTCCTCATTATATAGAAATAACAAACAGTTGTATATTGAATGATTATAAAACACACACTGTCGATATCTTTTTTTTTAGACTAATTTATTGGGAGTTTTCTAAAACCATATCATGGTATTGATGCGAAGTATGTGAGATAGCTTGCTTGCTAGTGGTGCTTAGGATTCTGTTACATTGGAACGTTAAGAAATAGCATTACATAATGACAGCAGAATTATATGCAGTCTGTTTTTTCTAAACTTTGTACATCAATCTACAGTGTTGAAAACTTTTCATAGTCTTTATACATGTAGTTTTTTCCCTTGAGACCGTTAAAGGCATTGTTAATGTATGTCCATTTCTGTTCCTTTAGTAGGTATCACTTTTTATAAGCTTATATAATTGCATTCTAGGAAAATGTGTAAAAAAAAAAATTTGTATATCTATGAAAGACTTGATTATTTAAAAGTGGCTAGTGGATGAATGACTCTGTAAACGATTGGAGTTTTTAAGGTACTTCGAGCTGTTGGTCTTTATTTACTGACAATTTTGTCTAATTATGAAATATTATTGGGGTATTTTTAGGCATAGGCAAATGGGCACATGAAGACCATGCTTGAGGCTAAGAACAGCACTTAGCAGTATATCTAATGTTACAGCCAGATATATCAACGGATGATTACAATATTAGTTCAGTGAAAATAATGTGAAGGTTTTTATTTGTCTAAGTTTCAAATAGAACCTAGTGATCAGTCCTTGTGTACGTATGTTGGGTGGGGATCTCATTTATAGTTAAGACAGCAAATGAAGCTTGTGAAGTTTGTTGGAATTGGGTACCTTGGACATGTTTTTAATGAACTTGTGATAAAAATGTTATTGAGAATGTGCAAAGTAAGGGAAGTAATCATGCAATGACTTGTGCGAAAGTATCTTTAGGGAATGATTTTTTTCTCTTGTCTAATGCTCCCTGAGGGCAAAGGGTTGAAATGATTTTGATCCAGCCAAAGACAAGACATTACTGTTGATTGTTTAGCCAGACTGATTATTTTGACATGTGACAGGAAACATACACTATGTAGACTTTAAGTTGTGAGAGGTGATGTGTGAATGATTAGTTCCTGTTCCATCTAATGATACAAAGCATCGTTATGTATTATTGACAAATAAAGTGAAGAAGACTTATATTCATAAATATTTGGCTTGTATTATTCTTTTCACCTTTTTTCCAAATCCTACATTTGTGATATATAAAGAAACAGAAACATCAAAAAATCATATTTCTTCTGCTTGATTGTCCAATTTTTAAGATATTGGTAAAGATTTGAATTTTTTTTTTTGTCCTCCAAACACAAAATGTTTTTTTTTGGATTGGAAAACTTACTAGAAGAACTTACTCTTTACTACTACTTCAGCTTATCTGCTGTTAGGACTTCCGTCTGCTGTTAGTTTTGAACTTATATGCAGCTAGTACTTTCATTTGTGTGTTACTAGTACTGGTATTTTAACTTAGATGCTGCTAGTACCAGTACTTTAACTTGGATGCTGTTAGTAACAGTACTTTAACTTGGATGCTGCTAGTACCAGTACTTTTAACTTGGATGCTGCTAGTACAAGTACTTTAACTTGGATGCTGCTAGTAACAGTACTTTAACTTGGATGCTGCTAGTACCAGTACTTTAACTTGGATGCTGCTAGTACCAGTACTTTAACTTGGATGCTGCTAGTACCAGTACTTTAACTTGGATGCTGCTAGTACCAGTACTTTTAACTTGGATGCTGCTAGTACCAGTACTTTAACTTGGATGCTGCCAGTAACACTACTTCACTTGGGTGCTGCTAGTACCTGTACTTCAACTTGGATGCTGCTAGTACCAGTACTTCAACTTGGGTGCTGCTAGTACATGTACTTCAACTTGGATGCTGCTAGTACCAGTGCTTCAACTTCGATGCTGCTAGTACCTGTACTTCAACTTGGACGCTACTAGTACCTGTACTTTAACTTGGACACTGCTAGTACCTGTACTTTAACTTGAATGACTTGGACACTGCTAGTACCTGTACTTTAACTTGGACGCTGCTAGTACCTGTACTTTAACTTGGACACTGCTAGTACCTGTACTTTAACTTGAATGACTTGGATGCTGCTAGTACCTGTACTTCAACTTGGACGCTGCTAGTACCTGTACTTTAACTTGGACACTGCTAGTACCTGTACTTTAACTTGGACACTGCTAGTACCTGTACTTTAACTTGAATGACTTGGACACTGCTAGTACCTGTACTTTAACTTGAATGACTTGGACACTGCTAGTACCTGTACTTTAACTTGAATGACTTGGACACTGCTAGTACCTGTACTTTAACTTGAATGACTTGGACACTGCTAGTACCTGTACTTTAACTTGAATGACTTGGACACTGCTAGTACCTGTACTTTAACTTGAATGACTTGGACGCTGCTAGTACCTGTACTTTAACTTGAATGACTTGGATGCTGCTAGTACCAGTACTTCAACTTGAATGACTTGGATGCTGCTAGTACCTGTACTTTAACTTGAATGACTTGGATGCTGCTAGTACCTGTACTTTAACTTGAATGACTTGGATGCAGCTAGTACCAGTACTTCAACTTGAATGACTTGGATGCTGCTAGTACCTGTACTTTAACTTGAATGACTTGGATGCTGCTAGTACCTGTACTTCAACTTGAATGACTTGGACACTGCTAGTACCTGTACTTTAACTTGAATGACTTGGACACTGCTAGTACCTGTACTTTAACTTGAATGACTTGGACACTGCTAGTACTTGTACTTTAACTTGAATGACTTGGACACTGCTAGTACTTGTACTTTAACTTGAATGACTTGGACACTGCTAGTACCTGTACTTTAACTTGAATGACTTGGACACTGCTAGTACCTGTACTTTAACTTGAATGACTTGGACGCTGCTAGTACCTGTACTTTAACTTGAATGACTTGGACGCTGCTAGTACCTGTACTTTAACTTGAATGACTTGGACACTGCTAGTACCTGTACTTTAACTTGAATGACTTGGACGCTGCTAGTACCTGTACTTTAACTTGAATGACTTGGACGCTGCTAGTACCTGTACTTTAACTTGAATGACTTGGACACTGCTAGTACCTGTACTTTAACTTGAATGACTTGGACACTGCTAGTGCCTGTACTTTAACTTGAATGACTTGGATGCTGCTAGTACCTGTACTTCAACTTGAATGACTTGGATGCTGCTAGTACCAGTACTTCAACTTGAATGACTTGGATGCTGCTAGTTTGTTAACTTGAATGAAAGGTGCCATCCCCTTAGAAAGTTGAACACATTCTCGGATCAAGTTAAAACTTTAACAAAAAAAAATGTATTGTACCTAACAAAACATGAATCAATTAAAAAGTTAAACAATTAATTAATTACTATAAATTCATTAGTTGTTTGATATTGAATAAAGGAAATAGTTTCTACATTTTTGAGATGTTGTTTGTGAGGAGTTCTTCCCTTAAACTTTCTGTTTTAAAAAGGGATTTTTAAGGAATTGCGTGATTTTATTTTTTTCCTTGTTTGTTATTTTTATTTTTCGTTTTGGGCAACCAATGTCCCTTCATCTAGGGTCTCCAGTTATCCAAGGCATCTATATCAAAAGTTAATTCCAACTTAAGCTGTCATTATAAATACCAGTGAAAGAGGCCAAAATAAAACAATTTGAATGAAAATAATTTTTTTATGATTTAATGAACAAAATAATAATCCTTCAAAGGGAATTAAAAGTGAAAATGCTGTAGTTAAAAACAGATTAAGCTTGGCTTACTTCCCTTTGCCAAAGACAAATTGATTTACATCTGCTGGTTGCGTCATTTCCGGAGGGTCATAACCTCGAATGTATCTACATTTGCGGACCGAGTCCCATACTTCGTCATTGGCAGTCTTCTTCGGGTACATTTGTCCATATTTAGCCATTTCTTTAAGGCGAATCAATTGAGGAGCCGCCTTTAATATGTCTCCTTCAGATTTCCGCCGTTGACGGGGATAACCTTGACCCTGCGTGGCGTTGGAAACGCCAGCTAAGTTTTTGGTCATTTTGAGTTGAGCGGGGTCTTCTTTTCGAGCCTCCACTTCGGTTTCGGTCTCATCTTGTTCTGTAACTATTTCTAAATGGTGATTCATCTGTTTGGCATTATCGCCATCCTCGTAAGACCTTGCGACAGCTTCGCCTAAATCATTCTGCCATGGCATTAGAAAATGTTTGCTGATGTTCGGCTCCGATGAACGTCTTGCGCGAGCTCTATTTAGTCGAAGTTTCTTTTCCTCTTCCTCATCGCCTGCTGAAGTGCTTCCGGTTTCTCTGTTTTGTATCTCAGCATCTTCGTGTTTAAATACAATTGTCGCCGAGCTCTGCGCGCTCCGTTGACGATTCGCTGCTTCCGGTAAGCTCTGTTTTTCTATTTTCGGTAAAACTGCTTGGCTGTTGATATCACTGTTTGAATATGGGGCTACATTGGTGGCGCTGGTAACAATTCTGTTATTTGTTTGGGATAGCACCGTTTTATGTGTGTCTGATGTTTTACTGCCTCTCCCATTTTCTGCTAGAGATGGTGCCTCTGAGCTGTTGCTTGGCTTGATTTTCTCACTGGAAGCCAATGGTGGTTTGATAGTCTTTGGGGTCACAGGGATGGCGGAAATGCTAAGTCGCCGCCGACTGAGTGGTGACTTGGTTACTTCACTTTCTATTTGTGGGAGAGAGCCTCTTCTTGGACCCGAGGGCCTTGGAGTCAAGGCTGAAACGAAATCATAAAGAGGAAAGTGTTTTATAAAGGAAGAACATTGAGAAGTAATACAACTGACAGCTCTAATATTAGCATAGAAAATTACAATAGACATAAATACAAGTTCTTTATCGATAGCCAACAACAATCTCGGATAGACAATTTAACTAAATCTTTATTTATAGCCAACAACAATCTCGGATAGACAATTTAACTAAATCTTTATTTATAGCCAACAACAATCTTGGATAGACAATTTAACTAAATCTTTATTTATAGCCAACAACAATCTCGGATAGACAATTTAACTAAATCTTTATTTATAGCCAACAACAATCTCGGATAGACAATTTAACTAAATCTTTATTTATAGCCAACAACAATCTCGGATAGACAATTTAACTAAAATCCTATTTTGTGTTGTCTCTTTCGTTTGATATCTGAATCGAATGACGGACTTGGACTTCGCTGACGACGTTTGGACTTCTCGGGTCTACAAGTAAATTCATACAAAAAATGACGGAGATCCTAAATAGAGAGACACCCGAAATTGGCATCTGGATAAACTTGGATAAACTAAAATTGTGCGCGTTGAATATAAGGCAAAAGGCTGCCCCCATCAGACTTGGCGAGTCAGAGCTTGAAGAGTTTGATAAGCTTACATACCTTGGCAGCATCATAACAAAAGAAGTGGATGCCTACCATGCCGATTAGGAAAGGCAGGGTACATTTTCCAAAAGCTGCGGTCTATTTGGACAAGGCAAGCTATTTGACTTGAGATAAAATTCAACTATTTAACACAATCGTCATTTCAACATCAACGTATGCATGCGAAACATGGAGGTCATCTGCCTAAATTGAGAAAATACTAAATGTGGCCCAATAAAAATGGCTAAGACGGATTTTAGGAGTCAGTTACAGGAACTTAGAGCGATTGGGTCATAAACAAACTAATCCTTTGCCGAAATGCCACACGACTACTAAAAGTGACCGAGCGTCGCATGAGGCTTGCGGGACATGTCCGACAGAATGAATCACACATAGGCCTACCAAGAGTTGCGATGACATGTTGGCCAACAAGAGGAAAGCGCAAACAGGGGCGTCCTCGTATAACTCTGCGGCACACTTTTTCAGGAGGACCTCAAAGCAGTGGACACCAGGTGGGAAAGGGCTTCAGCCTTGCCGGTGACAAATCTTTGTGGAGACAGCTTGTCACCCTATGCGCCAAGCGGCGCGGGAGGATCTAGGTGTCTAAGGATCTAAGATGAAAGCCCAGTGAGTTCAAACGTCCTCTGTTTTATTTTGCTCCAGCAGGATTATTATATGCATGCTATATCTATTTTTTTTTAATATAGCCTAGTTGTTCGCCCCTGTAACAGCAAATTTTGGTATCGCTATTAGCATTCTTTCAATTTGTGTTACTTGAAGTTACTGCCCCTTAAGCAAATACATGTCAGTACCATCGGATTCTTGCTGTATTCTATGTACATAAATTGTGTTTGTCCTATAGACCTAAATCATGTATAGAAATCACCATCGTTTGATCAATTTTGATGACAATTGTTTTGAATATTCATTACACCATTAGATAAGCCGTAGGATATGTTAGATATCGGTATTCGAGACTTAACAACTGAATTAACTAATCACACAGCGATTCATTGTGTCATTTTATTTTTACACTAGAACTACAACAGTATAAGGTTACCCAACACCCAAACGGCGCAGCTACCGTGAAGGGGCTCATTGCGTCCTGGCCAACGACCAAAGAGCCCCCCCCCCCTCATGGATATGATATATAACAGAAAAAAAAAGAACTGTATTTTATCAATGTTCAACATTTCTCAAAGCTTTATAAACGTCGGATGCAATGACGCAATCCTAAGAGGTTGTACTTTAACTTGCATGAGGTTGTAACTTCATCAATGTAATGACACTATTCTTTGTTGAAGGTAGTACTTGCATAAAAATACACTTTTATACAGAGTTTATGTGCCTCTATCAAGTCTCTCTGTCTGTCTGTCCAAAATCTTTTACACGTTATTTCTCCCCACATCCCAATTAATTATTGTCAATGACAACACATTAATAAAACAAAAATTAAACGATTAGTTAATTAACAAGTTTTAATTAATTTTGTTTTATATGAAAATGTACTGAATCGGGGACTGGAGACACTAACAAATAATCACAGTAATGTAGAGAATTAGATCGTTCCTTAATACATTTTAAACAAACAGTAGACTATTAAAACATTCTATTGTTAAGTATTTATTGAATACCTTCTTATCTTTTACGTCTCAGACGTTAGTCAACAAAGACAATAATTACGTCCTACGCGTCAATCTAGTCATGCATGTTAATCAATGAATTAAATTATTCTAAGTCGTTGGTTTTCCTGGCTGATTCAGGCAACACATTCCATTCTCTAATGGTACTAGGGAAAAAGGAGCACTTGTGCGAATTTGTCTTAGGATATGAAATAATAAATGAACCTTAGTGTGCCTCGGTGGCAAAACACGTAGGCAATGCCTGCAGCCAAGTAGAGAATAGTGAAACACTGCACTGGCATCTGTTTCGGGGGACCTAGACGTTTCATAAGAAGACAAATCTCAGAATCTGATCTTGAAGAACTTAAAAGAGCACTTTTTTTTCCATTTAACGCAGAATATAGGCCTATTAATGATTAAAATTACATTTGTACTAACTGATTAAAAAAACTGGGGCCATTCTGGGAACATTCTTTTTGTTGTCCACAAGTTTCTGTCCTCGTTATTTTGTGTAATAACGGACTCTAGGCGGTGCTTCATGATTAATGTAGTGGTAAGCTTTTATATGTTTCTAAAAAAAAAAAGGTTTAAAAGGGTTATTTTGTTCTCTTCTGTTGTAACCTAATTCTCAGTCTATTCATTAATTCTTGCGTCTTCAAAAAAAAAAAAAGCCAGATCTGAGTTATTTAATTTCACACATGAACAATTAACTAAATCTAAAATGGCAAATATTGAACAGTCTCAGATTTCTATCCCATTTCAACGCTATAAACGAACATGGCGACGAATCATTGACAAGTAATCACGTCTGCTAGCGCAAAAGCGCGGTCTTTTGAATGCATGAATTACTTTTTTTTTCTCTTTCAGAATGTGAGCCTCGTTGTTCGAACAACAAAATCATCGATTGATTCCATTCGTTGCTGCCTATCTGAATTTAAATCATTGATTACATTAGTTGCAGCCGATCTGAATTTAAATGATTGATTAATACTTAAAAATAATAAAGAGAATATGTTTTTACCTTGTAAAATTTGATTGGATTTTAATGTCAACAAAAGAAGAAGGTTGAAATGTTTATGTTCTCATTGACGACTTTAATTATTCTTGTAAACCATGCTTTGATTCATTTATATTGAATGTTAATGTAGATCTAGCTATTGAGATATGGTCAGCTTCCATTATATTCTAGTTGGCAACAGTGAAATTTAATTTAGCGTCCTTGACATTGGTCGTTTACCGTGAAAAATCTCCAAATGAAATCTAATATTCCCTTCTACTTTTTATTCATTCATAGTAATGGCGTATTGCAGATGTTCACAGTAAACTAAACAATGTCAAGGACAGTCAATTGAACTTTAATGTTGCCAGACAAACCAATAAATGAAAACGAGGCTAGAAACGAATGAGCTTTAGAAGATTGGATTCTGCAGTGTTAAGAAAGTGCCCCAAACAATATACATGTACATTGAACAAACATATCTAGTCAGCACTTCCTTATTTAGTACACCGGATACACCGAAGAGCTATTTAAAGCTATTCCGAGGTTGATGACGAACTCTAATAGTTGTATGACTTTATCTGAAAAGAAAGCCACATGTTTCTTTAATTCAACTATTCATACCTGTTTTCCTACCTGCTATCTTACCTTTCCTACCTGTTTTCCTACCTGCTATCTTACCTTTCCTACCTGTTTTCCTACCTGCTATCTTACCTTTCCTACCTGTTTTCCTATCTGCTATCTTACCTTTCCTACCTGTTTTCCTACCTGCAATCTTACCTTTCCTACCTGTTTTCCTACTTTTCCCTACTCGTTTCCCTACGTTTTTTCTTACCTGTTTCCTATAATTTTCTACCTGTTTCCTTTTTTTTTTGTTTTCCTACTTTTTACATACCTGTTTCCTACTTTTCTCTACATGTTTTCCTACTTTTTACATACCTGTTTCCAACTTTTCTCTACATGTTTTCCTACTTTTTACATACCTGTTTCCTACTTTTCTCTACATGTTTTCCTACTTTTTACATATCTGTTTCCTACTTTTCTCTACATGTTTTCCTACTTTTTACATACCTGTTTCCTACTTTTCTCTACATGTTTTCCTACTTTTTACATATCTGTTTCCTACTTTTCTCTACATGTTTTCCTACTTTTTACATACCTGTTTCCTACTTTTCTCTACATGTTTTCCTACTTTTTACATACCTGTTTCCTACTTTTCTCTACATGTTTTCCTACTTTTTACATACCTGTTTCCTACTTTTCTCTACATGTTTTCCTACTTTTTACATATCTGTTTCCTACTTTTCTCTACATGTTTTCCTACTTTTTACATACCTGTTTCCTACTTTTCTCTACATGTTTTCCTACTTTTTACATACCTGTTTCCTACTTTTCTCTACATGTTTTCCTACTTTTTACATATCTGTTTCCTACTTTTCTCTACATGTTTTCCTACTTTTTACATACCTGTTTCCTACTTTTCTCTACATGTTTTCCTACTTTTTACATATCTGTTTCCTACTTTTCTCTACATGTTTTCCTACTTTTTACATACCTGTTTCCTACTTTTCTCTACATGTTTTCCTACTTTTTACATACCTGTTTCCTACTTTTCTCTACATGTTTTCCTACTTTTTACATACCTGTTTCCTACTTTTCTCTACATGTTTTCCTACTTTTTACATATCTGTTTCCTACTTTTCTCTACATGTTTTCCTACTTTTTACATACCTGTTTCCTACTTTTCTCTACATGTTTTCCTACTTTTTACATACCTGTTTCCTACTTTTCTCTACATGTTTTCCTACTTTTTACATATCTGTTTCCTACTTTTCTCTACATGTTTTCCTACTTTTTACATACCTGTTTCCTACTTTTCTCTACATGTTTTCCTACTTTTTACATATCTGTTTCCTACTTTTCTCTACATGTTTTCCTACTTTTTACATACCTGTTTCCTACTTTTCTCTACATGTTTTCCTACTTTTTACATACCTGTTTCCTACTTTTCTCTACATGTTTTCCTACTTTTTTCAACCTGTTTTCATTTTTTTACCTTTTTTACCTACTATTTTCCTACCTGCAACCTGTTTTCCTACTTTTTCATCACCTGTTTTTCTACTTTCTTTTCTAACTGCTTTCATTTTTAAAAAACAAACGCACTGCAAAAACAATTTAATCTTAATTCTAGCTTCAACCTAACTTGTTTTTTTTTTTTAGCATTTTGGGATGAAATATGGCAAGAAACATTTAAGACGATAATATACGCCAAAAAAACATTTATAAAATAGTTGCCTGGTCGTGTGTTTTGCGCTCTGGACTGTCATTCGGTGGTCTCGGTAGTCCTGGGATCGACTCCTATCTGCTGCCGGAGGTTCGGACTAGGATGTCATGATCTTCAAATCGGAACAAACATCCGAAACATGTCAAACATTTTGCATAAATTATTTTTTTTTTAAAACATGCAAACATATCTAATACGTTTGAGCTACTCTGACAATCTAAACCTTTACACTTGTACGCCCCCCCCCCCGGTTCCTCCCTTTTATTCAGCGCTAAACTTTTTTTTCTTATTCCCACCCCCCCCCCCTTCTCCTACTCCACAAACTTTCTCCTTTACCTCTTTTATATTCTCTTTACAACTCTACACAAACACACATGTATTTTTAGCTCGCTCTACTTTATAGTATTATTCAAATGTGAACTTTAAAAATGTTACTGCGGACCAAACGAAACAATATAATAAACACAAGCACTCGGCACAAGGAATCGATACCACTCTATTTTCAATCTTTGAAGGGCGGCTCTAGTCAAAATAAAAATAAAAAATTGTTTAAGTGAAAGTACTTTTTATTGACTCCGCTCTATACAAACGTATACACACACACATTTTGTGTACATCTATGACGGATTGCTATAAACAGCAGGCTTTTTTTCCGCTGTACAGATTATAGAAAGTGCTGATATGCTATGTATCATAGAAAGTGCTGATATGCTATGTATTATAGAAAGTGCTGATATGCTATGTATTATAGAAAGTGCTGATATGCTATGTATTATAGAAGGTATGATAATTTCGGACCACATTTTTTTGCTCTGTAAAATCAAATTTTTGAGTTCTGTCGCTTGTTCCACAAAGTAATATGTATTGATTACTTATCAAACAGTGAGGCGCGGTGGCGAAGTGGTAAGGCGCTTGGCTTCTAAACTGGGTTTGAATCCTGGTGAAGACTGTGATTTGTAATATCGGGATCTTTAGGGCGACTCTGAGTCAACCCCTATGAAATGGCTCCCTCACATTAGTTTGGAAATAGTAAAGGCTGTTCGTCATTGTGTTGGCCACACGCCTCCCTCTTTAAGGGCCACATTGGGTAAAAAAAAATCATTTTTCATTAAAAAATAAATCGATTTTTCAAAATCGAACAAAATAATTAATTACAAATAGTTAATTAACTAATTGCTTAATTGTTTTTTAAATTGATTCTTGTTTTGTCAGATAAAAGAAATAATTAACATTTCAGCTTGATCCGAGTTTGTGTGTCGGAGAAATAACGCGTACAATCCTTTCTACCAGACAGACAGGGTGAGTTGATATAAGCTTTGTAAAAATATACCATCTGAAACAGTATCAGACGAAAAATTTTTTAATGCAAGCGGAATTAACTCCAAGTATTTTTGGCTTATCTTTTATAAAGTGTCTAGATCAATATACAAGGAAGTTTAAGTACTGTTGGTACAGTATAGCTGCATTACGTAGGCTAGGCAATACGGTGAGCCTTCAAACGTAAGATCCTAGAAGCACGTCTTGACTTTAAAATATTTACAATCCACTTATCTGTAGACAAAGTTATAGACAACAAAAGTTCATGGATTATTATTTAGTGGTCCCTGAGCACACTATGATCAAGCCTTGTTTATGGTGCCCTCTTGGGATCGCCTAAGGTGTCTACGAGAAGGATCTTAGTGGTCGCCACCTCACAGTTTCGGCCCTTTCATCGCATTAAATATGGGCCCTATATTTTAATCGGTTATGTCTGCGTCGGGAGTGGGAAAAAATGTAGGTCACATCTAGGACTACGTAGCAATGTGACATACTGGGCTACTCCTTGATCTTCGGAGTTGAACCCAAGCCTTATATCTATATTTTGGTCTTCGCAGGTGTGGTGAAGAGTAAGCCACATGACTGAATTAAAATTTGATAAGGCACTAAGATAATTGAGTATTATATGTCGGTGCTTTTCGAATACTTCGTATATAGACTATTTATATAGACTATTTATATAGATTGAGAAACAATATGTAACTTCAAATCATCATTATTCATAGCAAACATAAAAATGATCCATCTGATATTTTGTGTAGGCTCTCTACGTTATAGCTTGTCTCGCTTTTACGTAAATCCTGTACTGCTAACGTAGCAATTTTTTTAAGGTTAGGGTTAGAGTTGAGAAAACTAAATTTTAACTAAATTTTAACAGAACCGTTTGACTCACCTAATTACCCTAGCGCGCAACTTTTTGTAAACAAAAATTCTATCAACTCTTTCTGTCTAGTAAAAAATTATTTCTCCAACACCCAATCGGATCAAGCTGAAATTTTACACTAGAATAAAAAAATAATAATTAACCAGTTAGTTAAATAACTATTGGTAATTAATTATTTTGTTTGGTATAAGATGAATTAGTCCCCTTTATAGGTCGCCGCTTTGAAGTTTGGTTCCTGGATCCAGGTTCCATCAAGCTCTGCTCATACATCGTACATACCTTCAAAGTAGTCCAGATCAAGAGTAGTCTTCTTAATGTTGGTCAGTTCAAGTCCCAGGTCACGAGACTTCCTGTCATGTTTGGCGATCACATTCCGTTCTTTAACTGAAATATTATCGAGAGTTTTCTCCAGGGTTTTCACCGACCGCAATTTTTCCTTGACCAATCTTTCCATGGTGGAGTTGGATCACTGACACATATATCATAGATCTGTAAGTACAGAGTTAAAGAAAACAAAAACTAGGTACGTACAAAATATAAGCAAAGCTTATAAAATTTAACTCTTTCTCTCCAAACTGACGATACCAGCGTCGATTCCACCAGAATGTGATACATAATTACGGAGAGAAAGAGTTAAGAAACTTTTAAATTCACTCAGTTATGGCATAATTACGGTAATACGGCTGACTACGCCATGTTGGCTTTAGACCTAGATAAAAGTCTCCAGCCAAATTTACATTTATATGTATCTTTTACCTTGAAAAATTATAACGGTCAAACTAAAGTTTTTCACGTGTGGCCAACGAGCTAGTAATTCTTTTCTCAGTAATATACATCGGCTGTTAAATTTATAGGAAAATCGTTAGAGGCGTTTTTGAGATCATCTTTCCAGGTTCCTGGATCCAGGTTCCACCAAATTCTGACTTGTAAAAATTGTAAAAACATATGTAAGAATACAAGGCCTAACCAAAAGCGAACCCAAATGTAAAACGAGTGAGTTACCAAGAATCGAAACTCGTGTACCCAGCATGCAAGTGAACCTTCCTTGTCCAATATGTTTAATCTGTCATGCGCATAGTGAACTATTTTTAAAGTCATGATGAGCATCAGCAAAGATTAAAACATAAATGTGCTACATATGCTAAAAAGTATACGATGTATGCTTCAATTAAACTATCAATTAGCTTCCAGTGTTGTACGTCGGGGGGTCTATTTATGTCCTATTTTTGTCCTATTTTTGTCCTGTTTTCAGCAAAGGATTTTCCTTAGGTTTTAAATGTGTATCCCGCGACTGTCGTGAGATCTCTGCAGCTGTGTCTTTCAGCAGAGACTATTTGCTGCTAGCTGCTTTCCTCTATGACAGTGAAGGCAAAACGGCACATGGGTGATCACTTCCAGGAGGACCTCTATTACAAACGCCCAAAAAATGATTGCCATTTGTACGGAATAGGTGTTTTGATGCAGTGCAACTTTTGAATGATGGGTAGATCTAGTGCTTTTACACTGCCCACGTCGGCCTCCATGGTTATTTGTAAGGTCAGCGTAATCCCATTATGTGTCAAAGGCAACTTTAATGGACGCTTTCGAGGAGATGTAGATGCCATATGTAAAGCAGGTAAGTCTCAGAGTTAAACTTAAGTTAACAAAAATGATGAGAGTTGTATTGTAAACTGAACAGTTCAGAACTAAATCCCAGTGGACAGACAGTTAAAAAAAATAGAGTCCTTTATAAACATCCTGCAAATTAGATTTTATTAGCAGAGTTATCAATATAAAAACATATTGTTTGTTACAGAAATGAAGTATTGTACTCGTTCAATGTCACATGGACAAGACGGTAGGTGTGTGTGTGTGTTTCTATGGTGATGGTGGGAAGATGTTAGCGATTGGTTGAGAAGGATGCAAGATAGGTGGCATTGTCGTCAATGGTTTTAGTTAGGACAGACGACTCTAGAATGGGAGCCTGAAAGGTTGTGTTATTGTAGTGAGTTAGATTTTGTTAAAAAAAATGTATTACTATAGTTTAGTACATTGATTTTTACTCAAATTAACTTGATTTTGTCAATATTATAATAAAAGTTCTATTTAGTTTTGTTCACAAAAGAAGCTATTCGAGCTATTTGACGTTTTATTAGTTAAGATATATTACGCCTACAGCGGTTTAGTTCTCTACTAGCAGTTTGATGCTAAGAGTCAGGGACCGTCAATAACAGTTGGTGATCAAGAAATTGTCTCTATATCTGGCCATTTCAGTCACATTAGAGTAGCTGATCTAAGGTCGTTATTGCCGAAAGCGGTTATGAATATAAGCACTTCACTACATATAAAATGATTCCTAATAGCATGCGTCTCAGCCTTTGACAACCAGTCCAACTTCTGGCCTTCACCTTTGTCTTAGATATCGGATCCGGCGGAACTGTTCTCACTAACTGGAGAGGCAGCAAAGGGGAGTAACTAGCGCTTAAAGCAGTAAGCTTCGGTCAGGAAGGGTCTCGTTAACCTTGTCTGGCTAACATTCAAGGAGTAAGTAGACTCTGAACTCAGACCTCTGCTGCCTTGCAAATATACCCAAACATGGGGATGCCTTTGGGACTAAACAAGGAGGAAAAAATCATGAGCTTGCCACAAACCGTGTCAGAACGACAAAGCCAGTGCCAACAGTATTTGATGCAATTAAACCGAAACTTCTATAAAGAAAGTTAGATTTTTGTTCATAATAAAAACAAAATAGTCCAAAAAAACACAGATAGTAAAACAAAAGATTCTAATTGAACTTATCTTATCTTCTTCTTATATAATACAGACGTTACTTCAAAAAAGAAGATGATTACGTCCTACGCGTCATGCATTTAGTCATGCATATTAACCAATGACTTAAATTCTGCCAAGTCACTGGTTTTTCTGGCTAGCTCAGGCAACCCATTCCATGCTCTAATAGCACTAGGGAAGTAGGAGTATTTGTACAAATTTGTCCTAGCATATGGGACGAGGAATGTGCCTTTATTTTTGTGTCTTTCGGAGTATTTTATTAAATTTTGTTTTTGTATTTGAAGATTATGGTTCAGTGTTTTATGTATAATTGCTACTTTACTTTTGAGTCTTCTGTCCTGAAGGCTTTCTAAATTTAGTGATTTTACTAATGGTGTTACCCTAGTCAAATGTGAATATTCGTTTGTTATGAATCTCACTGCTCTATTTTGTGTTTGTTCCAGTTTCTTAATGTTTTCTTGAGTTGAGGGGTCTCAAACGGAGGATGCATATTCTATTATTGGCCTAACCAAGGTTAAATAACATTTTAGTTTTATGTTCTTATTTGATTTATAGAAATTTCTTTTAATAAACCCTAATGCTTTGTTGGATTTTTTTATAGTTTCATCAATATGTGGATTCCATGACAGTTTTTCATTTATTATAACACCTAGGTATTTTGAGTTTTTAGTCTGTGTTACTGGTTTGCCATGAATAAGATAAGTGGAATTAATTTGTTTTAGTTTTTTTGTTACTCTTAACAACTGACATTTTTCTGGGTGGAAAGACATGCTCCAATTTGATTCCCATTTCTGTAATTCATCTAATTCTCTTTGTAAAATATCTGTGTCTTGTTTTGTTTTTATTGTTCTATATATTATGCAATCGTCTGCAAATAATCTGACTTTTGTTCCTGAACTAATGCAATTTGGTAAATCATTTATGTAAATTAAAAATAGTAGTGGACCCAAGACTGTTCCTTCAGGTACACCTGAGTTTACTGTTATTGGTGTTGATTTAGAGCCATTTATTATTACAGTTTGTTCTCTCCCTATCAGAAAATCTTTAATCCACTGATGCAGTGGACCTTTAATGCCGAAATATTTTAATTTTTTAAGCAAACTATGGTGGTGAACTTTGTCAAAAGCCTTGGAAAAATCTAGTAAGATAGCATCTATTTGTTCACTGTTCACTGTTATCAATCGTTCGATCAATAAATTATCGCAAACAATCACTACGGAAAAAAAACGATGAAGAATAAAAAAAATTATCATTAAAAAAAATTATCATTAAAAAAAATTATTCTGCGCTGACGAAGTCACGATGACATGATCAATAGCCATTACGATGTTTAGCGTGTTGACAACAGTTCTAGAAAAGATTATTGATAACCTTCAAGTAGAGAACTTCGGAGAGTGTCGGCTTAACGGAAATCTGATTATAAAGTTCAGATTATGTTCTCTGTCTTTATGGTTCAATCTAAGTGGCATATAACTAGCTTACAATGACTCAGGCTAACAAGGATTGAGGCTAACAATAGCTGAGGCCTACTATGACTATGAGGCGCGCGGTGATTGAGCGACTAGGCGCTTTGCTTCCGAACCTGGGGTCCTGGGTTCGAATCTCGGTGAAGACTGATATTTTGAATTTCGAGATTATTAGGGAGTCCACCCAACTCTAGTGGGTACCTGACTTTCGTTGGGGAAAGTAAAGGCGGTTGGTCGTTGTGCTGGCCAGAGCCGGTCTTAGGCCACTGCAACCAATGCGGTCGCAGTGGGCCTCGCGCTTTCATAGGCCCCGCGCTAATTCTAGGTGTAATTATTAGATTGCAAAATATGTACGAAAAATTCCTGGAAAACTCCTGAATTTATTAAAATCTCCTGAAAACTTATAAAAAGCTCCTGAAAAATAGACAAAAGTGTCATTTGTGGGTGTCATTCATTGCGGAAAACGCCAATCCTACTCGATAAAAGAAAAAAAGGCATTGTCAGCTTTCATGTAAATAAATGTAGTAATCGGGCAAATTTTCACCTTGTTAATCGGAAGGTCCAATACTTTATTTACCTCTATAGTCACTGGCATATAAATATGCCATAGGTTGCAAGGTTCGTAGAGTAACATTAATTTGATCGCAATTTTGTACTTAGAAACGAATGAATAAAATTCAATGTCGATTTTTTTTACTAATACAAAATATAAATTTTGACTTATTATCCTTATTCCCACCCAGACTAGGCCCCGCGCAATGAGTTTCGCATAGGGCCCCGCAATTGTTAAGACCGGCCCTGGTGCTGGCCACATGACACTCTGCTCGTTAACCGTTGGCCACAGAAACATGACCTCAACATCGTCTGCCCTGTAGATGGCAAGATGTTAAAGGGGAACTTTTTACTGTGACTAAAACTAAAAATGACTGAAGCCTACTGTGACTGAGGCTAACATAATTAGTGCGCAGACCCAATTGCGACCTTTATATTTTTCCACTCCTAATGAAGACAAAGCTGTTGTCGGCCGTGGATCTACTTCACTTTCCTTTTACGTCTTCTGCGACTGTCTTTTACAAGGGACTCATACGTGTGTGTCCCAATGGTGACCTATATATTTTTCAACCTCTGATGCAGACAAAGCTGTGGTCGGCTGGGGGTCTACTTTAAGTTATCCTTACGTATTCTGCGACAGTCTTTTACGAGGGCTTCATACGTGTGTGTCCTGTGGCCTTCTTTAGATACACAATAGCTGTTATTCAAATTTCATTTAGCATATTTCTTTATAATAAATATGCATATTTTGTTAAAAATATTTCCCAAGCAGTAATCCTGAATTTAAAATAGAGCGTCTCAAACTAAATAAATGTCAGTAGGAGGGAAAATGTTACTATCTCTAAAAACAAGCCAAATATAGAAAATGCTTTATTTAAAAAAATATAAGGGGGAAGAACTCTGATTGAGTATTTTGTTTATTAGGTTATGAACAAAAAATAATTGTTTCAAGTATAAACTTGATCGGAGAATGGGTGTGGGAGAAATACATTTACAATTATTAAAGGGGACTAAACCTAACAAATTTAGCCATATATGTGAACACTGAAGTATTACTTTGCCCTGTTGCTACTAAACAAAATAATTAATTACCAGTAAGTAATTGTCTACTTGGTTACTTTGTTTTTAATTGATTCATGTTTTGTTTTCATGTTATGTCAATGAATAATTGTGCGGAGTTTCAAGTTGATCCGAGAATTGGTGTGTACACACTTTTTACCAGACAGACAGAGTGAATTGATATAAGCTTTGTAAAAATAACATTCGCTTGCAGAGTATAGCAGAGATTGAGTACGAAAAAAATAGGATTTAATTTGAAAAAAGGGAAGGGACTCTTATTAACCCTAACCTAACCCTAACCCTAACCCTAACCCTAACCTTAACTCCGCTGCCGTCTATTAATATTAGACACTAAATTGTTTAAGGATTCAGGATTAGTTAAACGATTGGATCTCACGATGATGTGCTAACTGCTGTCGAAAAACACAAACTAAAACTCTATGGCCATATCGAAAGGTCCTAGGGCTCGCTATGACCTTCCTTCAGGGAACAGTACCAGGAAAAAGAAGAAGACAAAGGGATGGGAAGACAACATCAAAGAATGGACGGGCCTGCCATTGAACGAGGTTTTATGTAAGGCAAAAGACTAGAGGGGAATGAAGAAAGACGGTTGACAGATCATGTGTGGTGCCCCAAAGGTCGAACAAAGTAAGAGATAGGTGAAGTCGAAAACGATTCATATGTCCTGAACATTTGATGTAACACAGGGATTCTCAACCTGTGGATCGCGACTCCCTTGGGGGTCGATTGACGATTTGCCAGGGGTCGCCAAAGACTATTGAAAAAATGGATAGTTATTGTCTATTCTTCTATTGCTGTGTGTGTGTGTGCGGGGTAGGGTCGCGACTAAGTGGGGGATTGTAAAAAGGGGTCGCGAGCATAAAAGGTTGAGAACCGCTGTTTAAATGTAACAGAATAGGTTTTTTCTTATGCATGAACCTGGAGCGTGTCGGCTCATTCTAGCAGACGGCTTCGATTTGTTTTTAACATTGTTGAAGAGTAGCGCTCTCCACCTGGGGAGGGTGGATACACTGTAACTGTAAACCACTAACCTTGGTATTATTAATAAAACAAAATTGATTAGTTTAGTTTTAGATGTTTCGGATGCAGGGCCGGCCTTGGATAGCTGGAGGCGAAGTGAATTTGGTGACCCTAAGACTAAGACTAAGACTGCTTTATTGATCCTTACGGAAATTTGTTGTGATTACAAGGACTCTTTTCTCATATAAAGAGATTTAGGTACCGCCTTCGTTTGTCTAATTTCTATTTTGTAATTATTTTTAATTACTAGTAAATTATCATAAATAATCGCTCTTATTTCTGGTAAGGATTATTTCCGTTTCAATTTTCGTTAACGGCAACTTCACCAAGTGATTTCTAGCACGTTGTGTATTTTGTCTCCTCTTGCCTAGTTGTCAAGGAAGCAGCAATAGCTCATTGACTTTCTAATATATGTACTTTTCTACACGCCCACTTTCCAGGCATTTGGCTTATCTGTCGTACCCCAAAACGATCGCAGCCAAAACAAATCTGTTTGGCCTAAGTCTTATCAAACTACAGACAAAGTTTCTAATATAACGATAGGGATTAGCTTTGATACTTTAAGGACGATAGCAGTAGGGGCTCAAATCAAAGCGTTTTTTATTTTCTTGCAGGTGGAATACGGAAGTTATAAACCAGAGGAAGCATTTAAAATGTTAAATACTAAAACATGTGTTCTGGATCGCTAGCCTAGGGTGCCTGGCTGTCAAGTTTGAGATATTGAGTTTGAATCCCGCTGTAGGCTGAGCATGTTTCTTTCCAGTAATTTTATTTTCAAATTTTAAAATGCTGAATATATAAAAAAGTTTATTTCGTTGGGAAAAAAAAAACACGAATCGCCTATGGAATAATAATAAATGATATCACTGTTTCATTTTTAGTGACGCTTTTAGAAGAAAAGAAGCTAATGTTTTTGGGTTTTTCGTTCATTCGTCTGTCCGTCAATTTAGTGTTAAGAAACTAAAAACAATTGTGAAAATACGATTTCACCTCGCCTGTATGTTATGCACTTGAAATATTTAGGCCTACTTTTTAAAAAATCTAAGTATATTTAATTAAGCAAAAGTAGTTTTCCCCTTTCGAACCTTGTGGGTCAAATAAACCTAATCTGTTTCTATGGGAAACAGTTAACGAGGATGTTATGTAGCCAGAACAACGACCAACCGCCTTTACTCAGGGACGTCCTAAAGTTAAGAAATTGGAATAATAAATGAATAAATTGAACGAATATTTCTGTATCGGAGAAAAAAAAAACCCACAACAAAGCAAAATAGAAATACCTTATCTGGCAATTAAATGCACAAATACTGTGATTGATTCGACCATAAACTGGTCACACAGAACAATTGACATTTTTAAATCCAGAAATCTAGCGCGATCTCTGAATAGTAATCGTTAATTACTCGCAGCAGAGATTTGCACAACTGTCAACACGTCTGCAGACAATGCCTCTAGTGGCATAGGGAATGAAGATTGTCCGAACCACAAGCTATGGTTGATAAATAAAATTGCTCTAAGTGCATTGTTCACGGTGCCCGGATTTAGGTGCAGTGCTCTTAAATTTGACTGAAACCTTCACTTTTGTATACTGATAATATAATGACTTGGTACTCTTGTACCTTAGTTTCCTATAACCTATTAGGTCATGCATAGATTAATTTAATTAAATTAGATTAATTTTGGGGAAAAGTAAAGTCGATTGGTCGTTGTGCTGGCCACATGACACCGTCGTTAACCGTAGGCCAGAGAAACATATGACCTTTCGATCATCTGCCCTATAGACCACAAGGTCTGAAAGGGAAACTTTAATTTTTATATAGATTTATTTAGTTTTTTTTTAAATATATGACACAAAGATCAATATAGGTTTTTGTGAGGCCTTGTTGATACTCGGTCGTTGCTTTGTAACTTCAAACCACTAGTGCAACTCAGTAGCGGCCTTATGGGGTAGCAAGTGAGGCAACCGCCCCAGGCCCCACGTCTGAGTAGGGGCCCCGCGATAGGATATTCCCTTGTCATCGTCAGGTTAAAAAACCAGACCAGTTATCATAAACTAGGACTTGCTGGTCAATATTTCATGGCATCTGTATGATACCAATTACAGTGTAATTGTAAGCTCTTAGAGTCAAATAGTAATGTTAAGTCGCAATTCGTTGGAAACAAATGCGTTACTTTTTAGGCTTGGTTGAGATGTTTTACACACTCGACCCAACCTAGCAACTGATGCAAGAACATCTTCTTAGACTGGATATAGAATTCAAAACGAGCTTAAAGACCTGATGGTATATTTTCCCGTCATCAGTGATTGCACGCTTGATGTTAGCCACAAAGAACAAATGTCTTTTATCTAGAGTTTTGTGGACGTATCAGATCCAAAAGTTAAGGTGGGTGGAGAACACTTCGAGTTTATGTAGTTAAAAGGCCAATAGTACAGTACTTATGTAAGTACTTATGTAAGATAATATGTTTTATTTTTTTAAATGTTCTTCTTCTTCTTCTAGCCAGCTTTATTGCTGCTGAGCTGTGAGCTCTTTTAGCAGACTGTGCCAAGGAAAAACAGTGTGCTGTTTTCATCAGTTGTTCAGCACTGCCGTACAGGGTGTTGGTTATGTTGGGCCTTAGTGGGAGTAGGGTCTGCCTAAGGTGGACACTGGCGCCTCAAAAACCAGTTTAGCTTCGTGTCGATGGGGAATGTCAGCCTGAATAATGCAACCCATCTAGGAGACGGAAAACTCGGACTCCAAACCTCCACTTTGTGGCGATACTTCCCCGTGTGGGTATCGGGACTTGGAAATGGCCAAGAGTAATAAATAACCCCACTGCCTTTCCACTTGCATTTCAATAAGCGAATAATAGTGGACCTTCCCCCCCCCCTCTAGGTGCTTTGTGACGGAGGTCTGGGCTGCACTACTCCAGACGGAGGTCTATGTCTCACTACGCTCTACTACTGGATATATATATCATGAAGTTGTTTTTTTTTCCGAAACTGGTGAATGTGATTGCGTAAAGGGGCCTGGATCCAGGATGTGACAATTCCGCAGGGCATACCCAGGGCACAGTCCGCCTTAAGCTTTCTACTGCAAAATAGTTTCATTTGGAGAGCTCTCTGGATGGCGGAGCATGGACCATTGGCCAACCCCTCCTTGTCCCATGGATACCCCACCTTGTCTTATGGATACTCCACCTTGTCCCATGGATACCCCATCTTGTCCCATGGATACTCCACCTTGTCCCATGGATACCCCACCTTGTCTTATGGATACTCCACCTTGTCCCATGGATACCCCATCTTGTCCCATGGATACTCCACCTTGTCCCATGGATACCCCACCTTGTCCCATGGATTCTCCACCTTGTCCCATGGATACTTCACCTTGTCCCATGGATACCCCACCTTGTCCCATGGATACCTCACCTTGTCCCATGGATACTACACCTTGTCCCATGGATACTCCACCTTGTCCCATGGATACTACACCTTGTCCCATGGATACTCCACCTTGTCCCATGGATACTAAAATTTGTCCCATGGATACCCCACCTTGTCCCATGGATACTTCACCTTGTCCCATGGATAATCCACCTTGTCCCATGGATACTCCACCTTGTCCCATGGATACTCCGGTTACAGTTTTTAGACCCGGATGTTCTTGTACGTCAGTATTGGAGCAAATTCCAAGACCAAAAACTTCCTTCAAATGTGGGGGATTATCTATATATATAAAAGCCTGAGGAAACACCCAGCCTACACTAAATGACAAGGAAGTTTTTTTTGATGTAGTATGTTTATGACATTCTCCCAGGGCCCCGCGCACTGCTAAGGCCGCCTCTGGTACAACTAAACCGATGTATAAGCATAAAATGCTTAATTTTTAAGATGTGTGTAGAAACACAAGTTGTCCCGTGGGACTGTATGAATGCCCTTCTTGCCCTCCTTGTATTAATGACCTATTTGTCCACCTTGTATTATTGAAGTATTTGTCCACTTTATTAATTATGAAGTAGTCCATCTTGTACTATTCATCCGCCATGTATTAATGATCTGTCGTCGGACTTGTATTAATGACCTATTTTTCCTGCCTTGTAATTATGAGCTATTTGTCCCCAAAAGTTAAATGTAGATTTTGAGCTTTCGACCATTCACAACAATATAGAGGAATTTAGTCTACAAATATTGAGCAAACTCCGCATTTACTTGAAGTGAATACAATTATGTATGCACATGACTCTCTTACTGTAACGCTAATGTTTTCATTGTTAATCGAACATGTTTCTTTTCAAGACTAGATCTAGACCTACTAGAACACGACAGGTCTTAGGCTACTTTATAGCAAATAAAATTTAACCATTTCGCCACACAATAAGGTTGGGGGGGGGCGTGGTGGGTGAGTGATAAAGCGCCTGGGTTCCTAACCGAAGGGTCTCGGGCTCGAGTTGGTAAGACTGGGATTTAGAATTCCGTGAACTGTGAGGACGCCCCTGATTCCACGAAACACGGATGGGTATATCATATGACGTTGTTGAAAGGCGGTTGGTCTGAGAGAGATTCAGTAGTAGGCTACAACTACATTTCAACATACTAACCTTAATTAATGGAAGAACATCGAACAACATGAATAAACTGTCAGCTTTTTATTCATTACTACAGTTCTACTGATTAATAATATAGCGTGGTTAGAATACCAGGCTTCCAGACCTATTTAAACGAAAACCAAAAATTCTTAGGTCATTTTAAAGTTTCATTGTAGGCTATTTTTTTAAATGCTAATAGTAAATGTTTTATTCACATTAAAACAAAGAAACAAAAAAAAAGTAGCTACATTAAATTAATTTATAACACTTGCAAAATTTCAATATCGATTAAGCCACTGTTACACGTAGCCTACCATTTTAATATCAATTTTAATCACCTGTAATAAATTTGTGGACATAGTTATTCAGAAATGCAATAACATATTTTCAATAACATATAGCCGAAATACAGCAGACGCCTGTATCATCACTATCAGATACATAACAGCAGAACAAATATTATTTAATATCATAAACACAGGACTAAATCACTGTAACGCCATAAACACAGACCAATTCAACTGTAACACCATAAAGACTGACCGAATCAATTGTTACATGATAAAGACATACCGAATCAATTGTTAGATCATAAAGACAGACCAAATCAATTGTTAGATCATAAAGACTGACCAAATCAATTGTAACATCATAAATACTGACCAAATTAATTGCTACATCATAAAGACTGACCAAATCAATTGTTAGATCATAAATACTGACCAAATTAATTGCTACATCATAAAATACTGACCGAATCAATTGTTACATGATAAAGACATACCGAATCAATTGTTAGATCATAAAGACAGACCAAATCAATTGTTAGATCATAAAGACTGACCAAATCAATTGTAACATCATAAATACTGACCAAATCAATTGTAACACCATAAATACTGACCAAATCAATTGTAACATCATAAAATACTGACCGAATCAATTGCTACATCATAAAGACAGACAAAATCAATTGTAACATCATAAATACTGACCAAATCAATTGCTACATCATAAAGACAGACCGAATCAATTGTTAGATCATAAAGACAGACCGAATCAATTGCTACATCATAAAGACAGACCAAATCAATTGCTACATCATAAAGACTGACCGAATCAATTGTTAGATCATAAAGACAGACCAAATCAATTGTTACATCATAAACAAAGACTAAAATCGCAAGTAACATCATCCCCACAGACCTAATCGGCTGTATTATTTATCACCATAAATCTTATCACCTGTAACATCATAAATACAGGCTAAATCGAGTAATGCATTATCACCTAGGTACCTATCGGGCTTTAACATTATCATCATCAAGCCTTCCTGTAACAAAATAATTAATTATATCATCATTATCATCACAGACCTTATCATCTGTAACACCATCAAGGCAAATCTTATCACCTATGTAACATCATCCGCACACATCCTGCAACATCAGCACCATGGACCAAACCGCCGATCTCGTTACCACTGACCTAGTCATCTTTAAAATTCATGGCTACAGACATCGTCAGGTGCGCAGTGATGTCAATAAGTTTTATCACTAGCTTCTAAATAAAAACAAAAGATTTGTAACCTACCAGCATTGAATGATTGAACACACAAAAATCAATTTTTTTTTAATTATCCGTGGCACAGGCAGTTTCAATACATGAACACACTTTCATAAAAATCCTCGAAAACACTATTCGTTCTAATTATGATTTCGAAATGTTCCCTACACAATATATTTTCTTAACCCCTAAAACAATTGTTCTTATAAGAAATCTTTGTCTAATGATCCCATGTACAACAAATCAGTTAAAAAAGTGCCATTCGGTATCTCATTAATATTGTATTACTCCTGAGGCGTTTAATCTATCTATGTCATGGGGGTCTTAAGTCTATGAACTTTGAGGGAATAGTGCATACAAATAGGGGTAGAGGCGAACACAGGTCGGTGAAACTCAAATCAATCAATCGCTAGATAGGACAGCGAGTGAAAGAGGTCTTGTTTTCGATTCATTGATTCTCTATAACCGTTCAGAAATAATCTTTTGCACATTTTCGAGATCTCGGATTGTAAAGTTGTTTGTTGGCCAAATGTTTTCCAAAAAAAAGTGTTTTCGAGAGAGTGGCTGTGGCAGAAGTATGCCACAACAAGTCACGTCACGACATCTGGCATTGATTAGTGTCATAGTTTCTTATCTCAATGGCACTTGCTAATTACCGATTGGGGATTACATTAATTATCTGTCAAGATATCTCTAACATTGTACTCTGTAGTGTTAAGCCGACGAATAGTTCTATTTTTTAAATGATAAATTATACCAAAGTACTTAGAAGGTACTTAGATAACTTAACATTGTTGTACAGGGGCTTGGGATCAATGAAGTCTTCTACCTCCCATCCCCCATGTTTCCTTTGGCGCATTTAGCCTTACCTTATGTATACACCCATGAATGGATTGGGGGAGGAATTAAGTCTTTTAAAAAGAGGTAGTATCCTCTTTAGGTGTAGGTTCAAATGTATATTTCCTGAATAAATGACTATTTACCGATATTTTAAAAGATTTTTTTTAAAAAGCTATTTAAAAGTGGAGACTTAGATGGTGGGCAGTGAACGAAGTTCTACAGTATTCAACGTTTGACTTTTAATGGATTTGAACCCACCCTTTTATCTTGTCACTAGCAGAGTTTACCGATAAACAACAGCAAAAAAAAAGTTTTACTTATTTCAGATGTAGGCTACCGTAATATTTGAAGATAATCACATCCAAACCCAAACCTCTCGCAGGGGATGTCAGCCTTCAGGGTTCGAACCCGGGACCATCAAGACCACAGAAAGACAGTCTAGACCTGATACCACACGACCAGGCAGCCACGAATGAGAAGGCAACTCTTCCTAGTCCCATCTCTCTCTCCCTTAATGGCTGTGACATGGAAATCAGAATGGAAAGATAACCGTAAGCAGAGGAATGCAAATTTATCGCAACAAAACCGAAACACTGAAGCCAAATGGTCAAGTTCCCACTAAGATACAAGTGTTGGGTAGAGACCACCTAGAGGAGAATAATCGTGGGTAAAAGATCCCTTTATGAATCACCTCAATTAGCTGTTCGCTAGACTTTTATAATCTTATATGTTCTTATATTTTAAAAAGTTGATTTGGGGCAGATATAAATGAACAATTAATGAATTATATAGTGGCTTAGCTAGGGTGGATGAAAAGGGGGGAGAATTTGAAAATCCCCCTACCTGATTAACATTGGTTTAAAAGTTTTTATAAGTTTATTTCTATATAGACTTAATAAGACTAGATCCGACTGATCTCTTTTATCTAGAGTCTAGAATAGATCTAGAATCTATTAATATTATCTAGTCATTAGGCATTAGGACCTAGATCTAGATCCAACATTTTTACTAAATTTTATTTCAGTCATTTTAACTGGTTTAGTTTTCTCGTTAACTTACTTTTGAGAGAATCGAATCTTAGACTTTGAAGTCTAGAAATAGAATCCAAGCTAGAGACTATAGATCTATGCATACTGATACTCTGCATAGATAGACACGGTCACACAGTGATGACAGTTAGTGAGTGACTCACATGACAGTGCAGTGGAGACCACTACTGTTACCTGTTTTACTCAACTTAACTTACACTGTAACTTGTTACTCTTGTAGACTATATTATATAGACATAGATCTAGATACTAAGAATAAGATACTAGACTAGATGATTCATTATAATCATTTATGATGTATCTAATGACTAATAGTAATACTAATATTTAGATCTAGAGTATTAGATCTAGAATCTATATCTATATTATATAATAATATATTATTAAAATATTATTATACTTATTGTCTTATCATGTGAGTTTTAGTACTAGTAGTTATAGTCTGTATACATATATATATAATATAATAAAATATAATTATAAGTAAGGAGGTTATATTTAGATGGAGATGGCGGTTGCTATCAAATGTACATTATCGGTTGAAGCCAGTGGGCGGAGCCTATTCGCCATATTGGTTTACTCAAAACATTCCATCCGTTTTCATTGCGATACCAGTTTTCTAATTCTCGTAACGACTCAAATTAGCCTCGTATTTTGTCATCATGTTTTTTTCTAAACTCCTCTAAGGCCCAAGTTCATATCTGGTGGTCTAGATATTCCAATGGATCAATTACAAAGCGCTGTAGAGCATGTAAAGTGATTTATACGATCACCTGATCGAGGCCTACAAAACCGAAATATAATGATTACATCGAAATTAAGCACTATTGTGGGCTGAAAAAAGCACAAAAATGATTTTCAAGAGGTTTGTTATATTTTTGATACTTTTTACCGCACTGAAATCACCACAAAATTGATAAAATTGAAGTGAAAAGAGTACTACTACCTACTACTGATAATAATGTTACAGTAATACTAACTAATCTTTCCCTAATTAAACTCTGGCCTACATTTTAGTAAATATTTCTTCAACGTTAAAAACATAAACTTTATTTGGTTTAACTTTTGTTTTTATTCCAATTTTTTTTTATTTTAATAAAAATGTTTTTAGATTAGGAATAGGCATATAAATTTTGTTTCACATAAAAAAAACATACTGGACCCCAACCACGACCACCCATCTAAAATGTTTAGTATGTAAAATGTGGGAAGATACATTTTTATACAAACATGAAGACAGTATATAAGAACACACTGATAAACCATACCATATATATTTAAATAATGTCGTGAAATACTGTCGAACAAATTTCTCAAAAAAAACAACAACAGACTACACGTTTTAATTTGAGTAGACCAAGATGGCTGCGATTTGGCTTCAACCTAGTGACGTCACGCCATCTCCATCTAAATATAACCTCCTTGTTCTCCCGTCTATCCAAATGTCGGATAGGGAAATGTCTATCACTACTATCAGATTGATCGATATCTTGACAGTCTAGATCTAGAGGAATGAGCAAATGCAGCTTATTATGATTATCCAACTTCGGGAGAAAACACAATGAAAACATGTCGGAGAGGAGATAGATCTAACTCTAAATGGATGCCAAAACCAAAGAAATGTTAAGCCAAATATGAAAAAGTCTAAAGGATAAAATAGTTACGTAAACGAAACAACCCGAAATCGGCGATTGGTTTATGTTGACCATCTAGATTAGGTTAATCGTTTCTTTAGACATTGCTTTTATCATAGCTGATAGGCCTGTAGCTACATGAGATGATCCTTAGTCATTTATAGCTACTAAAAGAGACCGTAGGCTTACACATAAATAAATAATACAAATAACAAGAAAAATAACTTCCCTTAACAATGGGGGACAAAAAAAGGGGGGGGGGTGATTCAAATTTACAACCATCTCTCTAAAAAAAAATTTAACACTATTTAATAATTATATTTTGAATACTTGTGCAAGTTGAAACTTAATCTGAGAATGGTAGGCCTTAGTGGGAGAAAGACCGTGTCCGTGTTCACACAATTGTGTTAGACAGACAGGTAATATAGCTTACATTTGCAAAAAAAAATAATAGTAGGCCTATATAGCCTATACTTTTAAAAACAAACTAAATAAGAAATCAAAATACAGCACATAGGTTACTACTTACACCTTTGATAAACTGGGGACATCTAAGCTAGGAGACATGGTCATCATCACTCTCGTCAGCATCATCATGTAATGTGAGATAGTAGCGACGGTTGCGCTTTAGGACAATCCCTTGGCCTAACATTGGTTCCAGCTCATGGTCTATTACGGTAGTTAAAAATTTGTCAGAGAAAAAAACCAAGATGAGTATCCAGAACATTCTTCAATGGCATGAGCAAATCTTTCGTTGGCAAGCCATATCCTCCTCCTATGGTCTTCATCAACAACATAAGGACGGGTCTACCGATCAAGGATGATAAATCAAAGCCTGAATAATGATGATCATTTCTGATGTTATTTCTTCTACCAGATGCCCTTTCCTGATGTCTATCTCTGATGGGTGACACAAAAAAAAAAACGCTGACCGATCTTGTGTATGCGTCTGTAAGCAAGCAGTCTCTCGCATATTTCAGAAATGCAAATAACCATAGCATCATAATGTCGTTTACGATCGACTTGGGAGAAATATATAAGGCACAGTTGTTTGGCCATTTCCAGCTCCGTCTAAAGAGGCAACAAGGAAGAAAGCGACACTTCTCCCACTTATGAGGTGAGGACATATTGTTGTCTTTTTTCGTGGATGTTGCTATGAACAACTGCGAAGATGACGTCTCATTTTTTGTGTGTATTGCATTTTATAAAATGTTACTAGTAGGCCTCGTAGATCTATACCTGTGGTCTTCAACCATTTTGGTTTTTTGGTCCACCTCTCCTTTTTAGTTTTGTGTTTTTTTCTTACAAAAATCAACTAGCACAAATACCATACCAGTAAAGAAACATGAAAGCATTTTTTTTAAAATTAAGTACGGTATGTAAGACTAACACTGACTCCTTCTTCCCTAGTGCTATTAGAGCATGGAACGGGTTGCCTGAGCTAGCCAGGAAAACCAGTGACTTGGCAGAATTTAAATCACTGGTTAATACGCATGACTGAATGCATGACGCATAGGACGTAATCATCTTCTTTTTTTGAAGTAACGTCTGTATTATATAAGATAAGAGTGCTTTATTGATCCTTATGGAAATATGTTGTGATTACAAGGATTACACAACAGAAACATTCACATAAATAACACAGTCATGAGCTCATTCAGCGACTACACAGGCATATTGGCGTTGATATAGGTACGAACGAGTTTTTGTACCGCTCTGTTCTTGTCTTATTGACAGTAGTCGCACATTTCGCGACGACCTGACGTAGTTGTGATGCAGCGGGTGGCTGTTGTCTTCCAAGATTTTTTAAAATTTTTGTTTGTAAAATGTTTTACATGTTTCGGATGTTCCTTCAGGGTTGAAGATAATTACTTCCTAGTCCAAACCTCCCGCAGGACGACGGGGGATGGGAGCGGGCAGTGTTTGAACCCTGGACCATCGATAAATCTGAACGACAGTTAAGCGCACAAACCGCACGACCAGGCAGCCATCTTAGACATATCTGTTCAAAGAGTTCCGTTAAATATGGTAATGTTGTGCGTGTGATTTTTTTAAATGCCCTTTTAATGTTTTCTAGGCGGCTCAAGTGTTTAGATGAAGCGCCAACTAGTTATTCCGTAGCAGATTAATCAATTTATTAATTGATATTTAAGCTGTCACTAACAGATTATTAAGTTTAAAACTATTATAAAAATTATGCTCTCTAAACTGGCCTTCAAACCTTGCCCGCTGCCAAACATAGCCTACAAGGTTTATGTAAGTTAGAAACAATACAACAGTTAATGGAATACCAATCCTTTAGCTAGCTAAATTTGTAGTACTATTTTCATAATTACATGTAGCACCATGTTATATTATCACAATGCACTAACAATACTGATGTTTAAAAGTTACACTTCAGTTTTTATTAACGTGAAACAAGGAGAGACCAATCAGCAGAGACTAATACACAGTGACTACACACTACTGACACACTTAAGAGTAAACCGTGAACACGTGAACATACTGAACAGTAGAACAAGGGAGACTACATGAAAACAAACAAACACACACACAACATACATAAACATAAATACACATATAAATGTAACATCCTCCGGTGTTTGAGGTTAGTCATATACATAGTCACTAGTTCTTGTGGATTTGACCACTCGGCCTGACCTAGTTGTATAGGTTGTCGACCCATGTGACTGGTCTTGTATAGGGCTCTCAGGTCTCTGAGCCGTACCTTCATCTGTGCTGGGTGCATCCACAGGTGCGTGATTATTAGGCTCGTTCGCACCTACTGGTGTGGGCGCATTCGTATCAGCAGGCGGTCGTATTCTTCGTAAGTGAAGTCTATTTCGGCGATAAACCCCTCCGCCTGATTCAGCTTCATACGACCGTTGTTGTAACTGACGAGTTATAACTCCCTTTTGCCAACGCTCATGGCCACGCGACCTTGACTTTAGTCTCACCTCTTCACCCTTAGCAAGGGGAGGTAAATCTTTAGCATGGAAGTTGTAGTAAATCGCTGAACTCCTCTGGTTTTCTTTCAGCGCTTTCCTATGTTTCTGAGGATCCAGAACTTGGGGTTTCAACGGGCTTTTAGCTGTAGGTAGCAAGGTTCAGATTCTTCTGTTGAAGAATGCCTGTTATGGACTAACACCAGTTTTGTTCGGGGTGCTTCTATGATTAAGTAAAGCCATGAACTGATCTTTATTTTTAAGAAATAATGTCTTTACAGTCTTCACGGCTGATTCAGCTTTCCCATTTGATCTGGGATAGTGGGGACTGCTAGTCAAATGGTTGAAACTCCAATCATTGGCGAATTTTGCGAAGCTGTCCGTAGATAGCTGAGGTCCATTGTCAGAGACCACTGTTGATGGGATGCCATATCTAGCAAAATGGCCTTTTAGTTTTCTTATGACAGTTTCTGAACTAGTGTTCTCTAGGCTAACAACTTCGCAGTAGTTACTGTAGTAGTCCACACACACAAGATAGTCTTTGCCGTCAAGTGTGAATAGATCAACACCAACCCTTTCCCAGGGGTGTGAGGGAACCTCGTGATTCATTAAAGTCTCTTTCTATTGATTGGGTTGAAAAGCTTGACATATTTTGCAAGTTGAAATGTGTTTTATGTCACCAGCCATTCCTGGCCAGAATAAACTCTCACGAGCTCTTTTCAGACATCCTTCAATGCCTGAGTGTGTAGAATGAACTTCTCTTTTCATTTCTAGTCGTAGCGACCTGGGCACTACTGCTCTTTCAACTTTGAATATAAACCCCCTTGAACGGACATTTCGTCTCTGAAATTATAATAAGGCGTTAGCTGATATGGTAGAAGATGCTTGCCTTCTGGCTAGCCTTGATTAATTGTGATTAGAAGTTTTCGAAGCGTCCTATCTTTCTAGGTTTCTTCCTTTAGTCTACGTAGTCTTTCTTCCCCAATTGCTAGGAAAATGGCCATATTTATGAGCTCAAACTCCCCTTGACTGTTTGCTGATGACTTGATATGAGCTCTTGAAAGTTCACCAGCCAGATACATTTCTTTTCCCTTTTTATAAATTACAGTTATATCGTAGTTTTGTATGTGCAACATCATTCCCTGCAATCTTCGAGGAGCAGCCGAGAGAGGTTTAGCCATTATTGCTTCAAGAGGTTTGTGGTCACTTTCAATGGATGTATGTCTACCAAATGTGTATTGGTGGAACTTATCCAGTGCAAATACAATTGCCAGCATTTCTTTCTCGATCTGTGCGTATCTAGTTTCTGTATCAGTCAAAGATCGACTTGTTTAAGCTATGGGCTTACTTTCCTGCAATAAGACAGCGCCAGGACCATTTTGACTGCAATCACACTGTATGGTCAATTCTTTGAGTGGATTGTAGAATGCTAGCACAGGAGCTTGAGTCACCATAGATTGTATGTCACAGAATGCACTGCCACGTTTTTTTTTACCATGACCAAGGGATATCTGTATGAAGTAACTGTCGAATTGGTTCAATGACGTCGGATAGTTTGGGTAGGAATTTAAAAAGATAGTTCACAAACCTACAAAAGCGACGAACTTCCACGACGTTTGTTGATTTGTTCATTTCTTTAACAGCTTTTTCCTTTTCAGGATCAATCTTTAAACCATCACTTGTAATTTGATGTCCCAAAAATGTTATTTCTTTCATATTAATCTCAGCTTTTTCTTTGTTCAGTTTAATTCCCACAGACCGACATCTTTCAAATAATGCTGTAATATTCTTGTCATGGTCATGGGAAGCTGTTTCCCATGTGTCTCAAGAACCATAAACTATAATGTCATCAGCTATACCAATCACAACTTCAAGACCTTCAAGAGCAGCATTTAAATGTTTCTGAAACAGTTCTGAGCTCACAGATGTTCCAGACAAATGGTAATCTTCTCCACTTATAACGTCCAAAGGGTGTCTGAAAAGTTATGAGCCAGCTCAAAGCTTCATCCAGATGCACATGCCAATAGGCATTTGCGAGGTCCAGTTTTGAAAACACTTTTGCATTCGATAATCTAGGAAGCAAGTCTTCCATTACTGGAAGGGGAAAATGTTCTCTTTGAAGTGCCTTGTTGAGAGGACGAGGATCTAAACAGATACGGAGTTTTCCAGATTTTTTAGTTGCAATCACCATTCGACTGACCCAGTCAGTAGGTTTATCAACAGGCTCAATGATTCCTTTTTCTGTTAGCAGTTCTAACTCAGACTTTACTTTAGCCTGCATAGCTAAAGGTACACGACCAGATGGACATGTAACTGGTATAATGTCAGGATTCACTTCTAAGTGTACAACACCAGGTAATTTACCTTGCTGATCATCAAATACATCAGAGAACTGTTCAAATATTTTTGTCGATAACCTTGGTAGTTGTACTCTTCCAATAGGTATACACACGTAGCTTGCTTTGAGTGGGACAGATTTGTGCAGGTTTAATAAGCTTCTTAGGGATGACATTAACGCTGGCACCCGAGTCAATCTGACACACAATCTTCTCACCAGCTATGATCATTTCAGCTTTTAAGATCTTATTGTTTGGCCCACCTTGTACAGCAATCATCACTAGAAGATAATGCATAACAATTATCACTGTCCTCCTGTACACATTGCAGTTTCTTTTGGTTGCATTGAATGCCGAAATGATTTTTGTTTGTTTACAGATATTACATATTGTTATAAACCTGGTGGTGGCACAGATGGGGTAGTGGTGTGTAGTCAGCCGACGCAAATCGCCCCAGGCCAGCGCTAGACGAGCGGTTAACCGTGACGAGTTACGACGGTCGGCCGAGACGAGTGTCAACACGATCGACGTCGTGAACCGAGCTCAGGAGCCTCACGAGGGATGTAGTCATCTGACCACCCAGAATGGCCGAGCGACGTTCTGTCCGGTTCTAGAAGGCCAGCAGGGACCCTATATAAAGAGCGAAGGTATCAGAGACCAGTCAGTCACAAGTTGCCGATCTACAGTTCGTTACAACGGCTCAGTACAAGTCCGAGGCGAGACAGAGAGACCAGTGCAAGAGTTGATACGGCGGAGAGATATTTGTACAGTCTTGTGTTACGTGCTGCCAATTGTACAGTGTTGGCTGTTATTTATTGACATTAAACTATTACGTTATTTTGAAGCCCAGAGTTGTCAAGTTCTTTAAGTTGGTGCAATTTGCAGCGAGCCTGGATAGATTCGTAACAATATTTTACGCCACGCAGGACACAGTTCCTTTTTAAATGGGTGATTTTGTCCACAAAATTTACATTTGCGCTGTTTATGAGCAGCATTTTGTTGTAGAATATTTTTGCGAGAAGTAACAGCGAACGCCTCATCCTGCTAGTAAGTAATCCTTAATTTTCTTGTGGATTTTGCTGTCTGTTATTAAAGATATATGTTTCATTTTTTACACCTAGTGCGCATCAAATGCACATATTATATCTTGAACATTGTGCTTTGGTTTAAAAGTGATACTGTTGTATACTGTCCACGCCTCTGGGCTGATAGTGTGCAAGAACAGTGCTTTGGTATACTCTTCATCTATAGCGTTTATTCTCTATATGGTGCAATAGTTCAGCCACATTTGCTTGAAAAGCTTCCATTCCTCACAATCTTTCTTCACATTTAAAGGAGGTGGAGGGTTAATTCTTGGTTTAAAGTTAGTTTTACTTACAGTTTCCATTTTAGAACTTTTAGAAAGCTGCCACCATGTTATATTATCACAATACACTAACAATACTGATGTTTCAAAGTTACACTCCAGTTTTTGTGTGAAACAAGGAGAGACCAACCAGCAGAGACTAATACACAGTGACTACACACTACTGACACACTTCAGAGTAAACCGTGAACATACTGAAGAGTAGAACAAGGGAGACTACATGAAAACACACACACAACATACATAAACATAAATACACATATAACTGTAACATGTAGAAAGAGAAATGTGAAGAGACAACCTGCTGCATCATTTGATAAATATGTTCTAGACATGGAATGGTTATTAGATGCTTTCAATGACCAATTTGCTCCTGAAAATGCTGCTGATAATGTGCAACTAAAGCTGATAGAATAGCAGTCTGATTCTTTGTTGAAAGCAAAGTATATAGAAGTGACTGTGCAGAAATCAGCAGCCAATGACTAAAACTGTACCTTGATACAACCTAGTCAGAAACCAAATAGGAAACTCATAAGTTTGGTGAAACATTGTTTTAATGAGTAATAAAAACAAATAATTTCCTGTGAATTAAATTCAGACTTCTAAAAAAAAACATTTAAACAGCGACAGATTAGGAAACTGATGCCAGGTAATCCTTGATTTCTGAAGGCGAAAGACGACGGAAGCCCTTGACGTCACCGATGCCGATCTCGATATTGTCCTCCGTCATCTGACCTTCAAAACTTTCTTTCAAGGTGAGTATAGCTGTGTGAACAGCATCCTCTAACTCGAGATTGTCACTGTATCTGTTGGAAAGTTAAAACAAAATGATAAAACTCTTGGAATTATGCAATAAAAAATTACTAACTACAGGATTATGCTGAGGTAAACAAAGAGCTAATTTAATATAATGAACAATGACTACATTACATAATGTGAAATGAGAAAAGGAACATAAAAGTCCCGGACATAAGTTTCACAACAGAGAGAAAATAAATTGCGTTAATAAAATTGAATTCTTTTAAAGTAAAAAAAAAAGTTAAGTTCCCCTTTCAGACCTTGCGATCTACAGGGCAGACGATGTTAAAGTCATCTGTTTCTTTGGCCATCGTTTAAGGAGCAGGGTGTCACATGGCCAGCACAACGAACAACCGCCTTTACTTTCCCCACTAAAGTCAGGCATCCATTAGAGTTGGGTTGACTCAGGGCGGCCTGAAAATCCAGAAATCTAGAAGCACAGTCTTCACTGATTCGAACCCTACACTCGGAAACCAAGCTCTTAACCACCCGTCCAAGTAAGTGTAAATAAACAAAAATTTGTAACAAAAAAAATCTATTTAAAACAAGTTACTTTTAAATTTAAATCAAGTCCTAGCATTGATATTTTTGTTCCGCTATGTCTTCCCCCAAGTGTACAAGACACCGACCTTCAAAAATACAATACAATGTGGACTTGTTAAGGACGAGGAGTGTTTGTGTAAGCACATGCGTCTCTTGATCTAAATAAATTCTAAGGTAACCATGAGTCCACTACAAGTCCTAAAAGATACCATTGTTGATATGAATCTTTTTTTTTTAACCAGGAACAATGTTTTTAAAGGCAGGGGGCTAAAATAGGCACTATTTTCTTTTAATCAAATTTCCAGTTGGTAGTGACATAGGTGAAAGAGTTCAAGACAATAATTAATAAGGTTTGAGATATAATATGTTATATATTTAAGTTTTGTGAAAATATGAATATCTATTATTAAAATAATGTTTCGTTCAGTTCGGAACATAAAATATCACCTAGATATTGTCTACATCTAGTTTTAATGGGTCACAACAGAGTAGTGAAATACAATACAAATGAGCAAATTGGATCATTCTGTCAGAACAAGGGAAATAAATACAGAGAGAAGATGATGATCCCCATCAAATGTTTCAATAAAAAAAATAATTTCTATGAATAATTGTTACCTTTTTTCTAAAAAAGTTTTTCCATTAACATGATTCCTGCCCATGGCTGTGGCTTTCCAAGCAAAATGTGCACCCTGCAGATTAGACAAAGTATAAGGAAATAAAATATGAAAATGTAAACAAAATAAATATGCCAATAATTTTAATCCACAAAAGTAACTAGTAGATCAGTGTCCACTTCATTAGGTGATAAATAGTTACTTTACTAATAACTGTCAAATAGGCTAGGCACCACATACAATGTATGTTAAATGCACAAAACCCCAGTGCAAGAGCCTAAGCCCAACCATATGATTAAAGTGGTCATTACCAAACAGTGGCGTAGCTAGCAATGTGGGGGTGGTGCGGGCCACACGGGGCATCAAAATGAGGACAAACTTTCTCAGTAAAACAACACATTGTAATTACATAAATATTATTATTATAGCTTTTATATAGCGCTACTTTCAGGCTTATAGCATGCTCAGAGCCCTTTGGTCCAATCTCATTTGTGGACTGGTGGGGGGGGGGGGGTAATCTAGGAGTTGGTTTTCCGTGCTGCCTTTAGGCGCTCAGTAAACGCAACTCTGCCCAAGTCGGGTGTCGAACCTCGAGCCCCCTTCAAGGTAGCCGAGACAAGCCAAGTTCAAGCGCACTTAGCCCCTTGACCACGCTTCCCATAAAACAAACGCATTTATTTGTTTCGGTAATTTGTTGTCCTATATTCTTTCTTAAATTAAATGTAAGCTGTAGGCACGCTTGAATCAAATTTTACCAGATTTGTTTAAATATCAGAGGGCAAGGCATTTAAAAAAAAATTTTTTAAAGCCATAGAGGATATTACTTCATTTATTCAATGCACTGGTTATGAACAAGTAATGGATTTAAAAAAAAATACTAATTAGTAATGAAAACAGCTGGGGCTGCGTAGCCACGGGAAATATTGCATTCCTCATTAATCTTCACACTCGAAGACAGGTCTTATTATTATTATTATTAGTAGTAGTAGTAGAAATGGTCAAATAAATCTCTTTTGTGGATCAGTGGGGGGGAGGCTATGTGGAAAAAGGTTTTGCCAACCGCTCAGCAAACACGACTCTGCTAGATTTGGGATTCGAAGGTGGCCAAAAGCAGTAACCAAGCGGTTTGAGCCTCTCAACAGCTCAGCAACACATCACTTGCTTGAGGGAACTTGAAGTTTGTCTGTGACTAGGCAACAATAATGACAGCAAAGCTAAAGATTTAAATAAGAAAGAGGAAAAAATGTGGAGAGATTATCTGTAAAGCATCTTGGACATCATGCGTTTTCTCTTAAAGCAGAATGTGGCACTCTGTGGGCATCACGAACGAATTGAAGAAGAATTGGCAGTACACAATCAAAGAAATAGCCAAGATTGAAATTACTATCCAAGTACGATCCATTCCTGAGAGACTGAATAAGTACATGTCCCAGCAAAATAAAAAAATAGAATTAATTGCTCACGAAAACAAATAAAAAATCACACAGAAGGTACAACTATCAGTACAACTAACATCTAAAATCTAGATACAAATTTTATTGAACATTGTCATGCAGAGCCTCAAAGACCTATTTGCCACAAAGAAAAAAAAAAGCCACGCAAAAAAAAAAAAAAACACACAAGAAAGAGCTATTGATGGACCGAATTATTCATTAAATAATAACTCCATAAGAACAACATCATTATAAATATGAATTTTAGTCGCCTTTATAGATTCTCCGATGGAAATCAATCTCGATGGTTCACCCAGCGACATAGACAAAAACAAATTTATCTGGGCACATTAGGTAGGCTGATAGTTGCAGTTTTCGAAGACTCAGAGCTTCCAAAACAAGAATCTATTGGGCTTTAGAGCTTTAACTCATTGAGTGCTGTGTTATTTTGAGGAAAAAATGCTACTTTTTTTAGAAGAACATTTTTTTTTCCTAATATGACCAAAACAAAAATATGTAATTTAAGTACCAATGAAGCTATAGTAACATTTTTGGTATCAAATTAAAGGTAAATCAATGGAGAGTTTGAAAATGTAAACAACTTTTCATTTAAATATAAGATACAAATTATAATTTAAATAATGACATTATAACAAAAAAATGGATGGCAGCCTTAGTACTTGTGAGACCTAAATCTAGATTTTCATCTTTGCATTACTGTCGAATAGGCAGAAGAACATTTTTTTTTCCTAATATGATTAAAACAAAAATGTGTAATTTAAGTACCAATGAAGCTATAGTAACATTTTTGGTATCAAATTAAAGGTAAATCAATGGAGAGTTTGAAAATGTAAACAACTTTTCATTTAAATATAAGATACAAATTATAATTTAAATAATATGACATTATAACAAAAAAATGGATGGCAGCCTTAGTACTTGTGAGACCTAAATCTAGATTTTCATCTTTGCATTACTGTCGAATAGGCATATTAGAATACTTACAGCTTTATCAAAAAGAATAGTCATAAAACAGTCAATAAAAGATGATGAATCACTGATTATATTATTTTTTTATCTGGATTTCTAGTCAGCCAAAAAGGGAAAATTATTGCACTTTTTATGACTACCAATAGCAATTGATACCAGTACAAAATCTATCAATCAAAAGTACTGAAATATTTTGTACATGTGAATCAATGGGATTTAGATCTATATTTCTCTTACTTTTAATTGCCTTTAGAAGACATCTATATTTATATATTTATTTCACTAACAAGTCAGAGAGCAATATGAACAAATAAAGCCTTGGCGATGATGATTTTTACAAATAAACAATACACTAAAAAATAATAAGCAAAAAATGCCTAGCATGGATAATTAGTGGATGTAGATCTACCATTTCTGTTGTTTTCAATTATATACATTAGTCTTAGTCGCCTTACATCTAGAGATCTAGATAGATGTAGAGATAAAGCTTAGATCTAGTCAATCTTGATCTACATTCCGGACCTAGCCTTAGCCACCCTTGGACAATACTAGATCTGGATCTAAATAATACTAATAATATTTAAGTCTGTTGCTAAATCTAGACCTACTGTATCTATCTAAATCTTCATTATCACTTATATCACAACAATATTATAGAAATTCTAAGAAAAACATTTTTTATTGACAGATACATCAAATAAGAACAAAACTAAAATGTTATTTAACCTTGGTTAGGCCAATAATAGAATATGCATCCTCTGTTTGGGACCCCTCAACTCAAGAAAACATTAAGAAACTGGAACAGACACAAAATAGAGCAGTGAGATTCATAACAAATGAATATTCACACTTGACTAGAGTAACACCTTTAGTAAAATCACTAAATTAAGAAAGCCTTCATGACAGAAGACTCAAAAGTAAAGTAGCAATTATACATAAAACACTGAACCATAATCTTCAAATACAACAACAAAATTTAATAAAATACTCTGAAAGACACAAAGATAAAGGCACATTTCTCATCCCATATGCTAGGACAAATTTGTACAAATACTCCTTCTTCCCTAGTGCTATTAGAGCATGGAATGGGTTGCCAGAGCTAGCCAGGAAAACCAGTGACTTGGCAGAATTTAAGTCATTGATTAATATGCATGACGCGTAGGACGTAATCATCTTCTTTTTTGAAGTAACATCTGTATTATATAAGATAAGAAATATTATAAAGTTTCTTCTCTTCTCTAGTAAACATTGTGGGTGTGTTTTGGACTAGCCTAGCCATGACGTTGATTTTTGCAGATAAACAATACACACAAAAAAATCTAAAATGGTTCAAAAAATGCCCACAGTGGATGTTTATTGGATGAAGATCTAAAATTTCTTTTTAACTGTTCTAGGCTTAGCTTAGAGACAATAGCGTCTAGTCAATCTCGATGCAGACTTTACACCTAGCCTTATGACAATACCAGAGATTCTAATAAATTATCCTACACTAAATCTAAACTTACTGGATCTAATCTCAATCAAAATCACTATTTATTTGTGATAAATTATAGAATAATTATAAAGTTTCTTCAGTAGACATTGTGTCTTGGACTACTGTAGCCATGGCAACATTTTTTTTACAAATCAAAAATCGTAAAAAAAAAAAAAAAAATTCAAATAAAGTCTAAATAAGGCTAAAAGCTTGTTATTGCTATGTAACCATAGGATGAAGAACTCTTTTATAGAGAGAAAATAGTTCTAGCATTGTTAGTTAAAAATTTAGATTAAAAAACGCAATGAAACTAAGATAGGGTACAAGCATCCTTCCTAGAGACGTTCCTTGCATTTAGGGTAGTCAGACAGTCTGTGGGAAAGACGCCTCGCACTCATCAAGTTAAAAAGAAAAATATATCAGTTCACGAATATTGCCATCTTGATTCGCATTTTTTTTTTACTATTGTGGTAAGCATGGCAAGCAAGGAAGTTTTTCCAAATTTATTTTGATGAAGAAATACTTATAAGCAACGATGACAAAGTTATTTGACAATTTCGTCGATTGAACAAGACCTAGTGAAAAAAAACAACAACTGATTTCGATGTTTACCGACAAGAAAGCAAGTGAGATTCACTTGCATTACCTTTTTATAAATCTTTCCTCTCGAATTAGCAATGCTTAAATAAGAATAGACTTAATTTCAAAATTAGAAACTTTTCGCTGTTTAAAAAAAATAATTTTGGAGGGCATCACGAGGAACTGTCGCACAGGGCATCAAATACCCTAGCTACGCCACTGTTACCTAAACTATGATGGACAAACTATCACCTTAAATGGTGACAGTTAAATAAAGGCAATTAGTTTAGATTAAGTGTAATAATGTTAAACTACAGAATAAATATAGCTAAGACTTCATGCCGACAATATTGTAACAGATGACAGATTGTATACACTTTTGAAAATTTATCAATTTCTACACAGCTTTTATTTTTTAAACATAAGAAGAACTTAAGTAATGGAAAAAAGACAAAAATACTTCTCAATAAATGCATAGTTGAAAACCATTTACTGTGGAGGTGTCTAGCGTACATAATTTTCAAAGACTTTGAAGTAATGTAAAGAAAAACTCTTAATATAAATCTACTAACATCAAGACATAAACCCCCCCCCCCCCCACATTTATCTAATTATGAACCAGGGCAATGATATTCCCAAATTTTTTACCCCCTCCCCCCATTGAATAGTTTTCACTTACAGAGGGATCACATTGATAGAGGTAGGGTTTGCCTTCATCATGATTCCAGCCAGCTAGCAAAAGAGAAACGCCAAAAGGCCTGACACCTCTGTCAATAAAAAAAAAAAGAAATAGATCTGTAATAAAACAAAATCTGAAAGCTGAATTATTTTTTTTTATTAGCGTAAATGGCTATTAGTAAAAATACAAACAGATTGACGAATTGTGTTGTTACAACCAGATAATTAATTTTAGTTGAAACAAAATGTTATAGAAATACAAAGTATCTAGGTATAATCTTGGACAGTAAAGCAATCTCTTAACATACCCTGACTGTGTGAACTCCTGCATAACATTGGCCACTTTTTGAACCAGCTGATCCACTGGGATTTGCTCTTGATACGTTAAAAAGTATTGTGAAGCTAGTTTTCTGGCACGCCTTGTCAGCACCCTGGAACATTATTATTATTATTATAGCTTTTATATTGTGCTACTTTCATGCTTATAGCATGCCCAGAGCGCTTCGGTCCAATCTCATTTTTTGGACCAGTGGGGGGGTATCTAGGAGTTGGTTTTCCGTGCTGCCTTTAGGTGCTCAGTAAACGCAACTCTGCCTGAGTCAGGTGTCGAACCTCGAGCCCCCTTCTAGGTAGCCAAGACAAGCCAAGTTCAAGTGCACTTAGCCTCTCGATAACGCTTCCCACATAGGTCATTGTTGACATTTGGAAAGCTGTGCACACATTTCTAATTTTAAATATACTTTCTCTCTCTCTGTATATGTAATACAACTTACTTAATAGGGTTTAAAAGAAAATGATGATTTCAGACAGAATAAACAACAGCTATTTCTACACAAATATTTCTGTGCTAGAAAGTTTCCTTGTTAGCCGTAAACTGACGAAATTGTTTTGTTTCGAAATGCATCTGGTAGAAGGAAGACAAAGGATGACTATGATCAGAATATAAGGTTTAGCCAGTCTGTAAAGCCAATTCATGAAAGTGACGTAAGTAAATGATGCAGGACCTTCTTGAGAGTATCTCCAGAAAGTAGATACGTTAGGAAGAGATTGCAAACATTGATGCTGACTAATTTTTATTGACACATCTTGCTGTCTAATGCACAAAATGACACAGGAGGATTGAAGTCTATGTCTCTCTAACATTTATAAAAAAAAATCATGATCAATTCCATGATATGTCCTAGGCCACTCACCTGAAGTCGGGTCCCATGCCGCTGTACACCATGCCTATGCCTCTAGTCACTTGTTCTATCTTGTGTATACTGTGCTCATCATAAAGGACAGATTTTTGTTTCTTCTCTGTGGCCAGAACTACGCCATTGGTGGCTAGAGCATTAAAAAAAAAAAAAAAACTCAATAAGAATGATTCAGTTCAGTAATCAGAATGGGTTTAAAAAAAAAAAAAAGAGGGGGTGGGGGGGGGGAGGTGGGGCAATGCAAGCCTACACCAGTTTACATGCCTAGATCACATGGTCATTTCAAATTTTAAGAAACTGTTCATGTAAAAGGTCACAAATTCAATGCAAACACATGGGAAGACATTTGCAATCTCTAAACATGTAGGTGTCTTGGTTATTTTTAGATTCTGGTGCATCTTTTTCATGAAATTATTAAGTACTAAAAGCATAGAGGTCATTTGGAAATTAGAGAAAAACCTGTACAGTGGCGGTGTTAAAACATCTTTCAACATGAGTTTTAAACTTATAAAGTACTAATTGCTAAATTAAACATTTTTTTTTTTTGTTTATTTAAAACACACACAACATTGTGAAATTCTGTAAAGCAAGCAATAATTTTATTCCATCTTATCTAAAATATAAAAAAATATTACAGGAATGACTAGCAAAAATATGTACTAGAGTGTTTAAATTTTCTTTCTTTCACTGTCCTTGTTTTCAAAGCATCTGTATAGATGTCAGCCCACCCCTTCACTGCAATGAAAATTAAAATAAATGATTCGGGAAGGTTTTAACCATTGCAATGGTGTTTTTACAATAGTGCCTACTTTTGTAAAAAAAATATAAATAAATAAGACTACAATCTCAGTTAATTTACGTGAGGTGACCAAATGGCAAAGAGGTTGCTTGCTGGGAAAAAAAAAAAAAAAAAAAAAAAGGTTTTAAGTTTGAATCCAGGTTTAGGTTTGATTTTTTGACTGAGAATAAAGGTGATTGATTGTAGATGAAACAAAATACAGTTATTAAGTCAGCCATACAAGGTACTTCAAATACAGATCTACAATGTAACTACTTACAAAACATATACAATTTGAGAACAAGGTCTTAATATTAAAAAAAAAATAAGCATAATAACTAAATAATAACATCCAAACTTTAAAAAGATGTGTATGATCATCAGCCTCCCCCACCCCACTAAAAAAAAAGCTTATTACCTTTGATTCCAACAGATGGTGCCCCAGCACCAACAGCAGCCAAGGCATACTCAATCTGTACCAGCTTGCCTGATGGGCTGCAATAATAATAATACTAAAATTAGCTATGCAGTCACAATATAAATATTAAATATGATTATTATGTTTATGCTCTGTCCACTAAAGTCACTGTTTAAAAAATGTAGAATATGACTACTTTTATCAGCCTCTGGTGATACAAACATGTGTCTGCAGCTGTGTATCAAGGATTGGCCTCTTTAGTCACACAAGAAGTTGCAAAGGGAAAAGATTGTCTCTCGAGATGTAAAATGCCACAGAGATCATTTATGAAGTCATATTCTACAGCTTTTTAAAATTTTTTAAAAGTTCTTCCTGAAAGTAAAGAGACATTGTCAGCGAGAGAAATGATACTGGCTTGAACAGAAGGCCAAGAGGCACTTGAACAAGAAGTTGCTAAAAATAGATGACATATCATAACAAAGAGTGGAACTGTGCATCTATCAAAGAAAAACCACTACTAACAAAAGAAGAACAGGGGGAAAGATGGGCAGAAGGAGACCTCAACCAACAGCCCCTCCCCCCTCCAGACAAAAACTGAGCTAAGGACAAGGCCAATCACAAAAAATTGAAGTTTCTGCGGTTATAAAGTTATACAAAAAAAAAAAAAAGCGCCACCACTAGACTTGATGCCAGCACAAATGCTCAAACAGAGAGGGAAAAAATTTCATTGACAGAATGGTGGATCTCAAATTGTGCTTCGTAGAGTCTGGTATTGGCTTAAGTGAGTCAGCATAAAGCTACCCCAAAAGGACAAACTGGCCTTGGAAGTGATACAACCTGGGAGGCTAAGTTTGTAGCAATGTTCTACTGAGAAGATTACAACAGGCTGTAGATGAAACGCTCGCTGAAGAACAGTATGGCTTCCGAAGAGACTGAAAATAAGAGCTGAACAAATTTTTCTGCGAAAAATCAACAAATACCAATTATAGCTTATGATCAATTTATGGATTTAGAAAAAAGCTTTTGGAAACATTCATTATAATTAACAAAGGAAAATAACAAGGGACTATAGCGTCACTCAACAATTTGTTCACATTCAACACTACATCTGTATTGCAAACCGAGCTGCTGCAGAATAGATGATATAGATTACAGATGAATAACAGAGTTTAACAACATCCAGAGTTCATACATCAGGACCTCATCCTGATTCTTCTTCCTTATAGCAATCAAGTATGTAATGAAGACAAAAAAACATGAAACAAACTGTCTTGGTATCCCATGGTGCAAACAGAACTAGACTTGCTATTACTATTAATAGCAAGCACTAGTCTGGACATTTTTTTTCTTCAGTTTTAGATCTTAGAAAGACTAAGTGTTTGATTCTATATCTATAATCTAGCTGGTGAGGGCAAATATATCATAAGTTCACAGTTGTAAAGCAGGCTGAGTGACTAGCTTCTCTAAATTGTAACACAACTTTAGACCTTTGCCTTGAGTTGTAGTCTAGATTCTAGAGCCTAGATTATACATCATCTCAATGTAATGTTTATGTATAATGCATTATAAAATTAATTGTAACAAATCAAAATTACTGAAATGTATATATACCGGTATATTTTAATACATAGGAGGTCTATAGATCAAGAATCTAGATTCACTGCATTTCTAAAAGAGTCAAGACTATTAAGACTAAAACAACTCTAGTCTAGAGTAGACTAGAGGCAGTTGCGGAATGAGTAGAGTTGGGGTTTAGACTAGATCTACTAGACTAGTTAATTAACTTTTTTTCTAGTAATTTAACTTAAGTTTACAATTAGAAGAGATTTAAGTTACTAGATCTATCTAGATTAGGTACTTTAATAAAAATTTCAACTTTAATGAATCTAAATGAAACTAGTATAGTTAGATAGATCTTTTTGAATGGAGTTCATTGATACCTCATTCATGATTCTAGGTTAATTAGAACATAAGTTATGACCATTTTAGTGTCGGAAAATTAGCCTATTAAAATACCCAAAAAATTGTGACCGAAAGGAGGAGCTTATACATTTAAACTGCTATAACTTATTAATGCTTTAAGATAATGTAATGAAATTTTCCATAGAAAAGCACAATTATGTTCTGATAATTATGACAATTTTAAATCTGGGATATCTATTAACACTTTTTTGTGTTAAGCCCTTGATGTTGGGATAGGTGTTGAAAAACGACACAAACGGAATACATATTCACACATAAACGGTCATAACTTTTAAACCAATAGAGATAACTGAATGAAATTTTCAACAGAAATGCATGATTATGTGTTATTTATTTCTTCTTTATGACTCTGAGATAGAAGTTAAAACTTTTTTAAAAAAATTTCTTAAATGTGGGTCAACATTTCGAAAATGACAAAAAAAAAAAACGTTTACACTTAAATGGTTATAACTTTTTAACCAGTAGAGATATGCAAATGAAATTTTGAACAGAAATGCATGATTATGTGTTATTTGTTTATTCTATTTTAACCCTGAGATAAGAATTTTTTTGAAAATTAGATTTTTGGTAAATGTGGAATGACAAGTTTGAGTTGAGTCTTTTTCGACAAAATATTATGTTGACAATTAAAATGGTTATAACAACCAAAATTTATGTTGGTTATAAATTTTAAACTAATTGAGAAATTTAAATGAAATTTTCTACAGGAATGCATGCATGATTTTGTGTTATTTGTTTATTTTATTATAATCTGAAACAGAAGTTTTCATTATGTTGACACTTAAAATGTTGCAACTTTTTTAGCCTTAAATTACTTTTTAGGCTTTTAACTGAAATGAAAAACTTTTTGCTGATACTTATAATAAACTTTGGATCAAAAACATGTTGGAAAAACAACACAAAATAAAAACAAAAATTTCTATTTCATACTTTGAGAGCAGTAACATTTTAATCTAGACGTAAGAGATAATTATACAAGATTTACAAAATAAAAAAAAAAAAGAGTATTTAAATTTACATATAATGTAAATAACAAATATAGATTTCTTGATGTCATCAGTCTGAGTGCATTTGCAAATGTACGTCAGTATCCAAAGCTTGTGAGGATCATGCATGATTGTTTGAAGATGAACATTGTTTGGGTGTACCCTATCTGTTTGGCTGAAATAGAAAAAATACTTTTAATGCATACCAATGCTGAAAGGGTAAAATTATCAAGGCTTATTATAAATGGTTCATTGCACAATTATCAGCTGTATTGTGAAATTATATTTTTCACATGAAATAAATAACATCCCAGATATGCAACATGTTCCCTTAAAATAAAATATATCTAACTATTTGATGGGTAAGCACATACTGGATTTGTTTGTTGTTGGAAATTATCAATTAAAGTACTGTCTCTGTAGCACCTTACAAAAACCTTCAGGAAGTTCTTTTGTGATCTCGATAAATACTTCATTAACAGTCATGTTTCTCAGGGCTTTCAGAATGAGATCTTCAGTATCCAGAGTCTGACCAAAGCAATCAGTTAGTATTGAAAGGAGATTCTCTAGAGAATCCACAATGGCCTTTAGTTTGTCAATGCAGACCATCACATGAGAGATCTAGAAAACAAGAGAATAAATATAATAGCTGCATAAATGGTATCTTTAAAATTACATTTTTTTTTCTTTAAAGTTATAAATGTGGTAGAAATATTACCATTTCCAGATGTTTCATCTTTCATTTGTGTAGATAAGTGTCATCCACTGTCCAGTCAACATCTTGTCAAAATGCCCTGTTAATAAATATAAATGTCAAAAGGGTTGAGACACCTAAAAAGGAATTGTTTTGAAACTATAAAAATGAATTTGACGAAAGAAAATGTAAAAGTTATTACCTTAAAAGACAGCCGCTTTTCTGCAACAAGCACAGCGTTGTTCTGTGTTACCTGGCCTTTCAGTGGCCTCAACATCACCTTCAGGTCGCAACTTCTTCACCAGAATTCTTATCAGAATAATAAAAACATTATGGATGGTCAACTTACCCCTAAGCTCAACACCCCAGAACTCCATGAAGACGATAGAAAAGCACTGATATAAATCCAAAGAATTAGCTGATATCCGATCTTTGAACAAACAAAGGGCTCTGATTATCCTTTTGTGTCTGATTTGGAAGACAGAACCAGACTGGAACAGAATGGCCACTGCTTTCGGCTTAAATACTGCTGTAAGAATACTACCGGTTCCGGTAACCAAAAAAAATCTCACACGACCGGAAAATCGAAGTACCTAATCTAGATATACTATGATTATGATATAGAGTCTAGAAGTCTAAAGATTAGTTAACTCTGTAATGTAAAGGCAGTAATTTGTAAAACAGAGTGTTCAGTGTGTTAGTAACTTAGTAGTGTTACTAAATACTACTGTTACAGTGACAGTCTGATATTATTTTGATCTACTCACCCGGAGGAATTTGACAGTCAACAATGTCATAACAATAATAGTACTAATATAATATAGTAATATAAATATTATAAATTATACTAATTATAGATCTAGATATAATATGAATTTCATGATTTGATAATACACTAATAGATCTAGATCTAAATCTAGAGTAACAATTAACTGTTAAACTTAACATGCACAGTTACCCTACTGTTAGATATAGAATAGATCTAGTAGTAGTACACACGGACTTCACTGAGCCACACAGTGACAGTCATAAGATAAGTCAAGTCGCGACAGTGACTACGCGCATTTGAAAACAATCAAAAGAAAACATTTATGAACAACTTTTTATCGAAAGATAATTCAAAATAATAAAAGTGCTAAAATGAAAAAAAAATCATTGTTTAATAAACACACATATTGATTTTTTATCGTTTACAATGTAATTTATTTTCTAAAATAAAAACAGACCTAAAAGTAGTCAATGAAAAACTGTAGCGTTCCGACATCTTGGAAACAAGTACTTCCGTAGGCCAGGTGGCACCAGACTTAAATTATGCCAGATAAAAAAAAAGGGTTCAAACTTATGAATTAAATGTGAATACATGTACTCATAAACTTGTAATGTATAAGTCAGGTCTGTTGTCTCTTTAACGTCTTCGCCTCGGGCGAGAAATTTAAAATCCTATACTCTTAAGCGAGCAATTCTTGTATATATATATATATATATGTATATATATATATTATATAAATATAAATTTTATTTCCAAAACGACTCTAACGATTTTTTTAACAAATTTCAAGGTATGTGCATATTAGTGAGGAAAACATCCTCAACTCATTGGCCACATCGGGAAAACTCGAGGTTGACCGCTATATTGGTTTGAAAATGCCTCATTATCGAAAAATTAATTTTGGCTAAAATGTTTTATGAATGAAACGGGAAAAACGCTGCTTACGTCAATAGGCTTACCGCAGTTCAATAAAATATTTCTTTGCAAACAAGAACTTCTTCTTCGTTCTCATTGTTATGTTGGAGTGTTCAGATGAGTAGACCAATACATGAGATGAACTGCGCAGTGGTTTCCAAATCAGGGAGCTCTCCATATAGTTTCCTTTCTATTGGGGTGATTTGGGGCCAATGTCTTATACGGGCCTCTTGGTATAGAGAGCAGTTTTGGAGGACATGGTCTGCATTCTCTGGTGATACTCCACATGGGCAGAATTCACAGGTTCCCATTTTGAGCTTCCGGTACATGTGTTGTCGCAAACAAGAACGAGTTTTAAAGAATCAATAGACCTAATTAAACATTTGCGCACCATTGTAGATTTTTTTTTCGGAACTATGAATTGAGAAGTAATTGTGTTTTATGTGCTTAATAAATTGTTTACACTTTAATTGCGTAGAGCGGTGTAGATACCTTTTACTTTGTTGTTTATTTCCTTTGTTGTTTATTTTGCTGGTGACCTCCAGCTGTTTCGTTCTGAGGCCGCCTGCAACCAGGTGCTCTCTTCTATGTCAGCTAAGACAAGCTGGTCTTTAAAGCGTTTCGATGTTACGTCGACCACTTTTTAGCTTGGCGTACGTTCGTCTGAGATTCGTCTCCCATACAGGATAGTGCCCTGCCCAGCGTAACTGTCGGCCTTTAAGAATACGTGGATACACATTTGAGACCAAAAGAAAATCCGCTGCCGAGGACAGACGCAGACAAGAAAAGGAAATCTTAATCGACCACAGGCGGACAATGATTATGCTTGTCTTGAATGTGGCAAAATATGTATGTCACAGCTGGGGCTGCGTATCCATGGGAAATACTGCATTCCTCATTAATCTTCAGACTCAAAGACAAGCCTTATTATTATTATTATTTTGCTTGTGAATTATTACCATGTGTTCATGCTTCGGTGTCTACTGTCCCGTACCAAAACAAAGGAAATTGTCATAAGACAGTTTCTCCACGCCTTACTTGCTCACACTGAACATGATATATCTAGCTATCGGTCAACGAGTTCGCGTAAGGTGCAGTCTCTTTTGATTTAACAATAAACCTCGATAAAAAGCTTGGGGTTAGGGCGTGGTGACGAAAAGCCCAACAGAGTTCTGAATGAAGGGATCTGTAAAAGCAGGCTATATCCCTCCACGGGCTGTAGCACCTCTGGGATGGATGGATGGATGGCAAAAGCGGTATGAGCTTCTTATAGTCGACAGTCTGACTGTGCAGGACAAGTATCCCGTATGGCGGAAGAACTTAAGCCAAAGGCAAGGTGGTCGGCGTAACAGAAGTGCCCCACGGAAACGTTTCTTTGGAAAAATAACGCAATGTTTTAAGTCTTTTAAGAACAAATGCGCCATTTTACAATGTTACAAAGTGCCTGTTTTACCCTATAACGTAGAGATTGGCATCACTTGATATTTCGTACTAAAGCCATAATGAATATACTAATTGCAATATTAGGCCTAAATGTCTGAACCTAACCATTTGAGAAGTTACACTGCAGAGACTTTCTTCCAAGCCAATAATAACCCAATAGTTTTACGCAAAGGATGCATTGTAAAACGACACGACGTGAGCTGTGGTTTGTCTAGAGTCAGTATAGACTGAATGAGGACTTAAGATACTTTATATTTAATCGCTTTGTACAATTACATTTATAACTAACAGAACACACACAAAAAACCCTCTTAAAATTAATCGTCTTTACCGATCGTTAATTTTCGTAATTACAAAAATATTCCCAAAATGACTTCGGGTATAATATTTCCTTATAAAATTATTTAACCGAGCTAGGCGAGGCCACCTGATATTACTCTCTCATTACCGTAGACTGAATATACTCTAAATTAATAATAGGATATGTAAGTGAACTTTTCATAGGATAGTATATATAATTTTTTGACTCGTAGATACAGATATATAAAAAGCTTAGTGAAATTCGACGATGGTTTCATACTCTCTTCAAAGATGATGACTCACACAGATTTGTATATCGGAATACAAAATAATAATAAATAATATTTAGTTATCTTATCTTACATATTACAGAGGTTACTTAAAAAAAAAAAGAAAAGGAGATAATGAGAACTCATTATGTGTTTAATCTTGTCATGCATGTTAATAAAACTTGGTTAAGTCGTGGTCATTGTAGCTGATTCAGGCAACCTAGATCTGAAACCAAATATGACACCATGTTCTGTTGTCACAGATAAATATATAACATACTCTAGCCATTAACCAATAATAACAATAATAATAACAGAGACTTTGTGTTTACATAAGTTGACATAGAAGACTTTTCAATATTACGTCACATCCTACGTTCTCACAAAACATTCACAACAAACAATGACGCAATATTAACATATTAGCACAGTAATAATAAATATTTAATGTAAAAAAACACTAATTTGGCGGGTCCCTCAAATAGTGCCAGGGGGAATTTTCAAATTATCCCCACCCTAGCTAAACCACTGCTTAGAATGACCCCTAGTGAGAAACATACTCTGCAAGGATGATGCGGCAGTGACACGCACACACACTCCACTCGTTACTGTCTCATTTCTCCGGCCTGAAAATGTATAGGTTAGTTATTAGAACGAAGAAATGTAAAGAGACCCCCCCCCCCCGACCTGACGCCATTCCACAGCTTCATTGATGAATACATGGGCGGTGTCAATTAATAATTGCATTGATGGGTGATGTCGAGTATTAATTGTATGCAGTCCCACGCTTATACGAAGTGTAATTGTATCAATTGGTTTGCATCAGTCATGAAATTATATTTGTAATAACAATAAATCTGTGCGATTATTTTTACCAATTGTTTTTTTTTTTTTGACTAAATACGCTATGATCCTATCACTTCTCTGGACCAGGTGGGAAAATAGAGGGGGGGGGGAGATGGAAGGAAGAAAGTGATACCTGAGTGGATTTACCGTAATCGGTTTTTAAAAGCATTTACCAAAAAAAAAAGGAACTACTTGAGCTCAAACTCTAGGCTCACTTCTATTCTAGCCGAGACGCTAACCACTCCCCTACTAACTACTAATGACTAAAAAAAACAAGATTTACAGCTGCAGGGGTAAACGACTGTTTAGAAAATACAAAAAAAAAACATGAATTTATAACCCTGCCGGACCAAGTTTAACAAATGACGTTTAGGCCACGAGGCCTTCATCAGCTACAAAACAACAACAATAACAAAAAAAAAAGACAAACAATGAACACAAAATAGTCTTAAGTTAACTTATCTGTCCGATGTTGTTCTCAATCGAGGCAGAAAAGAAATGAGCTGCGCTGGTGTAAAAGCGCGGGAAAATCGGAAGGGGGCGGAGACGTCAGGCAAAGATGAACGGGAAAAGGGGATAGTGTTAGTACCGTACCCTTTGCATATTAAATAAAAGTGTGTTGGTTGTTGATCCCGTAAGGCTGGAGGGTGCCTGACATGTAAATAGGTTTGTTTTCGATCTGCAGAATGCATGTTTTTCGTATTTTCTACTTACGACTAGAGAAGATTTCATAGTTATATATTGTTTGTTTCAATTTAAAGCGGCGATCTATACAGGGAACTAATTCCTCTTTTACCTCCACTTCAGTCAAGTACAGTCAAGTACAACTTATTTCCCTTGTTCGAGATACTACTTAGTTATTTTTTTTTTATTATTAATTCTTGTGTTGTCAGGTAAAAGAAATAATTGTGCGAAATTTCAGCTTGATACGAGATTGAGTGTGGGAGAATTAACGTGTACACACTTTTTACCAGACAGATAGACAGACAGAGAAAGCGAGTGGATATAAGCTTTGTAAAAAGATCTATATACAATTTATTTTATAGGAGTGAATAAGTTAAAAAAACAACAACAACAGAAAAACGCAAGCATACTCGCAAGCAAAAAAAAAATAATTAAAGCGCATACGTAGGCCTACACATTTAGGCCTACGTGGTTATGGTTTAATGCATCCAGCTGAGATATGTTAATGGTGCCCCCCCCCTCCTCCTCATTACCCCATCTTGTTTTCACTAAATAGACTTTTCCAAAAATAAACTCTTGGTTTAATTGGTTAATTCTTTTTTGTTTAACTATAGGCATAATATCATGAGCTAATTTGCTACATTCATTGATCTGTACTCAACTGTAAAATGTGCTCCGATTTAATTTAAGCTCCACTTTTTATGACATGTTATAACCTTCCCCTATGTATGTGGCTGAGCGGTAAAGCGCTTGGCTTTTGAACCGGTGGTCCCGGGCTCGAATCCTGGTGAAGACTGGGAATTTTTAATTTCGGGATCTTCGGGCGCCTCTGAGTCAACCCAGGAATTAGTTTGAGAAAAGATGGTTGGTCGTTGTGTTGGCCACATGACACCCTCGTTAACCGTAGGCCACAGAAACATATCATCTGCCCTATAGATCACAGGGTCTGAGAGGGGAACATTTTTCCTGTGCTTATGTGTGTCATTCGGTGTGGTCCGCGCCCGTCGCAAATTTTCCCCAGCTACGACTCTGAACTCTGTATACACAATGACAGGCTAACAGACCGATGGGTAAAAATCAATACCTTTTAAAGTATTAAAGTTAAGTTCTTAAGATATTTAAATTGTCAAGTGAGTGGGTATACATTTAAATACAAGGATCAAGAGTTTTATATATTGATTATAGATCTGGTGTCGCTTTTCAGATGTAAAGTCAAACAAAACGCATTGTGCAACACATGGTCGTCTTAAACTAACAAACAACTAACTGAAGATTATATTAGCAGGGGAGGCTCATGCTGAGGACCGATACGTGCCGAGCCTTCGTATATATGCGCCCGTTTTGTATCAAGATAATTATTATTTGGTTTAAATAGATTTAATTTTGTTTCGTTTATGAACGCATCTGAATGTCGATATGTGAACAGTGACCTGCGACGTCACAACCTATGGTCATATTAGACCAATAGCTCGTTGTCACGTCACATGCCTTGACGTCAGGGCTTAAACGTGGCAACGAGCCGTTCGTCTAAACTGCCCACATGCTGTGACGTCTCAGATCAGTGTTGAGGCCTTTTATAACGAACGGTCTTGGTTCAGCCCATCAATAACGAACGTTCTTGGTTCAGCCCTTCAATAACGAACGGTCTTGGTTCAGCCCTGCAATAACGAACGGTCTTGGTTCAGCCCTGCAATAACGATTGGGTCTCACATCGACACGTTCTTCTCGTATGTTATACATTTCAAACGTTGCTTCAAAGAAAGACGCAAAGTCTCCCAGGTCGCTAGCTTTCCTGACCCAGTTTCTAAATCCTCAATGAACCCAACTCACTTCTCTGGACCAGTTGGGAAAAGGGAGATGGAAAAAAGGGGTGTTTGTGTTAATGTGCACTAAAAACTCCAGCATCCTAACTTCAGCTTATACCGCCACGTCTTTCAAGTACGATTCTTTCCCTTGTTGAATACCTTGTTAGATAGACGTATCTTTCGTTTGCCGACACCTAATAACCTTATGGAAAAGGGGAATCTATCTAGTTGGAACAGAGCAATATATTCATTTATTAGGACATTGACCTCACTCATTTAAAAAAAATTAAAACGAAAAAAAAACGTTATTTGGGTTAAGGATAAGGTCGAACTGACATTCACCTGCGCAAAGTGGCAAGTGAGACAGCTGTTGGCAGATATGTATCCTACTCCACCAAGTCTGATAGTGATTATTGCTTTCTTAACACTCGCCATTATCTGCTGTATCTGCTTGTGCGCGTAAATGGATTAATGCTTCTTGTATAATTGTTTATATTCTTGGACAACTGCCTACGTTTGCTGATATGTGAACCTGACCATCCAGAACATAATAGTATCATTGTGTTGTTAATGTTAGCGTGCGGGCTCGGATCTAGGTCAGGCCTAGGCCTGGTGCTAACTAGAATTGATAACAGCAATTCCACGTCTGACAACATTTTCTGTTAGCAGTTCGAGGTGCTTATCAGAATTTTATTACAAACAGTAGGCAGATGATAGCGCTAATATATATATATATATATATATATGTGTGTGTGTGTGTGCGTGTAAAATAAAAAAGAAAGCAGAGTTTCTCAACCTTCCACAAAAAATAATACAAAATAAATAAACAACAACAACACCAAAGAAGTCATGTTAGTGTCTCCCCCGACGCCAAGCGCTATATTGCATTCTTCATAGCAGAAACGCATTGTCTTGACGTCTACAGCTCATTATTCATCCTTTTAAGAAAGGCAGGTCAAATTAAGTCAAATAAAGTGACATGGGGACGGACCCGATATTGAAGTGTGACTGACAAACGAGGCTCACGTAGCGTAAGTATTTCTTTATTAGGCGTATTTATCGTACTATTATCTCCATGTTAAGAGAGACCTATTGTTGTAGGCTTGTCTTGGCCAGAATAAGACGCCAACAGAATAATGATTAAACGTTCAAAAATATCTAATTTTCAAGAACCTTTTAAATAATGTTTTACTTGATAAATATTTTAATATGAGTTTATAGGCCCTTACTACATAGCAAATACAACTCATTTGTTACTTGAAAAGATAACATCCCCCTCAGATTTAGATTAAGGCTTGAAGGATGGCCACCAAAAGACTGTAGCTTTTTTTTTGTTACAGAATTATAATTCAAAGCTCTTAAAACAAAACATTTCGGAAGTGGGAGATGAACTTAAGTGGACCAATCAGGTTCTACTCTAAACTTTTTGAATTTTTTAGGATTCAAGCATAAATTGTGAGCTATAGTCCCAAATGTATTTCAACAATAGAAAAATATCCAATTGAGTGAAAAATTTCGTTTGAATTCTAAATTTTTCCAAAACAAAGTCTTTTTAAAAATAATTATGATAAATTCCTGTGAAATTACAAAAACTCTTTCGCTATACTTAGCTATTCTGTTTTAAAACGTAATGTTTTCGTCTGGAAAGGGGAGGGGGCGTAAGGGTAAAAACGATTAATACACGCTCCTTTTTATAATTTCTGCTTATTATTGCATTTGGCATTAAAGGATTGGGGGTGGGGCGACTCGATGTAAGAATTTAATTTGTAACATATATAAATTATTTTAGTGACATATTTTTTTTTAATTTTGTAATTTTTAACTACAATACAAAAAGAAAAAGTTTTTGATTTGTCCGATGGGCGCTCGGAGGTTTTATGTATCGCTCCTCCCACCTGGTACAACCCGCTCTTCATTTTATATTTACTAATGATAACATTTGAGATTAAAGTGTGGTGCGACATAATATTTAAATAGGTTCAAATATCAATATGTAGCATACATTATATACATATTCAACTACACAAGCTATGATTTCTCCATGAAAATAGGACCGCCCCCTCACTCAGAGGACTAGAAGGGGGAGTGAAGTAGATGCAATCGCCCCGCCCCCTACATCACCGAATCGGCAAAGATATCAGAATGGGGAGCGACATAATTTAAAACTTATATGTTAATTCAACTAATTGTGTTTACGAACAATGCTTTCTCCATAAAAGTAGATCCGCCCTCCCAATTCAAAGGGTTTAGTTCAAAAGGGACGTAGATGTATTCGCCCCCCCCCCCACCCCACCCAATCGGCCAACAGTGGAACGACAAAATATAAGGATCTGTTAAAATATCAATAACACGTTTTAATCATATATATATATATATATATATATGGTGGGGGTGCAGGTTGGATTGATGCCGTCGCCCCTCCCCAACCCAACCAAATCGCCACCATACAGGGGGGGGGGTGGAGAATTATTCTAAAAATATGTTTAAAAAAATATAAATAATTAGTATACATTATTAACATAAGTAATAAATTCGAATACAAATTGTGTGATTTCTTTACTAAAATTCGTCCGCCCCCCCCCCCCACCCTTCGGGAAGAGGGTCGGCCGAGTGTGTGTGTGTGGGGGGGGGTGGCTATCGCCCCTGCCCCCTCTGGATCCGCAAGTGCCTGACATTAGTAGGGAAAAGTAAAGATACTTGGTCGTTGTGCTGTCCATAAAACAACACCATTAACCGTCGGCCACAGAAACAGATGTATTTTAAATCATCTGGCCTATAGATCACAATTCCCTAAATTCTACTTTTTGTTTCCTTTCTTCAAAACCAAAGAGCTATGCCACAGACCTATATATATATATATTATACCTAGACTGACTATGTAACTGAAAATGGCAAAATAATAATTACTAGACGAGAGTGCACTTATTTTCAATGTTTAATGGACCTCATTCACCAATCGTAAACAAACAACATTTAGCCACGTGATTCTCCATCTCTTCCATACAAATTACGTAATTCATAAAGACTGTCACGTGATACGTTTTTTTTCTTCATTGTTTTATCAATATTATCACGTGGCTAAATGTTGTTTGTTTACAATTGCTGAATCAGGTTCATAACTAGATCTAGATCTAAACATCAAATTAAATGTTACATAGGGTTGGGTTAAAAAAAAACAACAACTTTAAATCTTAAAACTACTTTACAAAACGACGCCTTCTTTCAGCTTTTTAAAAAAAAAAATTCAAATTTTTTTGTAGTGTTAAAAGATCTTGATGTCCAGTCTCTCCGTACATATAGGTCTGTGAATGAATCTCATTCATGGTCACCTACCAAAGTCTTATTCACATCACTCCCCACGGCCCTACCTGTATTTAGTGCTACCAGCTACCTTTGTACATAGGTTCTACGCCTACATTTCATAACCTTGTCTAAGCTGATCCTCAACCATTTGTAGTCTCCCAAACACTGGTAGCCTGCTGTTGATATTTTTGTGTTGTTGCATATGTTACTATGTGTTTAGTCAGCTTCAGTTGTTTTGTAACTTATTTTGATATAGATTTAGAATTCAATAGTTATTTCATACTTCTAGTTAAAGTATTGTCGGACCCATGCTATTCGGATATACAGCTTATATATGTGAAGGATAACAGAGTGCGATGAATTATGTGAACAGGTTTTATAAGTGTCCAGATTGTGCGTTTATTTTACAATACCAAATGTAACTAAAGAAACACTTTTTACCATGCATTAAAAATATAATTAATCTTTTGAAAAATGGTCCAGTTTATCTCCCTTTTTTAATTGACTGAGCTAGGAGATTACATTCAAACTTAATTCAGAGCGTCTTATTTTTAGCAGAATTGTGTCAGTAATGCCGCAATGGCTTGGCTATATATTAGAACAACCAGGACTCTAAAGACATTTTTTGTTGGATTTATAATTGGTTTTCTTGGTGATTTCTTTGTTCAAAACATCTGGCAAGACATTATGGTGACTTCGTCAATGCAGAAGTTGACCAGAAACTTGACAGGCAGAGATTCTCAAAATGTTATCAACACAAAACTAAATGACGGTGTGCCCATAAGATCAGATTTTATTTATGAAGGTTTAAGTATTTTACACGATTTGGTTATTGTGATATTTTTTTTCCTAATATTTAACCTTTTTTTAAAATGATATTTCTTTTTCTGGAATTCAAACTTGAAAATGTATGCATAACTTTAAAGTCAACATCTTTTGCGAATTTCCTTTTCAATTGACAGAATTTCCTGATTTGAAATTCGTGTCTCCAAAGTTTTTACTTACCTTCAGTTTTGAAAATCTTCTTTCATATAACAGCACTGGGTCATAATTGGATAACTTTTCCACAATTTCAAGAAAATTTCCTTTACTCAATGAAGACATTACATACATTAAGTCTAAGAAAATGGAAACAAATGGGATAGCGCCATTAAAAGATAAACATTATATAAGATAAGATAAGATACGATAAGACTCATCTTCCATTTGCCACAATATGCTCAAGTCTGTTAGGCTAGAAACATTGTAGTATCTAACAGCCCGTGTAAGATGTCCCTCAATTTTCCTTAAGCTAATGATAGCAATGTCTTCCCTGTCTTATCTTATCTTATATAATATAGACGTTACTTCAAAAAAGAAGATGATAACGTCCTACGCTTCATGCATTCAGTCATGCATATTAACCAATGACTTAAATTCTGCCAAGTCACTGGTTTTCCTGGCTAGCTCAGGCAACCCATTCCATGCTCTATTAGCACTAGGGAAGAAGGAGTAATTGTACAAATTCGTCCTAGCATATGGGATGAGAAATGTGCCTTTATCTTTGTGTCTTTCTGAGTATTTTATTAAATTTTGTTTTTGTATTTGAAGATTACGGTTCAGAGTTTTATGTATAATTGCTACTTTACTTTTGAGTCTTCTGTCCTGAAGGCTTTCTAAATTTAGTGATTTTACTAAAGGTGTTACTGTAGTCAATAGTGAATATTCGTCTGTTATGAATCTCACTGCTTTATTTTGTGTCTGTTATAGTTTCTTAATGTTTTCTTGAGTTGAGGGGTTCCAAACGGAGGATGCATATTCTATTATTGGCCTAACCAAGGTTAAAATATTTTAGTTTTATGTTCTTATTTGATTTATAGAAATTTCTTTTAATAAATACTAATGCTTTGTTTTGATTTTTTGATAGCTTCATCGATATGGGGATTCCATATTGTCAATTGTCGTTGTCAATTTGTAGTTTGAGTCTGGCTGCAAAAGTTGTCCAAATTTTAAAGCCTAATAAATGCTCTTCAGTCTCGTGATTTTCTAGTTTTGGACATGTCCACTATTTATCAAAACAACAAAATTGTTGAATTTTATTAATTAGGCACAATTTTATACAACCATTCTTATGCTTTTTAATCTTACTTCTGTCATATTTTTTAAAGTTTGTCTTTATTTATTTTTTATTTTTTTGCAAAAGTACATTTTATTTCCATTTAAGTGTCATCCCTATTTTGGTGTCACCCGTCCCGCACCCCCTAGTGACGCCACTGTTCTTCGTATTGCATTATAAAAGAAGTGTGTTCTAAATCTACAGATGATTCCCTCGCTCAGAACCTGAAAGCGCATGTCAGAGTTTTGATCTGGGTGATGACCTCACCGGACAATATAGTCAAACTGAAAGCCAAAGCTGTCAGAGACACCTGGGGGAAAAGGTGTAACAAGCTGCTATTTTTCAGGTGAGTTTCTCGTGTTTCTAAATTTTATAGCTAACTGACTGAATCAAAATGTGTCATGGTCGCCGAAAAAAAGAAGCTATTTTCTATACATTCACTCACAAAATTAATGTAGAATTATAGAAGAAATTCAATAGCTCAGAAATAGCAGCCGCCAATTAAAATAAAGTACCCATTAGGGTTGGGCGGACTCATCCTGCATCAGGATTTGAACTCCTTTCGAAACAGATCTCTCTCTAAGGATTTATTTAGTTCAATATTTCTCCCCTTCCCCCACCATCACCTCCCCCTGTCGCTCTTTTCTTTCGATCCCTACATAAGATTCAAAGAAATTTCTATAAATCAAAAAAGGACATAAAACTAAAATGTTATTTAACCTTGGTTAGGCCAATAATAGAATATGCATCCACCGTGTGGGACCCCTCAACTCAAGAAAATATTAAAAAACTGGAACAGACACAAAATAGAGCAGTGAGATTCATAACAAATGAATATTCACATTTGACTAGAGTAACACCTATAGTAAAATCACTAAATTTAGAAAGCCTTCAGGACAGAAGACTCAAAAGTAAAGTAGCAATTATACATAAAACACTGAACCATAATCTTCAAATATAAAAACAAAATTTAATAAAATACTCTGAAAGACACAAAAATAAAGGCACATTCCTCGTCCCATATGCTAGGACAAATTTGTACAAATACTCCTTCCCTAGTGCTATTAGAGCATGGAATGGGTTGCCTGAGCTAGCCAGAAAAACCAGTGACTTGGCAGAATTTAAGTCATTGGTTAATATGCATGACGCGTAGGACGTAATCATCTTCTTTTTTGAAGTAACGTCTGTATTATATAAGATAAGATAGACTTAATCCACCACAAATGGAGGAGCTGGAATACTTATCGAATGGCCAGATGGAGGAAAACTAGAAAAATCTATTGCAACTGGAGAGCTCTCTGACAGTCACAGAGCAGAAAGGGAAGCACTAGCACTAGCTGCTACCATCCTAGCAAATCATCCAAGTTCCCCACACAGTCAGATTGTCTTACTAACCGATGCAAAAACAACCCTCCAAAGCCTGCAAAACTCTGATTCCTCATATATCAATAACCTCAAAACAGCACTTACAAAGCTCAACAACAATAGCAAAAAAACTGTAATTCAATGGATCCCAGCTCATATAGAACTAGAAGGAAATGAGAAGGCTGACTCACTCGCCAAGAGTGGGAGAATTAACACACTAATAAACTCTGCACTCTATCCAGAAGAATTGAAGGAATTAATAGTAAATAAAATAAATGAGAAATGGACGAGCTCTCATCCAAATCACAAAAAAGATGACGCTTACTATAAGCTATCCCGACAAGACCAACGTCTAATCTTTCGACTCAGGACCGGACACAACAGAATGCGACAACACACGTACCGGAAACTCAAAATTGGAACCAGTGAAATCTGCCCATGTGGAGAATCACCAGAGAATACAGACCACGTCCTCCAAAACTGCTCTCTATACCAAGAGGCTCGTATAAGACATTGGCCCCAAATCACCCCAATAGAAAAGAAACTATATGGAGAGCTCCCTGATCTGGAAACCACTGCGCATTTCATCTCATGTATTGGTCTACTCACCTGAACACTCCAACATAATCAATGAGAACGAAGAAGACTCCTTCTTCCCTAGTTCTAATAGAGCATGGAATGGGTTGCCTGAGCTAGCCAGAAAAACCAGTGACTTGGCAGAATTTAAGTCATTGGTTAATATGCATGACTAAATGCATGACGCGTAGGACGTAATCATCTTCTTTTTTGAAGTAACGTCTGTATTATATAAGATAAGATAAGATAAGATAATTTTTATTTGCCCAATGAAATGGAAATTCAGTTTGATTACATTTGACCACCTCAGCCGCGCCTCAGCGTAACTACTATACAAATAAAAATATAGATGCAAATACGAACAAGATTCACACACGAAACACATACACACTCACAACCAGCGCTTTATGAATTAGACTTCCATATACTTACTTCTCGATGATGACAGAGGATCTTGTAACACTCTGACCGACAGTGGGATAAAGGAGTTTTTAACTCTTTCTGTTTTAGTCCTTATGGAAAGGAGACGACCACTTCGTTCAGATCTTATGTAACAGTGGTTTAATAGGTGCATGTTGTCTTTAAGGATCATGTATGGTTTGGAAAGGCATCTTTCCATGAAAAACTCCTTCAAGTGATGGTAGCTGTGTTCGATTGATATACGATGCTTTTTTAATAAGTCTATTTAGTCTTTGTCATTGTGCCAAGGAAGTATTACCATACAATACCATACCAAATCTAAAACAGCTAACAGGCCTTTTTCAGTTCCAAGGATGACACTCAGCTGCCAGCAATAGGACTGAATGTTACAGAGAGTTATGAAAATTTGACAGACAAGACAAGGCAAGCTTTTCACTACATCTACAGACATCATTACAACGATGCTGATTGGTTTATGAAGGCAAGTTTCATATTTACGTATCTGCAAATAAACATCGGATGAACATTCTTCTTATGTATTTTGAATGCCGTTAAGAGAGAATGATACATAAAATAGAACATAGAAATGACAAATTTAACAACAGCAAGGTTTGTCTTAAAGGTTAAGTCCAAAGATTCACTTAATTGCAAAGACCTATCTTTGACCTACATATTTTTCTACATCCAACGTAAACCAAACGATTGTCAGCCAGTGGCAGATTTAAGTTATCCTTTTGCCGTCTTCGACAGTCGCTTTTCTGGTTTCAAGTGTGTACATCATGAGCTTTGTAAACTCTTCAGCGGTCTCTTTCGGAAGCAATTTGCTGCAAGTTGTCCTACTCAATGCATGTTGAAATGTTTTAAAAGCATCATTTTTTTGAGTTATCTCCATGGGCGGACTGGCTAGATGGGCAAACGGGCAAATGCCCGGTGGGCCGGTACCAAATGGGCCGGTCTGGTCGCGACCAAAGAAAAAAAACATTCAATGCAGACAACGTAAAAAAAAAAAAGTGACAGCAGCAAGACACAAAGGCCGAACACGTTTTCTTGTTGTTTTAATTCTTATTACAGTTAATTTTGTTTGAAATTCAGCAAGAATAAAAAAAAGCAATACACTATACACTGTGCGTATTATCATTTGCAAAACGTTAGACCTGACTTTCTGCTATGCACGAGCGGCATGGACTGCTTTGATGTCTTCGAGGTTGTGTTTGGCCTCATCATTTTGCTGGTCGGCATGGACCTTTGATGGCACTCCCATTTTTGTTTTGCTCCTTCCCTCCCCCGTCTTTTAATGGTTCCAATGAAATTTAACCAAAAAGAGGGATGAGAGAGTTTTAGTTAGAAAACATTGATATAACGCAGAAAAAAAAAAATAGGCGCGACAATGAGCTCTTTAATAATGCTTAATAGAAATTAACTTTAACACATAACCACAGCCGCGAAATTGCAAACCACCCAACTTATTCACAGCTCAATATGGGTATAAAGTTCTACTTTCTGCGATTTGAAAAGAAAAAGTAAGTTTCTTTTTCTTTGATTTTTAATAACATAGATCTAAAAATACTACTTTTAATTAAGGCTTATGAAAAAAATTATTTAATTAAAAAATAAATCTAGATCTAAAACAATTTTTATACTATTATAATTAATGGCAAACTTATGCTTAGTATGAAGTCATTAATGATGAAAATTATTACAATAATTACAACTAGTAGACCGGCGGCGTAGCATACGCCGCTATTTTTCAGGGCCGGCCTTAGGCCACTGCAACCTATGACGATAGGTTTACGATAGTTTACTTCCTAGTCCGAACCTCCCGCTGGACGAAGGGGGATGGAAGGGGCAGGGTTTGATAGTCCAGCGCGCAGCCATCCGTAGCGAGCTGTGAAAACGTGTTCTCCCCCCTTCCTCTTGTTTTTTCGTGGAATGACTATCCGCAGAAATAAGAGAGTAATCTTTCCTTTACTTTTTACTTCTCGTCCAAACTCTTGAGGGAAGAAGAGAATTATATATATAGATAATTTATATAGCGCTGTCACGTCCGATATTTAATGAAAGGAGATTTATATTTTAAATAATGGGTCATGGTATATTCATGGCGTTTTTGAGAATGTACTAGAAGGAAGCAAGAGCTTTTCACATTAAGTAAGTGTCTCTCTAACCGTTCTGCTTTCTCTTATCTTTTAATGGAATGGGTTGCCTGAGTCAGCCAGGAAAACCAATGATTTAGCATATTTTAAGTCACAGATCAACATTCATGACTAGATTGACACATGAAATTCGTAAGACGTAACAAACTTATTTTTTGAAGAAACGTCTGTAATCTATAAGTTATACCAAAAAGCTTCAAACTCATTAGGCTGCTATTGTATTGTTTATAGTTTTCAGACTACATACACGTAGGGCCTATAAATAGAATACATTATGTAATTCTACGAATGCATACATCCAGTTTTCGATGCGTTATCAAACTTTATATATTTTGTAGAGAATTAGGCTTACACCTATAATATAACACATGGGCGTAGCCGGGAGGGGAGGGTCTTCAAACCATCACTTGCCTCAGACCTCATTGTCTGAAAGGGAAACTTTACTTACTGCCCCAGTGATGCCTACTTAAGCAAACTACAGTCACCAAATTTCAAGAGCGTAGCCAAAAGGGGTTTTGTGGTTTCCCTTCCCCCTCCAATACAAAAGCTAAAGCAAAACTATAGTTACCATTTTCTACCAGTCGCTGGACTGATTTTTTTTAGCGGAAGAGTAGCAGGCTAATTGCACTGTAGATACCCCAGAATATACATTTTTAAAGCTTAAAATAACGGCAATAATGCTTGGTTCCGAGGCTTCGCCCCGGACCCTACGGGGGGGGGGGAACTCACAGCGCTCCCCCGGACTCCCTAGTTGTCCTTTGGTGGTGTGTACTGACTTTCCACTAATTATAGGAAGAGAGTATTCTAGGCTAGAAAAAACGTTTGAAAGAATGAAAGGTCAGAATTTAATGAAGATTAATTACATATACACACACACACACTATATATATATATATATATATATATATATATATATAAATTGCGGAGTGGGGTAAAAATCCCCAACACACCGAAAATATATGACATGCCATTTGTGGGCCGGTTTATATGGCAATGCCCGGGCCGATTTTGATTCCCAGTCCGCTCCTGGTTATCTCTATTAGACTTTTTTCCAAAGCCTATATTAACAGACGCCCGTCTGCGTGTTACGGTTTTCTCCCATTTCCGGGCCAGCTGAAACTTCCCGCACTAAGATATTGTCGATGACAACACATAGAATAATGATAACAAAAATAACTAATTAATTAATTAGTGGTTATTCAGTAATATTAATTTGGTTGTAAGTAGAAATAGAAAATAAATCTTGTAGTATTGAGAGATATGGCAGTAATTCATATTTTTTCCCTTATATAATTTTTTAAAATAAAGGATTCGCCTGTTTATTGTAGATTTTTTTTAGGTAGATGATGCAGTATTGAGACATATGAACGCAATTGAGCAGTAATTTCCCTTTTATAAGCTTTTTTAAAGTAATCGTTTGTTCGTGTTGTTTTTTTAGGCAGACGATGACACGTACGTCATTGTTGAAAACTTAAGGTACTTCCTGTCCAAACAAAACTCTAGCGAACCGGTCTACTTCGGACATCGGTTAAATATAGGCGAGTTTAATAGGTACGGTAAGTATTGAACAATTTTTTTTTTCCCAAATAAAAAACATGAAGTGTGTTTATCAAAATATTGTTTCAGAGAATTTAGACACTAGTGATTTCCAGTCAACTTTACTACTGCTATTTATTTCTATTTTTTTAAAAACCTTTTGTAGTTTTTTTTTTTTTATAAATAAAAATATTTTGTTAATTTTTCAATGGCTTTGTAAGAGCAGGTCTTTGATGCAATATCTCGGACCGTTCTGGTCAAATCTCTTAGTTAACATATGGCGGAAGGGGACCATCAAAATTGACTCTGTTCCAGTTGGGACGAAACCAATCACATTATAGTCGGCCACGACGTCGCCCAACCTGGACCTGCGGGCCATTTTAATTTCCGACACTCGTGTCGCGGGCCACATGATCGCAAAGGTACAATGAAATCGACCTTCAACAATTTGATTAGAAACTTGAGGATCTAGCACTTACACTAATTAAAGGGATATCTACAAGTTATCTATTTTTCGCGTCGGAAAATAGCTTAATACTTAAAATGTAAGCAACAGCTAGCTAGCTGACGACTATTTTTTTGTCTCTTTTTGTTAAATTTTCCCATAAATCCTTCCATCTCTAAGCGTTACTTAACATTTTTTTTAAATTCGCGCTCAAACCAAGAATGCCTTCATATCTGTTTTATAATGCTGCTTATATGTTGTTGTGTTTTTAAAGCTACTTTCTTTACAAATCAAATCTGTTGGTTTATGATCATGTTCCACACAACGTAAAAGCTCCGTTCAACTTTTCCTGGTAGATTCTAGAGTTCACTTGTAGTTTCTTCTCATTTCATAAACGTACCATTGTTAAAGGTCATAGTACCAATCCATCAGAGATAAAGTCAGGACCCTAACGTACATAAGATACTTTTTTCAACATTTTTTTTGTTTTTGGAAAGCGGGAAGGGATTTTTTTACACTTTGTGCCGACGTTTTTGGGCGGGCCGGATAGAACCACGTCGCGGGCCGAATCTGGCCCGCGGGCCGTATTTTGGGCATCACTGGTTTAGACCAATAGCTCATTGAGACGTCGCAGGTCAGTGCTGTGGCCTACTATAACGATTGGCCTCGATTGGGATTCAAACTCGAGCCCTCAGGAAAGGAAATGAAGATGGTCCCCCTCTCAATTTCAATTCAAGTGTATTATTATCAATCATTTAACTCTTTCTCCCCGTAACTATTTTTCTCGTTCCGATAGTATTATTCGTTTTTCTCATTTGTATTTCACGATTCTGTTACGATTAAATTTTTGTGTTTGTCATCAGAGAATGTTCTATTTGGTATTGAATGATAGGAAAATGCATGCTCGTTTTACACAACACAAAGTTTATAAATCCAAAAATCAACTTAGTTTAACGGGAGTCAAATCAACGTTGGCATCGTCAATTAGAAGCGAAAGAGTTAAATTACATTTTGCTTTTCTTTTCACCCGCAATACTATGTAATGAAAGTTTATATTCTGACTCAGCGGTGGCTGTGGCTATGTACTCAGTAAAGAAGCGCTGCGACGTTTCGGCCAAGACGCTACGTCACTGTGCCAGCAGAAAAGTCTCTACGAAGACGTAGATATGGGACTCTGCATGAAGCGCCTTGGTGTCCGTATCGGCGAGACCAGGGACCCTCTGGGAAGGATGAGTTTCTACGCCTTCAAATTAGAATTTTTCCTATTGCGCGATAATTACAACAGCACAGATTTAATGGAAAAGGTAATACGTATGAAAGGTATATGTTTTGTTTTAAGCAAAGAATGGTATCAACAGTGGCGGCTTATAGAGGGAGATGTGAAATAAAACAAGAAAATAAATAATAATAATAATGATAATAAAAAACAACAACAAAGCTTTATCAAGTGTAATTGTATCCATTTGTTTGGATCAGTTCTGTAGTTCCAGCGACAGCCAATTGTAACATAATAAATCTGTGCGATTAGAAATATTTTTACCAATTGTTTTTTCTTTAGCTTTTATCCTATCACTTGTCTGGGCCAGTTGTGAAAGGGGAAGGGAAGGTGGATTTTTTTTTGGGGGGTGATTGTTTATATGATCATTTTTTTAAATGCTTAAAAAGAAATTCACTCAAGAATTCTTAAGGGGCCTAATTCAAATTTACCATCAGATCAGTCAAGTACAATTTCTTTCCTTTGTTCAAGATACCAAACAAAACAATTTATTTATTACCAATAATTAATTAACTAATTTGTTTATTTTTTATCAGGTAAAAGAAATAATTGTGCAAAATTTCAGCTCAATCTGAGATTGGGTGTGGGAAAAATAACATGTACGCTACATACTGTTTACTATTCAGACAGAGAGACAGACAGAGAGAGAGTTGATATAAGCTTTTTTTTTTTTTTTTTTTTAAAGTTTTTGGAAATTTATGCCTTTCGAAATGTTTATGGAAAGTTTTAAACACGGTCATCTCAATTGTCTAGAATTTAGTTTTTATGAAATCAAATACGGTAACGTAGAAAAAGAATAAGCGATCTAGAGAAATGTGAAGGTGATATAAAGAACAACGTAAGAGGACGTTTAGCACAACTCTCGATACATTGCACTCTAAATAAGAAGCTCATATAATTTAGAAGCATTTACTAGTTCTTTAATATCTTTCGCATTGTTGTTTCAGGGAAGGGAAAGCATCAGTAACTACGCCATCAGTTTTCACAAGTTAACTCCCCGCATGATGCTGTACACTGACCTATATATCTACCACATTCAACGGTTTGGTATATTCCAGTGTTTTCCAAAACTGTGTTCCGTGGGACAATGGTGTTCCGTGAGGCCTGGATAAGTGTTCCGAGAACTTCTGGAGTAGTTAAACTAGTAGACCTACACGTTCATTAATCCCCAAGTAAATGCAGAAAAGAAAAAAATTAATTTTACTTCTTCTCGGTAACGAAAATAAATTGTATAACAACATAACTAAGAACTTTGAACTGATCTAGCTTCTGACTGTAATTCTTAACTAAGCTATAAAGATAAATGATTTCATTATTTCTGGATTTAGCTATCAAGACTACCACATTTTTAAAAACAAAGTTGTTGTCATTACATCCAAACATTTGCAAACTATTTGTACGAAGCAGAATTTATTTATTGTGTCATATAAAGCTCAAAGTACAGAAACATCAGTTTCACCACATCAGAATGAAGAATTTAGCTCAACAATAACATTCCTGATACCAGTTGGATGTATTCTGTGCAAATACAATTCCATCAAAATGCTTATAAAAACATAAGGTTTTATAGTTATCAATTGTTAGTTTCTATCTAACTTAACGAAGGGGACTCATTTAAATTATACCACCACATCAGCCAAGTAAAAAATCTTTCCCTTCTTCAAGATGACAAAAAAAAAAGTTAACTAATTGGTTAATTTATAAAATTGATTCTTGTGTTGTCAGGTAAAGAATGATTTATGCACAATTTCAGCTCGATTCCAAGATTGAGAGTGTCAGAGAAATAGCGTGTACAGACTTTTTTTTTTTTTAAACATTTTTTTTTTCATTGTTTGCACTTGAAATGAAACCTGGCCATTTGGGGCATTTTCTTGTCTATGAAATCCGACTTGTATATGAGAAAAAAAAGACGTATAGTTTTGTTAAAATAACTTATACTTTTTTTTGGGCACATAGTCAGTTTTCTCTTTATAAAAGTTAGTGGTGTGCTCATCATAATGTGGCGTGGAGCACGACACCCCCAGCATCCCTTGCACGGCTTCTTTCCACAGCCTCTATGCTCCCGCTTTCCATGTCGTTACGTCATCTACTTATTTCATTACACATTATCTTCACTTGATTATCTAACTGCTGAGGTTGTAACAGTTTTAACCAAGTGTTTATAAAATAAATTATAGCTTTTATATCGCGCTACTTTCATGCTTATAGCATGCCCAGAGCGCTATGGTCCAATCTCAGTTGTGGAACGGTGGGGGGGGGGGAGGGGTATCTGGGAGAAGGTTTTTCCGTGCTGCCTTTAGGCGCTCAGTAAACACATTTGTGCTCGAACCTCGAGCCCACTTCATAAGTGATGCCAAGTTCAAGCGTACTTAGCCTCTCGACCACGCATTGTATTTCTGAAGTCGACAATAAGCGGAACAAGGTATAATAATAATAATAATAATAATAATAATAATCTTTTTTTGTCCGTATGGAAATTTGTCTTACAATTTTTGCATTACACCAAACAAAAAACATTATAACTATAAGAAACCAAAGTGTACATTCACACCAGACTCACTCATAATTTACATGTGACAAAGTTTATTTCAGATTGTTCTTATTTAATGATTTCCAACTTTTCCCAGAATGCTTGTCACTTAGCATAAAGCAGCTGTTGCAATAGGTTTATTTTTAGTTTACTGCAACCATCTCCAGAACAGGGTCAAGATTTCTTGGAACACTAGTGATTCAATGACCTAAAAAGAAGAGGAGTTTTAGAGGGGAGACATGTTTTTTGTTTGTTCGCAAATGCAAAGAGGTTGATGAATACAAAGTTTCTGAAAGGACGAAGAAGGCAGTTGTAGTTATGAGCTTGAACGAATGGAGTTAACTTGTTTATTGTGCAGTGTGTATAATTTATTAAAGTAATTCCTAGTTCCAGAATTGAAGCTTTGTATTCATTGTTATAGTATCTCCGTTGTTTGAATTAATAGTTTGCTTTTGAATCTCCAGCATAGGGATATTTTGTGAGTGTTCAGTAATTGTTTCAAATAGTAATCTACACCAAATTATAACACCAGAAAACTGATTGTATAATCAACGCAATCTGATCGTAACATAAAGATATCTCCACATCTAGCATTTAAATACAAATGATCGCTACAATTCTATAACCTCATGGTGCCATGTATTCATTTGAAGAACACAAAATAATTTGTGTAGCACCTTTAGCGCAACAGGAAATCTGAATATTGTGGTGTTTAGCGTGTCATTCCTTTTAGGGCAAACTATTTTTCAGTGTCCTATTTTCTTTTCTATCTCTACAGCATTCCAGAAGCGTCCATCTTTACATGCTGCGATAGTAGGAATATAATTCAAAAAGGAAAGACAACTCCGAAACTTCGGCCTAGCAGATGATCTTGTTTGATCTGGGTGAAATGGGAGCAAACCCAAAAGGAAAAGGAAGCTGAAGTCCACCTGGCGTATGACTAATTGAAACGCAACCTCATTTTGGAGTTCAGTGCCCTGGTTTTTTGTTTTTTTTTGGACTCAGGAATAGAAACAAAAGCCCTGTGGGCGTATCATCAATGGCCCGGAGGGGTTCAATGAATCCGGGCCCACGACCATTCTATTAGGGGCCCACACCCTATGGTGTAACTACCATGGGGCCAGGGCCGGATTTACCTCTATGCAGCATAAGCCCTAGTTTATGGCCTCCAAGAAATTTCAGTAGTTACATACAATATCTGGACTTATATAGGGCCCTATATATCAAATAGCGTAAAACCTTTTCAACTCTAAATACGACACTGCATGACGCGTAGGGTTTTCATATCGCCTGGTCCTCATGACTAATGACTAATTGTGGCCTAACCTACACTGCAATTTTGTAAAAAAAAAATGGTTTAAATAATGTTAAACATTTCCTTAAAATATCCTAAACGTCATATCAAACTTATATTAATTTCAAAACATTAACCCGTGTTTTCACCTGGGGTCATTGTAAGGAACTGATTTCATCAAGATTTTATTGTAATGTGGTGACCTCTGTTAGGCACCTAGTTTATATTATTAGTTAGAGACGCACCATAGAAGACGTATATTGAACGCTTGAGATATTTTGGGTTAGAGACTGGAAAATCAGTTAACGATAGGATTCTCTAGGGTAATGACGTGTTTTATTTGACAGAGACTCTGACTGTCATCGCGTGGTTATCCTAGCTCTGTTTTTTATTTCCTCTACTTGTAGTACTTGTACGGAGCGAGAGTGCCTCGTATTTTTGTTTTGAATTGTTTTTGCCACGTCACAAAGTCCGGTGACATCTATTGGTCATTCTTTGTCATGAGGCAGTTCACCCTCTGAATTTGGTTGAAACGGACGGTGTGTTGATCCGTAAAAGGTTATTATATCTATAGTCTGTACTAGTTTCTAGGATCTATTATTCAGTAGGATTTTTGGACCCCTGTTTAGGGTGAGTTATGCGTTTGTGATATCTCTTATTGTATGTTGTATGAGTTTGTCACTATTTCTAGTTTTAAAGTAGAAGTTAAGTTTTGTGTTTATTTCGTTTATAGGGTGCCAGTGTTGGAGTTGTATGTATACTGAGCTCGAGTCTATGCTAGTGTGGACGTCGCTTGCCATCTCAGAAATATATATTACAGTTTTCAGTGTCATTGTTAAATTGGCGATCATCTGAGGTCTAACTTTACTATTACCGAGGTTGGCAGTTTTGTGACGCCAGTCGGTCAGAATCTGGTGGACTATGAAACCAGGGTGACAAGTTGATAGCAGTAGCAAAGGTGCTTAAATTAATTATTGAATAATATATATACATATATATATATATATATATATATATATATATATATATATATATATATATATAAAATATATATATAATATATATATATATATATATATATATATATATATTTATATATATATAATATATATATAATATATATATTGTCTATTTATCATCCTCATTGTACATACACATATATGTTTCATACAATTAAATTCATGATGGTAATGGTTTTTAAATATGAGAGGACAGTACAATAGCTTCAGGTATTGTTTCAACAAAAGTAGGCGCTTGCGAATTATGCTACGACACTACTAAAATCCTGACCCAGTTCAACATAATGAAAGCCTTATAGAGACACCCGCGCGAAGTCAAATTCCTGAAGTCTAACACTTAACAAGCAAAATATAAATAAAAAATACTTTAAAAAAACTATATCTACCAATAATCCTTATTCGAAAAACAAAATAATGAATTACCAATAATTAAATGACTAATAAGTAAACATCTATACTGACCATTGGGAAGACATAGCTCTAGACCCCACCAGATGGAGAGATTTAGTGACCAAGAAAGCTATGGATAGCGAAAGATCATGGGCCTCAGCCCTGGAAGAAAAACGGACAATGTGAAAAATGGCCAGCTCCTCTACCACCGAAGCAAAAGCCACCTTAACCTGCGCTATCTGTGGACGGGAGTGTCTCTCCAAAATAGGGCTCCACAGCCACATGAGGAAGTGTGCTCTGAGATGAACCCTAGTCGTCCTACGACTGAAGGAGGCCAATAATAAGTAATTGAGTATTTTTGTTTCCTAATTCATGTTCGATTTCTGGATTTTCAGTGCACCCCCGAGTCCACCCAACTCTCATGAGTACCTGAATTTAGTTGGAAAAAAAAAGGCGGTTGGTCACTGTCCAGGCCACATGTCACCCTGCTCATCAGCCGTTGGTCAAAGAAAAGGATAAACTTAAGTCTTAACATCGTCTGCCTTATAGATCGCAAGGTCTGAAAGGGAAAGTTAAAACTTATGTATTTATAACAAATAAATTACTTAACAATTTGAAAGTATTACACTACAAACAATTATATTTTTTTATATAATTGTTATTTTTATAATGCTGTGATTCTAAAACCTGTTCTAATACATAAATTAAAATTATGAATTGACGTAAACTTTAGTCCTTATCGTTGGTTCAATAAGTAGACATTTAAAGCATACACTTGGGCTTCCTGATAAATAATCTAGAAGACAATTATGTGAATTTTAAATGGAATTCATCTTACTTCATAAATGCCAGTTGCTAGGCACATACATGCTTATTAATGTCAGTTCGAGTCTGATGGAGCAGTGTAGCATCCCACGTGACTATACAGCTCTCGCTGTGATCTACATACATCCAGCGCAGACCCAACCTTTGTGTGCTGGTGGCCAGCCTTTGTTTTTTATTTCAAATATGCATCCGTGGCCTTTCTAATTATCATCAGCTGTCTCGTTCAAAAGCCGCCCGCTGCGAGGTGCCTTCCTCCATGTCAGTTAGAACAAGCTGGTGCCTAATCTGGCGTTTTAAGTCCTTTCGGGGCACTCCTGTTTCACTTAACAAAAACCTTATATACATTATGAATCCAAATGCCTCAGCGCCTTTTAGGGTATAACTTAGCCTCTTATTTCAGCATGGACCGCGCATAAAAATCACTTCTGTTAAATGCTTAATGGAGAGTAAGTTGATATAAGCTTTGTAAAAAAATAAAAAAGTCCTTGAAATTCGTGTCTTTGGAAATGTGTATGATAAGTCCTAAACAAGGTCATCCCCATTGTCTACAGTTAGGTTTTAAGAAATCAAATTCGGTAACAGAAAAAGAATAAGCGATCTAGAGAAATGTGAAGGTGTTATAAAGACATATGTAAAGAACATACTAGATGATCTCCATTTTCTTGATATTTCATTGGTTCACTGAGCCACGTGGCCTGCCTCCAAGTGAGAGCCACTCTGAATATTGAATGGAACATAATGTGACAAGAGCTCCTTCTAATGTTGGCAATCCTGAAACTTTCACAGAACTGAACACATTCGTGTCTCTAGGGTCCCTCCTTTCATGGAATCATCTCTTTAAAAAAGTTTGTTTTCATCCAAAAACTTGAGGCGAATGGAGGAAAGCGCTTTGATGAAAACGTCGTCAGTGTTAGCTTTCAAGATACTGTGCTCGCTCTCACACCAACACAGAAATGAGCCTAATCTTTGAGAAGAGCGATAAGATAAACTTGTACACTGTTCCACCTATAATATAATAATATAAAATAATATAATATAATATAATGTAATATAATATAATAATATTGTAGTAACTCCAGTGGCGGACTGGAAGTATTAACGTGTGTGCAGCCTACTGATACACACGACTCAGGCGGATCACACAGGCCAACGGGTCAACGGCTGTCGATGGACAAGGGACAGTACTGCTAGTTCACGCAAGTATGACCCTTGTTGTGGTCATGTGATCTAGAGCCTTCACGGACTAGAGACAGAGCGTGTTAGAAAGAAGGACAGTTGAGTCCAGGACAGCAAGCAGTAAGGACTGTATCATGGTACCTTGTGAGTCCTCGAGAATGTAGCTGTACGAGCTAGAGAGACTTGTAGTGATTAGTTAGGCAGTTCTGTTGTGTAGCAAAGCATTTGAAGTTAGTTTAGCCAATTGTGTTTATTGGCTGTTGTTGATGTAATTGTAAATAAACCGCCACCTTGTTACTTGAAGCTCTTGTTGTCAAGTTTTTGCATTAGATGTGCTGTGTTGTGTTTAGCTGTGTTTGCAGAAGGCCTGATTGAGAAGATCGTAACAATATAATATAATATAACATTACAAAAAAGCAAAATTTTCCCATTCAGACCTTGAGATCTATAGGGCAGATGTTGGTCAGCTGTTTTTTTGGTGAACAGTTAACGAGCAGGGTGTCATATGGCCAGCACAACGACTAACCACCTTTACCTAGTCATTAGAGATGGGACAAGCGCTTAACCACTCATCCACCGCGCCTCCATAATATAATATAATATAATAAAAATTAAATAATGAATTATTTGAAGCTGTTTAAAATTATAATATACAGCTACATCAAATTTGTGATGGTAGACATAGCATGGAAAACGATACAAGCACCAACAGGGAAGGGTAACATCCTAATGATACGCTCTCTATAGGGTCTGAGCAAACGAATATGTTAAATACAAGTGTTGCATTGAAAAGTCCCACTTCAGAATATGCACCATTTAAGCTATCGCCCACATTTACTCCACCAGTGCTCTAAAATGAATCTACCAACTTTAAAAATGCCCTTTTTTGTGTGGGTCAGTAAGTAATTTTTAAAGCTTGCAGATAATTTTTTTTTATCTCCCCTACTACAATGACTTGTAGCTATTTTTAGGAAATCTCGTGCACTGGGTCAGTTCATTTGACCCCTTTTTCTTCTTCTCTTTATAATTTGTTGAGATGTAATTGTATAAAAAACTGCACACGACATTATCTCTGCAAGTCACAGTATTAGTTTTTTATCTGTTAGAATTAAAAAAACAACAACTTCGATTGACGAAATAATTGTGTCTACAGTTGGAATCAGACGATAGAATGTGGGAGGGCAAAGGTCAATTCAGAAGCACGTGAAAACCAGGTTATAAACACACACGCCGAAAAAAATACACAAACACACAGGCACACTAACAACATAAACACGTAATGGAAACACTATCTGCGGGAAATAGTATCACGCTTATTGTCAGATTCTCTTTAGTGTATGCGACCCTTATAAACAGAACGAAATCTGGTTATACATTCTGAAGGATTGTATAAGATATATATAAGATATATTATAGTATATAAGATAAGATAAGATTATTAAAAGTAATCAAAATAAAAAAAAAATCTTTAAAAAAAAATCTTATCTAAGGGAAGTAGATCCGCACATACAGTTATATTTCTTAGTAATGTACAAGTAATTTCCCTTTTTCGATATGAAGCAAAGATAGTTATTCACCAATAATTAATTGACTTTATGGTTTAATTTTTAAGCGACTCATGTTTTGTTAGGAACAATAAATAATTATTTAAAGCTTCAACTTGATCCGAGAATGGGTGTGGGAGAAATATATAATCAATTATCTAAGGGGAAATAACCCCTCATATTTAGCAATATCTGTTAATACTAAATTTTTAAATTTCTCTTGTTGGTATTTAACAAAATAATTAATAACCAGTAATTAATGTACGTATAGGTTAGCTTTTTTTTCAATTGATTCATGTATTGACTACATTAATAACTGTGCACATTGGTGAACTTGTTACGAGAATGGGTGTAACAGACAGACAGACTGACAGACAGACTGACAGATATAGTGAGTTGATATTAGCTTTGTGAATACACTCTACACTACTCTATAACTAAAATGTTTATGGATCGTTTTCATAAACAAAGAAAAATGTATGAATAGCCAACTTTAGTGGTGTGCAGAAAACTGACATTTTAAATGCTATTTCATTTACAGAGCATGAATTTGGGTTTTTGGCACTTTTAAGCTCTGTATTTGAAGGCCTAGCTATTTTTTTAAAAACTTTAGTTGGCAACTTATTTCCAAATAGACTGGCAAACATTGTTTATAGTATTTCTTTATTGGAGTTCTTCCCAATTCTTCCTTGTTCATTTTACTAAAAGGTTTTCATTCAATTATTTACACATTCGTTACTCTTCTGTGTCTGTCTGATTTTGTGCTAAGGGCTTTACGAATTGTGCTGCTGTACATTGCAGTTCTGGACTTGAATTCAGGTTTGGTCCCTTTCTGAAACATGTTAGACATTAATGCAAGTAACGGATTGGCGGGTTTTTCAGTTCTTGAAGTCACGCATTTGACATAATACGGTACAATCCGTTCAATCGACCAGCTGCTTATTTGGGACGAATCCTAACATAGGGGCCAACCCGAAGCTTATTAGACATCTGGTTTAACTGATCATCCTTTTATTAGACCAAAGCGATCCCGTCCCGATGTGGCCCGTATTGACTGTATTGGGCTTGATGGTCTCATTTCATATTATCATCATATCAATTTATATCATATTTCTTTTTATTTTATTATACTTAATTGTCAAGGAACTATGACTCTTGTTGGTCGCAAGATCTAAATGACTCAAATTTAAAGGTTCATCTTGAAATAAGCTGAAAAAGAAATGAGCTTGAGATGTGCAAGATTTACTATGTGCACACAAAAGAAGTCTTATCTCTGCAATCACGTGACGGAAAGAAAAACAACCTACTTCTATATGTAAGTTTGTACTAAGTTCTCTACGGCATTAAGATAAGAAACATCGCCATAAGGACTGGCGTACACTTTTAGCCGTAATAGAACAATCATGGATTTCTTGAAAATAGTAGTCATCTTTTTGTTCACAGGTTGCCTCTACGTCTCAGGTAAGCTTTGACTATACAGTGTAATAAAATCTATACAGTGTAATAAAATGGATACAGTGTAATATTTCTGAACGAGACAGTTGGAGAGCTCTCACGAAAAGACCCAAAGAAATGTGTAGAGGAATGATGCAGCAGACGTAGCAAAACGTAAAGTTGTCCCCCTTTCAGACCTCGCGATCTATGGAGCAGTTGATGTTAAGGTCATCTGTTTCTCTAGTCACTGGTTTACGACTAGGATTTCATGTGGCCAGCACAACGACCAACCGCCTTTACTCTCCCCAACTAAATTCAGGCACCCATTACAGTTAGATGGACTCAGGGGCGCCCCCAAAAATACCGAAAGTCAAAATCACTGTATTCACCGAGATTCAAACCCAGGATCCCAGTTTTAGAAGCCAAGCGCTTAACCACTCAGCCACAGCGCCTCAGAAGACATAAAGTAAACCTAAAATAGACTCCTGTCGGACAAAGACTGTGTCTGTTTCAGATCTTGAAAAATATGCAGGTCGCAACTGGGTTTGCGTGGCCTTAGAGTGGAACCCCCAAAGAACAAGACGCAGAGGAAGACCAAAAAACATGGCGACGCTGTGTACTTGAAGAAGCAGAGAAGACCGGGAAGAGCTGGGAAACCTTAAAAAAACTAGCAAGAGACCGTGGAGAGTGGCGTGTTTGTCGAGGCCCTATGTTCCATGAGGAACTTAAAGGAGTGATGATGATGATGATGATGAACTGGGTTTGCGTGGCCATGTGAAAAACTGAACTCATCCTTAATCTTTGGAGTCAAAGACATTGCCATTAGTAGAGTAAAATATTGTATAATTAGACTTCGAGACACTGAATATAATTTATAAAGGAACAGTCATGGCTAGAGAGGGTGTATTCCAGGGATATGCCACATCATAAAAATATTTCTTCTGCAGACAGTGGTAGGATCAATAAAGCAGTCTTAGTCTTAGGAGAAGACCATAATAAATGTATTGTTTTTTTGGCAGCGCAAGGGAAGACTAAAGCTTTTGTTTTTTTCTTATAATAAGACGATAAATGTAATATTGATACTGCTATGGTTATTATGGTTAACTATGTAATGGTAATTGGCTACATGTCCATCTACATTCATTCAGCCCACGTGTACAATATCAATATTCTGAATGCATTAAAATAACCGTAAACTACTTATATGGTATTGGAGATTTTACAAATGGATTAACAATGTCAAGGACGCTGAATTTAAAATAAAAAATTGGTAACTACATACAAGATTTGTACACCGGATACACCAAAAAAGCTTTAAAGCGTGAAAATCTCCATTATTAAATTAGTTAATATTTATACACAGACTAACTCTTCCAAGTACACACGCATTGGTATGTATTTTAATTAACTACACAAAATTCAGAACATTTGAAGTTTTGCAAAGGGGACACTACAAATAATTTAAAGTGCATCACGAGTAATATCACGATTATGGTTCCTTATTACTATTTTATTTGAATAAACATTCGGATGTGAAGAACAGAACATGTGTCTTTGGCAGACTGCTGTTAAGGTAGACGTTCGGAAAATAGGAGATAACGTCCTCCTTTTATGGGTGATATTGTCCGACGTTTACTCTGTTGTTTATGTCAGTTGCAGTCTATCCATGAATCAAATTTAATCTTATCTTATATATTACATACGTTACTTCAAAAAAAAAAAAGGAAGATAAAGTAGATAAATTTCGTCCCACGCATTTCATGTGTCAATCTAATCATTCATGTTAATCAGTGACTTAAACTCTGCTAGGTTTGGATTCAGAGTTTCCCTAATAAAACGGGACCTCAAATCAGTGAACATCAATACTGACCATTGGGAAGCCATAACTCTAGACCGCACCCGTTGGAGAGAGACAGTGACCAAGAAAGCTATGGACAGTGAAAGTACATGGGTCTCAGCTCAGGAAGAAAAATGTACAATACGAAAACCGGCCAGCTCCTCTACCACAGAAGCAAAAGCCACCTTAACCTGCGCTTTTTGTGGACGGGAGTGTCTCTCCAAAATAGGGCTCCACAGCCACATGAGGAAGTGTGCGAGATGAACCATAGTCGTCCTACGACTGAAGGGGCCAACAACAAACTCTGGTCATCCTTTGGTTTCAATGCCGAAACTCACTTTAAAATAGCATAAAGATGACAACCTCTTTTATCATCGAACATTTATATATTTTAGACTATACAAAAGAAACCCGATACTTCCAGTGCTATAAGATTGTATCTTCTTTTGCATTGCCGGGCATAATACTACCGTTGAAAGAGCTTTTTTTTTTACCTGATCAACGCACAGTGGGCATTAGAGAGATAGAGAGAGAGAGAAAAGAGAGAGAGAGAAAGAGAGAGAGAGCGAAAAAGAGAGAGAGAGAGAAAAAGAGTGAAAAAGAGAGAAAGTGAGAGAAAGAGTCTCCATGGCTTCAGAGGGAGACATTTTTTTTTTACAATCTGTGAAGAAAATGTGTTTGGAATTATATACTTGGAATAGTGTGAATGATGAGCCAACGGACATATTCTATCATATCTACTACAATGTTATGATTATTTACTCATATACATTTAAAGTCAAGTTTTTTATGAAGTCGACTTTCCGGTATTTTTTTTGGACACCTTTGTAAGGCTTATACCTCCTTTTTGTCCTCTTATGAGAATGCAGTTGCCTGGTAACCCCAATGGCGTAGCTAGGAATTCGCCATCCTTTGGGGGCCCGGGAGCTTATCCTCTTTAGGGGCCCCTGCATTTTGACATTCGATATCAAGACATAAGATAATTACGTAATATTTACTATTTAATGTAAAAAAAATATTTTTTTGGGGGGTCCCGGGGGAATTTTTATATCCTCCCCGATCCCCCAACCTTAGCCACTGGGTAACCCCATCTAAGGGTGATCATGATTTGGCATAGTCTATTTTCTCTTCATTCCTCTAGGCTCGGACTGGATGAAATGAATAACGCTTTTTGCTTTTATTTTATAAGATAAAAATACTTTTCATTAGTGCAATATAAAATTTTTTGGGTTTTTTTGCTTTTATGACTCATACAAGAAGAACTTACACTGTAAGAAAAACATACACCCAAGGGACACCCAACGGACACAAGTACAACATGATAATTATACCAAAACATATTACGCATTAAAAATATAAGCGCAGCTGCCTGGTTGTGCGGTATGCGCGCAGGTCTGTCGTTCCGACTTGTTGATGGTTCCGGGCTCATATCTGCCCCGCTGCTACCACCACTCGTACTGACGGAGGTTCAAACTAGTTAGTAAATTATCGCAACTCTGAAGGAGCATCCGAAACATGTAAATCATTTAACAAAAAAATAACAACATTTTTTTTATTGATACAGCATATTAATTAAATATTACTAGCGACTTGTAAGTAGATTCTTAAGTGTTCATGTATACTTTTTTTTTACCTTGAATCGTTAAAATTCACTTTAAAATTTTTATTGTGTTCATCTACAGCTGAAAAAGTCACAGCCGAGATTGCTGCACTCCCACAGAAGATTCGTATTGGTTTAACCACGGACTTTAGTATTCGATGTCTGGCCATTCCAAACCAACATGACGCAGGTTTATCCAAAATCTTAACTCTCTCCATCAAGAAAGTTCAAAATGACGTCCCCGTTACACTGGCGGTGGTAACCCCACTCTCAGCTGCCAATGTTATGCCCGAGGCTAAAGCCGCAAAGGCCCATGGTGCCTTGGACCATTCTACAAACTACTTGAATATCTCTTGGAAGAACCCTGAGTCGGATCTTGCAGGCGAATATATCTGCGAAGGAATCGGAGTTGAAGCCTCCGGGAAGAACATTGCGTTCTCGGATTCTATTTTCGTTTCCTACGAATATGCCTCCACGGAAGAATACGTTTCGACACTGTTTCAGCTTCACAAGGAGCTGGATCAGAGCCAGGGAAAGCTGAAGGCGGCCTATGCTGCTGGAAACAAGACACAGTCAGAGCTCGTGGAAACCCAGACAAGACTCTCAAGACGTCAGTTACCAGACGACTGCCTCCCTGTTGTTTCCAACGCGACAGGATGCGATGACCCCAAGTTGACCGTCGGCTACCACATCCTGGAAATCGTCCCCAAAGACGGGCTAGGTCCCATCAAAGTTTTATGCAACGTTCGCATCCAAGGTGAAGGTTGGATTGTGTTCCAGAAGAGATTCGACGGCTCTGTCGACTTCTACAGAAATTTCCGCGATTACGAAGTCGGGTTCGGCACAGTTAGTGCGATCACAGAGTTCTGGCTGGGTTTGGAGAACCTCAGACGTCTCCTTGTGGACAACGGCGATGAGAACGGGCTTCGCGTGGACATGACTGAAAGAGGCACTGCCTTCAACTTCACCAGAATATACCCCATTTTCCGAGTAGGTCCAGGAGACGGCTACACCCTGATCGCTGATGGATACAGCGACGGAGGCAAGGGTCTGTCCGAGAACTCTGGCGCCAAGTTCTCCACCTACGACAACGATCACTCCCTTGGGTGCTCTTCAAATCTGCGTCTCGCTGGTTGGTGGTTCCACGAAGGCTGTGGCTTCGTCAATCTTAACGGTCTGTGGGGGCTCGCTTCAGGAGAGGCTTCCATGTTCTGGTACGAGATCTACAATCACCCAACTCACTCTATGCAGGCTACGGAGATGAAGTTTAGGCCTTTCCCATCTCCCGTTAGAGTATAAAAACAAAGCACATTTCAATGTAAGAAAATGCTCAAGTTTATATTTGAAATGTCAATAATAAAATATTTAGCATAAAAAATTCAAGAGAATAAATAAATAAGATTTTTTAAAATCGTCTTAATTTTGTTTTATAAAAAGTTTAAATGTTTTATTTAGCAAATCAACAGGGAGATTTACAAATACTTTAATAGAGAAAATTTTATGAACATAATGAAAACTTGAATTAACATTGATCAAGCTACGTATGTGCATACTAAAGCAAAAAAAAGTAAAGTTCCCCTCTCAGACTCTGTAGTTACAGGGCAGATGATGTAAAGGTCATCTGTTTCTGTGGCCTACGGTTAACTAGGATGCCATGTGGCCAGCTAAACCACCAACCTTCTTTACTTTTCCCCAACTAATGTCAGGTACCCATTAGAGCTGGGTGCACTCAGAGGCCCCCGAAGATTCCGAAATTAAAAATCCCACTTTTCACTAGGACTCGAACCCCTTTCAGGAAGCCAAGCGCTTTATCGCTCATCCACCGCGCCTCCTGCATAGAACAACAAATAAAGCAAGATACAAGGAACGCTCGACACGATCTGGCTCATTCAGGTCCATCATTTTTTGTCTAGTGCAGAAAACACAGCAACTCCATTCACAGGGTAGTCATGTAACACTTTATCATTTAAAAGTAAAAGCCATCTACGAAGGCAGATCTTGTTTTCTAGGGTCAACGACTAAATAGGGTTCCAATTAGAGATGATGGGACTCAGAGCCACCTAATTTTCTCGTTCAAAACCCCAAGCTTCATCGGGATCCGAACCCAAGACTCCTCGGTACGATAGACAAACGCTTTATAACTAGGCCACCACAGCCCATTAATTTCAAGAGTAGCGAAACAAATTGGTCATCTAGATTCGATTTTTGGAAGAAATATCTATATTAAATCTTTTCCTAACAAGTACATTACAACAAAATTTGATTTAGTGTATTCGCCCCTCCCGCCACAAAAACAACAACAAAACAACCAAGAAACAAATGATGCAAATGTATCAGTGGGACCATTAAGTCAAGCACAAGATTTGCAGGAGCGTTTACACTGCAAGTCTGAACGCACAAACATTTTCATTTCAAATCCTCACATTGTTTCATATATGGTTCAAGTATGTTACGCTTCCGTTATCGAGCTTGAGAAATAGGCCACCAGCGACATCTGGATGACCTAAGTTGAAACTCATAAGACTGATAAGAGCTCTTTTTAATCTAACTTTACATCTAGAACAAGTGAAACATAAAAAATATACTTCTTAAAAACACAAAGCTTGTATTAAGTATAAAATAATTAGTTTGGATCAGTCACGGAATTAAATTTGTAATATATACACCAACAATAATAACTAGACTAGAAATATTTTTTTTTTATCAATTCTTTTTGTTTAGCGCAATTTCATGCTTTTAGCTTTTTCATTACGCTATGATCCTTACAAGATCTTCTGGGCTTGAAAAGACCTTCCTTCAGGGAACAGTACCAGGAAAAAGAAGAAGAGGCAGAGAGAGAAAGCTATGGGCCGACAACATAAAAGATTGGACGGACCTGCCATTGAAAGAGATTCTAACTAAGGCAAAAGACAGAGGAATGGAGAAAGACGGCCGACGAGTCTTGCATGGTGCCCCAACGGTCTAACAGACTAAGGGATAGGTGAGGTGAGGATGATCCTATCATTTGCGCTGGACCAGTTGATAAAATTGGGGGATGGGGAAAAAGAAAAAAAAAACGGAATATCCCCTTGGATTTTACAGTAATTTCTTTTGAAAAGCATTTAAAAACAAAGAATGGAACGACCTGAATTCAAACTGGTGGCTCACGCCTCCAGGGGTCGACTTTATAACAACTATGCCAGTAAGGTACTTATTAACGATGATGATTCTATAGTTATATATTGTTTATTTCAATTTAGAGCAGTGAGCTATAAAGGGGATTTATCCAGCTCATGTCACCGATTCAGACAAGTACAATTTATTTCCCTTGTTTGAGATACAAAACAAAATAATTAATTACCAATAGTTAATTAGTTATTGACTTTTGTGTTGTTAGGTAAAAGAAATAGTCATGCAAACTTTTAGCTTGATTCGAGATTAGGTGTCGGAGAAGTACCAAACTTTTTACCAGACAGAGTTGATATAAGATTTGTAAAAAAAATACAACCTAATAGTCTTCACGGAAAGCCAAGCAAGAGGATTGCTTTCACTCATGGTTTGCGCTTCGGAGTGTCGATATGGTGTCCTGATATTTAGCCAGTCTCTCATTCTGTATTGCTCTCCCTGTTCTATCGATGTCCTCCCATCCGCTATGAAGTGTGTGTGTGTGTGACTGTGCGTGTGTAGAGATTGATGCGGTAGTGTTCCAAGGATGCTTTTTTTCGAAAAAAGGAAATAATTGCTGATGAATGTGGAGACCCACGTTCAGACAAGAAGAGGATTTCTATGAGATACATGGACAATTCTGCAAATCCATAGCTACTGACTAGGATCTCATCTTATTTCAATAAATCGCTGCTCGACTGAAGGAGACCATAGTTCATTAGCCTTAACTGGCTAATCATCTTACTTACTTAGATATTCCGGAACATTCGTTTTCTTTGTGCTAATGGTTAGGCCAGGGGAGGGCAACCTTTTTCTACCTAGGACCGCATTAAAAAAAAATTGGGGATTGGAGGGCCGCATAAATATAGATTTTATTTTTGCACCCCCCAATTTGGGAATTTTTTCCATTGTCTGTTTACATCCTAACATACTATGGCATTTCACCATATATAAGTATATAACTGTTTACTCTTGTGCATAATGTTCCAGAAATGTTGAACTACCCAGGAGCTTCTGCCCTATACAGTTAATTAGCAACGACCTGTTCTAACACTTGATAATTTTCAAAAGCTTTATAAATATGGTTCCAAATAATGTTAACGTTTTTAAAGTGTGGATATACAGCTTCTGGCCCCCATGTGGCTCCCACGAAAGTATTGACTGGATCTTCTCTTTCAGGTCATAATTTGCTAGGAAGTTTGTCATCTGGAGCTGAATCGGCTTCTGCATTAAATAGTGAGCTGAGGGTAATGAAAACTGGTTCCAGGTTCTTGACGTCTTAAGATTTGCTTTCAAATTCCACGATCCTTTCACTAGAAATAGTTTCGCCTTTCAGCTAATGAAAATAACAAAACCTGTTTTCGCTTGTTAGCCTCAAGATATGGAATAGCTTTGTTTAAAAGGATTTAACATGCACATATATTTCATGCGCAAGCAATACATTTCAGTATTCCCAATGATAAACATGACGTCTGTCTTCCACTCTTCATTAGAAATATCGGTAACAAGGTCACAGTCAATGTCCCTCAAGGAACCAAACAATTTCTTCCTTAAGATCCCATATTCTTCTAATGCTAGGCTAGCGGATACTACTGTGTTACCGAACATCGGAATGTTTTGTTTCCAAACCTTCAAGTATTCGGAACTGCCAGTCAGGGCCGGCCTTGGAGAATTTGGGGCCCTTGGCAAGGTGAATTTAGTGGCCCCAAATAAAATAGAAAAATAAAAATAAACAGCGAAAAAACTAAAATGATGCAATTTATTAAAAACCTAGTTTACTTCAACAATATCATTGAGGACACATTTCGCTATTTCTTCTTTAAAGTAATACAATGGACACTCTGTGCGGGGACCCCAGCAATCATGGGTAAAAGGCAGATGCATAGTTTGCCATTGCCTAAATTTGCCATTATGTCAAACATATGAGTATTTATATTAGATGATTGCTCAGTTTACACGGTGCTATGAATTTCGTTTCCTATGTCTTACATAGGAAATGACTTGGACCTCTGTTGTGTATTTATGTTCTTGTTGTGTGTTGTGAACTGATCTGTTCTTGTGTGTCAAAATGTCTTGTTGTCCAGTTCAGCTAGTGTGTGTGTGTACTGTGTTATCGTGAACTGTTTTGTTATTCTTGTTCAATAAAGTCTAGGATCAAGACATGTCTTCTTGTAGTGTTTTATTAGGTTACTACAACCTCTTCCAGACAGACCGGTTTGTTCAAGCAGGCTTACACGCCTAGAGCTCGAAGAGCTTTGACTCAACTCATCAAACGGTACCTATTAGAGTTGGGTGGACTCAGGGATATCCTAAAAAAAAAATAGAAATTTAAAATACCAGTCTTCCAGATTCAAATGCAAGGGCTTTACCACTCAGCCACTATATTCACTAAAATATGCTGTTTCTGATAGACTCTAAGCACCAAGTGGGAAGTTAAACTAATGGTCATTGTGCTAGTCACATAGATCTAAACAAAGAGTTGAAGCTAGGTGCTGAAACAAATGATACATACATATATTAAACATAAATGAATAACAGCACCAGAGACAAAGTTTTTAAGAGAGAAAGTAGTGAATTAAAATGCTACGAAAATAAGGGCATGCGCCGACCGAGACTCGAACCTGTGACTCCGGATTCGACACCACCGCCTAGCGACAACGCACCTAGCGAAACTAACCTCTAGACCATCGGAATGTCCAAAAAAAAACATTCTTCTGATCCAGAGTCATTTCGCCCGTATGCAAATTACCACCCCAGTGGTCAAAGGTCACAAGCCCCAGCTAGCGTTGTCGCTAGGCGGTGGTGTCGAATCCGGAGTCACAGGTTCGAGTCTCGGTCGGCGCATGCCCTTATTTTCGTAGCATTTTAATTCACTACTTTCTCTCTTAAAAACTTGGTCTCTGGTGCTGTTATTCATATATGTTTAATATATGTATGTATCACATAGATCTACTAGCCAATTGGAATTTATTAGGTAATGGCCTGAGGTATACAATAGGTTAGTTTATTAGTTTGTTCTTCCTATAAAAATAGTCATGTGGATTGCTTCTAAACTACTCCGTGCCTACACAATTTTGTTCTCACCTACATATTCTCAGCAACATAAAAATGGCGTACACATCTCAATCGTTATTTCCCATCGGAGAGTCTGACCACACAATGATCCATCTTACACCCACATACAAACCAGTTTTAAAAACAACATAACCCGAAGTACAGTCCATCCAGTCATGGTCTGACGATGCTATTTTACAACTACAAAGTTGTCTGGAGCAAACAAATCGGGACATGTTTGTAAACAACTGCCCAGACAGATGATCTTACCACAACTGTTAATTCGTACACATCCAGTTCTGTGGAAACTTGATTGTACCAAGGAAGAACATTAAAACATTCAGTAATAATAGACCTTGGATGTCTAACATTAACAATTAACATTCTGTCGTCATCGATAAGTACATAGAAGTCTATTTATAAAGAGCTGGTCGTGAGTGTGTATGTGTTTTTCGTGTGTGAATGTCGTTCGTATGTGCATATATATATTGTGCATCTATATTGTTATTGTACAGTAGTTCCACTGAGGTTGTCAATTGTATTGTAGACAAACCGAATTTCCATTTGATTGGATCAATAAAAGTTATCTTATCTTATCTCATATAGGTTTCAGTGGTGCCAACTGTGAGATCAACAAGAACGACTGCGAGGGCATCGACTGCAAACATGGTTACCGCATCGATGACCTGGACTCTTATCAGTGCAGCTGCCAGGCTGGCTACACCGGAAAGTTTTGCGACGCACCTGTGAATGAATGTGTCTCTAACCCTTGCATGTATGGCGGCACTTGCCAGGACCTGGAGAACAGCTATGAATGCAAATGCCCAATCGGAACATCAGGTGAGAAATCCTCCATGTAGAATGTAGACAAGAAAAAAGAACGGGATTAGCAAAATATGAAATGCTTTTTTAAAGTGATAAATTGACCATTTCAAGATATCTCTTCCGCCATGTGCATTTCTCCCAAATTATGTTAGAACAAACAGCGATGTCCTTGCGAACTCTGGTATGGACAGTATAGAGGGACTTCTTATGATCCTCGGCTCTGGAAGAAAAGCGTGCCATACGAAAAATGGCTGACTACTCTAAGACCAAAGAGAATGACCCTGCAAACGTGGATCATCCTGCCGAGACGACCTGAATTATTACACCTGTTCTTGCTGGCCAGGTCGCACAATATATTTAATTTTTTTTTACTTTTTTTTGGTGCGATTCATTTTGATCTTTCACTCTGCAACTCAGGTAAAAATTGTGAGACAGATATCAATGAATGCGCCAGCAATCCTTGTCAGCATTGCAACTGTAGCGACTTGGCTGACGACTACCAGTGCCACTGTGAAGGGGCGTACACTGGCAAGAACTGTGATGTCCTCATGAATCCCTGCATGCCAAACTAATGCCCAATGTGAGCCCCAGGCCAGATCTCAGCTGCTCTTCAGGTGTTCCTGTCCGTTGGGTTACACAGGTATGTCCTCAAAAACTTTATTGCTGTGACAACACTGTTAAAACTACCAAGCATTACTAAGACCAGGATATAGCCTTTTTTTTTAACTGATAAGAAATGTTATTGAAATAAATTAATGCTTGTCACAAGTCTTCTTTTTGTTTTTTGAAAAATGTAAAATTTACAAATAGAATCTTTTTGACACTATCAAACCAGAATGATCTCAATGTTTTTTTTCTCTCAAATAAATTTGAATAAAATAAAATTTGAAAAGACAAACAACAAAATACAACCCCAGTATGTTTTACAGCAGAAAAGGTAACAGCCAAATATTCAGCCAGTCAGTGGTGTCACTAGGGTGGGTGTCAACCGATGAGGACCGCACCCCACGCACCTGCCTTGTGACACCACTGCACCTAGTGCCTTAACTTATTGAGTGCGGAGCGTCTATCCCATAGATTGTTTGTCTGCCCCTAAACGCACGGATAGACGTTCATACCCTACCTTTGTTTTGTTGCATTTTTAAATTAGACTTTTTAACTAACAGTAAAAACTACTTTTACTACTTTTTCTTTATAAAAGAGTTCTTCATCCTTTGTTTACATAGAAATTAGAAGCTTTTGGCTTTAGACATTTATTTTTACTTTTTTTAGGATGTAAAAAAAACATCGCCATGACTACGCTAGTCCAAGACACACCCACAATATTTACATTACTACTGAAGAAACTTTATAATTATGCTAAAATTTATCACAAATAGTAATAATGAAGAATTTCATCTAGATATATATAATATATTATATATACTATAATTTTAATTATAATAATAATATAGATATCTAGATCTATGTTATGGCAATATCCTGTTTCAGTTCATTTATTTACCGTTGCTTTCACGGCAACAGGCGGCCACTTTTTGCCAGAAGGACTTCGTTACTGATGCAATAATAAAACAAAAAATACAATTGAGGAAGAAGTTTTTTGTTTGCTGCCCACTAAAAAATATAATTCTGATAAATAAATATATATGGGTTAGTAAGTGTAGACCTATTTTATTTAATCAAAACATATATCTACATTTTAATATATCGACAATCATTAGCATTTCTATACATTTTTATGTGTTTTATAGCTCAAGTCTTCTTATCTTATCTTATATAATACAGACGTTACTTCAAAAAAGAAGATGATTACGTCCTACGCGTCATGCATTTAGTCATGCATATTAACCAATGACTTAAATTCTGGCAAGTCACTGGTTTTTCTGGCTAGCTCAGGCAACCCATTCCATGCTCTAATAGCACTAGGGAAGAAGGAGTATTTGTACAAATTTGTCCTAGCATATGGGACGAGGAATGTGCCTTTATTTTTGTGTCTTTCAGAGTATTTTATTAGATTTTGTTTTTGTATTTGATGATTATGGTTCAGTGTTTTATGTATAATTGCTACTTTACTTTTGAGTCTTCTGTCCTGAAGGCTTTCTAAATTTAGTGATTTTACTAATGGTGTTACCCTAGTCAAATGTGAATATTCATTTGTTATGAATCTCACTGCTCTATTTTGTGTTTGTTCCAGTTTCTTAATGTTTTCTTGAGTTGAGGGGTCCCACACGGTGGATGCATATTCTATTATTGGCCTAACCAAGGTTAAATAACATTTTAGTTTTATGTTCTTATTTGATTTATAAAAATTTCTTTTAATAAACCCTAATGCTTTGTTTGATTTTTTTTATAGTTTCATCAATATGTGGATTCCATGACAGTTTTTCATTTATTATAACACCTAGGTATTTTGAGTTTTTAGTCTGTGCTACTGGTTTGCCATGAATAAGATAAGTGGAATTAATTTGTTTTAGTTTTTTTGTTACTCTTAACAACTGACATTTTTCTGGGTGGAAAGACATGCTCCAATATTGCTACATATTATGTGTTCTAGTATTTTACATGTGATGCTGGTAAGTGATACTGGTCTGTAGTTTCCTGGGTCAGATTTTTCTCCTTTTTTAAATAGGGGGGTGACATTAGCTTCTTTCCAGTCCTTTGGTACTCTGCCCTGGTTAAGCGATGCCTGAAAGAGTATTTTGAACACTGGGGCTAGCTCATTGCTTAGTTCTTTGAGTAATCTAGCTGGAATACCATCAGGTCCAGACGCTTTATTTGGTTTGGTGTTGGCTAATAGTTTTTTAATTCCATTTTCTTGTACTACTAAATCTTCTATGTTGTCTACTTGGTTCAAATTAAGAAATATGTCTTTGTCTCCTGGGGGTGAGAATGCTGATGCAAAGTATTTGTTTAGGATGTTTGCTTTAGTTTCATTATCATTATGTATTATGTTATGTTCATCTTTTAATGGCGCTATGCCTGTTGTTTCCATTTTCTTAGACTTAATGTATGACCATAGGTTTTTGTTGTTATCTTTAGATATTACATTGTTTATGTATTCACTCTGCAACTGTCTGCTTACTTTTTGGGTTAGGTGTTTAATTTTTATATACTTTTTGTAAACTCTTTCTGCCTTGGTTTCTTTAAATTTTCTATATAGGTTTTCCTTCTGTTTACAAAGCTTCTTTAGTCTATTATTAAACCAGCATTTATTTATTTTGTTTGATGTGTATTTAGTTGGTATATGATTTTCTATAATGCTTTTAAGATGGTTTTTAATGAAATTCCAGAGGTCATCGACTGGTTGGTTAATGTCTTTTTCTAATAAGAAAGTTTGTTGAAAGTTTAATGCAGCTTGGTGTAGTTGTGTTAGGTTACATTTATTCCAGAGTAAGATTTTTCTTTTGGTTTTTGTATTGGCTACTGCTTTTATCTGACTGCGTATTTTTATGATCTCATGGTCTGATAGACCAGGGATAATATCATAATCAACTACTAATCCAGGTCTGTTGGTTAAGAAGAGATCTAATGTGTTGTTTTAAAGTTTGTTAATAATAAAATGTTTATGTTCTGTCTTTCTTTGGCAATTATTTAATAAAGTTTTTAAAAATCATCTCATGTTTCTTCTTTTTTTTTTTTTCCAATTGGCTAATGGTTCAATTAATATTGCGTGTGTGTGTGTCACCGATGATTTTCTCTATTATCCTAGACGTGGACTTTTTTGTTTACATTTTTTAATAATTAATACGGGTATTTGAAAATAAAATATTTTTAAAATTTAACTTACCGATTATCCATTAGCCTAGCATATCGTGATTAATGCCGGCCCTCCTTTCTCATTCTGGACTTGGGACCAGACTAATGGTGGAGTTACCGGCTTTTAATTACACGACTACGGTACGACGGTAGAGGAGACAGAGATGCTAGTTGATATATGCAGAAGCTGCCTTAGGGGGTGGCGAGTGGGGGAATTTTGGAAATTTAGGCACCGGTAAATTAAGCACTTTTTGACAAGGCGGAAAATTAGGCACTCTTTAATAAAATTCCAGTGCCGCGTCTCGGGCGGCCCCACGATACCAGAAATATTTTTATAAAGTTTGTTGAATCATTATTTGCGTCGATTAAAGGCATATAAATCAATATTAGAGGACTGCAGACAAAACCTTACTAGCTAATACTTATATGCAGAACAATTACAATACAGTACGTAATTAATAGTCAAACGGCCAATGGTACGATACCTACTTAAAGTAGCGCTTTAGGATTTTGTAACAAAAATAAGGCGTATAGCATTAGAGCCGAACAAGCTCATTTGGTTCATGTGATATTGTCTAAATAGTATACGCTTATGGCTCACGGGCCCGCGTATGACACTCGCCCGGGGGACGGCGTATGACATTACTACATTAGCCACGGGTCCCGTGTACTGCTAAGGCCGCCTGATACATCAATAAAGTAGCCTCTGTATAAAATAACCTGTCTCCATATTATCTTTAACCGAAGCCGGTAGAGGAGATAGGCGATATTTAACACATTCAAAATAGTAGCTTCTGTATTAAATAACCCATGTCTCTCCATTGTCTACAAACGTGTAAACGAGACTGTGCTATTAACTTTTTTTCCCCCGGCTTTATGGGTAAATAATATGACGTAATAAAAGTGTTGGAAAAAAAAGTGTTAGGGTTTTACGTGAAATGTTTACAAGATTACGATTCTATTCTTAGCGAAGTCTTCTTAACGTTTACGCAAAACTGTGTTGGCCTACTCACTGCCTACTGTACACAATAGTTGAATGTTAATTTGATAATTTGTTTTTGAAGGTTCGTGACTAGATTAAACTATTAAAAGAATTATTTTTAAAAAACAACGGCGAGCTGCTTTCAATTGATATCGGTATTCAATTCGAAGCTACCACGGAGGGCAGACACAGAAGGAAACAATAATTAAAATGACCACTGGAAGATAATGTGTTCAATTTGACCAAAAAAAAAATCATGGGTAATTATCAGCAATCGTTACAAGCATACTATTGTGCTATTAAAACTCTTGCAAATAGCTTTGAAACAATGCACGACTTGTTCCAAATTGCCTTTTTAACTTGCGTTTCGCGCGCATCCACAAATTCTCGATGTTTTGAGTATGAATTTCAGGGTCCAAAGGGTCCACAAAATTTTGTTGGTGAAAAACAACTGAATGTGAATAAATGCCTTGGCCTATTTGTGGAATGTTTGCGTACGCTGCCCAGCCTCCTGATATTATATGGCTGCCAGGAAATATATGCTCCACGATGCATTGTTCCAACGTTGCTGCACGGCGGTCTGGAACCTCAACAAGAAAACAGCGCCCACTTTCTCTTTCCACTCCGCCAAAAACCCAGTTTCCTCTCGCCATTGGCCACGGTGATATTTTCTATGAAAATATTTAGACTCATCTATCTCAACCACAATGGGCTCAAAATTTTCATCCACACCACGGATCTGCAAGCCATGATTTTCATTCCATTGCCCACATTCCTCGAGCAAGAAATTGCACCAATCTGTAACGATTGATTTATTCACTTGTCCGGCTTCTCGTGACATTTGTTGCTGAGGCATGTCACAAGCCCAACAATAGGACATAATAATTATTTGTTTTAGGCTTAAATGGCTGCCTGTAAAAATAAAAGAGCCGTGTCGCACCGATTTTCGCACGTGACATTGATTGCAATTCCACAGATAACCATCCGCACTGTGTCTGACGCGTACTAATGAGCACGGGTCATTGCAATTTTCACAATGAAATTCATTGTTTAGAAGTCGTCTTCTAGCACACCACTCTAATACAACATCAGCTTCTAGGTGAGGCAACAACGCTGATAAATTCCTAAATTCATTTCTCACCTCCACTCTGTCCATTAGTTCATTAGCGCCTACAATACGGGTACGAGCAATAGGTCGGCCAGCCATTACTTTACAAAACAATGAAATCAAGAAATAGAAATAAATCTCTAATGAACTTAGATATCGCGCAGGTGAATTGAAATTAAAGTAGACATAAAATTAAAGTCTACTACTACAATTAAAACTCAAATATTATATTGCGTAGGTGAATCGAAATAGGTAATTGAAATTTAAGTTCAATAAATAGCCTACTAATAAAATTCAGATATCGCACAGGTGAATCGAAATATTAGGTACCGGTAGGTAACAATTAAGTCCGATAAACACTGTAATAAAACTCAAGATTTGGTGCAAGTTAATCAAGACAGCAATGTAAAAATAAATAAATCCAATGTTGAAACTATTGTAAACAAAGAAATGTAAATCCAATGTCGAGCAATTGTGAATGCAAGGTAATGGGGCCTATTCAATGGTTATCACTTGATTATATACATCAGGCAAAAACAATGTGGAGGGGGGTATAGGTGGTAGAAACAGACAATCCCAAGAATATGGAGGGGAGGAAAGAGGATGAGAGCTGAAACAAAGTCTTAGAAGTCAAGGGGGGGGGGGAGGAATAAAAGTTATCTAACAAAGTCCAGGATGACATATAGATGTGAGAAGGTGTAGGGAAATCCTTCGGCCAGCTGCACGTCATTGATGTCCATCTTTTCTACGCGGTACCTGTTTAGGGGGACACAACCAATGGGGAAAAAGATTTACTAAACTAAAAAAAAAAACTCACACGGTTTATAAGTAAAAGTTTCAAATTATAAATAATTTACTATGCATTTAAAAGAGTAAATTTAACTTGTGATGTAATACTAAAATTTATACAACTATATGTATCAAATATAAAATTTATAAATCAATTTATTTGGGAATAATAATAGCATAGGAAAATCTGTCAAGTTCTTACAATGAGGAATATTTTCATAGTTCTTCATAAAACAATGAATCAGGCTCCCTTTCACAGGCGGCTACTTCAAAACATATTGGGTCTACATGTCGATCATCAACATCAACTTTTTACCGCACCACCCCTATCCTTTCAAAAGTGCGCCTCCCCTTCCAGAAGCACATCTGAAGGGTTAAGGTAGATAGGGAGAAGGCGATTAGCATATATATTTATCGCCAACACTCTCCCATCCAAGTATGTGTCTATCATCATAATCCTTTATAGTTGAAATTGGTGGGGGGGGGGGGAAGGGGGGCTGAAGTGGTAGTTTTTACTACCCTACACCAGGGGCGGACTGGCTATATGGGTAAACGGGCAAATGCCCGGTGGGTCGGTACAAAATGGGCCGGTTTGGTCGCAAAGAAAAAAAAATTCAATGCAGACAACTTTAAAAAAAAAAGTGACAGCAGCGAGACACAAAGGCCCAAACACGTTTTCTTTTTTTTTTCTTCTAATTCTCATTACAATTAATTTTGTTTGAAATTCAACAAGAATATCAACAAAAAAACACTATACACTGTACGTATTATCATTTGCAAAACGTTAGACCGTACTTTCTGCTATGCACGAGCGGCATGGACTGCTTTGATGTCTTCGATGTTGTGTTTGGCCTACTCATTTTGCTGGTCGGCATGGGCCTTTGATGGCACTCCCATTTTTTTTCTCCTTCCCTTCCCCGTCTTTTAATGGTTCCAATGAACTTTAACCAAAAAGAGAGATGAGAGAGGTTAAGTTAGAAAACATTGATATAAGACAGCCGCGACAATTAGCCAATTAGCTCTTTAACAATACTTAATAGAAATTAACTTGAACACATAAACACAGACACAAAATTGCAAGCCACCCAACTTATTCACAGCTCAATATGGGTATAAAGGTCTACTTTCTGCGATTTGAAAAGTAAAAGTAAGTTTCTTTTTGTTTATTTTTAAAAACATAGATCTAAAAATACTACACTTAGGGCTTACAAAAAAAATTTACTTAAAAAATAAATGTAGATCTAAATCCATTTTTATACTATTATAATTAATGGGAAACTTATGCTTAGTAATAATAATAAGGCTAGTCTTCGAGTCCAAAGATTAGTGAGGAATGCAGTATTTCCCGTGGCTGCGCAGCCCCAGCTGAGACCTACATATTTTGCTACATCAAGGGCTAACATAACCATTGTCCGCAGGTGGTCGATTTAGATTTTTCTTTTCACAGTCTGCGTTTGTCCTCGGTAGCAGACTTTCTTTTGGTCTCAAATGTGTATCCCGCGGCCTTCGTGAGTGACCTTTAGCTGTCTCGTTCTGAGGCCGCATGCAACCAGGTGCTCTCTTCTATGTCAGCCAATGAAAGTTGACGCCTAAGCTGGTCTTTGAAGCGTTTCCGTGGGGCGCCTCTGTTACGTCGACCACCTTTTAGCTCACCAAAAAAAGACTGCCTTTGGCACACGTTAGTCTTCCATACGGGATACGTGCCCTACCCAGCGTAACTGTCGGACCAAAAGAAGTCCCTCTATACTGTCCATACCGGCGTTCGCAAGGACATCGCTGTTTGTAGTGCGGTCTTGCCACCGTATGTCCATGATGGAGCGCAAACATCTTTGGTGGAAGCGCTCAAGAAGTCTTGAATGTTTCCTGTATAGTGTCCATGTCTCAGAGCCATACAGAAGGGTTGAGAGAACCACTGCCTGGTAGATACTGATTTTGTAGGCGGGCGAAGCGATCTGTTCCGCCACACTCTCGCCTGTGAAAACGTTCAAAAGCGCTACTGGCCCTGGCCAGACGGTTATCAACTTCCCTTGAAAGTGAAGCTTCATTTGACACTATACTACCTAGACATGTGAAGTGGTCTACCACGTAAAGGGGCTGTCCGTTAACAGTTATCCTTGGGGCTAAGTATGTTTTATTGGGTTATTTCTGGAACATGATTTCTGTTTCCCGAGGTTTATAGATAGACCGAATAAGGCGGCAGCGTATGCAAATTCGTTTACCGCGTTCTGGAGGTCATATTCATAGTGAGCTAGCAGGGTGCAATCATCAACATAGAGAAGCTCCATTATGACCATCTCCTTTGTTTATGTATGTTTCACCCCAATCCTCTCCCCCCGCCCGCTCCCGCAGTTTCACCCCCATTCTCTCCTCCCCGCTCTCTCCCGCAGTTTCACCCCATCCTCCCCCTCCCCCGACCACTCCCCCCAGTTTCACCCCCGCCAGCTCCCGCAGTCTCACCATCATCCTCTCCCTCCCCCCGCTCCCCCCAGTTTCACTCCAATCCTCCCCCCCCGCCCGCTCCTGCAGTTTCACCATCATCCTCTCCCCCCCCCGCCCGCTCCCGCAGTTTCACCCCCAATCTCTACCCCGAGCCCGCAGTTTCACCATCATCCTCTCCCTCCTCCCGCCCGCTCGCCCAGTTTCACCCCAGCCCGCTCCCGCAGTCTCACCATCATCCTCTCCCTCCCCTCGCCCGCTCCCCCCAGTTTCACTCCAATCCTCCCCCCCCCGCCCGCTCCCGCAGTTTCACCATCATCCTCTCCCCCCCGCCCGCTCACGCAGTTTCACCCCCATTCTCTACCCCCCGCCCGCAGTTTCACCATCATCCTCTCCCTCCTCCCGCCCGCTCGCCCAGTTTCACCCCAGCCCGCTCCCGCAGTCTCTCCATCATCCTCTCCCTCCCCTCGCCCTCTCCCGCAGTTTCACCCCAATCCTCTCCCCCTTCCGCCCGCTTCCGCAGTTTCACCCCCATCCTCTCCTTTCGCCCGCTCCCGCAGTTTCACCCCCATCCTCTCCCCCCCTCTCTCCCGCAGTTTCACCCCCATCCTCTCCCCCCGCTCTCTCCCGCAGTTTCACCCCATCCTCTCCCCCTTCCGCCCGCTCCCGCAGTTTCACCCCCATCCTCTCCCCCTTCCGCCCGCTCCCGCAGTTTCACCCCATCCTCTCCCCCTTCCGCCCGCTCCCGCAGTTTCACCCCCATCCTCTCCCCCCGCTCTCTCCCGCAGTTTCACCCCCATCCTCTCCCCCCCGCAGTTTCACCCCCATCCTCTCCCCCTTCCACCCGCTCCCGCAGTTTCACCCCCATCCTCTCTCCCCCGCCCGCTCCCGCAGTTTCACCCCATCCTCTCCCCCTTCCGCCCGCTCCCGCAGTTTCACCCCCATCCTCTCCCCCCCAGCCCGCTCCCGCAGTTTCACCCCCATCCTCTCCCCCCGCTCTCTCCCGCAGTTTCACCCCCATCCTCTCCCCCTTCCGCCCGCTCCCACAGTTTCACCCCCATCCTCTCCCCCGCCCGCTCGAGCAGTTTAAGCCCCCATACTCTCCCCCCGCAGTTTCACCCCCATCCTCTCCCCCCGCCCGCTCCCGCAGTTTCACCCCCATCCTCTCCCCCCGCTCTCTTCCGTAGTTTCACCCCCATCCTCTCCCCTTCCGCCCGCTCCCGCAGTTTCACCCCCATCCTCTCCCCCCCCAGCCCGCTCCCGCAGTTTCACCCCCATCCTCTCCCCCCGCTCTCTCCCGCAGTTTCACCCCCATCCTCTCCCCCTTCCGCCCGCTCCCACAGTTTCACCCCCATCCTCTCCCCCGCCCGCTCCCGCAGTTTAAGCCCCCATACTCTCCCCCCGCAGTTTCACCCCCATCCTCTCCCCCCGCCCGCTCCCGCAGTTTCACCCCCATCCTCTCCCCCCGCTCTCTCCCGCAGTTTCACCCCCATCCTCTCCCCTTCCGCCCGCTCCCGCAGTTTCACCCCCATCCTCTCCCCCCCGCCGGCTCCCGCAGTTTCACCCCCATCCTCTCCCCCCCGCCCGCTCCCGCAGTTTCACCCCCATCCTCTCCCCCCGCTCTCTCCCGCAGTTTCACCCCTATCCTCTCCCCCTTCCGCCCGCTCCCGCAGTTTCACCCCCATCCTCTCCCCCCCCAGCCCGCTCCCGCAGTTTCACCCCCATCCTCTCCCCCCGCTCTCTCCCGCAGTTTCACCCCCATCCTCTCCCCCTTCCGCCCGCTCCCGCAGTTTCACCCCCATCCTCTCCCCCCGCTCTCTCCCGCAGTTTCACCCCCATCCTCTCCCCCCGCTCTCTCCCGCAGTTTCACCCCCATCCTCTCCCCCCGCCCGCTCCCGCAGTTTAACCCCCATCCTCTCCCCCCGCTCTCTCCCGCAGTTTCACCCCCATCCTCTCCCCTTCCGCCCGCTCCCGCAGTTTCACCCCCATCCTCTCCCCCCCCCGCCCGCTCCCGCAGTTTCACCCCCATCCTCTCCCCCCCGCCCGCTCTCGCAGTTTCACCCCCATCCTCTCCCCCCGCTCTCTCCCGCAGTTTCACCCCCATCCTCTCCCCCTTCCGCCCGCTCCAGCAGTTTCACCCCCATCCTCTCCCCCCCCCGCCCGCTCCCGCAGTTTCACCCCCATTTTCACCCCCCGCTTTCTCCCGCAGTTTCACCCCCATCCTCTCCCCCCCGCCCGCTTCCGCAGTTTCACCCCCATTCTCTCCCCCCGCTCTCTCCCGCAGTTTCACCCCATCCTCTCCCTCTCCCGGCCGCTCCCTCCAGTTTCACCCCCATCCTCTCCCCCCCGCCCGCTTCCGCAGTTTCACCCCCATTCTCTCCCCCCGCTCTCACCATCATCCTCTCCCTCCCCCCGCTTCCCCCAGTTTCACTCCAATCCTCCCCCCCCCGCCCGCTCCCGCAGTTTCACCCCCATTCTCTACCCCCCTCCCACAGTCTCACCATCATCCTCTCCCTCCCCCCGCCCGCTCCTGCAGTTTCACCCCAATCCTCTCCCCCAAACCGCTCCTGCAGTTTCACCCCAATCCTCTCACTCCCCCCGCCCGCTCCCCCCAGTTTCACCCCCGCTCGCTCCCGCAGTTTCACCATCATTCTCTCCCTCCCCCCCCCCCCCCGCCCGCTCCCCCCAGTTTCACCCCCGCTCGCTACCGCAGTCTCACAATCATTCTCTCCCCCCCCCCCCGCCCGCTCCCGCAGTTTCACCCCCATCCTCTCCCCCCCCCCCGCCCGCTCCCCCCAGTTTAACCCCCGCAGTTTCACCATCATTCTCTCCCCCCCGCCCGCTCCCCCCAGTTTCACCCCCGCTCGCTCCCGCAGTTTCACCATCATTCTCTCCCCCCCCGCCCGCTCCCCCCAGTTTCACCCCCGCTCGCTCCCGCAGTCTTACCATCATTCTCTCCCCCCCGCCCGCTCCCCCGGTTTCACCCCCGCCCGCTCCCGCAGTTTCACCATCATTCTCTCCCCCCCCGCCCGCTCCCCCAGGTTAACCCCCGCTCGCTCCTGCAGTTTTACCATCATCCTCCCCCCCCGCCCGCTCCCCCCAGTTTCAACCCCGCTCGCTCCCGCAGTCTCACCATCATTCTCTCCCCCCCCCGCTCCCCACAGTTTCACCCCCGCTCGCTCACGCAGTCTCACCATCATTCTCTCCCCCCCCCCCCCGCCCGCTCCACCCAGTTTCACCCCCGCTCGCTCCCGCAGTTTCACCATCTTTCTCTCCCCCCCCCCCGCCCGCTCCCCCCAGTTTGACCCCCGCTCGCTCCCGCAGTCTCACCATCATTCTTTCCCCCCCCCCCCCGCCCGCTCCCCACAGTTTCACCCCCTCTCGCTCCCGCATTCTCACCATCATTCTTTCCCCCCCCCCCCGCCCGCTCCCCACAGTTTCACCCCCTCTCGCTCCCGCAGTCTCACCATCATTCTCTCCCCCCCCCCGCCCGCTCCCCACAGTTTCACCCCCGCTCGCTCCCGCAGTCTCACCATCATTCTCTCCCCCCCCCCCGCCCGCTCCCCCCAGTTTCACCCCCGCTCGCTCCCGCAGTCTCACCATCATTCTCTTCCCCCCCCCCCGCCCGCTCCCCCAGTTTCACCCCCGCCCGCTCCCGCAGTTTCACCATCATCCTCCCCCCCCCCGCCCGCTCCCCCCAGTTTCACCCCCGCTCGCTCCCGCATTCTCACCATCATTCCCTCCGAACCGCCCGCTCCCCACAGTTTCACCCCCGCTCGCTCCCGCAGTCTCACCATCATTCTCTCCCCCCCCCCCGCCCGCTCCCCACAGTTTCACCCCCGCTCGCTCCCGCAGTCTCACCATTATTCTCTCCCCCCCGCCCGCTCCCCCCAGTTTCACCCCCGCTCGCTCCCGCAGTTTCACCATGTTTCTCTCCCCCCCCCCCCGCCCTCTCCCCCCAGTTTCACCCCCGCAGTCTCACCATCATTCTCTTCCCCCCCCCCCGCCCGCTCCCCACAGTTTCACCCCCTCTCGCTCCCGCAGTCTCACCATCATTCTCTCCCCCCCCCCCGCCCGCTCCCCACAGTTTCACCCCCGCTCGCTCCCACAGTCTCACCATCATTCTCTCCCCCCCCGCCCGCTCCCCCCAGTTTCACCCCCGCTCGCTCCCGCATTCTCACCATCATTCTCTCCCCCCCCCCCGCCCGCTCCCCACAGTTTCACCCCCGCTCGCTCCCGCAGTCTCACCATCATTCTTTCCCCCCCCCCCTTCCGCTCCCCTCAGTTTCACCCCCGCTCGCTCCCGCAGTCTCACCATCATTCTCTCCCCCCCCCCCGCCCGCTCCCCCAGTTTCACCCCCGCAGTTTCACCATCATTCTCTCCCCCCCCCCCCGCCCGCTCCCCCCAGTTTCACCCCCGCTCGCTCCCGCAGTTTCACCATCATTCTCTCCCCCCCCCCCCCCCCGCCCGCTCCCCCCAGTTTCATCCCCGCTCGCTTACGCAGTCTCACCATCATTCTCTCCCCCCCCCCCCCCGCCCGCTCCCGCAGTTTCACCCCCATCCTCTTCCCCTCCCGCTCCAGCAGTTTTACCCCAATCCTCACCCCCCCCCCCGCCCGCTCCCGCAGTTTCACCCCCATCTTCTTCACCCTACCCCCGTCTGCTCCCGCAGTTTCACCATCATCCTCTCCCCCCCCCCGCCCGCTCCCGCAGTTTCACCATCATCCTCTCCACACCCCACACCCCGCCTGCAGTTTCACCCATTTCAGCTTCAGTGACCACATTCCTTTACTCTAGTGACCTAGTCTAGAGGCTAGATTAGAGACAGTCATTGTACCTGGTATATATCTATCAAAAGAATAAATATTTATGACATTCTTTTCTATAAGGACATAAGCTGTTTATAGCGTGTTCTATATACTATGCAACAAGCCACATAACACACAACAATTATTTCAACTTTGTTGAAAAATATTACAAGTTGTCAGCACCTTAAATCTTAATCAAAACATTTAAAATATAGAGTCATTTATCTATACAATAATCCCATCATATCTATTTAAATTCACTTTTTATAGCATAAAAATGGGTACCTAGATTTACGCTTTTTCGTGTTATTACTGTCATTACTACTGTCATTACTATTATAATTATTAGTATTTAGATCTAAATTATTCAAAATAAATCTATTATTGTCAGTATGCCAGGTGTATATTGTATATCGAGATTGACTAGATCTAAACTTTTATCTCTAGATTTAGACTCGAGATCTATATATATATATCTAGATCTAACTTATCTGAGCTTATGATAAATAAAAAGAAAGGAAATGGTAGATCTAGAATCTACATCAAATAATCATCCACTGTGGGCATTTTTGCCCATTTTCTTTTTTTTTTTTAGTATTATTTATCACACCCACCACAATCAATGAGTTAATAAGTACTTGTGACAAAATAGGTATAAGTATTTGATATCTATACAAGAGATCCCACCAAAGCTTTGTCAATTATGTCAGTCTATGAAATGCCACAAAATATTCAAAAATATTAAACCACTCAAAGGAAATGTCTTTAAAAAAAATATCCTACAAAATAATGAATGGAGTGATCGTTAAATGAACTTGTGTGTTACCCGTGCTTGTAATCGTGCTAGTATTTGTAATCGTGTTCGCATTATCGTAGTCTGTGAATCGTGACCAGTCTGTACTGTGTTATTGTGTGTATCAGTCGTGTTGTATTGAAATAAAGCCTTGTTTCTAAGGTTAGGAATTGATTTAGTATATTACAATTTATTTCAATAAAACCATTCTTAAATGGACAAGTGTTTGCGTCCCAGTAGACTGGATGCTGATCCTAGTTCAACTAATGCTTCAGTTACATGGAAACATTGGATTTCTTGTTTTGACAGATTCGCAACGAAGTTAGGGGCTAGTGAAAGCGAACAGTTTGATCTGCTATGCAACTTTGTGTCTCCATCCTTATATCAGTATATTTCTACCTGTTCTAAATACTCAGAAGCAAAATCTATTCTTGAGAATTTATTTGTGAAGGCCCCTAATGAAACATTGGCCAGACATTTGCTTGCAACTTGCAAACAAGAAGTCGATCAAAGTCTTGATCAATTTGTACACAAGCTGAGAGTGATGGCCAGAGATTGTCAGTTCCGAGCTGTTAGTGCTGACAAAAATGAAGAGGACGCCATTCGCGATGCCTTCGTTAGCGGCATGCGTTCAAGTGTAATTAGACAGAGGCTACTTGAGAAAAGATCCCTTGACTTGAAAATGGCTTTAAATATTGTCAAGACACTCGACATGGCCGAAAAAGAATCCAGTTCGTTTAGTGCTCCTTCTCAGTTGGTAGAGTCATCTCTTTCGTCATCGGCAATCTCAACTGAAGAAATGGTGGACTCAGAAACAATCGCAACAGTGAATACTAAATGCTTCTTTTGCGGAGGTAGTCGGCATCTCAGAGCGAAATGCCCTGCCAAAGACTGCATGTGTCATTCTTGCGGGAAGGTTTGCAGGTCTCGCAACACACCTATAACCAAAACAAAAGTCAAAACATCTCCTAGCTACGAGATTAAAAGACAATCTTGTAGAGATTGTAGCTGCATTAAGGACTCTACACTTCTAACATCACTAATTGCTACTTCGTCTGTACCTGGTTTAACTAAATCAACAGTACACATCTCTGTAAATGGCGTGAACCTAAAAGCCCTAATTGATACAGGTAGCGGGGAAAGCTACATTTTTTCAAACATACCAAGAGAGTATGATTGGTCAGTGACACGTTCAAAGCACAAAATTTCTATGGCGTCATCTCAACTGTCAAGCGTCACAAGAGGCCACATGTTTGCATCGCTAAAATACAAAGGGCAAGTTTACAATCAATTAAAACTTTCGTTACTAGATGAACTTTGCACTGATGTAGTGCTTGGGTTGGATTTTCTCGCATTACACAAAGAACTGATAATTCCATTCAACGGTGGTCGACCTGCATTTCATGTTTGCTCGCTCAATGCTGTTAAGGAAGAGGCACCACACTTTTTTGCAAATTAATCCCCTGACTGCAGACCTATTGCTACTAAATATCGTCGTTACTCCTTCCAAGACACACAATTTATCAAAGCTGAAGTTGAGAAATTGATACGAAACGGTATCATTGAACCTTCCAAATCACGACCAATGAGCGGCACAAAAAGCGAATGGTCGTTGATTATAGCCAAAGTATAAATAGATTTACTTACCTGGACGCTTACCCAATGCCAAGAGTGGATGAAACGGTGGAGAAAATTTCCAGGTATGAAACCTTTAGCACATTGGATCTGGAGAGTGCTTATCACAAAATACCCATCCAACAGAGCGAAAAGAAATACACAGCTTTCGAAGTTTGCGGCAAACTCTACCAGTTTTGCAGAATACCCTTTGGGGTCACTAACGGTGTAGCTTGCTTCCAGAAAACCATAGACACTATTATAGAAAAAGAAAAGTTGTCTGACACGTTTGCCCATGTCGACATTGTAACAATATGTGGTACAGATGTAGACTCTCATAACAAAAATCTGTTGCGTTTTCAGAAGGTAGCTCTGGAATACGGAATAACTTTCAACGAAAGTAAAAGTGTATTTGCTACTAAGAAGGTAAAGCTGCTTGGATATGAAATATCCAAAGGACATTTGAAGCCGGACCCTGATAGATTTCAAGCTCTGCGAGATTTGCCACTTCCAAAAGATCTGAAGTCTCAGAAAAGGATTGTAGAACTTTTGGCATATTATGCTCACTGGATACCCAATTTCTCCGACAAAATGTATCCTATAATGAAAAATCTAATTTTTCCTGTACCTACAGAAGTAAAAACAGCGTTGGAAGACTTGAAACAAGAATTGCAGAAAACAGCAATTTTCACCATAAAGTATGACCATCCTCTAATTGTTAAAACAGACGCTTCTAAGATCGCAGTAGCAGCCACTTTAAATCAGGATGGAAGATTTATTGCATTCTTCTCTAGAACTCTTTCACCTAGTGAAAGGCATCAATCTGCCATAGAGAAAGAAGCAACTGCAATAATTGAAGCTATACGCAAATGGAAGCATTATTTGTGTGGCAATCATTTTACCCTTATTACGGACCAGCAGTCTATTTCATACATATTTAAAGACACTCATGACAAGAAAATTAAAAACGATAAGATACAAAGGTGGAAATTGGAACTGCAGGCTTCAAGTTTGATATACAGTATAGACCTGGGAACGCCAACACAGCAGCAGACACCTTGTCTAGAGGGCACTGTGCAACCATGACGAAACAAAGTAGCCTGAAGACGTACCCTGGCATCCAGGTGTCACTAGACTTCTACATTATGTCAGGTCAAAGAACTTACCCTTCTCTGTTGAAGAGGTCAGACAGACCATTCAACAATGCAGAACCTGCAATAGAATTAAACCGCAATTCTATAAGGAATTTGCAGGTACGCTCATAAAGACCACATAGCCGTTTGAAAGAATTAGTGTGACTTTAAAGGTCCTTTGCCATCAGCTACTGGGAACAAGTATTTATTAACAATGATTGACGAATATTCGCGGTTTCCATTCGCTTTTCCCTGTCCTGATATGACATCTAAGACAGTGATAAAGTGCTTCGAAAAGTTATTTTTCCTCTTAGGAACACCCAGTTACATTCACTCTGATCGTTTCACATCATTTATGTCTATAGAAACTACAGAATATCTACATTCTAAGGGCATAGCCACTAGCAGGACAACGCCCTACAATGCCAAAGGAAATGGGCAAATAGAAAAGCTGAATAAAACATTGTGGCAGGCTATTTTATTAGCATTGGACTCAGGGAAGTTGGAACTATCGCAGTGGGAATCTGTGTTGCCCCAGGCACTTCATTCAATTCGATCATTACTGTGTACTTCTACTAATAAAACTCCACACGAACGGATCTTGTAAATTCAACAGAAGATCGCCAACGGAAACATCCTTGCCTACTTGGCTACAGAACCCAGGGAAAGTATTACTAAAATCACCTGTAAGATCTTCAAAATTTGACCCATTGGTACAAGAGGTTGAACTTATTAGCTGCGACCCACAGTACGCCCATATACGATTTCCAAACGGCCGGGAAGAGACAGTGTCGCTTAGGCACCTGGTGCCGAAGAAAAGTTCCACGAACGACTATTTCGAACCAGAGAACGGTATTCTGCCTCAAGAGGTCGGTGACTCTTTGGATCTCTCACCAGGGAGTCGCTACGTGCCTGAAACTATCAGTAATTCACAGAGTCCCACCCCAATGATGTACAACAAGCCAGAAGTCATCAGTAACTCACAGGGGGGCCACCCAATGCCAGAGGCCAATATTGACTCGAGTCCCGTACATGACAGTTACGACTTGCAAGGAGAAAAGTCAACGCCAGAGACACCTCCGGATCCTTCCCTTCATACGCATGGTTATAATCTAAGACCCAAAAGGAAATAAAGGAGGGGTGAATGGAGTGATCGTTAAATGAACGTGTGTGTTACCCGTGCTTGTAATCGTGCTAGTATTTGTAATCGTGTTCGCATTATCGTAGTCTGTGAATCGTGACCAGTCTGTAATGTGTTATCTTATCTTATATAATACAGACGTTACTTCAAAAAAGAAGATGATTACGTCCTACGCGTCATGCATTTAGTCATGCATATTAACCAATGACTTAAATTCTGCCAAGTCACTGGTTTTTCTGGCTAGCTCAGGCAACCCATTCCATGCTCTAATAGCACTAGGGAAGAAGGAGTATTTGTACAAATTTGTCCTAGCATATGGGACGAGGAATGTGCCTTTATTTTTGTGTCTTTCAGAGTATTTTATTAGATTTTGTTTTTGTATTTGAAGATTATGGTTCAGTGTTTTATGTATAATTGCTACTTTACTTTTGAGTCTTCTGTCCTGAAGGCTTCCTAAATTTAGTGATTTTACTAATGGTGTTACTCTAGTCAAATGTGAATATTCGTTTGTTATGAATCTCACTGCTCTATTTTGTGTCTGTTCTAGTTTCTTAATGTTTTCTTGAGTTGAGGGGTCCCAAACGGTGGATGCATATTCTATTATTGGCCTAACCAAGGTTAAATAACATTTTAGTTTTATGTTCTTATTTGATTTATAGAAATTTCTTTTAATAAAGCCTAATGCTTTGTTTGATTTTTTTTATAGTTTCATCAATATGTGGATTCCATGACAGTTTTTCATTTATTATAACACCTAGGTATTTTGCGTTTTTAGTCTGTGTTACTGGTTTGCCATGAATAAGATAAGTGAAATTAATTTGTTTTAATTTTTTTGTTACTCTTAACAACTGACATTTTTCTGGGTGGAAAGACATGCTCCAATTTGATTCCCATTTCTGTAATTCATCTAATTCTCTTTGTAAAATATCTGTATCTTGTATTGTTTTTATTGTTCTATATATTATGCAATCGTCTGCAAATAATCTGACTTTTGTTCCTGAACTAATGCAATTTGGTAAATCATTTATGTAAATTAAAAATAGTAGTGGACCCAAGACTGTTCCTGTTATTGGTGTTGATTTAGAGCCATTTATTATTACAGTTTGTTCTCTCCCTATCAGAAAATCTTTAATCCACTGATGCAGTGGACCATTAATGCCGAAATATTTTAATTTTTTAAGCAAACTATGGTGGTGAACTTTGTCAAAAGCCTTGGAAAAATCTAGTAAGATAGCATCTATTTGTTCACTATTATCTAAACCTTTTGAAAAATCATCAATTAGTCCTATTAGTTGTGTTTCACATGATCTATATTTCCTAAAGCCATGTTGGTATGGGGTGAGGACATTATGTTTGTCTAAGTGGTTTATGATGTTGCTACATATTATGTGTTCTAGGATTTTACATGTGATGCTGGTAAGTAATACTGGTCTGTAGTTTCCTGGATCAGATTTTTCTCCTTTTTTAAATAGGGGGGTGACATTAGCTTCTTTCCAGTCCTTTGGTACTCTGCCCTGGTTAAGCGATGCCTGAAAGAGTATTTTGAACACTATGGCTAGCTCATTGCTTAGTTCTTTGAGTAATCTAGCTGGAATACCATCAGGTCCAATCTCTTTATTTGGTTTGGTGTTGGCTAATAGTTTTTGAATTCCATTTTCTTGTACTACTAAATCTTCTATGTTGTCTACTTGGTTCAAATTAAGAATTATGTCTTTGTCTCCTGTTATTGTGTGTATCAGTCGTGTTTTATTGAAACAAAGCCTTGTTTCTAAGGTTATGAATTGATTTAGTATATTACAATATACATTCAACACACACACACCAGGATTTAGCATTGCAGTTTAATGCATCAGTTATGTTGCGATATTTACATCATATACAAATTCTAAGCTTTAAATGAATTTTTCGGGGTGTATATTTGGTGCATTTTGTTTGTTTAACTAGAGACTATTTATTTTACATACTCATTTCTACAGGCCCCCTTTGTGAACAAGACACAAACGAATGTGCTGGCACCAATCTTTGTAGAAATGGTGGCACATGCAGCAACACTATAGGCTCCTACATTTGTAGCTGTGTCAGTGGTTATGAGGGGAGACAATGTGAGCGTAACCATGATGACTGTGAATCAAGTAAGCTACAAAGCACTTATCATTACAGATCGGAGGAACTCTCACATTCTAGAAACTAAGATTGTCACAATTTGTATTAAATGAAGATTTTTACTAGACAGCAATTTTTTTGTTTGTTATTTAAACTTAAATTGTAATGAAGATACATTTAAAAAAAAACAATATTTGTTTACTTTGTACATTTCCTGCTTGGTAATTTGCTATGCTTACACTACTATAGGTCTTTGTTAGAATGGTGGCACCTGTGTGGATGGTATAGCCAACTACACTTGCAGCTGTGTTAGTGGATTTGGTGGCAATCACTGTGAGAATGACATAGATGAATGCGCGTCCAATCCTTGTATCAACAATGGAACTTGCGCTAATTACGTGGACTCTTTCACCTGCACTTGTAAGCCTGGCTTCAGTGGCACTTCCTGTCACATCAACGATAATGACTGCTCCAAGAGGTATATCTCATTCAATGCCTATTTCATGGTCGAAAGGCTAAGTACGCTTGAATTTGTCTTGGTTTGGCTACATATGAAGGGGACTCGAGGTTCGACACCAGACTCGAGCACAGTTCTATTTACTGAGTGCCTAAAGGCAGCACGGAAAACCTTCTCCCAGATACCCCTCCCCCACTGGTTCAAAAAATGAGATTGGACCAGAGCGCTCTGAACATGCTATCAGCGTGAAAGTAGCGCTACACAAAAGCTATCATCTATTTATTTTATTTTACATATTTTTGTTTAAAACATAATGTTTTCTAAACACATCAGAGAGTACTAATGTTCTGCAATAATTTTACTTCCACAATAAAGAATATTGTTGTTTTTTTTTAAATATTTTCCTTTAAATATACATATATATACATAAAATAGATGATAAATAAATAATTTCTAGAATTCTCTCTAAGGAATCTCTGAATTACATATATTGATAATAGAAATATTTTTTATCTTATATTATCCATTTCAAACTCTAATCCCTCTATGGAAGACAGAATAATATTGTGGTTATCCACCCAATTTTTCATAAAACCTACAATTAATAATCTAGATGTTGGCTTCTGTGGTTGAAGATATTTGCATTAAAGTTTTAAATGTCACAATATAGGAGTTTTGTGATCATGCACATTTTTAAAAGTCTTGAAAGTTTGAAAATCAGTGCTTTAAGGTGCCAGTCTAGAAAATAAATAATAAGAGTCCACCGCTAATTTGATTGCACATCTATTTAGACATTTGTAGGCACAGTGGCTGAGTGGTTAATCACTTGGCTTCTGAACCTGGGGTCCTGAGTTCGAATCTTGTTGAAGACTGGGATTTTGAAATTCGGGATTTTTAGGGTACCCCTGAGTCCACCCAGCTCTAATGGTTACCTGACTTTAGTTAGTGATAACAAAGACGGTTTGTCGTTGTGCTGGCCACATGACACCCTGCTCATTACCCTTGGCCAAAGAAACAGATGACCTTAACATCATCTGCCCTCACAGATCGCAAGGTCTGAAAGGGGGACTTCACATTACATACTTACTATTCAGACATTCTCTTTCTCTTCTTCGCAGTTTGTGCCTGAACAAAGGCAAGTGCATAGACCGAGTGAATGGTTTCACCTGTAAGTGTGCCAAGGGCTACACAGGTAAATACTGTCAGCAGAGGATCGACCCTTGGGACTCCAACCCCTGCATGAATGGTAGCTTCTGTTACAACCAAGGCAGCACCTATGTCTGCAATTGTCCCTATGGATACACTGGCCCCAGATGTGAGGTAATTGCTTTTTGTATTTGCTATTTAAAATGACAGTCTGTTAAAACATTCTAACATTTTTGTTCCACTCTTGGAAAAAGGAAATTATTTTCCATGCATCCTTAAAATTTGTATGATCTATTTCGGTGTCAGTGAAGCTAAGCAATTGCATGCTGAAAAAAAAAAAACCCTAACCATTAGGTTTTATTATGAATTGTATTTTGTTGAGTTATGCCCCCTGAGTTCTGAATTAATTGCATGCCATAAGTTGGAACATGAAAAAGTGGTCTTCAGTTTTAAAGTGAAAAACAAAAGATCTGTCCTTAACATTGTTTATGTAAAAATATTTAAAACAAATTACGACAAGCTTACAGGGGGAAGCCACACTTGTGTAAAAGAACTTAAAAGTAGAAACATTTCTGTCAAACTGCGGAGTGCAAGTCTCAATGAAATATTAAGATTTTCTGAGCTAATTATGTTACCATTCCTTGGAAACTAAAACAAATATTTCCAGAGCTTTGTTGACTGGTGTACCCAGAAGCCATTCCAGAATCAGGCCACCTGTAAATAGATAGCCAACAACTTCAAATATTCATGTCCTGATGGCTGGACAGGCAGGTTGTGTGATGTCCGTTCAGTATTCTGCCACAGAGCTGCAGCTCTTAAAGGTAAATAAAAATTAAACCATCTGAAAAAAAATATTACTTTTACTGATCCTCATTTATTTGACGATACCATTGTTGATTTGACCTCATTAAATTAATGTTTGATTTTTATAAACTTTGCTCCGTATTATTTATATGCTAGGACAAATTTGTACAAATGCTCCTTCTTCCCTAGTGCTATTAGAACATGGAATGGGTTACCTGAGCTAGCCAGGAAAACCACTGACTTGGCAGAATTTAAGTCATTATCTTATCTTATCTTATATAATATTTGGTTAATTGGTTAATATGCATGACTAAATGCATGACACGTAGGACGTAATCATCTTCTTTTTTGAAATAACGTCTGCATTATAAAAGATAAGATAAGAATGCATTTACCTTTAACCTTAAACCAAATAAAAAACTCTTTCTGATAACAAACGAGAAAGTTATTCAAAAACGTTATAACATGGTAAAATACTGAGAATATGAATTCCATCGGAACGTTGAAAATAATTTCGTAGAGCGAGTTAAAAAGCTAACATTTATACTTTTGGTATCATGTTCAATCTCCGACAACAGTAATTTCCCCTTAGTTGCTTAAAACTATTTGTTTACAAATATGAGTTAAAAGTATTGTAATAACTTAAGTGAGGCTACTCAAAGAGACATATACGTTTATTTACACGGAGACATGACAAACACAAAGGACATCTGCCCTGAGTACAGCATCTTCATCTCGGCTCTAGACTTGTGCAGAAATCGTTCTTCTTTCTAATGTAAATATCCTTCCTAGTCTGGTTTCTAGAAGTGCGAACCTTCTGCACTATCTTGAACGGCGGCGGTGCGCATAGCAGTTATAACAGTATATTGTTTGAAGATACATAACTGTAACATAACACTATAGATGTGTTAAATATACAAATTTAGCTTTGGGCTGTATACAGTTTATCTACATCTTTAGAATTATTGATAACTAAATTGCATGATTTTAATGTTTTTTATTGTACAGGTGTTTCAGTGAGGAAATTGTGTAAAAATGGTGGAACCTGTAAAAACAAGAATAAATCCCATGTGTGTCATTGTGCTAAAGGTTTCCAAGGTTCCTACTGCGAGTCAAAGATCAATGAATGCCTCTCAGAACTATGTATGAATAGTGCCACTTGTACAGATTTAGTTGGCGGATATTATTGTCTGTGTGCCAAAGGATTTCTGGTGACTTTTTTTTTCATTTCAGGGGAAAAGACATGTTTGTTAGAAGTAAAATTTTATAGATAGCGCAGTTTCTAATGGTTAAACTTGTTCAACTTATTTCATTTTTGTTTTTTTGTGAATAACATTTCAACATTTAGGATTATTATTTCCCACAACATCTGCTGGGGAAGCGGTGGCTGAGTGGTTAAGCATTGGCTTCAGAACCTGGGGTCCTGGGTTCAAATCTTGGTGAAAACTGGGATTCTGAATTTCTGTATTTTCAGGGCGCTCCTGAGTCTACCCAACTCTAACGGGTACCTGACTTAAGTTGGGGAAAGTAAAGGCAGTCGTTCGTTGTGCTGGCTACATGACACCCTGCTTGTTAACCGTTGGCCAAAGAAAAAGATGAACTTAACATCAGCTGCCCAATAGATAGCAAGGTTTCAAAGGGGAAACTTTTACTTTTTTTTTTTTACATCATCTGCTGGGTGACAGGAAATGGAAATAGACATTGTGATGGCAATGTTAAGTGCATACCTTATGACTAGGCCTTCAAATAATGACCAAAGAAAGATATTTATCAACAAGTTTTCTAACATGCTCTCTAAATCCACCTTTGGTCTCATCAAAGTAAGAAAAAAAAAAAGAATTTAATTTTAAGCTGAAATTCATACCAAAATTCTGTTGCCAATGCTAGCATTTGTTTCCAGAATTTAGAATCAAGAATAATTGGGGACATTTTTTATTATAGAGTTTGTAGAAATGTGGAAATGTGTCATTTTGATGACATATTTTGTTCATCTCTCAGGGTGTAAGCTGTGTGATGAATTTAGAGGATTGTGCCAACCATCCTTGTGCCAACGGAGGCATCTGCCATTACCTGATAGATGACTTCCACTGCTTCTGTCCACCGGGCACTGCCGGGCTACTTTGTGAAGTGAATGTAAATGAATGTCTACTCAACACCTGCCACAATGGGGGCACCTGCATTGATAAGGTTTGTCCTGTCTATATGGTTATAAGATTTAAAATATTTCACTTGTAAGTAAGTAGTTCCCCTTTCAGACTTTGCTATCTATAGGGCAGATGATGTTAAGTTCATCTGTTTCTTTGGTCAATGGTTAACGAGCAGGGTGTCATGTGGCTAGGATAACAAGCATTGGCCTTTACTTTTCCCCAACTAATGTCAGGTACCCATTAGTGGACTCAGAGGCGCCCAAAGATCCTGAAATTAAAAATTCCAGTCTTCACCAATATTTGAACCTGGGACCACGGTTTAGGAAGCCAGTCGCTTTATCACTCAGCCACCGCGCCTCATTTTTACATGTAAAACAGTCATGGACTATCTGATAATTAAAATAACTGCAAGCTGGTTTCAAATAAATTGTTACTTTTTAATAAATACACATCTAAAGAACTAGCTGGTTACTCTGAATGAGTTTAAAAAAAAAATATTCTTAATATGTCAGGGAATGAAGAATACTTCAGTGGCTTGACTAACAGTGACATTTTCTTACAGGTGAATGGTTTTGAATGCATCTGTCCACCTGGATTTGTAGGAAAGAGATGCGAGGGAGATGTCAATGAGTGCTGGTCCAATCCATGTGACCCACATGGTACTCGGGACTGTGTCCAGCTCATTAACAACTACCGATGTGACTGTAAGCCAGGATGGACAGGTGTGGAAAGACTTATTTTTGCTGAAACAATGTTGACTCTTAATTGAATACAATTCTTTTGCTTGGAGATCTTCTTGCGCTGAGATCAGTCTAAATGCTCAACTATGTTCTTTATCTAATAGTTAAAAATTGTAACATGTGGGTTACCTGTGCCCAGAGTCCTTGTGAACATGGTGGCACCTGCAAAGACACCAAGAATGGAGCGACTTGTACCTGTGCACGTGTAAGATCGCATTTACATTTTTTTGTGTATTCATCTAATTCATTAATTGAATATTTTTTAAATGTTTGATTGTAATAACATAAAGATATCTATATAAACATTGTAATAACTTCAAACTTGATTTCATTTCATTTCTTTCTTAAACCCTTAATAATCCTGTTTATCTGAGTAAAAGAATTATTTTGTAAATTTGTTGCTCTCTCTGTGATTGCTATTAAATTCTCCAGGGCTATACTGGTCAGTTCTGTCATGTCCAGACGCCTGTTTGTGATCCTAACCCTTGCCGCAACCAAGGAACCTGCACAGTGACTGCCAGTGGTTACTCCTGCTTGTGTCCAAGAGGCTCTGTTGGTGTCCACTGTGAAATGGACACAATTGATGAGAGTTTGAGTAGACCATGTATGAATAGTGGTGCCTGCAGGGATAGAATCAGTAATTGTTACAGATGAGTGTTACAGAGTCGAAGTAAGACTATTAGTAGTTCCAATAGTTCTAATATTCAAGTTTAACTCAGTCATTAGATTTAGCGCTTTGTTGTGATACAAAAAGCATTTAAATAATTTATCTCTTTTATATCTCCAATGTTACACTGAATTTTTAAAATAATTACACCCCATTATGAATTTCAATGTTTTCATTCATTCTAAAATAATTCTTTGGTAAAGTTTAGTCATCTATTTAATAAGGCGCTGTCTTCAAGTCAATGACATAGAAAACTTTTTTTGAGTTGGAATTCTCAACGTGTGGTTTGCGGACCTCTCCTAAAAATTTTTGTTTGTGACTTATGTCATAACACCTGACTAGGTTTGTTTATTTAGCGTCAGTAATGTGTGTGCAACATTTAAGAAAGTGTCATTAGAAATTTTTTTTCGTTAGTGAATGACATGTCCTACAAAACTGCATTCTTTACCAAGAGATACGTACAAGACACTGGCCCCCAAACATCCCAATAGAAAGAGAACTATATGGAAAGCTCCCTGATTTGCAAACCACTGCGCAGTTCATCTCACATATTGGTCTTGTCATTTGAACGCTCCGACATAACAATGACAATGAGGAAGAAGTGACTGACAGAGTAGTCAAAGTTTCTCTTTCAGAAGTTGCATGGTTAAGATCATCTGATTCTTTGGTCAACGGATAATGAGCAGGGTGTCATGTGGCCTGCACAACTTTCCTCAACTAAAGTCAGGTGTCCATTAGCATTGGATGAACTCAGGGGCACCCTACAAATCCAGAAATTCTAAATCTGGTGTCTTCACCAAGATTCGAACCCAGGGAGCCAAGAGATTAACCACTAAGCCACCGCCTTCCCTAGACTATCATCCTAAAAAAATGTATCCTTATCTATTGGCATCATAACCTATGTGCATAACCTATGTGCATTTAAAGAATTTTTTTACATGAAGTGGGCAGTGAGGAATCAAAGGAAGGGTAGATGGAACTTGCTTAGGGCGCTGGAGTGTAAGGGGCGATAAAAAGTGTATCAAAACACAACATAAAGCGTCATTTATTTCTGTGTCTACATTATAAAATTATTTTACATTATAGGCAATTTGTATTGTTCACTGGTGCTTTTTCTTATACAATATGAATTATGTATAGGTTACTATTTTAAAGATTTGGGGGGTGGGGGGGGGGGGTGAAAGACCTTTTCTCGGGCTGTGCTGGAGCCTGGTATCCTTGGCAGAAAAAAGGATGTTTTGTCGCTGCTACTTAAGCGCAAACTGTTATGGTGCGGGACGTTTTCTCGCTGCTTCTTAAGCGCAAACTGTTTTCGTGCGGGACGTTTTGGTGAAAAAATGGTTAATGACACTTTATATATGTTCATTATATTATGTCCTTAAAGAGAATGTTACATATCTATGTTTCGTATCTGTGTTTAAACGTAATTTTTTAAAATAAAAAAAAAACACATTTTTTTGTGACCATTTGAATTGGGATTGAAGTTTGTTTTGTAATTATGTTATAATAATACTTTGTAATGTGTTTGTGTGGCGGGGAATTTCGGCCCACGGGGTTTGAACAATGGACCATCTAGACGGCATGTTCCGAGTGTATCAACTCATCAAATGCTTCTCACACTACAACCTCTAGTTCCTCACGGCTGGAGTCGGATGGCTGCTTGGTCGTGCGGCTTGCGTTCGGACTCGTCGATGGTTCTGGGTTCAAACCCTGCGCGCTCCCATCCCCCGTCGTTCTGCGAGAGGTTTTGACTAGGAAGTAAACCATTTACAACTCTGAAGGAACATCCAGAAATATGTCAAACATTTTACAATCATTTTTGAGTCATACGAACTCCGTCTTCTTGACGATACAGTCATGGTTTACATACAGGAATTCAAGTTACACTGACAACTGGCCCAACTAAAAGGGGATAGATAAAGCTTTATTTTTTAACAGCAACAACATTTGATATTAGAAGAAACAGTTCTAAAGTCAATAACATGGCCTCATATTGACTACTTGTCTTCTATATCAACAATACACACTGGGTCATATTGGTAAATTGGTAAGACACCGATATTTTACAAAGAGAATTAGATGAATAACAGAAATGGGAATCAAATTGGAGCATGTCTTTCCACCCAGAAAAATGTCAGTTGTTAAGAGTAACAAACAAAAAAAAATAATTAATTTTACTTATCTTATACATGGCAAACCAGTAACACAGACTAAAAACGCAAAATACCTAGGTGTTATAATAAATGAAAAACTGTCATGGAATCCACACATTGATGAAACTATAAAAAAATCAAACAAAGCATTAGGATTTATTAAAAGAAATTTCTATAAATCAAATAAGAACATAAAACTAAAATGTTATTTAACCTTGGTTAGGCCAATAAAAGAATATGCATCCTCCATTTGGCACCCCACAACTCAAGAAAACATTAAGAAACACAAAATAGAGCAGTGAGATTCATAACAAATGAATATTCACATTTGACTAGAGTAACACCTATAGTAAAATCACTAAATTTAGAAAGCCTTCAGGACAGAAGACTCAAAAGTAAAGTAGCAATCATACATAAAAGACTGAACCATAATCTTCAAATACAAAAACAAAATTTAATAAAATATTCTGAAAGACACAAAGATAAAGGCATATACCTCATCTCATATGCTAGGACAAATTTGTACAAATACTCCTTCTTCCCTAGTGCTATTAGAGCATGGAATGGGTTGCCTGAGCTAGCCAGGAAAACCAGTGACTTGGCAGAATTTAAGTCATTGGTTAATATGCATGACTAAATGCATGACGCGTAGGACGTAATCATCTTCTTTTTTGAAGTAACGTCTGTATTATATAAGATAAGATAAGATAATCAAAAAAACAAATCAAAACATTGAGGAGTCATTCACAACAGAGGTCAACTGGAGTCATCCAGACAAACACTCACTCATTCATCATTGGCCTCCTTCAGTCGTAGAACGACAATGGTTCATCTCGCACACTTCCTCTTGTGGCTATCACTATTAACACCGATAATAATAGTATAGTAATTATAATCTTTATTGTCCGTAAAGAAATTCGTCTTACAATTTGTGCATTACACCAAACAAAACATTATAACTATAAGAAACCAAAATGTACATTCACACCACACTCACTCATAATTTATATTTGAAAAGTTTATATCAGATTGTTTCTATTTAATGATTTGATTGCCATAGGAACAAAAGAATTTTTGTGTCTGTTTCTCTTTGCTATCGGTCTCTTGTATCTCTTTTGTAATGGTAAAATCACAAAATCCTGACCCAAAGGGTGATTTTTTTAAATTCTAGAATCTTTTTAGCTTTTTTATGGATGTTTATCTGAAACAGCTGCCCAAATGGGGTTTGTTTTATTGCCAATGACATTATCAGCAGCATTTAGGATTCTATAAAATTTATTTTTATTTTTAATGTTCAGATTGCCATACCAGGCAGTGATATTAAAATTAAAATATTGCAGATGTGAGCGTGATAAAACATAGCCAAGGCCTTTTCACTAGCTTTAAATGAGGACAGTTCTCTCAGAAATCGTAATCTTCGCTGCCCTTTTTTGCTGATATAATCACTATTTGCAGTAATATTTCGTTAATTGTCTCATACAATACGACAAGGGCACCAATATGTAAATGTGTATTATGCCATAAAATTAAAAAAAAAATGTAGAGAGTGGTGAATGAATAATATATATACAATAGGATGAGAAAAAAAAAAAAATATTATAAAAGAATTTTGACTTAAACATTTTTATCAAAACCTATCGCGCCAAAAAAAAATGTTCCCTTTCAGACCATGGGGCTGTTAATATTAAAGGCATCTGTTTCTTTGGCCAACGGTTTACGAGGGTGTTATGTGGCCAGCACAACGACCAATCGCCTTTACTTTCCCCCAACTAAAGTCAGGTACCCATTAGAGTCGGGTGGACTCAGGGGCACCTTAAAAATCCGAAATTCAAAATTCCAGTTTTCACAGAGATTCAAACCCAGGACCCCAGGTTCGGAAGCCTAGCGCTTAACCACTCAGCTACCGCGCCCGCTATACTGCCAAAGCGGCTGATAAAATGTCACAAATTCTTTCGGCACACCCTGTAAATGGGAATTTTTTAAAGTATTGGTAATTATTTTAAAAAAAATGGGGTTAATAAATGTCTTAAATCATAAGTGTTCATGTGCTAATCAGCTTGTTGCTTTTTTTTTAACAGATTACAATTTAAGGCAGCTCCAAATGTCCTTTTAATAAATGCGACAAACGAATTATTTATCCTTGAAATGTACTTGGAAGGGCAAGGATCACTGAGTCTTGAAAAAGTGAATAGCATACAGATAATGAAAGAGACTGAGCAAGGTTTTGAGGAGATAGCTACTTTAAAACATCCAGATGACACCAATATGACATCAGCTCAGAAACATCCCAAATATGACATCGAAGTAACATACTGGAAACACCAAAACAGTTTTCTTATGTCTGTGCTGTTCACAAAACCAAGTCTAAGAGATGCTGGGAAATATACCTGTCTTGCAGTAGTTTTCTGATGCAATAGGATCTTCATTCAATGTTAATGCAAGTTTAAATGTCACATTAAAAGAGGATTGCTCTGTAGACCAATGGTATTTTGGACCAAAGACTTACAACAACCGAAAGTATTACTTGTCTAAGTTTGGTGCCCTTGATATTGGCGATGCTATTTCTAGGTGTGTGTCTGTAGTGGCTACTTGATGTAAGTGGATGACAAATCAGAGTTAAAAATAGCGAATGATCTGGCAGCGAATACTAAAGTATACAGAGCTTTCATTGGTGGATCAGACGCTAAAGTTGAAAACCATTGGATCTATCCTCGAACAGGACAGGCCATGACGGCCAACCTGATAATCTGGATAATGAAGATTGTCTTGAAATAGGATTTAAAGAGAGACAATATATTAATGACATTTTATGTTCCTTTAATAATGCATACTTCTGTGAGATAGAGTCCACACGTTCCATTTAACCACATCAAATTCAATTCCAAAGAAAAATAAAATGGCCAAAGCTTTAAAAATATACTTCCAAAGATTCTTCTGCAATTGAATATATTTTTTTTTGGACAAGTTTAAGCTAAATAGAATAAATTTTCAGTTAAAAAAATTGTATTCTGCAACGAGCTAGTTAGCATGCATTTGATCACTAAAATATTTTTAAAAAATTAATATATTTATTATATATAATAATTGATGTATCAACGTTTTTTAAAATTTGAAAATCATAAGCAAAACAATTTTTACACTGTAAAATGTAACTAAAACATAAATATATTTTATGATAACAATTACTATTTTTATATTTTTACAAGGCATAGCCTATATAAACTCACTCTGTCTGTCTTTCTGGTAAAATGTTTGTATTTTTCCCACACCTAATCTCGGATCAAGCTGAAATTTGGCACAAATAATTGGCGTAGAAAAGACATGAATCAATAGATAATCAATAAATTAACCTCGTAGACAACTATAATATAGTTACTTTTAGTTAACTAGTTAATTGTTTTGTTTGATACTAACAAGGTACCTACACCCAATATTCACAAATATGGCCAAATATGTAGGTTTATGTCCCCTTAGATAATTGTACAAATCACACCTTTTCTCAGATTAATTTGAAACTTTAAATAATTATTTATTATACCTAACAAAACAAATGAAACAATAACAAAATTACAAAGACAGTTTAGTTTGTGTGAAATCACAAACTCAAAATCGGCCCCTCGAAGTGGTTCACCCAGGCAGGTAAAAAGGCAGGTTTCAAATGTTTTCAGAAACATCAGAAAGAAAGTCAATCAAATGCAAATGACGAAAAGAATTGAGAAAAGGTGATGGCCGCCATTGCAGTTAACGCGATAATATAAAAAAAAAGCACTTTCCAATCCAATTGGTGGCCGAGAGGCCAAGTGCGCTTGGGGTGTCGCACCCGATTCGGGCAGAGTTGCGTGTTGCTGTGAGTCTCGGAGTCTCGAGATTAAAACAAGAAGAGTAACCAGGGTGAAAGAGCGCCGAACCAACAGAAAGCTGAGAGAAGGGCTATCTGCAACTGACCAAACCCACCCATGCCACGTATGTAACCGGCTTTTTAAAGCGAGGATTAAACTTTACAGTCATCTTCGAGTTTATAAGATATGAGCCATATATCGTTTCTAGTTTAAGAGATCTAAACGAGACGGAAGGACGGACGGACAAAACTAATAGTGCCTATTGCCCTTTCGGGGGCAGCTAAAAAAAACAACCTATTAGTCACTTAATTAATGATAATCCTTACCGTGGAGTTATTTCCATTAGACATTTTCCCCTACTGACAAGAAAAGAAAACAAAAAGTTGCTTTTTCAGACCTTTTGGTCTATAGGGCTGATGATGTTCAATTCATTTGTTTCTGTGGCCTACTGTTTTCGAGGGGGTAATGTGGCCAGCACAACGACCAGCCGTCTTTACCTTTCCCCAACTAATGTCAGGTACCCAACAGGGCTGGCTGGACTAAGGCGCCCAAAGATCCCGAAATTAAGAAATCACAGTCTTCACCACGATTCGAACCACGGACCCCGGTGCGGAAGCCAAGCGCTTTACGGCTCAGCCCCCAAACCCCCCTCTACAAGAAAAGTACACAAGAAATTGTTGATTCTAAAAAATGTACGCTGTATTAAAAAATCACTGTGGCGAAATAAACTAGAAAAAAAAAACAATTAAAAAAAACAAAGCCTTTACTAAGTGTAATTGTATCAATTAGTTTGGATCAGTCATGAAATTATTGTTATGATCGACCTAAACATAATAAATATGTGCAATTAGAAATATTTCTTCCCTAGTGCTATTAGAGCATGGAATGGGTTGCCTGAGCTAGCCAGAAAAACCAGTGACTTGGCAGAATTTAAGTCATTGGTTAATATGCATGACTAAATGCATGACGCGTAGGACGTAATCATCTTCTTTTTTGAAGTAACGTCTGTATTATATAAGATAAGATAAGATAAGATTTAAACAAATAGTTTTTGATAAATATTTCTAATTAATTGAACAGCATAAAAGCGACAATTAGCAGATAGATGGGACGGGTGTAAACGATTTTGGGACAGAGAGTAAACAGGGACAGCTATTGTAATATTGCGCCCTTTATTAGACCGTAGTACAGTAGAGAAAAAAAATACAAGTATGTATATTGTTGTACCGGTGGCTTCAGAGCAATACCCTGGATGAGACCACTACATCAGAAGTACACCAGGCCATTTAATGCATAGGTCAGATATATATATATAAACAAAACTTACACAGACATGGAAATTATTAAGAGTGTCACACTTGAGATGTGAAATAGCTGAGAAATCTCTTGTTCAGTTCAAGTGAATATTTTAGTTTTCTGTTTTGACACATTTTTTAAAAGAATGTAAGTAATTATTGCTTTTGCTGTGAATTTTATTTTTAATATCAAAATATTTTTGAGCCAGTGATAATCTATACAAACGAAGGAAACTGTTTACAAATTTCAATTCAATACAGAAAAAATAGGACCATAATTTGTGTAGGTATCTTTTTCTTTTTATAAAAGTCTAAGCTATGCTACATTGGGGGACATGATTTACGGTCGTGCAAGACTTAAAGGGAGGTATCTAGTTTTAATGGGAATGCTGTGGCTGAGTGGTTAAGCGCTCGGCTTGTACAGAGATCGCTTTGGTGTTTTTGTGAACACTGGGATTTTTTATTTTCGGGATTTTCATGGCGCCCCTGAGTCCACCCAACTTTAATGGGTACTTCAATTAAGTTGGGGAAATTTAATGCGGTTGGTCGTTGTGCTGGCCACATGACATCTTGCTCGTTAACCATAGGCCAAAGAAACAGATGACCTTATCATCTGACCTATAGATCGCAAGGTCTGAAAGGGGAAACTTACTTTTTAACTTTACTATATTGAATAACAACATATGCATATTAAAAATAAGAAAATAAAATGTTCAGTTTTACAAATTCTCAGACATGTGACAGGCTTTAACTCTTTCTGTTCTAATTGACGATGCCATTGAAGTCTAATCATAAATACAAATGAGTAAAAACAATACTATCGAGACGAAGGAAATAGTTACGCAGAGATAGAGTTAAGACCAGTATCACTTACCAGCATCACATGCAAAATACTAGAACACATAATATGTAGCAACATCATAAACCACTTAGACAAACATAATGTCCTCACCCCATACCAACATGGCTTTAGGAAATATAGATCATGTGAAACACAACTAATAGGACTAATTGATGATTTTTCAAAAGGTTTAGATAATAGTGAACAAATAGATGCTATCTTACTAGATTTTTCCAAGGCTTTTGACAAAGTTCACCACCATAGTTTGCTTAAAAAATTAAAATATTTCGGCATTAATGGTCCACTGCATCAGTGGATTAAAGATTTTCTGATAGGGAGAGAACAAACTGTAATAATAAATGGCTCTAAATCAACACCAATAACAGTAAACTCAGGTGTACCTCAAGGAACAGTCTTGGGTCCACTACTATTTTTAATTTACATAAATGATTTACCAAATTGCATTAGTTCAGGAACAAAAGTCAGATTATTTGCAGACGATTGCATAATATATAGAACAATAAAAACAATACAAGACACAGATATTTTACAAAGAGAATTAGATGAATTAAAGAAATGGGAATCAAATTGGAGCATGTCTTTCCACCCAGAAAAATGTCAGTTGTTAAGAGTAACAAAAAAACTAAAGCAAATTAATTCCACTTATCTTATTCATGGCAAACAAGTAACACAGACTAAAAACGCAAAATACCTAGGTGTTATAATAAATGAAAAACTGTCATGGAATCCACATATTGATGAAACTATAAAAAAATAAAACAATGCATTAGGATTTATTAAAAGAAATTTGGTTAGGCCAATAATAGAATATGCATCCACCGTTTGGGACCCCTCAACTCAAGAAAACATTAAGAAACTGGAACAAACACAAAATAGAGCAGTGAGATTCATAACAAATGAATAGTCACATTTGACTAGAGTAACACCATTAGTAAAATCACTAAATTTAGGAAGCCTTCAGGACAGAAGACTCAAAAGTAAAGTAGCAATTATACATAAAACACTGAACCATAATCTTCAAATACAAAAACAAAATCTAATAAAATACTCTGAAAGACACAAAAATAAAGGCACATTCCTCGTCCCATATGCTAGGACAAATTTGTACCAATACTCCTTCTTCCCTAGTGCTATTAGAGAATGGAATGGGTTGCCTGAGCTAGCCAGAAAAAACAGTGACTTGGCAGAATTTAAGTCATTGGTTAATATGCATGACTAAATGCAAGACGCGTAGGACGTAATCATCTTCTTTTTTGAAGTAACGTCTGTATTATATAAGATAAGATAAGATTAATTAATATTAACAAGTGCAATTATATTGAAGAAGATTGGGGACTTCATGAGCGTTCTGCCCAGGGCGTTCAATAACTATGACTCGCCAGCTCACGGAATTGTTATAGATTTTAATTTATTGCTAGAATTTTTATATAAGTTTCATTTACCTAGGAGTAACTTTAGAATTAAATAATTAAGTAGTGTGTGGAATTGAAAAGAAAGATTGCTTTACTCTGTAAAAAAAAAAAGATATAGTTGCCTAAACGGATAAAATCGTAAAACAAAGGTTTTTAAACTGAAGTCCATTGACGTCCGAGTTACTTAAGGCAAGAGAAATAACCCTAGAAATCATTTTTATAATGATAATAATCCTTTCCAAGAACAAGTTAATACAAATATTTTCCTCTTTATTCTGAAATGAAGCATTATTCTAAGCCTGAGATTGACGAACTGATGTCTTCCAACATGAAACCTATTTTCTTATGATAAAAGTCCTGTGATGAATATCACAATTGAAAGTCGATTTTCTTGTTTCGAAAATGTAAACAAAAATTAATTTAATAATATTGTAAATATTCTATATATGTCGAATTTAATTAAATTAAAAACAAAATACCATTGTAATGTTTTATAATATGAAACATCACTGTGTTTTAATATATACAATCATTTCGGCAGTGAATTTCTAAATTTGGCTTCAAATCATCATCTCATATTACAATGCAAAGGACACATTTGACATGTCTGCTACTTTACTTTATCTCCACGACATATGCAGGTAAGAAAGTTTTATCTTGTTACAACAGCTAAAATTAAAGTTGGCAATGACTGATATTATAGGAATCCTCCAGTTACGACGTCAAACAAAGTAAAGACTCACGTTTCTTTACTCTTCCTCCAGCTCCATGACGTCGTCTTGGCCTGACCCTTTTCTCTATTTTGCGGATTTTATTTTCAGAAAACGTAAATATATCTCCTTCAATAGTAGCTATGCTGCTAGATCTGTTATGTATTTGCAGGACCGGATTTAAGTAAGTGGATGCCCTCCGTGCAGTTATTTTTGTGTAGGCCCCTACACTTCATCAAAGAGTTAATAAAAATATAGTAACTAATAACAACATTTAGGCCTATATCTAAAACATTGAGACATGTCCTGAGCTCATACCAGAATACCAGACAGCCATACGTAGACAACCAATATGCGTTCATGAAAAAGTCAAAATTATTTTAAAAATTAGGGAGGGGCGAATGTATATTATTTATACTATAGAGTAGTATAGTAAAAATGTCTATTATATAAAGATTTTAAAAAAAAATTCGACAAAACCTATCGCTCAAAAACGTCTGCTCCAAAGAGACAGCGCCAAAACGGCTGCACCAAATTCGGCCGCGCCAAAGCGGCCTATAAAACACGGAAAACCCCCTTCGGCATACCCTGTAAATGAGTATTATTAAAGGTATGGACAGTCATTAAAAACATGCTGCTAATTAATGTGTCGAACCATTGGTGTTCATGTGTTAATCAGCTTGTTACGTTCTTTTCTTAAACAGATGAACATCTGCAATTTAAGGCAGCTCCAAATGTCTTTTTAATGAATGCATCAAATGAATTATCCTTGAAATGTACTTGGAAGGGCAAGGAATCACTGAGTCTTGTACAAGTAAGGAGCATACAAATAATGAAAGAGACTGAGCAAGGTTTTGAGGAGATAGCTACTTTAAAACACCCAGATGTCACCAATATGACATCAGTTCAGACACATCCCAAATACGACATTGAAGTGACTTACTGGAAACACCAAAACTGTTTTACTTTGTCTGTGCTGTTCACAAAACCAAGTTTAAGAGATGCTGGGAAATATACCTGTCTTGCAGTGGAGGATGAAGCAATAGGATCTTCATTCAATGTCAATGCAAGTTTAAATGTCACATCAAAAGAGGACTGCTCTGTAGACCAATGGTATTTTGGACCAAAGACTTACAACAACCGAAAGTATTACTTGTCTAAGTTTGGTGCCCTTGACATTGACGATGCTATTTCTAGGTGTGTGTCTCTAGGTGGCTACTTAATGGAAGTGGATGACAAATCAGAGTTTAGAATTGCGAATGATCTAGCAGCGAATACTAAAGTAGAAAGGGCTTTCATTGCTGGATGGCACGCCAAAGTTGAAAACAAATGGATCTATCGTCGAACTGGACAGGCCATGACGTTTCTACAGTGGAGGTCAGGCCAACCTGACAATCTGAACACGGAACATTGTCTGGAGATAGGATTTAAAGAGAACCAAAAAGATAATAATGACATTCAATGTTCATTCACTAATGCATTCTTTTGTGAGATAGAGTCTACACCATAGACTTATTTAGTATACTAGACTGGAAACCGGAAATAAATTCTTATCCGCGACTGATCGATTCACAGACCTATATATATATACTTGCCTGACATTACCCGCGGCCTGCGGGTCTAAGTTTGTGTTTACTAATCGAGTGGATTGGATTTAGATGTATGTTAAACTTAGCTAATGATCCTTTCAAGTTTTTTTCTCTTTCGCTGCGAAAATAAAATTAGTTTTGCGAAAATGTGTTTATCTATTAAAAATGAAAAGAGCGATAGCTTTGTTAAATGAAAGGGATTATAAAGTAAACAATTAAACGAAATAATTTTTAGTACGCGATTCATGAATGAAATTAGGCCTATCTCAACTCGGCTTCGTAGCTTTCGTAAACGAATGTAGTCTCTTAAAAATGCTTTAGAAAACCAAATTTGAATGTTTATTTGATCAAAATATGAAATGAATTGATTATAATTAGTATGTTCATGTGTTAAAGTATAAAACAATCTGTGCGAAGAGAAGTTTTACCATCTTAGAGTTGAATTAGAGTTTTAGATCTAAGGATGGGATTATAAAGTAAACAATTAAACGAATTAATTTTTAGTACGCGACTCATTACGCTATTGTCTTATGAAAGAATGTTCGTCAGGAAATCTGTAGTCACAGATATAAGGAACTAATTAATGTAAAAAATGCTTTTGAAACACAAAATTGAAGGTTATTTTAATTTATTATATAATGAAATCAATGGATTTTCTTTTGTATTTTCATGTGTCTAAGTAAAAAACTATCTGAGCAAAGTGTATTTCTTAAAATTAGATTTAGCTCTAAATCCTTTCGATGTTTTCTCATGTCAACATTGTAGATCCATAAATACTATAGATTGAATAGAGTCGGACAACTTAATTTTTTTTTTTAGGGTCTTAAGTTTGTTTTAGGGCTACAATACATACACTATGGTCTAAGTTGGTACCCAAAAAACATTCCTGCCAAGTCTTATCAAGATTGGTCAAGCGGTTTTAATGTCTATAAGTCACACACATACACCTCACATTCTACTTTATAGTATAGACATGTACGTAAACTCCTTTTTTAAGCTCTAAGGGGAGTCGCCCCAATAAATCTTTTCTGTCTTAGAAAAGTAATGGTCTTTAAGATTTCAAAGTTTAGAAATAATTTCTCGGAAATTCACGCAAATATATGAAACAAGGCATTTCCTGCTTGTTTCCATGAAATAATGTTTAAAAAATCCTAGATCGAAATATTTCATGTTGATTTCAATCATCTTATGTACATTTAAATAGATAGATTACCTAGATCTTTCCAGATTATGTATCTAAAGATTTGCAAAATAATAATTATGAGACGAGAGTATTCTTATTTTTGATGTTCAATTACTAGATCTAGATCTACAAATTGAATTATATGTTACATAGGTTAACGCACCGATCATGTGTATTAGCCAATTAGTATATATTTAAGTATTGCAGTATGCTCAATGTGATATATTTCATATAGTGGCTTATGTAACTGCAATGTTCTTTTTTATTTAAGTATCATGCTAAAAAGTTTTTAGCCACAAAAAGGTATCGAAAATATGAATATATTTGCTACAATGATTGTTATTTCTATTTTGTCTATATATTTTACCAAAGCTTATATCAACTCACTTTTACTGTCTGTCTGGAAAAAAAAAATTTAGATACGCTATTTCTTTCAAACTCCTTCTTGGATGAAGTTGTAATCTTTACACAATTATTTATTGGCGTAGACAACACATGAATCGATACTAGAAATAACCATTTAGTCCATACATTACTGGTAATTTATAATGTTGCTTGATACCAACAAAGGACATTAATCATTCAGTATTAACAATTGTACTCACATCTAAATATTATTTTTTGTTTATTCTCCTTAAAAACATTTAAACGTTATCTCCCCCACACCCATTCTCAGATCAGGTTTAAACTTAACGTTTAAGCAATTATTTATTGTACCTAACCGATACATGATTCAATTAAAAAAGCATCCTATGAGTCAATTAATTATTGGTATTTTGCTTGATATGGAATAAGGGAAATACGCATAGGACTTCATGGGACACGACCACATTCTAAATGCGAACTTCTTTGGCGAACTTAAAGGAGGACGGCATAACAGAGGTGCTCCCCCTCCCCCCGTAATTGCTATAAACCTCAACTCAAGTGCCATTTAGCCCTCACTGATAAAAAGGAAAGTAGCTGGCAGTTGGAGAGCTCTCACAAAGGCTGTGGGAAACACATTTGAGATTGAAGACAGGTGCAGAAGATGGAAATCAATAGACTGCCTAGGACAAAGGCTGTGCCTGGAAGAAAACGCTGAAAGATATGCAGGTCGCTACAGGGTTGGCGTAGTCATGTGATTCACTGCACCCATCCTTAATCTTCGTAATCGAGGACGTTGTCTGTACTTCTTTTAGGCTGGACTTTTGTAAGTGACACAAAAATAAATGATGAAATTTCACGATAAATTTTCGATTCTAAACAATGTCCGTATTATTGAAAGATCACCGTAAAAAAAAAAATACCAAGGTTGCAAAAGACAGTTTGTATGGAAACACAAACTTAAAATCGGCCCCCGAAGTGGTCCACCCAGGCAGGCTTCAATATTTTCAGAAAGAACATCCGAATGAAATTATATCAAAGACAAATGACAGATAAGAATGGAGAAAGAAGGTTGACAGATCTTGTGTAGTGCCCCAACGGTCCAGCAGATCAAAGGATAGGTAAAAGTGAATGTAAAGTTAGATGTGAACCTGGCTTAACTAGTTGCCCTTTCAGACCTTGTGGTATATAGGTCAGATGCTGTAAAGTTCATCTATTTTTGTGGCCTACGGTTAACGAGGGTATCATGTATGTGTAGGGGTGGGTGGGGGGGGGGGCGGCAGAGTGGGGGATTGTAAAAAGGATCGGTTGAGAACCGCTGTCAGGCTAAAAGTTGTTTGTTTACGATTGGTGAATGAGGTCCCTTGTGTAGTACAATTAACAGGACAACGTGTTTATGACGTAAACATAAGCGGTGTTGCTCTGACGCGCTAGTGTGCAAATGTACATATAATACCATTATGTTACATCTCTCTTCTTTAATTCAGAAAATCTATTTATCAGAATAACTGACAAACTAGTCAACTAAAAAGTCAATTAAGTTCATTACAAATCAAGTCTCTTGGGTTTTTTAACTATTCCTTCGGAGCGAGTTACTTAAGGTAAATGTGGTCTTGAGGTGTTCTAAGAAGTAGTGTAGGTTGTGTGGTGGTTGTACATCTAGTGCAGTTTGTAATCTTGGACTCTTGTGGTTCTGGCTGTTCTGAAATGTTATCTGAAAAGCTGTAAGTATTGTCAAATCTATTTGCTTTCTCAGAAGACTTTCTGATGTGTTTTCTGCTTCTTCTTTAGACCTGCTTTCCTGTTTTAATATTATACGACCTTGGCTTAAAATGTTTCGAAACTGCTGTTCCTGGTTTCATCTTAGAATAAAGTTGCATTCTGACTGCCGTTCCGTCTTGTAGTGATTTTGACACTGAACGCCTTTCCTCTTTTCATAATACTAATTCTGAGACCTTTTTCTCTGATTCCAAGTGTTTCTTTACCACCTTGAGATCTGGTGTCTTAGGTGTGAGTATTTTCTTGCTCGATGGAAACAAATTTCTGGGTCGGCGTCCCATGAGTAATTTTGCTGGCGACAAATCAATATTACTCAGTGGAGTAGTTCAATAGTCTAATAGCGATAGAAATCTGTCTTCGCTTTTCTTCCACTGCATAGCTCTTGCAGCCTCGCCTTTTCAGCGGACTCGGACCTCTCATGCTCTATTCTATATGATTTACAAAATTTCAGGAATTCTCTTGAAGTGAACTGTGACCTTAATCTTCTAGGTATTCCATGGCATGCGAATATACTATTCATTCCATACATGATATCTGATGTAGTTTCATTTGACAGTTCTTTGACATCAATAAACTTTCAGAAGTAGGCTGTACGGAAAGTCTAGCGTCACTGTATGTGTGATTTTTGTAGTCTCTTTTTTTTTTTTTTTGTAAATGGGGGGGAGGGGGTGCCATACACAGAGAGGAGCATGGTAAATGGGGGGGGGAGGGGGTGCCATACACAGAGAGGAGCATGGTAAATGGGGGGGAGGGGGTGCCATACACAGAGAGAAGCATGGTAAATGGGGGGGAGGGGGTGCCATACACAGAGAGGAGCATGGTAAATGGGGGGGGGGAGGGGGTGTCATACACAGAGAGGAGCATGGTAAATGGGGGGGGGGGAGGGGGTGTCATACACAGAGAGGAGCATGGTAAATGGGGGGGGAGGGGGTGCCATACACAGAGAGGAGCATGGTAAATGGGGGGAGGGGGTGCCATACACAGAGAGGAGCATGGTAAATGGGGGGGGAGGGGGTGTCATACACAGAGAGGAGCATGGTAAATGGGGGGGAGGGGGTGTCATACATAGAGAGGAGCATGGTAAATGGGGGGGGGGAGGGGGTGCCATACACAGAGAGGAGCATGGTAAATGGGGGGGGGAGGGGGTGCCATACACAGAGAGGAGCATGTAGTCTCTTTTATAATTTTTAGTCAATGATTAAATGTCCGCATATTAAATTGGACACGATCTCAAGCTTTATAAAGTCGGAAAAGTTTTTTTTTAGGTATTTTAAAATAACATAAATTGTAATGAAAATGGTTAAATGAAAATTAAAACAAAAAACACTTCTGTTACATTTTGAAACATATAACCCCTAAAGACCTTCTTGCTTTAACCAGAAGCCATCATTTTATTTCTCAATGCACAGAACATTTGTAACAAGTCTACTTTTAAACATCATCTATATATTACATACAGGTAAGATATATTTATTGGAACTAAAGCCTAAAGCTAGTATTGTAATAATATAAACAATCTTTTGATACAATGTCGGTCTTATTTTGAAACTGCTCAAATACATCCAAGATCTAATTTTAGATATAGGGTGTTTAAAAGATAAAAAGAAAAGATTAAAATAATTCTTTAATGGATATTTTTGGCAATACTTGCCAGAAGCTCTAGACTTTGTCTCTTCTTAGGTTAATTTTAAACAAGGTCGCTCTAAAATTCTAAACTGCGTGTCTTGTAAGGCTACCATTAAGCAAGGTCGCTCTAGAGTGTCAAGACTCTGTCCTGTAAGGCTACCGTCAAACAACATGTCCACCATCTCTCTTCATTCCTGTCTTTTGCCTTGGATAGAATTCCCTTGTAAGACAGGCCTGTCCATTCTTTTATCCTGTCTTCCCATCGCTTTCTCTGCCTCTTCTTCTTTTCCTGGTTCTATTCCCTGAAGGAAGGTCTTTGCGATCCCTGATGACCTTATGATGTGGACTAAAAGTTTAAGTTTGCGTTTTGAATCCTAAAGTGAGTTTGCCATGACGTCCTGGTTTATGTCCACTAAGACGCAAGCGATGAGGAAAAGGTTAATGCCACTAAGACACACATGATGCCCCCATGCTATTTAAGAGGCTTTTCTAATGTTGAAGTTGCTGGATGTGGAGTCAGATCTCACATAAGAGTTAAGGTGGTAACATGGAATTAAGAACTTTATCATTCCTAGAGCTAAGAGGTTCTTAACTTGTAAGTTTAAAATAAAAAAAATAAAGATTAAGATAAGGAGGCGTCCGTCTTAAGCCTCAAACGTTTGTAGTTTATGAAATCAAATTTAGCCTACACGAGTTTTAACTCATGGGATGTGTAGCTGAGAGGCAGAGGCGTAGCTACCAATGCGCGGTTTGTGCGGGCCGCATCAGTTGGTGAGGGGAATCAAACTAAGGACGAATTTTATCAGTATAAAGAAACTACACATTCTACATACATGAGCTAATACGAACTATTGTATTATTTTGCTACTTTGTTATTTTATTCGCCTCTATTATTTCTTTAACTAAATGTTAAGCTTTATATCAGCTTAAATCAAAGTATCTAGATTCGTTTAAATCTCTAAATGCGACTGTATGTCACATGTCCGCTTTCGTCACACGGTACGTGTTGTTACTCAGTGCTTTGGCCTTTGGATTTATATTAAGGACAAAGTTGTTGTTTTTTTCACCAAGACCTGCTGTTTTTACTAGTCTTAGTTTTTTTCACCAAGCCTTGCTGTTTTTACTAGTCTTAGTTTTTTTCACCAAGCCTTGCTATTTTTACTTCTCTAAGTTTTTTTATCAAGCTGGGTTTTTGTAACTTTTATTAATTGTTCCATCACGTCTGTTGTTTTTTTTCACTGTAAATGTGTTTTAACTTCTCTATAGTTCCTCTTTTGAGGCATGTCTTATGTGAGATCAAAATGTGTATCTTTTCTCTATTTGTCCTCCGATATCTATTTAACTTAGTTTTTCATTTCGGTAGACGAGCTGAAAATTGGAACAACAGTACTTAAAAAATATCATGTGGTGTAATATTCTGTCACAAATATCAACGTGCTCAGAATTTATGCATAAAGGCATAAAATTAAAAGTAAAAAAAAGTTAAGTTCCCCATTCAGACCTTGTGGTCTTTGGGGCAAATAATGTAAAGTGAAGCAGTTTACATGGCCTACGGTTAACGAGGGTGCCATGTGACCAGCACAACGAACAACCACCTTTACTTTTCCCCAACTAATGTCAGGTATCCATTAGAGCTGGGTGGACTCAAAGATCCCGAAATTAGAAGGGACAGAGTAGCCATTTTTAGTCTTGTACAAAGCTATAGCTTTAACAGATACGTCTTTCAGCATTAAACACGCATACAAAATATATTTAATTCATACAATTATATAGGTAACGAGCAAGTATTATAACTGGTGCTGTTATTTATGCATAAAACCTTTTCTTTGCAGATGGAGATATACGATTCCAGGCTAGACCGACATTTTGAAATTTAAATGATCTCTTTGAGATGTTATTGGTCTGTGTCACAATCTTTTAAAATCGTACAGATGATGCGGATAATGAAAATGACGAACCTATGATTTGAAAGATGTCGCCAATTTGAAACATCCAGATGTCACCGATATGTCATTCGTTAAGACATTCACGAATGGGAAGCGTTGTCGGGAGGCTAAGTGCGCTTGAACTTGGCTTGTCTTGGCTACCTATGAAGGGGGCTCGAGGTTCGACACCCGACTCGGGCAGAGTTGTGTTTACTGAGCGCCTAAAGGCAGCACGGAAAACCAACTCCTAGATACCCCCTCCCCCCCACTGGTAATTAATTATTTTGTTTAAATAAGAGAAATATCTTTTACATTATTGGAAGATATACTTGTCAGTTTGATATAAGATAAAATAAGTGCAGAGTTGTAACGTTGGATAAGCTTTGCTTGTTTTCTTTATTTAAAAAAAAAAGGATTTTAAAAATATTTCAATATTTCGCTTGTTTTACTCTATTCCTTCAGAGAATTCAAACAGAAATGTTTATCGAGGTGAAAACACATATTTACTAACAAGGAGCAGAGACTAAGGCGGTAGGAGACTGCCGTTATTCTGTCGTTTGGTTGCCTAAGACAATCCAAAGACCAAGCAATACTACTCAGGCTTACTACACCTGAGGCGTAGTGAGAGAGGGGGGGGCACAATGCCAAAAAAAGAGGGGGAGGGGGTGCCATACACAGAGAGGAGCATGGTAAATGGGGGGGGGGGGAGGGGGTGCCATACACAGAGAGGAGCATGGTAAATGGGGGGAGAAGTGCCATACACAGAGAGAAGCATGGTAAATGGGGGGGGGGAGGGGGTGCCATACACAGAGAGGAGCATGGTAAATGGGGGGGAGGGGGTGCCATACACAGAGAGGAGCATGGTAAATGGGGGGAGAAGTGCCATACACAGAGAGGAGCATGGTAAATGGGGGGGAGAAGTGCCATACACAGAGAGGAGCATGGTAAATGGGGGGGGGGGAGGGGGTGCCATACACAGAGAGGAGCATGGTAAATGGGGGGGGGAGGGGGTGCCATACACAGAGAGGAGCATGGTAAATGGGGGGGGGGGGAGAAGTGCCATACACAGAGAGGAGCATGGTAAATGGGGGGAGGGGGTGCCATACACAGAGAGGAGCATGGTAAATGGGGAGGGAGGGGGTGCCATACACAGAGAGGAGCATGGTAAATGGGGGGAGGGGGTGCCATACACAGAGAGGAGCATGGTAAATGGGGGGGAGGGGGTGCCATACACAGAGAGGAGCATGGTAAATGGGGGGGGGAGAAGTGCCATACACAGAGAGGAGCATGGTAAATGGGGGGGGGGGGAGGGGGTGCCATACACAGAGAGGAGCATGGTAAATGGGGGGGGAGAAGTGCCATACACAGAGAGGAGCATGGTAAATGTGGGGGGGAGGGGGTGCCATACACAGAGAGGAGCATGGTAAATGGGGGGGAGGGGTGCCATACACAGAGAGGAGCATGGTAAATGGGGGGGGGGAGAAGTGCCATACACAGAGAGGAGCATGGTAAATGGGGGGGGAGGGGGTGCCATACACAGAGAGGAGCATGGTAAATGGGGGGAGGGGGTGCCATACACAGAGACGAGCATGGTAAATGGGGGGAGGGGGTGCCATACACAGAGAGGAGCATGGTAAATGGGGAGGGAGGGGGTGCCATACATAGAGAGGAGCATGGTAAATGGGGGGAGGGGGTGCCATACACAGAGAGGAGCATGGTAAATGGGGGGAGGGGGTGCCATACACAGAGAGGAGCATGGTAAATGGGGGGAGGGGGTGCCATACACAGAGAGGAGCATGGTAAATGGGGGGAGGGGAACGCCAATAAATACCTTGCCCCTGGGAGCACATTTTACTCACTACGCTTCTGTACTACACACAACCTTACTAAGACCAAAATCACTGATCTAAATATTTAAAAAATTGTTATACTTTTTAAGAATGAAATGCAGGCAGTGGATGTCACCAAACGGTAAGTAACGCTGTTTCCTTTTCATAATTGTTGGTCATGGTTAGTGTCATAATTAACACTTCTACTTCTTGGAAGGCAGAAAAAAAATCATACTTTAAAAAAGGTTAGGATTTCCTTGAATAAAATGTTGTCTTCGCTCAATTCTTTTTACTAGAAACATCCGTGTAAGTGTCTAATAGCCTCGTCTCACTGCAGTGCTTGTGTTGAGTTTGACATTTAGTCTAGAGGGATCAAACAATTGTGTAGGAACATAATAAGTCTGGAATTAAATAGAATTGAACTTTGATAAGTCAAAATATTATTGATTAGAGACATTGACAGAAAATTCAAAGAAGGAAGTAACTGGTCAGTACTAAATTTAATGTTTATTAATCAGATTTTAAAACATTTTTTTTCTATTATTAAACAGCATAAAATTATTAACAACTAGTTAAACTTTAGGCTTTATGATATAAGGTCTAACTACGAATTTTGCAAATAAAATATACATTTCTTTATAATTACATGTTTGTTATAAGAATTAAAACTATAATAAAGTTACCAAATAGACGATGAAGAAAAACAAATATCTAGTGTCCTTATATCATTTTCATATTTACTATTACATTTGAAATATAAACGATATTTTCACTTCTTAAAAAAATATTTATATGAAAAGAATACGTGAAAATTGATCATAAAAGTATTAACTCTTTCTCTCCGTAATTATTTTTCCATGTTTTGAAGGAGTTCTTCATTTTCCCATTACTACTTCACTACCCTGTGTTATGACATGATTAGGAATTAGTTATTTGTTTCGGGAATAAGGGTAAAGTTTTACTTAGCGACAAATGACGTGACAGATCTTTAAAAAACAAGAACGCTCTTAGTGACGCTAGAAAGAGGATGCTTTGTGTAGAGCAGTAGAATATAGATACGGATTTACGGACATAGCTGACATAGGACGATTCCCTTCTTAGTTATTAAATGGATTTGTAAACAGCATCAGCGTCGACTACATATTTTGTTTGTTTCGGCTTTTCGCCGGTGTTACTGAAGTAGTTTTGAGTTCGGTATTACCTCCAGTCAGACGTAGATCTACACTAGATCTATCTACAAGCATCAACACCGCGCGGAAGCCTGAACAACGTGGCGACCCCCGACTCGGAGCTTACTGGCAGCAACATCAAGAAGAATAGAAGTCCTCTGTTAGGAGGAGGCAGAAGTTAACGTCATCGGCCTAGTCTGCAGCTAGACCCTGATTATACGGCCACGTCGGCGAATGAAAGCCAGTGAGATCCAGGACTCGTAGAACTAGGAGGTAACGAAATATAGATCTAGATCTACAGTTGTGATTTGTAAATGCCCATACTTGTGGCATCGTATTGAAGCTTCTATCGAGAAGGCTACAGTTTTGTGGAGGGAAGAAAACCGTCCTGTCGATTCCGTACTGAAGAGATATCGCCTGCCCGGCATAGTGAGAACGAACGTGAAGGTCACCTTCTGCAAGGCCAAGATCGTCCGTTGGGGTCACGCCAAAGAACTTTTGACGTAGGAGACATCGTACTGCCTACGGCACTTAAGTACAGTAGTGCTAATTTGATCTACAGCTCGGCTGAATTCTGTGCTACACGTTAGATAGCCAGATAGCCGGTAGTTTAACACTGGACTTTGACTTTGTCGCTGTGCCAATAGTTGGACCGTTACAGGTTCACGTTGGACAGACGACCACCTGGAACCACCGTACCTGCGTCGGAACCAGCAGCCGGAACCAGACTCTACGCCACCGACGAACCGGAGCCAGACGACAGATCACCGTGAACACCAGAACCAGACGCCGTACCACCGAAGAACCGGAGCCATTGCAGACCAGTACCGGAGGACCTTGGAGAGCCGAAACGTTCGTTGTTCTTGTCTCACCGTTAGGGAAGACATCGCCGTGAGCCTTGCCGTCGGGACAGACATTAGCGTAGGAAGAGTGGACCCGAGACTGACTGTGGAGTTATCACCGCTTCTTAGACAGATAAGTCAAGTGTTATTTAACTACTTTCTCCTTAGAATAATTAGAGTCTGTAGGGAAGTGACCACTCGCTAGATTATCACTACCAGGTTAAATCGTGGTGGATTGGGGATATCCTTAAAATTAGGGGTAATCTAGCAAGAGGTCCATATATATGTTTAGCTGTTAATGCGTCCTGTATGTGAGTGTGAATCATCTAGTTAATCATTTGTTAGTAACGTCATGTATTAATTGTTTGCAATACTCCCGTCTTAAGTCTTACTGTCAGACGAAAGTCTCATTTATTAGAACTAGATCTATAGTTTGGTATTCATCGTATTTAAGTTTATTTTCATAGTTTATTTGTATGAGTTGTAAGTTATATACACTCCTGACTGTGAAAGCAGGTAAGAAGTAACTAAGATTTAGCGTAATCTAGACTAGATCTGGGGAACAATCGAGGTGAAGCCTGATTGCCCAGTTGTAATTTTAGTATTTGTAAATAGACAGGTTGGTCTATTTACCGGCCACTAGTGTTGAGTAACACGTTGTCGGTTGAGGGTGCGTGTGTCGCACAGCGTATTCAGTCGGGTCAAAGTGTAGCCTACACACTTGTACCAAGGATACTAAGTGTATCTTGAGAAAGGGTAGAAGTGGTTATTAGTCTAAGTTGGTAGTTAGACGCCAAGGGTTTTGTTTGTTGGTATAAGAGGTACCATAACGTATAATAAAGTAACAAATAAGGAATATGGCAACTACTTCAGGTTACGACCTAGAAGAATTTAGAAAAAAGCTAATTCATGAAGCCAAGACAGAATTGGAACTGCGAGGCAAAGAACTAACTGCATATGTGCAGCAGATGGTGGCGGCGGAAGCAGAGCGCTTGGAGAAGGAGAGAATTAGAGAAGCAGAACGCTTGGAGAAGGAGAGAATTAGGGAAGCAGAACGCTTGGAGAGAGAGAAAGCTAGAGGCAGAGAAAAGGAAAAAGAAGAAGCAGATCGCATAGAGCGGGAAAAGGTTAGAGAGGCAGAAAAGTTGGAGAGGGAAAAGGTTAGAGAGGCGGAACGTGTAGAGAGGGAGAAGAAAGAAGAGGCGGACAGAAAAGTGAGAATTCAAGTTGAGCAGATTGTCAGGTTCTTGTGTTTTATTGTATCTATCATAGTTTTAATTCAATGTGTGTTATTGTTATTCTTCTTCTGAACTTATAATATTTTGGTCCAAGTTCAGCCTGACAAGCACACCATACACATACAGTTGTAATAAATTAATTAAACTAAGTGTATAATGTTAAATAACAATAAACATTTATTACAGTGATATATTTACAAATGAACTGATGTATGATGAATGATAATAATAATATCAATATCCATAAATATATGTATAATATCTCTAATCCAATATGATATAGTTATTTTCTTGGTGATATATCAATGATCAATTATTTAAACAATATCATTACCTCAACATATTCATCATAAGTTGTTCAAACATTCTTTCAACGCAACAACTGGGAATTCACATAGATATAGTCTGTAAATCCAATAATGTTCACTGACGATAATTCCAAAAAGTTCACAATTCACACTGCAACATCAGGTCTGACCAAGGCAACCCGCAATCTGGAATCTTGAACCTCAGACTCATGAAAAAGTCAACTTGAACACCAAACGACTAATTGACATTAGTGAGGTGAAGACCTCAGTCCTGTAGACTGTAGACCTAGAGTTGTACTCTCAATAAGAAAAATGAGACTGGATAAACAAGTCTTGACACCAAGACTTGACACTGAGTCTTACACATAGACTTGACACCAAGCTAAGATCACTACTTAGACTTGACGCCAAAAACTTGAAATAGAGTCTTGACTGAGACTACGACCAAAAACCTAGACTTGTCACTAAAACCCTATAGAAGATAAAAGAAAAAGATTCTCCTAATCATCTAGATCTAGTCTAAATATAGACTTACAAATACGAACGGATTCAAATAGAAAAACTATACCATAAAAATAAAACTCACCCTAAACAGGGGTCAAAATAATCCAACAAGAAAATGTCCAAGGCAAACGTTAAGGCTATCCAGTAACAATAACCAAGGAGAAATTCAAGAGCTCTCAAAACATGTCTTGCCTCTATACAGCACAAGATGGAGAGACTGAACTTGACGATAAATGACGCAAATCACACACACACACTAACTTTACGTCACTAGAAGTTGTGACAAGCAATAAAATTTCCTTCTCCTAGTCTACACAAGAAATAGTGTAATGACGTCATCAATATAGTGAACAACGCCGCACTATCAAATAGAGAAATAATTCTACTATACAGTTACATAGATAACTGCGACACAGATGAGGATAGAGGCTGGTGTAAGTGTGCCCATCGAAGGGAACAGCAACAATAGTGCCAACATAGAAAGCCATAGTAGCGCCGCATGGATGAAAAAGAAAATACAACCTTTTGCGGAAGACAAGGACGACATCGGCGACTATCTGAAACGCTTTGAAATTAAACTAGCAAAGTTTAATGTCCAAGAGAGGGAGTGGTCCGAAATCTTGTTGGATTTCGTGCATGGGAAAGCCCTCACGATTTGCCAGAACCACGATCACTCGATGCAAAACAGCTATCAGGTGCTAAAGAAGGAACTGCTAAACGCATACGGGCACAACGCGGCAACATTCCGAAAGAAGTATTACGAAAACACTCCATCCAGCCAAGTTGATCCACAAACAACTATCAACTCAGAGAAGGACTTCTTCACTAAATGGCTCGGATTCGAGAATGTGGAGAACACCTACGAGGGGTTGAGGAACTTTATTCTAATTGACAATTTTATCAATAAATGCGACCCTCAGCTACAGTCTTTTATAAAAGAAAGAAACCCTAAGGTAATTGAAGACTTGGTAGAAATTATTAGGATCTTTAAGAATGCTTATCCAAACAACCCATTTTCAGTTAGAGACCACAAAAAGGTTATTGACCTGGTAAATTATGTAAAGGGAAATGATAGCAATGATAGGGAGTATTGTAGAAGGAATGATGTTAGTGATAGGGACACCTATGGTAGGAGAAATGGTAGGTCCAGGGAACGTGGGAACAATGGTCGGGATAGTTATGATGGCATAAAGGATAGATCCTGGGAAAATGAAAACAATGGCAGGGAAAGTTATGATAGGAGAATAGATAGACCTAAAGCAAGTGATAGAAACCTTAGGGAGGTTACATGTTTTAACTGTCAGGAAAAGGGACACATGGCATACCAGTGTAGGAAACATAGAGGGAATGGAGCTGGCAATAGGAATACACAGGATAATAGTGGCACTAGTGATAGGAGAGGTAATCAAGGAAACCGTAGACAAGAGAGGGATAATCGGTCACCAGATAGGGTTAATTTGGTAAGGAGCATCCAAGACAGGGATCGTGATAGTAGGGATAGTGAACCAGATGAAGAAATTAACTACGTTGATTGTGGGGAAGATAGGTTTAAATTATATCCGGGCATGATAAATAATAAACAGATAAATGTGATCCGGGACACAGCTAGCAGTACACTCGCGGTTAGAGGGGGATTAGTTAAGTCCAATGATTATTTAGGCTATACCAAATCAGTCAGATTGGCAGACGGCGCAGTTAAGAGGTTCGAAGCATGCAAAGTGTTCCTTCGATCTCCATTGTATACAGGGTATTGTGAAGGGGTAGCCATGCCGAGGTTATCTAGAGATGTTTTACTTGGAAATGTAGCAGGTGTCAGAGACGCTTCTGATAAACAGGTTAGAAGTTGGAATAGCAAGTATGGCAACATAAGGCGAAACAAACTTAGAAAGGACAGAATTTGTTTTAACTGCCATAAACATGGGCACATCGCTAAAGACTGTTGGAGTAGGGCAGAACAGTCTGAACAGAAGATTGCGAGTTCGGATAGGAGGCAGAGGTCTGTATCCGACATTGATGATAGAAGCGATGACTGTGGTAGCGGTAAGCGCACGTCATACAGAGGAAGAAGGACACACGCGGGCTATAGTGGTGTAAGAAGAGATGTTAACTCCAGTTGGAGAGAACAAATGTATGGGTCGTGTAGATAGCCTGTGAGACATAACACTATACAACCGTAGTGTAAATAAGTTGGATTTTATTTACAATGTTTATTCTTAATTAATTGATTTGGCTAGTAGTCATAATCAGATGGGTATTATGTTGTTGTAGTATTAGTTAGTATTAGATTGACTCATGTTAGTTATTTATTATGTATGAATATTAATATGTATGAATTGTATGTATGGTGGTATGAATAGATAGGGCATTTATAAGGCGACGAGGTATTGATATCAAGGGAAAGTAAGTTTTATAAGTTATTCCTTGTTGTTGATCATGATCATACATCAGTAAAGAGTTAGGTCGCGCTGGGACAAGTAAGTGGAGAGAGGAAATAAAATACACTTGTAAATGCCCGAACGAACGTTAGGTGTATAGTAGGAGAACGATTATTGATAAATGTTAATTTGTCATATTAGGTAAAATGTCTGTCCTGACGTGTGAGGGAAAGTGGTGGAACCTCTGGAATGTGATGTGATAAAGTATGGATATACGGACTATGTCGGCGGTCACCTATGGCACATCACATTGGACAGTATTACGTTGTGACATTTGAGGGAAATAGGTGTTCAGATCAACTTGAGTTTGGGACAATGATGAAGAAGTTGAAACCGAAATCAAGACTCAAGTTGTGTTGTCTTTTATGTTTCCCTACATTTTGGCCCTTGCACAATGTAAGACTAAGACAGTAGATAAAAAATTGACTGGCAATTTTTTTTTAGCGGGAGGGGGAGGAGTTGTTATGACATGATTAGGAATTAGTTATTTGTTTCGGGAATAAGGGTAAAGTTTTACTTAGCGACAAATGACGTGACAGATCTTTAAAAAACAAGAACGCTCTTAGTGACGCTAGAAAGAGGATGCTTTGTGTAGAGCAGTAGAATATAGATACGGATTTACGGACATAGCTGACATAGGACGATTCCCTTCTTAGTTATTAAATGGATTTGTAAACAGCATCAGCGTCGACTACATATTTTGTTTGTTTCGGCTTTTCGCCGGTGTTACTGAAGTAGTTTTGAGTTCGGTATTACCTCCAGTCAGACGTAGATCTACACTAGATCTATCTACAAGCATCAACACCGCGCGGAAGCCTGAACAACTGTTATGATTGGGCTTGAATAGCTTTGTTGTTTGTTATCAAAAAATGTTGTGTTTGGCATAGAATTAATGGAAAATGCTTGCTTTTTTTTTATAATTCAAAGTCAAGTTTAAAAAATTAAACATTAATTTAATTTAATAAGGTCAAAATCAACGATGGTATCGTCGATTAGGAATGAAAGAGTTAACTTGAATTTTTAAGTATTACGTAAACAAGTACAGTAACTTCTTCTAAGTAGGTCCCGACAATTTTAATGCAATAATTTATTGAAACAGCTGAGTACCAACGTCACTACTACAAGATCTACATTAACTCTCTCTCTCCGTTATTATTTTTCAACATGGCTACATTTTTCTCATTACTATTTCACTTCCTTGTTATGATTAAGCTTCGATAGCTTTGTTGTTTGTTATTAGAAAATGTTGTATTTTGGTAAAGAATTGAAGGGGAGAGCATGGTCTTTTTATAGAACACAAAGTGAAGTTTATAAAATTAAACATAAGGGAAATGCATGCTCTTCTTTACATAACACAAAGTCAATTTAATTTAATTGGGTCAAATCAACGATGGTATCGTCGATTAGGAGAGAAAGAGCTAATAATCTAGAACCTCGTTAATTTCCCACGGAGTCGTAATAATCGTTTGAAATTCTACTTTTCTAGCTGTAGATAAGTTATTAGTGCTTAGATTGTGCGTATTATCCAATGGTAAACTTCAACACTGCTATTACTAGCCAGCCACGCATGTCTCAACAAATCAGAAATATTTTGTTAAAAAAAAATAATTATCCATTCACCTCTGTTGAGTGTTTACTTTTTTATACACCATTGATTACAATCTCACTTTTATTATTTGTATATATTTGTGGTACAGTAAAACTATTAAAACTAGCGTATCATGTTTCTCTTTAGACAGCGATCTAGCTCGTGCTATTCTTCAGTTGATATGATGACGTCAGCTCAAATCACAATGCCCAGAATAAGAGGTGTAACAAACCTACTCCTTTACGTCGTTTGTCTGGTGTGTGCAGGTAAGATGTATAAAAACAAATAAAGTTCCCCTTTCAGACCTTTTTGTCTATAGGGCAGAAGATGTAAAGGTCATCTGATTCTGTGGCCTACGGTTAACGAGGGTGTTATGTGGCCAGCACAACGACCAACCGCTTTTACTTTTCCCCAACTAATGTCAGGTACCCATTATAGCTGGGTGGACTCAGACGCGCACAAGGATCCTGAAATAAAATCCCAGTTTTCACCAGGATTTGAACCCAGATCCCCCAGTTCAGAAGCCAAGCGCTTTACCGCTCAGCCACTGCGCCTTCGGGGAAGATGTATAACTATTAGTAATAGCATTGGCAATTGGAGACAATGATGATCAGGACTTAACCAAATTTCTTCTTCTTCCTCGTTCTCCTCTTTATGTTGGAGCGTTCAGATGACCAATATATGAGATTAAATGCGCAGCGGTTTCCAAATGAGGGAGATCTTCGTATAGTTTTCTTTCTATTTGGGGTGATTCACATCATTTTTTAGTAGCTGTTGTGACATGTATTACTTGGGAAGCACGGAGAGCACTTTATATTTATGTCTCACGTGAAAAACACGTGGATTGTGGATAAGAAATCTCGTTTTGGGGATTTGACCACATGGTTAGAGAGCAGTAGTCGCCATGTTCTAAACTTTTAGGATGCCTTACGTAGTTGATTCAGTGATTTAAGTATAAGTTGTGTTCTTAGAATATTTCATTGGATTTGTGAAGCATAATATGTATCTTTTATGGCTGGAATGGTCCGTGAAATGTTATTTTATTTTATGGTGAATAAAAATGTGTGCTAAACACGGCCTTACTTAATGAATGTTAATATGTGTTGTTCTGTATTAACTGGAGTGAACATATGTAACATTAAGTAGCTCAAAACTCAAGTAAAACAAGGCATATTTAATTATCCTAATATACACAAATTCTTGTCAGAATAAGAAGTGCCAAAGTGTTTTGGGGCGAATGTCTTGGTAAAGAATGCAGTTTTGAAGGACATGGTCAGCATTCTCTGGTGATACTCCACATGGGCATATTTCACTGGTTCCAATTTTGAGCTTCCGGCACATATGTTGTCTCATTCTGTTGTGTCCGGTCCTGAGTCGAAAGAGTAGACGTTGATCTTATGGGGATAGCTTATAATATGCGTTATTTTTCTTGGGATTCGTATGAGACCTTGTGTATCGCCAAGGCCAGTGCATTCTATGGCAGACTGTCTAAAAATGTCTGGAACAGACGTGGTATCACCACAAACACAAAGCTAGGGGTCTATAGAGCCGTCATCCTCCCTACATTGCGCTATGCCTCAGAAACATGGACAGTGTACAGTAAGCATGCAAGGAAACTGAACCACTTCCACATGACATGTCTGAGAAAAATACTAAATGTCAAATGGCAAGACAAAATACCAGATACGGAAGTCCTTCGAAGAGCGTGCCTGCAAAGCATCCACACAATCCTGATGCAGTCCCAGCTGCGATGGGCAGGTCACGTCTACTGAATGGAAGACCACCGCATCCCTAAACGACTCTTGTATGGCCAACTAAGCGAAGGAAAGCGCTCGCAAGGTAGTCAAAGAAAGCGCTTCAGGGACACCCTCAAAGCTTCTCTGAAGGCGTTCAGCTTAGACCCAGACAACTGGGAGACAGAGGCACATGACAGAGCATCATGGCGTTGCGCTGTGAAAACTGACGCACAGGTTGCTGAGGAAAAAAGAACAACGCTGGCAGAAGAAAAACGCTAAAGAAGAAAAGCAAGGCAAACGGCACTAGCACCAGCTGGAATAACCTGCCCAGTGTGCGGCCGAACATTCCGGGCTCACTTAGGTCTTACCAGCCACATGATGAGGAATAAAACCCCAGTGCAAAGCCCTCAGCCCCCTGGATGACAAAGTGGTCATCATCGAACCACGATGGTTGAACTATATATATATATATGAGAGCTTGTCCAAATTAAACTAATAACAAAAATGAAAAACCAACAAAAAAAAAGTTCCTCCTCTATGAAGCCAAAAAAAACAACAACAACAGTTCCTCCTTCATGAAAATAATCCCCTTTAAAAAAAAAAAGCAATGACTTCGTTGTTAATAACTCATAAATGATAAAAGATAAATATAAAAAATTACCTCATCCCCACTTCCAACCCCCCCCCCCCTCCGAAAATTAAATCCTGCTTACGCCCATGTATATACAGAGCAAAGAAAATAGTTTGGTGATAAAGATCCAGACTTGAAAACATTTAAAGTCAGACTATAATACTGGATCTAGATAGAGATATGGTGTCGATATTGTCTGTTGATTAATTGTATCACTATTATATACATATGTGTATTGTCACTAATTAATTCTAGCAGTCCAGCTAATGATTTCTTACTAAAATGTTGCCAAAATATTCTTTAATTCTGTGACAGTTCTCGCAACGAACTATTCATAATCACATAATCTACCCCATACATAACATACATGTACAGTATGTCTGCATGTGATCACTCTCATTCAATGCTTCATACTTGTATTGTAGCTGTCCGAATAGGACCTGTGTAAACATAGCAAGATTTTCTACGGATCTAGAAAATGGATCCAACGATTTTTCTAGAAATTTGACAGTTTATGTATATATCTATGAAGAAAATATTACTAGGTAATTGGCCACACAGGGAAAACTCTGGTTTGACTGTTACAATTTTTTTCAAAGTATAAAATCTTAAAATCAAATTTCATCTGGAGGTCTAGACAATCTATATTTTGAACATACGTACGTCAGTGGGTATTATCATACGTATCCATTAAAAAGTTGAAGTAATAGAATTTCAGGAATATTCGATTCCAGTGATGTCCAAAATACGACCCGCGGGCCAGATCTGGCCCTTAACGTCGTTTCATTCGGGCAACCAAAACGTCAGCACAAAGTGTTGAAAATCCCCCCCCCCCCATTTTTGTAATTTAAAAAAAAAAGGTTGAAAAGTGTATCTTACCTACGTTAGGGCGGTGATTTTTCCTCAGACAGATTGGTACCATGACATTTAATATTTGTGAGTTTATGAAATGGTAAATTGGAAAGCCGAAAAAACAAGTGGACTGAATTTAGAATCTACCAGGAAAAGTTGAACGGATCTTGACTTGTTGGTGGAACATGATCACAAGCCAGAATATTTGTTTTATAAAGAAAGTAAAGGCTGTTAAAAAAACAAACAAACAAACAACAACTTATGAACGGCATCATTAATCAAATATGGCGGCATTCTTGGTTTGGGCCGCGAATAAAAAATATTCTTAAACTACGCCTAGAGATTGGAGGATCGATGGGAATATTTACCAAAAGGAAGCAAGAAAATTAATCGTTGGTAAAATTAGCTACAATGCTGCTTCCTTTTAATAAGAGAAATGAAGCAATTTTCCGACGCGCAAAAAGATGACTTTTAATATTTTATTAATTAATGTAAGTACTAGATCCACAAGTTTCTAATAAAATTGTTTCAGACCAATTTCGTGTAGTTTTTGTAATTTTTAGGTCCGAAATAAAAAAAAATTGCCCGCAGGTCGAATTAGATTGGACATCACTGTTGTATTCCACATCTCTAGATTAAGTTTTCTAGTCTAGAGTACTGTCTTTAAATATTGCCATGTCTGGATCTGTATCAACCAACAGACTAGAATTTTATATACTCTTGAGTTTTTTCGTTGTTTTTTTTTTTTTTTGGAGAGCGGAGGTGGTCGGAATCGAATGGGGTAAAAATGTAGGTTATGAAGGGCAAAATATTCAGACCTACAAGTCTTAGCTGCTTTGTAAGATTACAATTGTTTAAAAAAAACAACATATGTTGCATGTTAAACTCTTAACAAGTCTGAGCCAGGGTTAAGCTACAAATGTAATTTGTATCTGTGATTTCGTTATAAGGTTTTACGTTTTTCTTATTTCAAACAACTTAGAGCCATTCTCTGAGACCGACCAGCTTGAGATTTGTTTTCGAAGCGAAATTCAGTACATTATTATTATTGTCATTATTTCTATTCTGTAGGGCTATGTAAAAAACAATATCTTTTCTTTAACAGATGGACGTTTGCAATTCCAGGCTACACCTAATTTTATCTCTATAAATGCAACGAAGTATTTATCTTTCAAATGTATTTGGAGTGAGCTCAGAAAGGTGGAGATGATGCACATTGTAAAAATGACGAACCAAGGATTTGAAAACATGGCTACTTTGAATTATCCAGATGACACAAACATGACATCCGTTCAGACGCACACCAGACATGACACGGAAGTGACCTACTTTAGACACCAGAACTCATTTACTTTGTCTTGTTATTAAAGCCAAGTTCACTGGACGCTGGGACATACATGTGCCGTGTGATTGGAAACAACGCCTTGAGATCTTCCTTTCAGGTCAATGAAAGTTTAAATGTCACACTGAAAGAGGATTGCTCTCTAGACCAAATGTATTTTGGGCCTAAGACATATAACAATAGACAGTACTATTTGTCGAAATTTATTGTACTTAATGTAAAAGCCGCTATTTCCAAGTGTGGATCCCTTGGTGGCTATTTGATGGAGGTGAACAATGAAGCAGAATGGAACCTAGCACATGAGCTTGCAGTTAATACTACAGTCGACAGAGCGTATATCGCTGGGTCTGATGAGAGTATAGAAAACCTTTGGATTTATCCTCGGACTAAACTCAATATGACTTTTACGAAGTGGATGTCAGGACAGCCTGACAACCATACTCATTGGAACGGTGAACATTGCCTAGAAATGTTTTTGAAAGCTGGCAAAGTTATGAATGATATTTCGTGCCATTTTGACAATGCATTCTTTTGTGAAATAGACATGTCAGAAAATTAAACACAATTTGTTTATCCATACCCCCACTCAAAACAGAATGCTATGGTTACTTATAAAAACTAATTGAAACTGTTCAATATAAAATATTAATAATGTTTTTAGACAGGTTATAATCGTGACATTTTAAATCTCTATGTTACTAGGTATGTTACCTGATATGTAAATAATTGCGAAAAGTTTAGATATTTATCTCTTGGCAATAAACTGAACATGTGCAAATTAACTATTTCAGTTAGAACCGGATAACCAAACATCTCCAGCGTCCCGGCGTGCCACCCTTGGTGTAGTTAAGGGCAATTTTTTAAAAAAATTTTCTTTCTGAAGATCGAAAGTAGTCGTTAGTAGTCGCGGTGGCTGAGTGGTAAAGCTCTTTTCTTCCAAATCAGAGATCTCGGGCTCGAAATTCGGTGACAACTGGGATTGCAAGCAATGGATTATGAAATTGTAGAGATCTAAACGTGACAGACAGACAGGAGGACCAAGCTAATTAATAGTGGATTTTCCCCTTTTTGAGGGGCCACTAATATTTTCATTTCCGTACTTGTCCTTTCATTTATCTGAAGTCAAAAATGTAACACTTGAACCACTTGGAGTCTAGAGCGTGTTTTCTTTTTCAGTAGTCATGTCCTAACTACGGCACGTGGGTCATATCCGGCCTGTATAACCCACATTACATTATGAAGCAGCAAAAACATGATGCCTTTGCACTGGATTATTTTATAGCGGCTACCAAAATGGAAAGGCTGCTATAAGTGTTTTGTGTGTTGTTTTTTCCCGTCTGTCCGTTCGTCTGTCCTTTCGTAATGTTAGCTGTGATATGTAAAACAATGAAAACATAAAATTCTATAATACTTTGCATTTTGGAAAGTTAAGAGGCGAAGACTATTTTTTGAAGGGGAACTGTTTTAATTTTAAATATATTGTGCAAGACGTTTTGTTTTTCATAAAAATTCATACCTTTTATAACAATACGTAAACGAAAGTTGGTTATATTAATTAAGAAAGGTAAATCATTATTTTTATTTATTTGTTATATTTATGATTATAGTTTAGTCATTTGTCAAATTTAATGTTATAAAAAAATCTGTGCATTTCCTATTTGTTTATTTTTTCGGTGTATTAGCTACTAAGACTTCGCAGAAGTTAGGGTTAAAAAACAAACTAAGAATCCATGTATATTTAATTTCTTAATACATTTATTTAAAAAAAATAATTAATTGTTATTTTCTTATTTATAACAGGTGCACTGCACCATAGACCAAATAGTAATAGAGTTGTGCACAAAAGCTATCGAGTCCCTTGACGAAATGAATATATTTCTTCCAGAGGCCATAAATTTAAATAACCTTTTAGTCAAGTCTATGATAGGAACTCATTTAAACTAAAAGATCATATGGATTAACTTTCTGTATTGTATTAGAAAAAAACGCTGTTTTTGTTAGTGTTTAAGAAGTTTATCACAACTTACTATGTCTGTCTGTTTGTCTCTCTGGCTTGTACAGATTTTGTAAACGATTTTTTTTTCTCATGTCCTATTCTCGGATCAAGTTGAAACTTTGCACAATTTGAATTATTCATTGTCTATAACAAAATATGAATCAATAAAAAAAAAATAATAAAAAAAATGAATTAATTAGTTATAATAGATTACATTTTTCTTAATTTTGACATTAAAAAGGGAAATAAAACTTACAAAAGGAAAAGATGTGGCTGTAAATGTAAAGTTCTTCCCTTAATATAAACTATTCCAAAAGTTTTTTTTAAAACATAATTTTCTTGATAATGATATATATAAAGTTACCATACTATGTTTTAAAAGGAACAATTAAAAAACTGCAATATTTAGTGAACGAAATCGGTGCAAGATAAGACTGAAGTTAATACTTAATAATTCAAAACTACTGTCACTTCTTGAACTTTATTGAGCAGCGATGTATTTATACCACTACTCTTTCTAATATACATTTTTTAACTTCTAAGGTTCATGCATAATTTGATTTTTAAAAAACAGTCCTTGTGGATGAAAGAGATGCATTTTAAAACACTCTCACGTTGGGTTGTCATATCTAGGGTTTTTTTGTGTATTTTTTTGGTGTATCCGGTGTAAAAAAAAAACCTAAATGGAGTGTTGATAAACAATGACTGTTATGAGGTGTGAAATATTTTCCGTTCTCAGCTGTAGAATCCAATTTGTACAAAGCTTAAATCAGCTCACTCTGTCTGTCTGTATGTAGGTCTGTCTGTCTGTCTTTCTGTCTGGCCCAAAGTTTTGTTACACGTTATATTGCCCGACACCAAATTTAGAAATTTTGCACAATTCTCTCTTTTACCTAACCGCACAAGAATCAATTTAAAATTAGCCAATTAGGCAAAACTTATTGTTATTATCGTTGGTAATAAATTTGTTTGTTTGGTATCTCAAACAAGAGAAAGAAATAGTACTCGACTGAAATGGTGGTATAAGTATAAATAAAGTCTATAAATTTAGTCCCTTTATACATTGTTGTTAGAGGCTTATTACAAATGTCACTGCATGACTGATTCAGGTAGATAGGTACACCTTATGTAAACCTTTTTAAAAAAAAAATATTTGTTGTAATTGCTTGTTTAAGCTTTTTTCGATCTTTGCACAAAAATAATGTCAATATAAAGGAAGCAATAGACATTTACTCTTTGACATAGGCTCAGCTTTCAAGGTACTTATACTACCAATATGCAACACCCTGAATGTAATTGTGCCTTTTGAAAATTTTATGCATTTATTTGCATATATTACCGAGGCGGGGTGATTAAGTGGTAAAGCACTTTGCTTCTGAACCTTGCGATCCCGAGTTCGAATGTGCTATGTCTTCTCAATGGCCAGTATCAACTTTCACTGTTTGAGGTCCCGTTTGATTACAAGCGACAGTGTATGTCTTTGTTAAACTAAGTTCGAAATGCAAAGGAAAGGAACCTCAGATTTAGATTATCATGTCCAGAATCAAAACTCTACTTCTGAAGATTCTTAAGATTATCTTAACATCATTCCCGTTAAATAATATGTGTGGTCGAGAGGCTAAGTACGCTTGAGCTTGGCTTGGCTACCTATCAAGGCAGCTCGAGGTTCGACACCCGACTCGAGCAGAGGTGTGTTTACTGGGCGCCTAAAGTTAGCACGGAAAACCTACTCCCAGATACTCCATCTCCCAGTAGCGTAGCAAGGAATTTGGGGGCACTGGGTGCTTGGCCTCTTTAGGGGCCCCTGCATTTAGACATGTGACATCATGACATCATAATGTACTTAATAAATATACAAGGGTAATGTGTGGAATACATGCAACTTGGTCACTAATATACATAACAACATGAATAGCAAGATACCATGGCTCTGGCTTCATATTCAATTTAAAACAAAAAAGTGGACACTCATTTGGGCTATATCAAAGCTATTTTAAAAGGATGAATTTAAATTTGGACCCCCCCTCTCCCCCACCCACGCCACGCCAATAGCCCCCCCCCCAACTGGTCCACAAATGTGATTGGACCATAGCGCTCTGAGCATGCTATAAGCATGAAAGTAGTGCTACATAAAAAATATAATTTCATTGAATTCATTCATTAAATTTTTTGTTTCGTTAACAGATAAACGTTTGCACTTCCAGTCCACTCCTAATGTTATTATCATTGGTGCAACAAAAGAAGTGTCCTTTGCGTGTTCTTGGAGGGGCTTCGGATCTTTCAGCATAAGAAGAGTGCATTCTATACAGTTAATGAAAGAGACAAACCAAGGTTTTAAAAGTATGGCTACTTTAAAACATCCAGATGACATCAACACCTCATCAGTTCAGACCCACAACGAATCCGACATTGACGTGACCTACTGGAAACACCAGAACTGTTTGACTTTGTCTGTATCGCTAGCAAAGCCAAGTGCTGGTACATATATTTGTCGTGTGGATGGAGTCGACGCCATGGGATTTTCCTTTCAGGTCAATGAAAGTTTAAAGGTCACACGTAAAGAGGATTGCTCAATAGACCAAATGTATTTTGGACCTACAATACAAAACAATACGAAGTATTATTTGTCTAAATTCGGTGCCTTGGACGCTGAGGATGCTGATTCTAGGTGTAAATCTCTTGGTGGATATTTGATGGAGGTGGATGATGAAGAAGAGTATGAAATAGCTAGCAATCTAGCAAACGATACGGACGTGGACAAAGCCTATATCGCCGGATCAGATAGCCAAACAGAAGGCACTTGGATCTATCCCCGAACTGGGCAAAAAATTACGTTTTTAAATTTTAGTTCAAGCAAATTTGGTTCTAACAAAATCGTTGAGGATTGTCTAGAAATCGCATTTAAATTTGAGTCAGGTATCCATGATGTCTCATGCGATAGTGACAACGCTTATTTCTGTGAGGTAAAGGTTTTTTCTTATATTTGAAAACAGGCAGTGGCGCACTTAGAAATTTGCCATCATTTGTGGGCCCTGCATTTTGCGTGCAATTTAATATTTTATGTAAAAAAAAAACCCACTCATTTGGAGGACCACCTAAAGTTGGGGTTCGGGGGGGATTGTCAAATTCTCACCCTCTTTTCCCACCCCCACCTTAGGTACGCCCCTGAAAACAGGCAGCATATTTTTTTGCTGCTCTACCCCTGATTTAGCTCAAACGCTACAACCATCTCACTATTAAAAGAACTAAAAGTATCTATCCTACAACAAGGCAAAGATTTACAACTCTAAATGGAAGCATATAAAAAAACAGGTAGTACAAAATAAAAACAACAACCTTACTTTCCTGATAAATGAAAGAAACTATTTAGTATTAGCTGGTTAATTTTTTGAATGATTCGTGTATTGTTATCGACTATGAAGAATTATGCAAAATTTTAAATTTTTTTATTTGATCCGAGAATGGGAAGTGGGACGGAAACGTGTCGAAACGTAATAAGGGGACTAAATTCATATAGATACATCCACATCTCTTAAAAGTAGCATTTACTCCCCTTATTTTAAAATCAATCAAAATAATTAAGCACCCACAATTAATTAATCAATAATTTTATTCTAAGAATTATTCATGCCATGTCAGGTTTAGTGAATAATGGTGCAAAGTTTTAACTTGATCCGAGAATGGGAAATAGGGGAAAAACATGCTCAAACTTTTTACTAGACAGACAGACAGACAGGAATACAGATTGAGTTGATATAAGCTTTGTAAAAAAAATTGCATAAAGTTAGCTTGAGTTCAAGTAAAATTCACACTAAACGCCTTTTTGATGTTGTTATTTTCTACAATGTAGTGCACTGTGGTATGAACATTTTCTCTCTGTTATGAATATGTTTTGTGGTCCTTAACTCTTTATCTCCTAACTGACGATATCAACGTTGGTTTGTCCCCATTAAATAAAATTACATTTTGGTTTATGAACTTTAATTTGTATTAGGTAAAAAAAAGCATACAATCCCCTATAATTCTATATCAAATATAACAACAACATTTTCTGATAATTAACAAAAAAATTATTAAAGTTTAATCATAACAGAATAGTGAAATACAAATGAGATAAATGAATAATTCCACTAGAAAGTGGGAAAGGAATGTGAACAGGTGTGTGTGATTTTGTACGAATCCTATACTACAAATGTATATATGTTACTAGTATATTTGTAGGTGGTGGATCATTTGTGAAATGGGTAATTAAGAAAATATGAATTACACATTTTTCTGTATAATTGATTGATATATTACCTTTGATTGAATTTTTACTTTAATTTTAATTTTTTGTTTACTCTAAATCACTTTTACTTCCTATCCTCACAAGGCTTATCTCCCTTTAGCGTCGTAAATGTATTTTGTGTACTATATAAAGAAAATAAAATTATGTAATTACGACTAATTGATAAACTTATTGGTTGATTTTGTCTTTTATCGATTCATGTGTTTTGGCTGAGCTTGATGCTTACATGCAAAATTTTATGACGATTGGGTGAGTACAGGCGAGGGTGCGGTGGCTAAGTGGTTAAGCACTTGGCTTCCAAATTAGGGGTTCTGGTTCGAATCTCGGTGAGGTCTGGGATTTAAAATTATGGGATATGTAGGGCGGTTCTGATTTCATCCATCTGTAATGCTTACCTGACGTTAACTGTGGGAAAAGTAAAGGTGGATGGTCGTTGAGCTGGCCACATGACATCTTACCTATCAATCTATGGCCAAAGAAATCTGCCCTATAGATTGCAAGGTCTGAAAGAATAACTTTACTTTTTTTACTTATGAGTACATGTAATCAAAAATTATATATATATGTATATATGTTGCAAATGTGATGCGTCATGCATATTAACCAATGACTTAAATTCTGCCAAGTCACTGGTTTTCCTGGCTAGTTCAGGCAACCCATTCCATGCTCTAATAGCGCTAGGGAAGAAGGAGCATTTGTACAAATTTGTCCTAGCATATGGGACAAGGAATGTGCCTTTATCTTTGTATTTTTTTGTATTTGAAGATTATGGTTCAGTGTTTTATATATAATTGCTACTTTACTTTTGAGTCTTCTATCCTGAAGGCTTTCTAAATTTAGTGAATTTACTAAAGGTATTACTATGGTCAAATGTAAATATTCGTTTGTTATGGATCTCACTGCTCTATTTTGTGTCTGTTCCAGTTTCTTACTGTTTTCTTGGGTTGAGGGGTCCCAAACCCAAACAGAGGTTGCGTATTCTTTTATTGGCCTAACCAAGCTTAAATAACATTTTAGTTTTATGTTCTTATTGGATTTATAGGAATTTCTTGTATAGCCTACAATATAACTACATATTGTTAATTAATTACCAGATAATGAGGACTGTATTAAATGTATTGTGAATGGGAGGAGAAACAGAAAAAAAAAAAAAAAAAAAAATTAAAATAAGAATTCACACAATTTTTTTTTAATAAGAAATCACACAATTTTTTTTTAAAATAAGAATTCACACAATTTTTTTTTAAATTAGTATGCAAAGTTTCAACTTAATCTGAGAATGAGATGTAGGAAAATAAACGTGTCAAAACGTTTGAAATGGACCAGATCCATACATATCTTTCCACATCTCTCATGTATTTTCCTTATTCCGAAATCAAACAAAATAATTAGTCGCAAACAATTAATTAACTCATAGTTTAATATTTTTTAGCGCTTCATATCTTGTCAGGTTCAATGAATAATTGTGCAAAGTTTTTAATTGACTGGGAAATTGGAGAAAGAACATGTTCAAACTTTGTACCAGACTAACAGACAGACAGAATGTGTTAATGTCAGCTAGGAACAAAAACTTTATTGTTCTTATTTTCCCATGGGTGTTTAAAAAATCATTCTTTGTTTTGAATTTAGAGTATTTTTCCACAACATTACTATACATAGATCGTCTACTAAAAAGGAAAGTTGAAAATTGTATGCATGAATCAGTTTACCATTTTTAATCCTGGAAAACTGTATTTGCAATGAATATATTGATTTATAAACTAGCGTTAACAATAAACGAGTAATGCGTTATAAAGAAGAGTTCGTGACTTAAATTTTAACACTTCTCATATAGGTACGTAATAACAAAGCTCAAGTCTAACATCGTTCTGAGCTCCATCTGGATAGGCTCCGTAACGCTGGTCATTGTTGTTGGTGTCCTCGGAGTCAATCAAGACAAACTCTTCTACGACATCCATCTGTCTCACCTGTTGGCACCTGCCCCCATACCTGTACAGGTAAAACGGCGATTTGATAGGTAAATTCATGGGCGAATCAACATCTCCGTCTCTCCTGCAACAGAACTCGAGAGTACTGCTCAGGAATAGATCCGGAACGTCGCCTTCGACACTTCCTCTATTGCCAAAAGAATCTTCTTCGTCTATGTAAACCTTCCCTTCTTGAAATCCTCCTGGACAGTGTCCTTTCTTATCAATACAATAAGACCCATTGGGCCATAGTGTGTCATTACTAGAAGAGCGCTCCATCTTCAGGCAGTAATATAGAACAACATAGTTTTGACCATTTTCTTTAAATAGCGTAGGCCTGGACAGATGTGACGAAACAGACACTGCATCTAGATTGCCAATGTCCTGTGAGTCATTGGAGGTTTCCAAGTGTAAACGCCACACTGGGGCGTCTCCAACGTGAAATGAGGCGCTGGACTCTGTGTGTATTTTCTTGTAGCCGGTGCGCCATTTTCCAGTATCCTCTCTCGGGCACCCAGTGGCTGGTCTTAAAAGTCCGTAGTATCCCTTGGGCCAGCTTTCATAGTTAACTAATTTGTCTGTTTTAGTATCTTCATTGACAAACAAAGCATTGCCCAGATTAGAGTTACTGTTAGATGTACTGTTTGGTATCGTGGAAAATAGCTTGAAATTTTCTTGATCTACATTTAGAAGCACTGGGACAGCAGTTATCTTCTCCTGTTGATTAGAAAGAGTAGTTCATCATTGGAAGATTTGAATAAATGACAGACAGCTCTTTTAAGAGCTAGATAATTAGTGTAACCAGTGTTCAGCATGTAAGAGCTCTATATCTTAAAGCGTATACGAAAAATTTGGGGGCATCTTTTATCACTGTAAAAATCCAATTTTATTAAGATCTTTCCCTTCTAGCAAAAAGTGTTTTCTTATTCGAAATACTAGGACAGATTTGCGCAAATGCTCCTTCTTCCCTAGTGTCATTAGATCGTGGAATGAGTTCCCTAAATCAACCAGGAAAACTAAATGCCAAACCCAAAACAATGTTGTAATTAATTAATGATCTTTCTTTTGGTCTCGGTGTATCAAGAGAGTAGATCCAAACTCTGTGGGATATGGTCTGACTGCTCTTCTCTGCCCTAATACTTGAGGTCATGTCTAACGGCGCTAATAACTGAGTTACAGACCTTATCCTACGAGAAGGCCCATGAAACTAATTCAGACAAAACAAAACTTTTTAAATAAACTTAAAAGCCTAAATGACTTTGTTTAAATGCACGAAAACTCAAACAACAAAGGCTATATTTAAGTTTAGCCTGAATGGGCTAATTCGGCTTATACCATCACATCTGTGAAGTACGATTTTTATCCCTTGTTTAATATGAAAAAATAATTAATTGCCAATACTTAATAAAATAATTAATTAGCTTTTTTTTCAAGTCTTGTTTTATCAGGTACAAGAAATAATTTGATGAAATTCAACTTGGTCCGAGATTGGGTGTGGGAGAAATAACGTGTAAAACCTATTTACCAGACAGACAAACAGACAGACAGATTGAGATGATATAAGCTTTGTAAGAAAACATTTGATTGAACAGTGATTGTAGAAGATGCCAAAACTTTCATTGCTGTCTCTGCAAAGAATGGTCCAAAAGATGAAAAATCTGAATTATTTCAAAAAGTGAAAAATATTTAGTTGATATAAGCTTTGCAAAAATTGTTTTTGGATTGTGATGTAAACTCACGTGACCATTTTCTGAAACTATTTAAAAAATATAGTGAATACATGGGTGCATCAGCTTATGCATTACCTTATCGACACCGTCCAAGAAGTGACCATCACATCGGTACTTCCCGTACACTCTGCTCTCTTCAATTACTGACCAGGTCACCTGAATGTACGTGGTGTTATCTAGTAGGTTAGTCAGTCTTCCTTTGACTTCCCATGTACTGGGGTCATAGACATCAACATGAGAACCCTTAGACTTTTCTATTCTAGCGATAGGTCTCCATACATCCTAAGAAAGAATAAAAAAAAATATTACATTGTGTTGATATCTAAAATAGCAACTCCATATTTACAGACATAGCTCTCAATACTGTAAAATTATGCCCCTTGTTTCGATACAAAACAATATACATTATTAATAAAAAAAAGTTAATCAGTATTAAATTAACTAATAGTTTTTTTTTAATTGATTCATGTTTTGCTAGGAAGTTAGAACTTTATCCGAGAATGTGAAGTGGGAGAAATAGCATGTTCAAAATGTGTACCAGACAGACAGAGAGACAGACAGAGAACGTTGATATAGGCTTTGTAAGAGAAATAAAACACAGAACTGATCGAATAGTTAGTGCAATATTAAATGTTCCACCTTGTACCTTAAACACTGCCTTGTCATGATAAACATCGCTACATTAAAACTAATATAAAAAATTAAACCTGACATAAAAGACATGTATAGAGAAAATATAGAATATAGATAACTAGTTACATTGATAGAATGGATTGTTAGATAGATAGAAAGAAAGAGAGAGAGAGAGAAAGAAAGAAATAGTAAACAAATAGTATAAAGTCATACAGACCTGTTCTTCTCTACTAACTTCTACCCAAAGAGTCTGGAAATTAACACCTGGTCCCTCATCTCTCACAGAGCACCTTAAGGTCAGTTGAATGGATGACCGCCAAGGTGATCCCGAAAACGGCAATGGGTTTAAGTCCAGCGTTGGAATTCCCTGGCATACTCGAGACACCAGATACCACGTGACTACGAGTCCCAACACGATCACCATACCTGAGCAGGACTACGCCCAAAATTAAATCACCGAAATTGGTGTTCTGTAAGAACACTGTTGTTGTTGTTTTTTTATTTCATACTTGATCTTGACTGCATAATGATCCTCTATAATTACATCCCTTTGTTACTTCTAAGCTTATCTCCCCTTAACTTGATCGTGTAAAACTAGCCACTAATTAAAAAAAAAGGTTGATGAAGTATTGATATATTCTTTGTAAAAGTAAAAACAGTCAGGGCAGACGACAAGGGTATACTCATTAAATAGATACATGGAATAACGTTAAGGTATAGTTTTATTAACTCTAGGGCTTGACATGACAACCATTCAATTTATATGTTTCTTTTTATATTTTTATAATGGAAATTCGCTCTGATCATTTAACCACTAATCCAGGTAACATGTATGTCCATTTACTGACGTTCTGTTTCTTTTTTTCAAATCTTATATCAACTCTGTCTGTCTGTCTGATAAAAAATGTTGAACATATTATTTCTCTCACACTCATTTTTCGATCAAGCTGAAACTTTGCACACTTATTTGCTGTACCTAACAAAAACATGAATCAATTTTTAAAAATTGACTAATCAGCCTTTTAATTACTGCTAATTAATTACTTTGTTTCATGATCTACCAACAAAGAAAAATTGATCCTTCAGTATTTAAATATACGTATAAATATGCGGGGTTTCGTCACCTTTGATAATTGTACAACTTATCTCTCTCAAAACCTATTCTTTGATCAAGATGAAACTTTAAACGAATATTTTTCGTCCATTCGAGACAGCGCACTAAAACGGAAAAGATGAAAAACATTCTTAACTCTTTCTCTCCTAACTGACAATATCAACGTTGATTCCACCAGAATGTGGTAAATAATTACGGAGAGAAAGAATTAACTACTAGTCGGGAGATTATCGCTGAAGCAAGTGTTACCTTAACAGAATGCGTGTGCTCAGATTTTGGGGATTTGCGAAGAACCTCAAAGAAAGGATGCCAGACGAAAAAAGGTCAAGATTCTGAATTTGTGTCGTCATCCCAACTATTAAATCCTCTGATCGAAATCAAACTCGATAGCGACATCGACACAAACGAAAGAGACTTCAACGATTTGTCACAGTTTCTTCAGAAGCCTTTAAACTTCTTCAATAATGTTTGAAATTATTTAGTTTTAATAACAAAAAGTTGTCCGCTAGAGTATTCAATTCTAAATAGTGTCATTATTTTTATATTTCTGATAGTTTAATTGAGGTTCAATGCGAATAAAGTTTTTTTCTGACTCAAACTGATTACTAATTAATGGCAAACAACGATGAAAAAATTTGCGAACTACTAATTTGGCAATTGTTGGGGGGAAAAAATAAGATTTCATTTTTTTCAGTAAGAAAGCAGTATGTTTTTTTTTTACTAAATTTTTATTTTATTTTGTTTATTTTTTATTTATTTTGCAAATTAGCAATGCTTGTTTTATTACTTTTTTTTAGAAATGGGAGGGGGGGGACCTCTAGGGCTGCCGCACTGGGCATCATATACCCTAGCTACGCCACTGGTTCCGCTCTATATTCAGAATAATAAAACAATAGTGTCAGATGTTGACTCACCTTCTGTTCTCACCTTCAAGTCATGAATCTCACCTTTTAGACTAAGGCGACTTTCCCCCCTCCCCCCCCCCCTCAGGTAGATCTCAATATAAACAGTAAAGTCATTTTCAATAGAATGAAGTGTTCCATCATTTATTAGATAAATCTTGACTAAAATCTATTTACTTTCTAAATGGAAACAAAATGTAACATGATCTTCACATTCACATTGGTCTGCTTGAGGGCCACACATAATCTTTCGTCCATCTTTCTCCATTCCTCTGTGTCTTTTATCTTGAATAGAATTTTTTCACTAGCAGGCCCGTCAATGTTTTGGTCTTGTCTTCCCATCACTTTCTTTGTCTGCCTCTTCTTCCTTATCCTGGTACTGTTCCCTGAAGGAAGGTCTTTGCGAGCCATGAAGACCTCGTGATTTGGAAGTTGAGTCTTAGCTTGTGTCATTTGACCGTGGTCATCAGGTCGTCGTGATCTTTTTCTAATCTCATCGTATATGATGTGGTTAAGTAGTGGACAGACAATTTTTAAATAAAAAATAATCCAGCTCTAATTGAAAGCTTGGGCTCAACTCAACCTTCACCCTGTTATATCAATGGTTGAAAAGCGACTTGAAATCTGACAATCAATTACTTCCAATGATCTAAGATTTGTGAGACATCTTAAGCGTCTATTCTTAGACTTACTTATTAAGATCCACGCCCCACCGTTCCGCGCTTAGGGCTACAAGTTGTCTTCACAGAGATTATCATAGACAAAGTCTACAGTCTTTATACAACTCGCGATCACTGCTTCTAGATCTTCCACGAAGGTACGAACAGGATTAATACAGCAAGTGGACCTCAGGTCAAAAAATGTAAACTCAAACTCTATGGGCACATCCCAAGGTCCTGAGAGCTCGCAGGGAACAGAACCAGGAAGAAGAAGAAGAAGAGGAAGAGAAAGCGATGGGAAGACAACATCAAAGAATGGACAGGCCTTTCAGGGAATGACATTCTATCCAAAGCAAAGGAAAGAAAAGAATGGAGAAAAATGGTTGACTGCTCTTGTGTGGTGCCCCAATAGATTAAGGGATTGGTGAAGGTGATTAAGGTACGAGGCGATGTTCTACGGGAACCTACTTCCTAACCAAAATCTCCCGATGGACGAGGGGGAATGGCAGCGGGCAGGGTTTGAGCTTGGGACTATCAAGACAACCGAACGACAGTCTGGAGCGCATACCGTTCGACTAGGCAGCCATCCACGGACGCCATTAATTGTTTGTTTACGCAATTATTGTGACAACGTCCAGTGCGGGGCGATCACGCGCTGTGACGGAAGAAGCGTTGTCTTTAAAACTGTATTTTATTAAGAGCACATTAAAATAAGTAAACACATGTACACACACAGTAGTTTATTTCCTAGAAAATACGTCTGTGTGCAAGAGATCTCAGGTCACAAAGGAAGGACACGCACTACTGTTTCACTGCGATGCATTTGGTCGTGACAGCATCACAGTGGTAATTGTCAGGGCACATAACTGTGCTCGGAACACCCCTAAGCAACATTTGAAAGCAGTTATCTCCCGGATCTGAAAATATCACAAGAAAAACAATGTTTAGAAACACTGAAGGCATTTCGGTACTCAATAAAGTTTTCTTAAAATTTAATTCGTCATTGTAAATAGCTCCATTATCTGTAACTGTAAAATATATAAAATACAATAATGATTAAAAAATACTTAGCCCTAAGATCTCCAGAACAGGGCATATCTCTACTGAGTACCACAAGACACACGAGCGGTAACAAACACAAACATATATACTGTTTACACAACACACAGTAAGTTCCAAGGGGTAAAGCTGGTAACTGGATTCTGTCCGCAGAGTCACTTGTCCTGTATGGGAGCTATGTGGCACTACACCGAACAGAAGAGTTTCTTGCCAAGGCTCTACGGGAGGACTAATCCTTCCAGCCTTGTTACCAATTGGAGTTCATCTCGGGTAACTCAAGAGCAAGTGACAACTAAACGCACTTCATTTGGCCTTATTGTATGACCTTCTTAAGGGGAATCACTCCTATCATCACAATTTCTTTTAAAAAATTAGTTAACTCCCCGTATATCACAAGGAATATGTTAAGTTTTCTGTTAAAAATACATCATACTTAAAAGTTAAAATATTAGTCAAATGAAGTAAAATACTAATACTAATAATACAGAAAAAACTAAAAAAAAAGAGTAATTCTTACAAAACATGCGCATTAATTTAAATACATCTATATTAGACTTACTTAAGACTTTCTTGCAGATGTCACAGCACCCACAAAACCCGCCCCTGGAAACAATTCTTCCATCACAAGTCGTGATCGCCTCGCACTGGACGTTGTCACAATAATTGGGTAAACAGACAATGGCTTCATTAATGGCCACGGTTGCCATGACGACGAGTAACGCTGCTTTTATCATGTTCGCTCTCTGTGAGAAATCAAAACAAAGCATGAGTAAACATCTTTATATGAAAACCATTCTTAAAACATCAAAGTTATAGTGCCTGAAAGAGCATCTCTTGCTAAGACAAGGGTGCCCGCATGCCGAAGCCCAAACCCACTCTTTTCTTTAACAGTATCTGACAAGACTTTGGCAAATGGGGGATCATATTGTGGCCTTTAAGATACCAACAACAAGCCCCCAGTTGTCACCATGCATCAGAATAGCACGTAATCACGTTCCTTCGTTTCATTAAAGTTCCAGTGATGCCCAAAATACGGCCAGAGATCCGGCCCGCAAAAAATATAGAAAAACTCACCCATAAGAAATGTTAAAATGTATCTTTACCCCTACCTACGTTAGGGCCCTCAATTTTCTAATGGATTGCTACCTAGGCATTTAACATTTGTGCGTTTATGATGTAGGATATAGGGTATAGATATAGATCTAGAATGTACCAGGAAAAGTGAACGGATTTCTAGTTTTTGTGGGACATGATAATATGCCAGCCAAAATGTTTGTTTATAAAGAAACTGTGGCTGTTGTACAAAAAACAACACAACATAAAAACAGAACCTACCGCCATTCTCTGACACCGTAAAAAGAAACTTCAAATACCTCTATAATTAATAACATAGTTTCAGGTCAATTTCAGTTTCAGGTCAATTTCAGTTTTTGTATCTTTTCGATCTAGTGTTGGAAATGAAAATGGCCCGCAGCTTGAATAAGGTTGGGCATCACCGAACTATGCTATTAGCAACTAATTAGTTCAGCCAGCCTGTCTGCCATGAACGGTTCCCCGCACGGGATAGTAAGGTCTCAGATTATGTCCACACTTGTATGACTGTAAGAAGGTTGTATATCATTACTATCAATACAGTTGAAATATTTTATTCAAGTTCTAATTACATTTTTTAATTGAAGTTAAGGACCACCATTAAATACTGCTACATTAGTACTTTGCTTTGTTTAATGCAATTATGCCCAACCTAATTCGACCTGCTGGTCATTTTAATTTCCGTAACTCATGTCGCGGGCCACATGAATGAAAAAGTTACAGAAACGACAAGAAATTGACCTGAAACTATTTGACTAGAAGCCCGTGGATCTAGTACTTACATTAATTAATGATATATTTCACGTTCATTTTTTTTTACGCGCCAGAAAATGTCTTCATTTCTCTACTGTAAAAAAAACAAACATTGTAGATAGCTTTACCACCGATCTCATTTTCTTGTCTTATTTCGGTTAATATTCCCATTGATTCTCCAATGTCTAGGCAGAGTACAACAATCTTTTATTCGTTGCTCACCCAAGAATACCATCATTTGTGTGTGTGTGTTATTATGGCGTTTATATTTTAATCTTTCTTTTTAAACAGACGCACTTTCTTTACCGATCAATTATGTTGGCTCTCCATCATTATAATGTACCACAAAGAAGTAATATCTGTTCACTTTTCCTGGTGCATTCTACATTTAGAGTCCCATTTTATAAACGCAGAAATATTTAAGGTCATGGTACCAAAAGTGAGGCTAGTAAAGATATATTTGTCAAGTTATTTTTTTATTTAGTAGAATAGGGGGATTTTCTACTCTAAAGCCAGCTTTTCGGGGGGCGGATGGAACCACGCTGCTGGCCCGAATATGGCCCATGAACCTGGCTTAGGGCATCACTTATTTAGACAAAGACATTGTCCATTGTACGTCCATCCATTCATGTGGTCAAGCGTTGAGAAACATCCTCACTGACACAGTATTGAATTACGCTTCTATTACAAGTGTAGCAGTGGCGTTTCACATCTTAATTAGCCTGTTAATTATATACATTTGTAGTACGATGCTATATTGAGGTATGAGCAGATAAATACGAAGTCTAGACTTAGCTGAAGTTACGATGAAATCTAAACCATAACACCACTGTTTATTAGCACTAATACGGTGCTAAAGCAACTAATGTTGAGAAACAAAAACGAAAGACAAATAAACCATAATATAAATATAATAAATTCTTATCGTGAACGCAAGGATGATCTCCGGTTGAAAAAGTACTAGAACTATCAACGCTGTAAAATGACACAAAAACAAAAGGAGCGTACTGTCACTGATAGACTCACTTACACACAGCGATAGACGAGTTTAATTTGATAAAAAAAAAGTTGTGCAATATTAATTGTCTTGTAGGCTATTGCGCATGTGTGTTCGCGTGTTTAACGATCTCATTGTTACACACTGAAGATAAGGAGAGATTAGATCTGCAGTGGTTGCAGTTAATGAAATTGAAATGAAAATATATCTAAGCATTATGAAGTTGACCAATAGATTAAAGAGAAAAACGTATTAATTAATTATTAAAAATAAAATGCTCATCGACAGTCTTATGACTGGTCTCTCTTCTCTCTTTCTCTCTTTCTCTCTTTCTCTCTCTCTCTATAATCACTATTTCTCTCACTTTCTCTCCCTCTGACAACAACAATGCAAAATATTTTAACGATTCTATGGATTGAGTTGAAAAGTAACAACAGAACTCAACTAGTCAATAATACATTTAAATTTATTGCACTGTGTAATGACACAATTTTTTTTGTGTGTATAATTTAACGGGACAGCTCTAACATATTTATAGAAATGCTAAAAATAATCCTAAAATCAAACCTTGCAGACCCTGGTACAGATGATGTTAAGGTCATCTGTTTCTTTGGCCAACGGTTAAAAAGCAGGATGACATGTAACCAGAACTACGACCAACCGCCTCTAATGTCCCCAACTAAAGTCAGGTAGGTATTAAATTAGAGTTGTATGAACTCAGACAAAAACTCTTACCTAAGTATTTACTCCCACAACTTCTTAAGCTAATACAGATTTAGAGATTTCGTACAGGCTTATATCATCACTATCTATCTGTCTGTCTGTTCCATATTTAGAACACGTTATGTCTCCAGCACCCAATCTCGGATCCAGTTGAAACTTTACACAATTATTTCTTTTACCTGAAAACACAAGAATCAACAATTCCCAAATTAGTCAGTTTTTTTTATAGGTAATTAGTTAATTGAGTTCGACATTGCTAAAAGGAAATAAATGTTTGTAGTTTGATAGATATGGCTATAAATGTACAGTTGTTTCCCTTATATAAGTTTTTTAAAATAAGTATTTATACATATATATATATAGTATATATACATATATATTTTTTTTTATTTTGGATTGATGATGTGGAAGCAGATCTGCAACAGCTTGGCGTAAAGGCGTGGAAACGAAAGGCCCAGGAGAGATCTGAATGGAGGGATGTGTTGAAAGCAGGCCAGAGCCCTCCATGGGCTGAAGCGCCACTGGGATGGATGGATGGATGGATTTTTATATTTTGCTTTTTTAAAAACTAATTTTGTATAGCTTATCTGTCATGTTATACAACTCACAGTGCGCTTTTTTTTTTATCTTGGATACAATTTCACACAGGGATTCGATTTCAAGCCCAATGTCTGGAAGCCTCGTGGTTTATACCACTCAGCCACAAGTTCCACTGTATGATCAACTAATGAGACAGGATGCCACTAAAAGAGGTAGCTGATAAGAAACAATTTTCCTTCTAACCACGGATACACTAACAGTAGCACAGAGCGTATGAGCGTTAATCATAGCTAATTTCAAGTGTACATTTTCCAAGACCCATTCCCTATATTCTTTCGGCAGTATTATAAAGGACATACAGCATTATACATTTGGCTAACTCATCATCATAAGTTTCATCATACAAAAGTTATTCATAATTGCGTGAGCTTACATTGAAAATCCGATTTACATTCTTTAAGCAATGACATAAATTAAGAAAGAAAAAGAAGGGAAGCCGATAAGGGGAAATGTGGTGGCGATATAATAAAATCTATTAAACAAAAAAAGAATCAGGTGAAATAGAAAATTAACAAAAAAATTTTTTTTTTTTTTTAAAAAGACTATACCTCAATTATTACACTTAAAATAATTTGTTTTAAACTGGGTATCGAACCCATGACTTTGACACTGCCAGCTGATTGAACGAACAATGTTACTGATTCGACCAGCGGCAATGCATACTTTTGCCATTATTTATTGGTATTTTCATTATATGGACATCTTGATCTAACACTGGACCTAGGCTTCTGATTTAGAACACCGAAGATCTCGTCTAGATTTAGATGTAATGTATCTTAGATTTACGAAAGAATATAATCAAAGCTTTTAAACTTCAATAAACTTGAAGCCACTTTAAATTTAATATCGTATTAACTCTTTGTCTCCTAACTGACGATACCGGCGTTGATTCCAGCAGAATGTGGTAAATAATTACTCAGAGAAAGAGTTAAATCGGTACACTACAGTTTACTAAGCCATGCTTTTTTTATTATTGAATAATTCTAATGATAGGCTTTTTAATCTAGACTTAACAAACGATGCTCAAACATTAATGTATTAAACTCTTGAATCAATAATGCCTTACATTAGGAAATTCCCGAACGCGATAATTCTTTCAAGATCCATGTTGGCTCAAGATCTAAGTCTAGTACTCAAGCCAAATTATGTATATTTTTTAATACTTTGAAAAATCATAGCGGTCAAACTTGAGGGATATACATTAAATTTTAAATTTCTAGGAAAATCGTCAGAACATTTATTTTTTTTTTAGATTAGCTTTTCTGGATCCTGGTTTCATGAAGTCCCATGAAGTTCTGATGATTAGAGATATTGGAAAAAAAAAAGATGATCAATACATCTGAGGTCACACCATAGACTATGAGATTTCTCGGCCTATTGAACTCATTTCACAGATAAATCTTGATATATAATCATTTATCGGAAAATAATAGTAGCTATACTTTACACTGTCCTCGTTGGTTTAATTATCCGGCTGACCTGTAAAAATAAATATTTCATTGTTAAGACAAGCTAGTTAAGATGGGTCTAACTATTTTACTAAGAATTAATTCAGTAACATCCTAACATCACACCCACAGGCCAGATCTATAAGGTCGTAACAATGTGCTAACCAGGCCCATCCTAACGTAGTAAGAAGGGAGTTGCAGAGGCTTGATTCTATTACAATCACTCTTCTTTTGCGTCGCCTAAGTCAGTAGCTTCGGTCAAGTGGGCATATAAACCCAAACATTGGAAAAACTTTAGAATTCAAACCTGAGAGAAAAAATCAGGAGCCATTGACCCTTGTTCAGACCATATCTCAGGCTCGTATAGATGTCCATTTATGGTTCGAAATGACCGCATCCTTTTATGAACCATGTGACCCGGGAAAGGATTTTATCCAGTGGCCACGACGAGGAATCGGATCTTTATCAACCCCTTTGTCTGGTGTCCCCTTGCGACTAGATGATCATTCAATCATATCCGTCTGGTCGTAGGACACGCTACCTTGAGCCAACGACACGGGTTTACCTGACCATGCGAGGCCGGAGGCTGAGCCCTCGTCGGGGCCCTCCATAAGCCTATAATGTCCCACTGACCCGTATGGTCCCCGTTGGGGATCGAAGCAATGGGGTATCGGACTGGTTAGCAAGCCTTTCTCACATCCCCACCGCATGCAGGTACACTCGCTGGAGCATACAGTGGTAGCTCACAGGGAGCCCTGTTCGCTCTCGTTCTTAGCCTTTCCGCTTCACCGGGCGGACGTTTCCACGGGCGAAGGGATCATTTCCTCCGGTATTTGTCCCACTTCTATAAGATTTTTCATAGTCACACCGAGGTTGTGTTCCATTGGTCGATTAAAACATCAAGACTTGCTCAGAAAAACACAAATCATTTTTATTTAAATATTTTGTGCTGTTGTTCTTGCTAATTTTAAAACACTTCGTGTACTGTAACCCACAATAACGCTCACCGATTTCTAAGGTGAAAAAATGCCACCCAATGCGCCGAACTACGTGGGAAGTTCTAAGTCTAAATAGATTTGAGTAAAAATATTCACAAAGATTGCTATTTAAAAAAAAAAGAAAAAAAAAAAATTAAAAACAAAACAAAAAACATCGGACGAAATTAAGAATACAGACATATCAGAGTATAAATAATTTACAACCTTTACACTTCATTTAAAACAACGCAATAAACATAAAATACTAAATAAATCCACCAGTTTCTGGCATGGCTGGCCTTACAAATTGCAGGTCCCTATTTAACGGATGCTTATGAGGCTCTCTTCTAATATTTGTTTTTACAATAACAGCTATTAATTAGATTACAATCCGAAAAAAATAGAAATGGAAAAGTGGTTTGAGTGCTGGAAGAAGTCCCAAAAAGCCCGCGGAGTCTGGGAGCGCATGATGCGCCCTGACCACACTATCCCGTGGCTGTCCAGGCCTGAGCTAACTATTATAGCACAGTGCAGGACAGGCCACTGTCCTGTTGGCTCATATTTCTCAAGGCTATGGACACATTTTGACTCGCGGCACCCCCGCTTCGGGGAAGAAGAGGAAACCGTGCCTCATATTCTGTTTGACTGCCCCAGACTTGCTGATCTCCGTCTCGTCAGGCCTGGGAAACCCAAAATTCTTGACCTGTACGGTGACATGTATGCACTACGCAAGACAGCAGGGTTTCTATCCAGGGCTTTTGCAAGAGAGGATTTGAACCTCTCAAGCCCTAACTCAAATGGAGTTTGGTGATAAGATCAATAAGTTAACCCTTTAAGTTCTACATCGTCTCAAGCCTGTGACATGAGCCATGACAGATAGTGCTATTCTAAATGTAAATTCCGGGGCCCCTTCCAGACAAGGAGTCCAATTTCGAGCAGTCGGTTAAATCGGCCTAAGGCCGGCCCTGGTCTCTGTCTCAGTTCACTGATTTTAAAGTTAACTTACGTGAAGCAAATAAAGGAAAGTTGTTGGTCCAGACAGAGCCGTCGTCCACCCATCTAAAGACTCCTTCTTGATCCCAGTTATTCAGACCAATCCAATATTCAAACTTCAAACTTTTGACAGCGTTCAACAAAATGTTGTTTCTCACGAACTTTGATCGTAAACAGGCTGGCACCTAAATCTTTATTTTAAAATACATTTTTGTTTGTTAATACATATACCGTTTCACTCTGACTTTTATAGTGTGAATGTGTGTTTGTGTATTTATGTTTACAATTCATGTCTTTTATTTCCCTAAGATCCTTTCTACATACAATAAGTCTCAAACCTTTTTTTCTTAACGGTCTGTTTCTTGTTTGGCGTCCTTTTACACAACTTATATTAACCATAGATAACTATAACTTAAATCTGTGTGAGAAAAAAGTTAAATACACGTTATTTCTCCCACACCCAGTCTCGGATCAAGCTGAAATTTTTGAACAATTAATCTTTTTACCTGACAACACAAGAATCATAAAAATGATTAACTATCGGCAATTAATTAATTTGTTTTTGGTTTCAAACAAGGGAAAGCAATTATACTTGACTGACGGGGTGGTATAAGTTGAATTATCCCTCTTTAAACTTTCCTTAGGCAGGAATTTCCTCCGTCATTTAGCTTGATAGCTTTATTATAGCTTTAACGTTTGAAGCGAACAAGGGATAACTATAAAACCTTATTATTTTTCCTAAGCTATTCGCTGGCACAGTGGTTAGTATGTTGGCTTAGGAGGGTTGAGGAGATTTGAGCCCTAGAGTTCGAATTCAGATCTTTCAACTTTTTTATTTTTTCATAAATGTATTTAAAAAGCGATTATGGTAACATTGAACCAGATGCCCCCCCCCCTTTCTTTTACTTCCCCTTTACCCAACTGGTCTATACAAGTGATAGAATCATGCGCGTATTAAAATAAAAAAGGCATGCAATAGCGCTATACATAAACACTTGTTAAAAGTAACTCGCAAAGAGTTATTATTTTTAATCTTGATCAATTACAAATTTAATTACATTAGTGATACAAAGAAATTTATAAAACTACGCTTAATATAAGGATTTTTTAAAAAGTGTTTTTTTTTTTAAATTCCTGATAACGTAATTACCTTGACATTGGTTTACAGAATCAGTATAATTAGCTGTCAGGTTGGAGATCCACAAGCACGAGGTGACGCTACCATTGGTTGTCATGGTGAAGTTGGCTTTGCTCGTGTCACAGTACGTTCCGGGGACATAGTACAATGTTCCGAGTGTGGAATTCAAAAGTGTGTCAGACGGAATCAGCCGAGATCCTACGAGAAATGAATGTAAACTTCATTATTTGTAAACATTTTAAAACAGCTGAAAGATTCAAACAAAATAATAGTGGTCAAACAATCCAAACCTTAAATAAGCCGTAAACGATGCAAACTGTATAATAGCGGTGAAACATTCAAACTATTTATTAGCGGTGAAACATTCAAACTATTTATTAGCAGTGAAACATTCAAACTATTTATTAGCAGTGAAACATTCAAACTATTTATTAGCAGTGAAACATTCAAACTATTTATTAGCAGTGAAACATTCAAACTATTTATTAGCAGTGAAACATTCAAACTATTTATAAGCAGTGAAACATTCAAACTATTTATTAGCAGTGAAACATTCAAACTATTTATTAGCAGTGAAACATTCAAACTATTTATTAGCAGTGAAACATTCAAACTATTTATTAGCAGTGAAACATTCAAACTATTTATTAGCAGTGAAACATTCAAACTATTTATTAGCAGTGAAACATTCAAACATAATAGGCCTAATAAACATTTGAAACCTTATATTAGCGGTAAAAAAATTCGAACCGTATAAAAGCGGTGAAACATTCAAACTATTTATTAGCAGTGAAACATTCAAACTATTTATTAGCAGTGAAACATTCAAACATAATAGGCCTAATAAACATTTGAAACCATATATTAGCGGTAAAAAAATTCGAACCGTATAAAAGCGGTGAAACATTCAAACTATTTATTAGCAGTAAAACATTCAAATTATATAGTATCGATGAAACACATAAACATAATAGTGGTCAAACATTCCAACCTTATAAAAGCGGTAAAAAATTCAAACTGTAGAGGCCTAATAGCGATAGAATAATGGATATGTTAAGGTAAATGTGAAAGGTCATAGCTGATCTAGTTGTTTATATGTTTGTATATGTTTCATACCTGTGTCGTTTACCATATTGAATTCGTTATTCATTAAACATTTTAAAAACTAGTACCACATAATTTTGGCTTGTAATGTTAACTATAATGTGCAAGGAAAATGTCAAGGCCCAGCACCCAGTGATCCATGCGTGTTTTAATATTAATTACAGTAAGACATAGAACCTGACGTCACCTGGTGTGCACAGCTTCGACTTCCGGCTGTAAGTGAAACTGTAGCACTCTTGAACGTAATTCGAGCACTGTGTTGCGCATGCGCTGACAGATGTTGCTTCATACCCAGGACCCACGGACCACATTTTGACTGTGACATTGTTAGGGAACAGCTTGAACTTGAAGATTTTGATCTTAGAAGCTGTAATGATAACTGAATAACCAGAAGTCATTTTGCTATTAACTCTTCCTCTTCTAATTGACGATACCATAGCTGATTTGACCTCATTGAATTAAATTAATGTTTAATTTTATAATCTATCCTTTGTGTTCTATAAAAAGAGCAGGCCTTCCCCTTTAGTTCTAGACCAAGTCAAACACTTTCTGATCACAAATGCAATTGTTAATGAAACCAGGCTGAGAGGTAAGGAGAGGTAAAGCGCTTGGCTTCCGGACCGAGGGTCCCGGGTTCGAAACTTGGTGAAGACTGGCATTTTCAACTTCAGGATCTTTGGGCGCCTCTGAGTCCTCTCAACTCTAATGGGTACCAGACCTTAGTTGGGGGGGGGAAGTAAAGGGGGTTGGCCGTTGTGCCACAGTCGCTGTAGCCCTGAATCAAATGAGTAAATAAGGTTGTTTATAAATCGCTAAGGTACTCGAGGTTAGCGTGTTAAAATGAATATAGACATCTTACCAATACTAATAAGACTAAACCAAACTGGTCCCATCTCTATGAACTTTTGACTCTAAATTGGGTTTACTTGAAGAGTGTTCCAGACAGACAGACAGACAAACTGAAAGAGTGAGTTGATACAAGCTTTGTAATATTAAAGCCACAAATAAGAAAGTGAGAAGTCCAAACTTACTTCAGTAAGACAATCTATATCTTCTTGTCTTTAGACTGTTAGATTTTATACATCTACCAAACTACCAGGATCTCAGTATAATCCAGTCATATTGCTTTCTTTTTTTGTTTAAAGAAGACTTACGTTCTATTGAGTCATTTCTCACGATAGGACGGTCACGTTTCTCCCGAGTGATGTATCATTGTTCAGTTGATGTTAACAATTAGGAACCTTACAACACGTCTTTCTGGGTTACACAAGTATGATCTTTCAGTCAAGTCTAAAGTATGATCTCTCAGTCAAGTCTAAAGTATGGTCTTTCAGTCAAGTCTAAAGTATGGTCTTTCAGTCAAGTCTAAAGTATGGTCTTTCAGTCAAGTCTAAAGTATGATCTCTCAGTCAAGTCTAAAGTATGGTCTTTCAGTCAAGTCTAAAGTATGATCTCTCAGTCAAGTCTTAAGTATGGTCTTTCAGTCAAGTCTAAAGTATGGTCTTTCAGTCAAGTCTAAAGTATGGTCTTTCAGTCAAGTCTAATGTATGATCTTTCAGTAAAGTCTAAAGTATGGTCTTTTAGTCAAGTCTAAAGAATGATCTTTCAGTCAAGTCTAAAGTATGATCTTTCAGTCAAGTCTAAAGTATGGTCTTTCAGTCAAGTCTAAAGTATGATCTTTCAGTCAAGTCTAAAGTATGGTCTTTCAGTCAAGTCTAAAGTATGGTCTTTCAGTCAAGTCTAAAGTATGATCTCTCAGTCAAGTCTAAAGTATGATCTTTCAGTAAAGTCTAAAGTATGGTCTTTTAGTCAAGTCTAAAGAATGATCTTTCAGTCAAGTCTAAAGTATGATCTTTCAGTCAAGTCTAAAGTATGGTCTTTCAGTCAAGTCTAAAGTATGATCTTTCAGTAAAGTCTAAAGTATGGTCTTTTAGTCAAGTCTAAAGAATGATCTTTCAGTCAAGTCTAAAGTATGGTCTTTCAGTCAAGTCTAAAGTATGGTCTTTCAGTCAAGTCTAAAGTATGATCTCTCAGTCAAGTCTAAAGTATGGTCTTTCAGGCAAGTCTAAAGTATGATCTCTCAGTCAAGTCTAAAGTAAGGTTCTTCAGTCAAGTCTAAAGTATGTTCTTTCAGTCAAGTCTTATGTGTGATCTTTCAGTCAAGTCTAAAGCATGGTCTTTCAGTCAAGTCTAAAGTATGGTCTTTCAGTCAAGTCTATTACAGACAAACATGCTCATCTGCCTCCAATGTACCTCAAAATAAGCAATAGAAAAAAAATATATTACTTTTTAAAAACAAAACTTATAGATAAGGGAAGGAACCGCTAATTACTGCCATTTATCTGAAAAGGAAAGGGTTTAGTTCCTTTCTGTTATGTAAAACAAAATTAATTATTTAGTAATTATTGGTTAAGTGATCGGTTCAATGTTTGATTTATTCGATTATTGTCATCGGCTGAGAATAATTATTCAAAATTTTAACTTGATCCGAGAATGGGAAGTGGGACAGAAGGGTCAAAAAAAATAGTAAGGGACTAAATCCATATATACATAAACATATTTTTATAACTCTGCCATTCGCACCGCCATCTAAGCTAGAAGGTGCGCACTGTGATAAAATAGACTGGAAAGGATGTCAACATTAGAAGACGAGAACGATTTCCGCCCAAGTAAAGAGCCAATATGGAGAGATTGTGTCTAAGATAGATGTTGTTTTGTGTACCTGTGATGTCGTGTGAATAAACGTCTATGTCTCGTTGAGTTGCCTCACTTAAGTTATTACAATTGGTGTCAGAAGTGGGATTATAGGCAACTCAACGAGAGGAGGTAGGCTTTGATCACAATGTCATGTTTGAAGCTATTACATCAGCTCTCAATTAAAGAGCTAAGACAAGAGCTTCAGTACCGAGGTTTAAAACCCGTCGGTAGCAGAGAAACGCTCACGGCTCGTCTCCTGCAAGCCTTGATTGATGAAGAAGAAATTCCGGAAACCTACCAATTTGAAATTGAATCTGGGATTGTTGAGGTCATTGGCCAGTACCAGGACTTTAGGAATGCATTTAATGAACAATTGAACATGATCTGTAATATGATGAGGAGCATGATGTGGAACAAAGTAGATGAAAGTGTGTTGCAAGTAGAAGGCTAAATAGACCAAAGTGATAAAATTGTGTCGCAAGCAAAAGGAGGAATACACTCGTTAGTGGAAGGAGCAGTTACCTGGTCAGGACTGTGGCTGCACAAACAGTGGCGATGGAGGCGCTTGGGATTGGAGCACCGTCTGTGACTGTGTTGTGGGCAAGTCTGGCGGGGATTACTTTCAGGGCGAGAAACGTGGCAGCGATTGCTGCGACGACCTCAATGGGATATACAGAATTGGAAGAAAAGAAAAGAATAAAGAAACTAGAGAAGTCTGTTATGTGCCTGAAACTTTTGTTCCTGGTATACCTGCAACGAGCGGACAGATCAAGACAACGTTGGATCTGCGTCCAAGATTTCTGCTGTGGACCTTAAAGACCTCTGTTTATCTGTTAGTACATTTGACTGGACCTCGAACCATGAAAGCCTCAAGACCGTTTCTGATTCCTTGCCTTGGATGACGTCGGGTAAAATTGTGAATACGGGCCCCAACAATGGCCGAGACAGAAACAACGAATTAGACTTTGGCGTCGGCATAAGAGACAACTTGATGCTTGGCAACTGCTTCCAGACGATTGACAAGAACTGTATATGCGACGCCCTGGGGGGACAGTGGCCATGCCAAGAAACCCAGCTACACGGTCTGAACTTAACAGACATTTGTACTTCTGCCTACATCAGTGAGAGTGACTTGAACGATGGTGAATTAATTCTTGCAGAACCTGATTCAGTGATGGATGAACATTTGCTTATGGAACATTACAGGGGTGATTCATGGGCATACCTTACAGATGAGGCTGAGAAAGACTACGTGTTTGAAATCATGGCTACCTGTGGGCCTACAACTGTGTCACGAGACGTCCATGGAAAACGTCCGCTGACTTGGCGACTTAAAACAGCGGCTCTGGAAACAACAGTGATCGCCATAACCTCCATTTGTGTTAAGTGGCTGGCATCAGAGACTATCGTCATGAAGTCAAAGCAGCGACCACGACATCGTCTCAAGCGTAGACTGGCCAACTGGAAGAAGAGGAAGCGACGGCCGCGGAATACTGTGCAGATGGCCTCGTGGGCAACAGGCTCCCTGCCGTCTGTGGCTCCCACCGATCGAGCTCCACCTGAACCGGCAAACCTCCACAGCACTGTTTCTTTTCGGGACGAAAAGCTCTAAGAAGGGGGCAATGTTATAACACTGCCATTCGCACCGCCATCTAAGCTAGAAGTTGCGCACTGTGATAAACTAGACTGGAAAGGATGTCAAAATTAGAAGAGGAGAACGATTTCCGCCCAAGTAAAGAGCCAATATGGAGAGATTGTGTCTAAGATAGATGTTGTTTTGTGTACCTGTGATGTCGTGTGAATAAACGTCTATGTCTCGTTGAGTTGCCTCACTTAAGTTATTACAATATCCTTAAATAGCATTTATTCCACTTTTTTCGAAATCAAACAAAATAAATAATCACCAAAAATTAATTGTGTATTGACTAACTCATTCTGCACTTTCTTATAAAACTTGATCTTCCAGACTGCTGCACACTAGAATGTATCTATTTTATAACATAATGTGTCGGAAAAGTTTTTTTATTTATATTGTGAGAAATTCAGGAATAATAAGTCTATCTTTGCGGTAAATCGTGTCGTGTAACATATTTCTGAACTAATTGACCTCAATTATGACTATATTAAAGAAAATATTAGGGCTAATATTACTAGCGTATAAAACAGTCTACTAAAGAAACATGTTTTACAAAGAAAACTTGTAAGCTTATTAATGCTCAAACTTGTCATTTAGCCTAGAAATCAATACCACACGCAAGGAGTTACATTGGTGTCGTCTGCTATTTGTTTGTGTGGCTCGTCACGTGTTCTTTATTTGCCCAATTCGAAGAAAGTTAATGTTTTTGAAACTAAATAGCCAGACGGTCTGTTGCGATAGTTCTGACATTGCGTGTTTATAGGTATATTAGTTAGGACTGAAAGAGGGATTTAACGCACATCTATGGTGAACTTGCTTAAAAACAAGTAGAAGGACTAACTATGTACTAATCACATTATCGGTTAGAGCAGTGTCTCCCAAACTTTTGACGTCTGTGTACCTCTTTTATAATTTTTGCAATGCTGAGTACCGTTCGCCGCCCCCCCCCCCCCAACCACACTTTAATTTATTACCAGAACATAATAAATGGGTATTTATAAAAAATCAGCCTAGTTTATGAGGTCCATCGCTGCCCCCTCCAAAGTCTTCCCGAACCCCTGGGGGTACGCGTATCTCACTTTGGGAATCACTGGGTTATAAAGTAACAGGTATTTCACATATAGTTTTTTTGTTACAGTAGTAGGTGCTGGCCACTCAATACAATGTAACCTATTTTAAACGTTAAACTTAAGAACTTATGATTTCTAAATTTAAATATTCATCTTTCTAGGAGAAGTGTTTTCTAATTTAAAATATTCACCTCCGTTGCGTTGCTAAGTCTCTATGGAGTCATCATTGAAGAGAAGAAAAAACGGGAGCGATGCTATATTGGCCTTGAACTGTCAACCACGATAGTCCCTTAAACAGGAATGCGCATATAAGCAGTGGCGTAGCATCCATGGCGCGAAGGGGTTCAGTGAACCCGGGCTCATGACCATTAGTGGCCCATTGCGATTGGGCCCATGACTCTTGATTAGTTGAGAACTTTGGGATGACACAAAAGTGAAAAAACAAATGCACTTTTGTAAAAAAAAAACGATTAAAAATATAATTTAAAAAGCTCCATCAAAATATCCTGAGCTTTTCCCCAGAATTTATATAAACTTTAAAAACAGTGTTTCAAGCTTTAATGTAAGGATTTGCTTTAAATCAGGTTTTGTGAATTGTATTGGTAGCTAACCATAATCGTCCCATTCTTTTTTTTCTTTCTTGTCTGTTTATAGTTATACACCTATGGGTAGTATTACAGGAATGGTGGGGGATGGAGAGAGTTTGGTTAAGAAGTAGGGATAGTCCCGATTGTCACTAAATAAAATTTTGATACAGATGCAAATTATTCAATTTTTTCAAAGTTTAATATGTTTATATTTGTTTTGTATTTAAGGTATTGCAAATTCACTTTTTATACTCTTGCTTCACTGTTATTTTCATGTAAAATTAACTATGGCCTTGCATTGCATTGCAACTGGTTGGATGTCATTTATTTACGAAATAAATTATGATTATTGACATTAAAAAAAACAACTAAGGCTGACATCTATTCAGTCTCTGGTGATTCTAACAGAAATTCAGGACCGCTCGGTGTCAACTGGTGAAGATTAGTTGGGGTTACATTGAGATCACTGCAGTGCTGTTAGGCTTCAATTTTGGTTTGATGAAAGGTTTGTTTTGGACAATGTAAAACCTTTTTAAGTACAAATAAAAAAAAAGAGGACAGGTTAACTCTTTCTCTCCTAACTGACGATACCAGCGTTGATTCCACCAGAATGTGGTAAATAATTCCGAGATTAAGAGTTAACCTCTGGAAGCTGGTGCAGCTCTGCCGACTTGTGGAGGCTTCTCCGATGGTGATGTGGAGAAACGGTCAGACTAATTAAGTTCCTTTGGATCTGTATACAATGGCGCCGAATTCACGTCTTATCCTCAACGCGATGACTGAGTGATGTCCAGGAACGTTGTTTGCGTTGATTAGCCCAGTTTTAAGTGTATAGTGTTGGACTTAACAACATTAGAGCAATAGGAATTCAAGCTGCTCCGTCAGCTGGTAAACACACCAGCACAAACATTTAGGATTGTGTTTCCCGGAATTTTCTTTCTTGGCTTCCAGGTTTCCATGGAAACTGGGGACGGCTGCCTTCGGATGAATTCCTGTTTCATCGTTTGACTTGTGAAGACATGTGTAATACACGGATTCGTACATGTGTCTACAACAGAGAACAATAGCCATGATGTGTACAGCCGAAAATAGGACAACCAAATAAACTAGGAACAAGTTCTGGGGAAGCATGACATCACTTGTCTTGAGAGACCATGACATTTGTTTGCTTTGTTTTTGACAATGTAAAACCTTTTTAAACTACTGACAAAAAAAAAAGGTCTGACATCCAAGATGGGAGGCAAATGTCTGTCACTCATGAGCCTGACTGCTCCACTGACTATAATTAATATTGTATAAACCTTAAAAAAAAGTCTGACATCCAAATTGAATTTGTAATGTTTAGTAGACATTGAACTGTCTCAACTGTTGTTTCAAAAAAAAAAAAAAAAAAAAAAAGAATACCCATTAAATCCGATGAAGTTTACTTTGTGTAAATTACTTTGTGACTATCTAATTTCTTTTTCTGTGGGTGTTCCGTCATTGGAGTTCACCAGCAGAATCATAGAAAATAATAGTAAGCTGGCATCGATTTCCTCATGTTTGAGATAATCTTGTTACCAGATAACGGCACTCCTTTCCCCCATGTAAGAGATATTTATTATAAATAAATAATTAGTCCGTTGAGTAGTACGAAAAAGTGTCGCCTTAAGAAAAATTTAGCGGCATTTTTTTGGTATTCAGCTATGGACAACTGCTGATCGGTAAGAAAGTAGGGATTTGGTTACGCGTTCCGTAAGTTCCTAGTGATGACACTAATGATGATAAAGATTATCTACTCATACAATTTTTGGAGGTGCGGTGGCTTAGTGTTAAAGCGATTAGGGTCCCGAGTTTGAATCCTGGATCTTTAAGACCTCTCTAAGTCCACCCAGCTCTAAAAGGTATCTGTGACCAGTTGGGGAAAAGTAAAGGCGATTGGTCATTGCGCTGGACACATGACAATGTGTGATATAGATCGCAAGGTCAGAAAAGAGAACTTTATTGATGGTTGATGCATATGATCCGAATTTATGGTGTCCAATACGTACACTTGAGGACACTGTAGTAGAATTGTATCGGACTGGTTCTATAAATGCAATATATATATATATATATATAATATATATATATTAGGGGTGCACCGGATAGTCCCTCCGGCTCCGGCTTCTGGCGAATATCCGGCATTTTTTTACTATCCGGTGCTATCCGGCTCCGGTCGGATATCACTACCGGATCGTAAACCGGATAGTAAAAAATACACCTATTTAATATGCATAAAGTGGACCTCGTTCCATTAATGTCTGTTATAGAATGTATTAATGTTTATATGAAAACAAAATAATGTGCTTAAAAATAGAGCCATTATAAATATGCACCAAGCATCGTTTATTATAAAGACAAGGCATGTTGATAACTTAATATAAATAGAGATGAAACTTTACATCATAAATGCGCTTTACATACAGAGATGCAATGGCTGGCACTTTTTTCAATTTGTCTTGACCTTTGAGTAAGTTAGTTAACATGTTAAAATGTTACATTCCTTGTCAGCGTATAGACACTCTCTAGTGGTCACACCTTTCGAGGGAACTGAGTTTGTTTACTTAGTAGTTAATCTTTATTTGGGGGGGGGGGGCTGGACTACAAGAGCCACACCTCTAAGGTAACCAGGTATATTTCTAGATGAACAACTCCCTCCCCCTTTTATTTGTTTAGCCCATCACATTGAGTTCATTGATTGACAGGTGACCCCAAGTCAGATACGATGGACGTAAGCACTCTCTAGAGGTCACACGAGGGAACTAGGTTTGTTATTGGGGGGGGGACTAGACTTTACATTATAAATTCGTATTACATACGTATCAGCGATGTCTGGCACACTGGCTTGTCTTGACCTTTGAGTGGTCTAGTAAACATGTCATATTCCTTAACTACGTCACGCTGATAATCTGTCAGATGTGCGGGTATATCTCCAGAGGTAGAGATGAGCTACCCCCACCTCCTTTTGTTTGTTTAGTCCATAACCAGAAGCGGTTAGTGGCCTTTAAAACACGAGCCTAATGACAAGTTGATGGTGTAAAATACGTGAACACAAACATCTACCCACTATACAACTTAGATTGTACTTAAGAGAGATTTACGCTATAAAACCAAGATTGAACTTTACCTTTGAAAGATTTACATTAGTTACATATAAGTTTATATATTCTGCATGAGTTATCCCACATTGTACTTTACAATTAGTGGCCTCATACATACGCACACACCATCTCATGTTACAAAGATTAGTTTATGATAAGCATATCTGTAAAAAAATAAAAAAGCTGTTGATTGTAATTTATCAATTAGTGATAGAGTTTAAAGTAAGAAAGTAATAACAAAATAATATTAATATAGGTATGTTATATAGAAGATTTGCAAAAACTTCAGTAAAACGAGCTGTTTGAGTCATGTAGGTATTCGGCTCCGGCTCCGGCCGAATATCTAATTTTACTATCCGGTTATATCCGGCTCCGGCCGGATATCAAAAAGTACTATCCGGTGCACCCCTAATATATATATATATATTTCTCTCTCTTACTCTCCCCCACCTCTTTCTCCGTCTCTCTCTCTCTCTCTCTCTCTCTTTCTCTCTCTCTCACGTCACTGAAAAAAAAAAGAATGAAAATAAAAAAAACATATTTATTACAGTATATTTAAAGAAACTTTTCACAATGAGTTGCAAGCAAAATAGAACAGAAAAAGAAAACAGTAACAAAAACTCAGCTATACAATAATTTCAATACACAAGTGATATTGAAAATGGAACTCTACAAAGTTGTATACCCTATTTAGTGATCTCATTTTCAGAAACAAGCTGCCTTCATCACATTAATAGAAATGTTACAGTGGGAGGTAAGTTACACCCTCCCCCAGTTTTTTGTTTAATAACTTAGTCTTTTTTTTCTACTCAGCATATATAAATCAACCCAAACCTAGACGAGGTAGACTTTATATAAATGTTTTACTTATTATAAATGCTAATTATAGAACATATACATTGTTAATCATTTCCATATCTATAATGTTTTCTGCCTAACAGGTGAAAATGTACAGTCTACTAGGTCAACAATATTCTGTCTAATAGCCTATAAAACACTTTCAGATATTTCAATAATATACTTTCTAATAGGTCAATAATACCCGGTGCGGTATCTCCTCCTAAATACTCATAATTTCCTCTAAAAAATAATTTTAAAAAAAAATATATACCACAACACAGCGAAAAGTTTTTTATTTTTATTTTTCTAAATAACGTTGCATTCATTTAATGAGTATCGCTAATTCGCATAAATAAATAAATAAATACATTTATGAAAAGATACTACGAATAAATCTTACGCGCTTTCTTGCTGGCAAAACTATCAATTACTTTTATCCAAATAATAATTTTTACCCTCTCTTGTTAATTAGACGAAATTGCCAACTTATTGAGTCGCATATTTGTCACCGTTCATTGTAATTATTTCTTGATCAACCTACATTTTGAAAAAATACTTTGATCGCTTCAGCCACACTTAATAAGATGTCAGTTTGATGTGAATCAAGATGACGTTACTCAGGTTTTTTATTTTTTTTTATTTTATAAAACTCGAAAGCTCAACAGATTTTGGAGGCTTCTAAAAAATGCAATCAACCGTTGAAGAAGACTGTTAATTTGAAATTTGTTTTTGTCATAGCATCTAACAATCCGACTGTTTCATCTCAAGCAGAACAATCTTCTTTACATGCACTAGTCAATGATTCCAGATTTGTAAAAATGTTGTGAAAATGTATTCCCAATGATCTATACTGCTTCTTCTCTGGTGCTGCTGTGGGATTAAATTTAGTTGTTAGGATAGAAGCAGTGTATTCTTTTCAAAATGATAAGAACTAAAAAGAATCTTAGTTAAAAAAAACTATGACAATTATCTAGATCTTGAATCTAGAGTCAAGAGGAATATTTATAAAATATAGATCTGGATGAAACCAGTGTACTGAATAATGAGTTTCCAAACATGTACCATCATAACTTTGTTACTTATATAAGACCAGTAATTTGAACAATAAAATAACAACAAACAGTAAAGTAGCAATTATACATACAACACTGAACCATAATCTTCAAATACAAAAGCAAAATTTATTAAAATACTCAGAAAGACACAAAGATAAAGGCACATTTCTAGTTCCATATGCTAGGACAAATGTGTACAAATGCTCCTTCTTACCTAGTGCTATTAGAGCATGGAATGAGTTGACATGAGCTAGCCAGGAAAACCAATGACTTGGTAGAATTTAAGTCATTTGTTAACATGCATGACTAAATGCATGACGCGTATGACGTAATCATCTTCTTTTTTTAAGTAACGTCTGCATTATATAACATAAGATAAGATGGGCTTTAAAAAAAGCGTAAAAGTGCTTTGCCTTTAGAGATTTAAACGAATCTAGTAAATTTGATTAAGTTTATCTACAATTTAATTTAAGAAATAGTAAAGGATATTAACGATATAGAATAATGAGTGAATCTTTTTAGTTTACATTTCAAAAACAGTAGTTTATGTTTAATGAACAGTGTGTAGATTTACTACGTTGTGGTAATAAAATACTGTATAGTAGGTCATTAACATACTTACTAATAGGTCAATATTATACTTTCTAATTGGTTAATAATATACTTTCTAATAAGACAATTAAAGACTTAGAAATAAAATATCTTCTTTCTACTCTAAACAGTTGATATACAGTAGATATACTTGTAAAAGTCAAAACATCAGCCTACTATACTCATTTCACAGATAAATCTTGTAGCTGAAGCACATGTAAAATCATTGATTGGTTTATATGCTTGAATATGATTATACTGCACACAATCCTCATCACTATTATGATTATCAGGTTGACCTGTAGGTTAAAATAAAAATACAACTAAGTTTATTAATAAAAAGAACAAAAATACAAAGAGTAACTTTGTTATCACAACTCAAGTCAGAGCCGGCCCCCGACTGACCATAGATACAAAATTGTCAACCCAAGTCTTTATTTTCCTTCAAAAATTCAAATCGAACCGTAATGACAACACACACAGTCACTTCAATAAAAAAAATTAACATTAATAAATTATTATATTAATTAATAAACTATTGAATTAATTAACAAATACTATACTCGATGAGAGCTAATATATATATATATATATATATGTATATATATATATATATATATATATATATATATATATATATATATATATATATATATATATATATATATATATATATATATTCTCTAATACTAGTAGTTCGTGAAAGACATCGGTACTTGTGGTTCTTAAACAAATCATTTAAAAGAGCGAGGATTCAATTCACTTTTGTTGACTAAATCATACCAATAGACACCAAAGGAAAATGCTTTCCATTACGTCACACGGCCTAGTTAGACTAAAACATATAGTTTTTACCGCAAGAGAGTTGACGAGGCTTAATAAACATTGGCGCACCAGTTCTTATAGCATTTCATTTAATACGCATTCCATATGACGTCAAATAAAAATTAAATTACGTTACACGGCCTGGTTAGACTAAAATATGTCTTTTTCAACACAAAAAAGTTGACGAGGGTTAAAAGACATTGGCGTCATAATAGTGCATTAAAAAATGCACTATTATGTTTGTCTTACAAAACGAATCAAAGAAAAGATCCATCAAGTTGTTTCTATGCACAAAAAATTACTCATTTTTTTAAACATACAATAACACATTACTATGCACATAAAAGTACCCATACTATGCACATAAAATGCACATTTCTATTTGCATGGCTCTGACTCAGTCAAAATCTCTGGATCATGTGGTAGTGTTTGCAGTCTTGATGCGGAGGCCACGGCAATTTGTGAAGCCATTGACTCTTAAATTTGCACTACGCAAAACAGCAGAAATTTTGCAAGAAAGGATGTGAGCCTCACAAGCCCTCACTCAAATAGAGTTTAATAAGGAGTTTGATAATGATGATAATGATTCGCATAATCAAATTAGAATACAGTGACGAAGAGAAAACAATACCCTAACTAAGCATTAAGTTAACAATTAACTTACCATTAGCAAATAAAGTCCAGTTGTTGGTCCATTGAGAGCCATCGTCCACCCATCTAAAGACTCCATCTTTTTGGATGTCATTCAAACCGACCCAGAAGTCCTCATTCAACGCTTCGACAGCGTCCAACAAAATGCCGAGTTTCTCCGGTACTTTTATGGTATAAAGAGTTGAGCCTATATCTTTTAATTTTATAATGTATAAAAGAAAAAAAAATTAAGAGTTAGCACAAAATCAACGGTTAGATTGATAACACTCTCTGAAACGTTGGTTCCTTTCAGAAGAATTGGTAAATCTGAGATCTTATCTTATTGATTTTAAATTACAAATTATTTTAAGTCTGCTATAGAGTGTCTCTTAGTGATTCTACCATTAACAATACTTTATTCTCATGTGAGTACTTGGGTCAAATATCATGGTATTAATGTATAGTATGTTCCCTTTTGTGTTATTTTGAATTGCCGAGTATAACCCAGGGTAAATATTTTTTAATTTTAATATATTATTTTATATGTAAAACACTTATTCTTTAAAAAAAATAAGGCCTTGTTTCGTTTTTTGTGATAGGAATCTCGCACTCTTACCCATGTTGTTCTGTGATTCTGGTTTTCTATGTATAATTTTTTTTACATTTAATTTTTGGTTTTCGTTGTTACTCTTTTGTTACATGTATTTATTTGGTTGAAAAAAAAACAAGCTCCGATTTGAAAACCCATTTCTGTAAGGCATCAATTTTTCTTCGTTATATTTTAGTACCATGCATTGAGTGTTGCAATATTTAGAAAAAAAATTGGATTTATATTTCTGGTCTAAGGAATTTAAGTAGGAAATCATGCCAATTAAAAATAGGAGGAGAATTTTCTTTGGCGCCTGAGTTTACAGTTATTTGAACATTGAATTTGTACTGAAGTGCAGTGTAATAGAAAGTCGATAATTGGTTTATTATTATCATTTACAAATCTTTCATAAGTTTTCAAGCGGAAAAGTTTTCCCTGAATATATTTAGTTTTAGTTTTAATTGCTGTAAGTTTTCTATCTGACGTATTTCTTCCTTTATTAAAATCATAATGCTTTTTTTTTTATAAATACATTTTGGGAAAAGATTGGACAAGGACAATTCCAGAGTGAGAATAATTTTAATATTTAAACAAGTAAAAATTGTCTTTTACTTTTTACAAGACAAGTCTTCCTTTATGAACCTGATGACTATTTGTGAGACTTTTGCTCTTGGAGGCGCGGTGGCTGAGCGGTAAAGCGCTTGGCTTCCTAACCGGGGTCCCGGGTTTGAAATCCTGGTGAAGACTGGGATTTCAAATTGCGGGATCTTTGGGCGCCTCTTTGTCCGCCAGCTTAGGGAAAAGTAAAGGCGTTTGGCCTTTGTGCTGGCCACATGACACCCTCGTTAATCGTAGGCCACAGAAAAGTGGCCTATAAATCAGGTCGCAAGGTCTGAAAGGGAAACTTTTATTTAAAACTGCTTTTAATAAATAATGAAAGAACGAAAATATTTTAAAAACTTGTACATTTTTGACCCAGCCCCGATTTCCCCCCCCCCCCCCCACGCTCCCACATTGGAATAGTTTTGATTACGCACATGTATAAATCTACTCAGAGTATATAAAATTGTAATTTGTTGAAGCACATCCAGACGCGGTAACATTAAATGACTGATGATAAAGATGATATCTGTTGTTGTTTTTTTTACTAAACATACATCTCCGGCACGCACTGAGACAAAAAACGTTAACATATTAGAACAACAAGCCCGTATTATCAGCCTAATTCCACTGTACAATGGGCGTGTGTTAAACTCGTTTTAAATAACTCACAATGCAGTCATTACCTTGACACGCCTTTAAGGCGTCATTATAATTAGCTGTCACGTTGGAAAGCCATAGGCACGTGCTGACGCTGCCATTAGACATCATGGTAAAGTTGACTTGGCTCGTGTTACAGAATGTTCCAGCAACATAATATAGTTTCCCAAGTGTTGAGTTTAAAGGTGTCTTCGATGAAATGAGCCGAGATCCTATGAGATATAATTGTACTATTGATGAGTCATACCGAGTTAGAGCTAAATAAAAGATCAGACTAAATGTTTATATCTTATCTTATATAATAAAGACGTTACTTCAAAAAAGAAGATGATTACGTCCAACGCGTCATACATTTAGTCATGCATATTAACCAACGACTTAAATTCTGCCAAGTCACTGGTTTTCCTGGTTAGCTCAGGCAACCCATTTCATGCTCTAATAGCACTAGGGAAGAAGGAGTATTTGTACAAATTTGTCCTAGCCTATAGGACGAGGAACTTTTTTTTGAGGGTCTTAAGTTTGTTTTAGGGCTACACTACATATACTACGGTCTAAGTTAGTACCCAAGGAACATTTCTGCTTAATTTTATCAAGATTGGTCAAACGGTTTTGATTTCTTTTCCTAACATACATACATACATACGCCTTACTTTCTACTTTATAGTATAAAGATACATTATTGGAAAAGATTCTAACCAAAACAAAAGACAAGCAGGAATGGAAAAAAATCGATCAACAGTTCATGGTTGGTGACCAAATGGTTCAACAGACTAATGGATAGGTGAAGATTGGTGAAAGTGAGACGCAACCAATCCACTGCTTCGTTGTCTAAACTTTTTCAATAATAACGACCTATACAACATTGAAATCTATGCGTTATGACGTCACCTGGTGTGCACAGCTTCGACTTCCGGTTGTAAGTAAAACTGTAACAGTCCTGACTGTACTTTGAGCACAGTGTTGCGCATGCGCTGACAGATGATGCATTGTACCCAGTATCCGCAGACGACATCTTCACTGTAATATTGAACAGGAATGGCTTGAACTTGAAGATTTTGATCTCAGAAGCTGATAGCATTACTAAAGAAGAAGAAATAACTTTGTTAGGGATTAATCGTGACATGATTAATCGAACTATGGAATTCTTTGGTTTTTAAGTAATTACGGTGGTATAGCGCTAAGCTTTCGAACCGGGGTCATGAGTTCAAATCCTGGTGACGTGGAATTTTTTTATTTCGGGATCTTCGTGCGCCTCTGGGTCCAACCAACTCTATTGAGTACTTGACTTCAGTTGGGGGAAAGTTAAGGCGGTTGGTAGTTGCGCTGGCCACAGGACACACTCGTTAACAGAAGCTACAGAAGCTGAGTACCTTTGCATCAACTGCCATGTAGATCGCAAGGTCTGAAACGGGAACTTTACTTTTTGGGATTTCAAAGCTCCAAGTTTAAAAAAAAAACAATAATCAAGAGCCCGTGGAGAGTGGGGTGTTTTTACAGTGGCCCTAGGTTCCACGAGGCTCGCAAAGGAAAGATGATGATGATTCCTTAGGAGAAGAATGGACCTCATTCACCAAAACGAACGGTCACGTGATAATATTGATAAAACAACGGGAAAAAAACTGTCCCATGATAACCATTGTTGATTAAAATTAGATCGTACTTTGTATAGAAGAGATAGAGAAGCACGTGAATCAATGTTGTTTGTTTACGATTGGTGAATGAAGTTTATTCCGTTGCGCCGGAAAGCGCGAGAGGTATCTAACTAGGATCTTAGTAGGCTACAAGTACACAGTAAAGTAACTATAACTCATACAAATGTATTTATAAAATACTTCAGTAACCCAGTCTCCAGATGAATCTTCCCACGAATTGACAAAAAACTGACCATTAAAAGAAATGCTCAATCATATGTCCTGTGGTCACTAGTACTGAAAAAAACTATTTCATCGCGGAGCAAAAAACACAATATTAACGTTTTATTTTAACTCGCAAGAATCTGTGACTTATCTGTTAATATAAACAAAAATTTCTAACCAATTAAAACAAGATTAAAACAAAGTGGTCTCATATTTATGTGCCTATGTATGTAAAGGGCTTGTCTATTAGAAGTATTACAATGAACAAGTATTCATATTTATAGGCAAATGCTTTTACGCTTTTTTCCTTCATTTCGCAAAGTTAATCAATACTGTTTTAAATCTCGTTCAAATATATCTCTTGGGATCGTTAAAATACAAAATATTGGATATTAAAGTAGAAATGACCATGAAAATATCGATACACACTAGCAATCACATTTTGTTTAAATATGTGTGCTGGTTTTGGAAAAAAAGGTGTGGGGGGGGATATTTTTTTGCATTAATAATGTAACGACATTATCCATTAGTGGGGGCCTCGCATAGAAATCAAAACACATTTTTAAAGTGGAACTTGTCCTCACTGTTATTGTTAGAGTACACTAGATTTTTAGTAGAATGCGTAGCTTCAAAAACAAAACAAGCATTCTTACTATGACTGTTGGGGAACCAGTGTTGACTCTTTGACAACGTATCGTCATTTGTCCGTACCTCTACTCTATAATTTTCTGTAAGTCTGCTAGAGATATGCCGTTTGCCAACCACTTGTTCCTTTGTCTTCCTCAAGTTCTTCTGTTTGAGTCAATGTCCTGTAGGATTGATTTATAAAAAGTATCAACTAATGAAAGACCATTATTTAGAAAATCATAAGAAATTTGTGTCCTCTGCTAAAGCATACGAAAATATTTGACTCACATGTGTCCTATTTTGCAGTAATCCTCTTTGAAAAGAGTAGTCAGAACTGAATGACCCCTAGATAAAAGGAGGACCTTTTTAGCCCCCCCCCCAAAAAAAAAAACACCTATAAATATTGACCCAATAGTAGACTTGTACAAATCTCTTATAAAGAGACCTCCAAAGAAACTGTAATCTCGTGGTACTTTTATTTTCTCACTCAGGCTAGAAATCAATATAAAGCTCAACTAGTTGCCTTGTCAACATCGTCTGCCATTTGTTTACGTGGCTCGCCATTGCTCTTCCTTTGCCCAATCAAAAAGACGCTGACGTTTGTTCAAACTAAATAGTCAACTGTTCAAATAGTTCTGACACTGCATTGGCTCCAGGTAGATAGGAAGGTAGATTAGAAGGTAGATAGGAGGGTAGATAGTATGATAAGCGTATTTTCTGATTGGAACACTGCTGGTCATTTATCCTCTCCCCGTCCCCCTCCGTTCTGCCTCAGGTCTGGGCTACGTACGATGTATTACTCTTCAATTCTAAAAGGAACAACCGAAACTTAAAACTGTCAAACAGTAAAATAAATGTCAGGGGGGAGGACTTTAGTGTCACACGTGTTTCCTGGTTTAAAAAGATGTTACTGCCCCGTAATGGGCTAGTTTAAAGACAATTAAGAGATGTTACTGCCCCGTGTTGGGCTAGTTTAAAGACAATTAAGAGATGTTACTGCCCCGTGTTGGGCTAGTTTAAAGACAATTAAGAGATGTTACTGCCCCGTGTTGGGCTAGTTTAAAGACAATTAAGAGATGTTACTGCCCCGTGTTGGGCTAGTTTAAAGACAATTAAGAGATGTTACTGCCCCGTGTTGGGCTAGTTTAAAGACAATTAAGAGATGTTACTGCCCCGTGTTGGGCTAGTTTAAAGACAATTAAGAGATGTTACTGCCGATGTGACGAATGTCCCAGACTCTAAAAGTGTCCAGACCGAGACTAATCGTTTAGTAGGCTTGAACACTTACCTGTGACGTGGCCACGAGTTATTGGTCTAAACTGCCCACTTGCTGAGTAGTAAAGTGCTTAGCTTTAAAACCGAAGTGTCGCGGGTTCGAATCTAGGTGAAGACTGTGATTTTTTATTTCTGTATCATAAGGCGCCTCCGATTCTAATGGGTACCTGACATTAGTAGAGGCGCTTGTCGTTGTGATGGACACATTACACCATCGTCACAGAAATCTGAATTACTTTTTAAAATATATTTCGTTGTATGAAAGAATGACTTGATTAACTGTAAATTCGGGCATACAATTGTAATGTTTAGGTATCCTGTTGTTCATCTACAAATTATCCATAAATATCTTTTTATCTAGAAAAAATAACTTTTATTCATATTTAAATAACTTACCCCCTGGCGACGCCGCTGATAACAAACTGTATCGGCACTTGCTGTTTCGCCGGACACATTAGCTGCATGGAAACTGGGGAACTGCTGTGAGGAGGGCGACATCGTCCGACCACATGGATAAGGCAAAATATCTAGGTCGCAGCTGAGGTTGCTTAGCCACGTGGATTACAGCACTTTTACTTTTACCTCTGCCTTTGTCTGTTTAACCGCTGAGACACCATCCAAGATTCGTCAACCGTCTTTCTCCATTCCTCTCTGTTTTTTGCCTTAGATAGGTGGGAAGCGTGGTCGAGAGACTAAAGTGCGCTTGAACTTTGCTTGTCTTGTCTACCTTGTCTAGGTTCGACACCCTACTCGGGCAGAGTTGCGTTTACTGAGCGCCTAAAGTCAGCACGGAAAATCAACTCCTAGATACCCCCTCACCCCCACTGGTACACAAATGAGATTGGACCAAAGCGCCCTGAGCATGCTATAAGCATGAAAGTAGCGCTATATTAAGAGGGAAAACTCATCATTTACAGTCATATACCTCAATAAATATCAAACAAAATAATTAATTACCAATAGTTTAATTGGCTAGTTTATTCATGTTTTGTTACGCACAGCAAATAATTTTATGAAGCTGCAGCTTGATATGCCCATAGTAAGTGGGAGAACTAACAAGTAAAACAATTGCACAAGACATACTAGTTAATATAAGCTTTGTATAATACAATACACAAACGCTTTGTGAATTCATTCTGCTAAAGCCAGCAGACCATTCAAATAATCTCATTGGCCATAGCTACGTCATCTATACCGTAAAGTAGAAAGTAAATAGAAAGGAAAGGCGTATGTATGTCCCGAATAGAAGTCAAAACCGTTTAATCAATCCTGATGAGACTTGGCATAAATGTACCTTGGGTGCTAACTGGAACCGTGACGTGAAAAACAAACTTAAGACCCTAAAAAAAAAAAGTTGCCCTTCTCTATGAAAGTACTACTATTTCATGGATCTAGGCCATGTTTACCATGTTTACATGAGATAAGATCAAAAGGATCTAGATCTACATCTAATTTTTAAAACTACCCTTTGCACAGATAGTTTTTTAATTTGACACATGAAAATACAAATATAGTCTATTGATTTCATTATTGAATAAAATTAAACTTCAAATTTTTGTTTCAAAAGCATGTTTACATCATCTTCAAATGTAGACATCCTAACGTACTTTATAATCCCATTTATTTAACAAAACGGGTAAACCCGTTTTAATTGTACTTTATATCCTATTCATCTCGCGCTCTTTTCGTTTTTAATAGATATGAATGAATGGGCTTTACGAGTAAACCCATTTTCGCAAAGATAAAAACTTGAAAGGATCATTAGCTAAGTTTAACATACATCTAAATTCAATCCACTAGATTAGTAAACACAAAATAAGGCCCGCAGGCCGCGGATAATGTCTGGCTAATAGTAAATAAAGAACTATAAATTCAGTATAATCTAATGAATCTAAACATTATTTCTAATGGTGTTTATAATATATTTATTTTTGATTTAGTGAAAAAAAAATCTAAAAACAAGGGTACAAAGACAGTTTGTGTACAAACACAAACTCAAAATCGGCCCCCGAAGTGGTCCACCCAGGAAGGTAAAAAGGCAAGATTCAATATTTTCAGAAAGAATATCAGATTAAAATTATATCAAAGGCAAATAACAGAGTAGAATGGGGAAAGAAGGTTGACAGATCTTTTGTGGTGCCCCAACGGTGCAGCAAACCAAGGGATAGGTGAAAGTGAAATGAAGTTGGATGTGAACCTGGCCTAACTGATGGTTAGCTAATTGATGTAATTGTTTTGTAAAGGGTCAATCTCTTATTCAAAGCTACAATAAAAAAAAAATTTCCGAAAAAAAAAATTCCTTTAGTTAAGTCTTTCATGGCCGCTATGCCGCTCTGCAGTTCACGCGATAATATGAAAAACTACTTATGAATTGTTGTTCTATATTATGTTTATATTATGCATAATAAATAGATTTTTCTATCTTAAAAAAAAATTAAACTTTTTTTTTTGATTGTATGGTAAATATGTTTTTCAAAAAATCTAAAACCGTTACCATAAATGTGTTGAAAATATGGTCAATTGAAATCTCCCTTACTAAATATCCTCCCGTGTTAGTTACTTTAATAGTGAATAGTTGTAAAAAAGGTGTGTTTTTATAAAAAACTGCTTACATAGTTGATTTTAAAAATTAAATATTTCGTTTACAGAAAAGAAAAAAGTAACCGTTACATCAGACTTTGAAAGGTCTAAAATATCATGATGTCGGATTTTCAATTTCTTTTCTAGTTTACGAGATCTTAAGTGGACGGACGGACGGACAGACAGAACACACAAAACTAATAGCGTCTATTCCCCTTTCGGGGGTCTCTAAAATGAGCTTTATTGTATGATAAGACAACTATATTTACCTGATGATTCATTATGCAAAATTGTGTGCCAAATATTGCCATTCGGAAATACATTTTCACATTCTTGTAACATTCATGCTAAAAAAAGCAGTGCACAAAAAAGAATATAATAATTATAATAAAGCAGAATGTCGTTTATCCGGATGTCAGTTATCTGGAACGTCAAATATCCGGACTGCCTTTTGGTCTTTTATTTTACAGTAAGGTATCTAAGTGGTCTTGAAGATGTGCACCTTAAGATTGGCGATTATTTTCCCTCAATAAAAGTACTCAACTACCTATTACGTTTTGTTCCTATGTATTTTTTATTTGAATTTTATGCTTGCGTTTGGCGCGATTCCCCATAGTATTGAAAAATTGAACCGTTTATAATATTCCACATTCAGTTATCCGGACAATCGATTATCCGGTCAGAGTCCGATCCGAATTTATCCCTGTAATTAACATTCTTCTATAAGTTTCAGTAGTTCAGAATTTGATGTTCACTTTCTCTCAGTCATGTTCTAAATTAATGATAAATTCAAGCCTAATCCACTAGCCACTACTAAATCCGGATGGCTGCCTGGTCGTGCGGTTTGCGCGCTGGACTGTCGTTTGAATTTATCGTCGTCCTGAGGGAGGTTTGGACTAGGAAGTAAACTATCTTCAAATGTGAAGGAACATCCGAAACATGTAAAACATTCATTATATTCTTTTGACTGGATAATATAGTCTTTAAAATCGTAATTTAACCAATGGCTAGCTCAGTATCATAATATCTCTCTCTCTCTCTCTCTCTCTCTCTCTCTCTCTCTCTATATATATATATATATATATATATATATATATAGGTGCAAACGTCAGCCAATAAAACTCATTTCACAGATAAATCTTGATGCATGATTGCAATGATAATCATTAATAGGATAAAAATAAGGAGTGTACTGTATGCAGTCTTCTCCAAACATATTATCGGGTTGATCTGTAGAAAAAAAATAATATGATTATTTTTTAATAGAGAACATCTTTCCGTTCGATGTGTAAGGTCTTAAATATTATACTAAATTAGTGCTCTACTTATGCATAAGAATCTCATAGTGGAGATGTATTTGGATAATATCTTTTTTTTTAATTTATTTTTTGTATAGCGCATGGTAAAGGCATGGTCAGATCTCTTTTGCGGCCCCATGGAGGGTGGGGGTATCTGGGAGAAAGTTTCTGAGCTTTAATGAGGCGCTCAGCAGACACAACTCAAATCGAGTCGATGACAAACCCCTTTGATAGGGCGCTAAGGGTTTTTTTTTTGGCCACTCAACCCCACCAAACATTCTGTTATTTTTCTAGTTTTATTTTCTTATTTTTACTAAAAGTAAAGTTTAGTGTCCCTTTCAGACTTTGCAATGTATAGGCCAGATGATGTAAAGGTCATCTGTTTCTATGAAAAAGAGTGTCATGTGGCCAGCACAACGACCGATCACTCTACTTTACGCAACTCAAATCAGGTACCCATTATAGTTGGGTGATCTCAGGGACATTCTAGAAGTCCCGAAATTTAAAATCCCAGTCTTGACCGAGATTCGATTCTGGAACTCATCGGTTCTAAAGCCAAGCGCTTTACCACTCGGCCACCACGAAAAATTCCTCCTACTTTTTTATGATTGTATAATCTCCAAGGATTGTATCTGAATTCAATTTTTTTTTTTACTAGGAATGAAATGTATGAATAAATATATAAATCAAAATGGAATCCAGATTGGTATAACTAGAGCCTTTGTTGGCAAAATCGATATTTTTTTCCATTTTTTACACAGTTATTTGTTGTGGTGTTCACTTCAGATCTATTCTGCGTGATGGAGTCTAGCAAGGGACAAAGACTGACCCCCCCCAATCTTGTCTTGACCACTCACACACCAGACACATTGCAGACAATATGCAATCGAGTCGTTATAATAATTAGATAATATTAATATAAATCGATATATCCGAAGTTCTAAACAAAATCGCCTCCTCAGTTACAAATCCGTTGAAATTAATGAAATCCAGATTGAAATCCAGATTGAGATCCAGATTGAAATCCAGATTGAGATCCAGATTGAAATACAGATTGAAATACAGATTGAATGCCAGATTGAAATACAGATTGAAATTCAGATTGAAATACAGATTGAAATCCAGATTGAAATACAGATTGAAACGGAAAATATAGTAAAGACCCAAGAAAAATATTGTAAAAAAAAATACAATAAACTACTAGACTAAATGAAGCCGAGAGGACCGGAAAGAGCTGGGAAACATTAGCTAGAGACCGTGGAGTGTGGAGTGTTTTTACTGAGGTCCTATCTTCCATGAGGAACGCAAAGGAAAGATAATGATGATGATGAAGTAATTTTAAAGAACATCAATCTTATTAGCTCCCTTGTCGAATTTATGTCAGAATGTTATAGTCCTGAGTTCCTAGCCACTTCGGATTACAGGGATTTAAATTAAGATACAATTATAAATATAGGCTAATTAGAACATGAAACAAATTACACGTCAAAAAAGAGCGTTAATATTGTTAAATCCTTTAAAAGAAGCAAATCAACGCTTAGGAACAATGACAATACAAAGTTTAATAACATAGACCAGAAAACAATGCGAATAGCCACAACCATTAAATCATCACACTTTCTCTTCCTATCTTTCCGTTCATTTTGTCTTTTTTAATGTGCAGAAAATTGACCATAGAGTCACTACAAAACAGTTATTACGATATGCTATTGTCACTGAACACAAAATTACAATAACAACTATAATAATACAAAAAAACAATAGCTGACTCATACTTTTTCTATTTTGGTATACTGCGTTAGCATATAGACTACACTTACTTGGAGCAAATAAAGGAAAGTAGTTGGTCCAGACAGAGCCGTCGTCCACCCATCTAAAGACCCCTTCTTGATCCCGGTCATTCAGACCAATCCAATATTCAACATTGAAAGTTTTGACAGCGTTTAACAAAATGTTGAGTTTCTCAGGCACTTTAATAGTGAAGAGGTGGGCGCCTAAATCTTATATATATATATATATATATATATATATTTAAAGAAAAAAAGTTTATCAACTATTCACTCACGGCTTTATCTATATCTTTATTTTTTTAGACCAGACACTTGATTATATACAAACATTCATTTAATAAGCCCCTTTGAAGTTATGTAGATTTTAGCGGCCTCCGAAACGGGAAAAGTCCCTCTTAGTTTTTCAAGTTCTGCCCGTCCGTCTGTCTTGATTAGATATCAAAAAGTAGAAAGCTATAGAAAATCTGATATCATGATACTGTGCATATGCAAAATTTAGATGCTGCGACGCTTACTTTTTATCTTTGAAAGGGAAATGTCATACATTGAAAACTAAAAATATACGTGTTATTTAAAAAAAACAACATTTGAAATTAATATAAATAATATTTATTTTTTATATATTATTTAAGTAATAATAGAGTTTACAATGTGCCAAACAATAAAATAATTTATTTTTTTTTTTTTTGAATTTTCATAATATTAGCCCGTAGTTTTTTTTATTTTTTTATTTTTATTTTGGTCTAAATTTTGTTGCAAGCTGCAGGCAAGATAACTTCGGTTATTGATTGATTTTAAGATCAGTAGAAGAAGTTCATGTCAGACTCTAACACGAAATTTTAACTTGACGCCTAAAATATAGTGCATAGTGACAATACATGTACGTCACTAAAAGATGTTACCTCTAATGTAAAGAGTGTTCGAGTTTGTGCAGACAATCGACTAGGAAGAATAAAAACAGATTTGGGATCTTATCTTATATAATACAGACGTTACTTCAAAAAAAAAAAAAAGATGATTATGTCCTACGAGTCATGCATTTAGTCATGCATCTTAACAAATGACTTAAATTCTGGCAAGTCACTGGCTTTCCTGGCTAGCTCAGGCAACCCATTCCATGCTCTAATAGCACTAGGGAAGAAGGAGTATTTGTACACATTTGTCCTAGCATATGGGATGAGGAATGTGCCTTTATCTTTGTGTCTTTCAGAGTATTTTATTAAATTTGTTTTTTTCATTTGAAGTCTTTATTTCATTATTTATTTATAAGCTGTAGCACGATCTGTCTCGTTTTATAACCTCATTAGGACGAAATTACCTTGACAGTTGTATAAGGAATCATTATAAGTGGCAAATATGTCTGAGAGCCACAAGCACGTGCTGACACTACCATTGGTTGCTATAGTGAAGTTGACTTTGCTAGTATCACAATACATGCCAGGTACAAAGTACAGTCTTCCAAGTGTTGAGTTTAACAGTGTAGCAGACGAAATCAGACGAGAGCCTATGAGATAGAAATTTGCTATTTATTATTTAGAATCGAACAAAAATGTGTGGAATGCCTGCAGACAGCTGTAGTTAAAATTAAAAGAGATTCTGCCCAAGACGAATGGAGAAAGACGGTTAACAGATCTTCCATGATGCCCCAACGGTCCCTCAGACTAAGAGTTAGGTGAGGGTGAAATACAAAATCATAATCATAAAAGAAAATGAAAAGGCTATAAAGATACTAAAGCCAAATTCTTATTCTACTTACTGGGACAAATATATCAACGAATTTTTTGAATTGTCTATCGAATTGAATCACAAGCTTAATATGGGATAACTTTAATTTAGGTTGAAATCAACAGTAAAGTTTCCCCTTTTAGACCTTTAGATCAATAGGGCAGATGATGAAAAGTTCATCTGTTTTTTGTGTCCAAAAGTTAACGAGTGTGTCAGGTGACCAGCACAACGACCAATCGCCTTTCCTTCCCCCCCCCCTAGCTAATGTCAGGTACCCATAAGACCTGGGTGGAAACAGGGATGCCCTAAAGATCCCGAATTTTCAAATCCCAATCTTCATCGAGATTCGATCATAACGACCAAGGTTCGAATGCCAAGAGCTTTACCTCTCAGCCGCAGTGCCTCCAGAAATCATCAGTATTTGTTGCGAGTCTAGTAAATAGGACCAACACTCTAGCTAGCTCTAACAGCTTCCGGGTCACGAATACCAACAGAATCCACAAGACGTTCTTCTAAATTCTAAAGTATTAATGTTTATTCTCTCTTAATAGGAAAATAAAAGTCCTATTTAAACATTACTACCTTTTTGAATAAAAAAAAATATTCCTTATATCCTCCTAACAATTACCCTCACATAATAGTGTAGATTGCACATAATCTATAAATGATTGTGAAACAGTAATAATGGTATCAAGCAAGTGAAAGTCACTTACGAATTTATTTAAATGAAATTTACTGAGAGAAGCTGATATTTAGAAAACAGTTCTGGGTGGAATTAACAGCTTCAGTGTGATCTAGATATAAAACTTTCTGATAGAATATTAATTTCTGTATGCTCTTTGTTAATTTCAAATAAATACAGCAAACATATAATATATATATTGTATAGATATAGTAAATATAATTTAATTACATGTACTTTCAATTGAAACATTAAGTGAACACTAAAAATTGAGAAAGGAGAGAGTACACAGTTTGTTAATATAGTTATGTTCATTACATATCATTGGATTTGTTAGAGCATTGCTTAAATAAAAAGTATGATTAGGAAAGATAATTTAACAAAATAACTGTTTGTACACTTTAAAAGCATCTATCTTACAAACAATACTTGTATTTCATTGAATATAAATAAGTTGTGGTATAAGGTATAGCTTGCCCTGTCTCTAAAAGAAATAGATCTTTTATCCCATTCAAAAGCAAAGGCCTCTAGTACCCCCTTGTCAACACCTAGCCGAGCAAAGTTGGGCACCCCGCAATTTGATAAACGCTTTTATTTTGACATCACCTGGAGTACAGAGCTTTGACTTCCGGTTGTAAGTGAAACTGTAACAGTCTTGAACGTACTTAGAGCACAGTGTTGCGCATGCGCTGACAGATGTTGCTTGATATCCAGGACCCGAGGACAACATTTTGACTGTAGCATTATAAGGAAATGGTTTGAACTTGAAGATTTTGATCTCAGAACCTGTGATCGTTGCTAAGGAATATAATTTATTTTGTTATCAATTCAAGTCTGCAACAAAAAGAATTATATAAAGTCCCTCAAGTAGCTAATTCGGGAACATTATTATTACGGAAGGAGAAAGATTATATGATCCCTTTGTTACCTTCAAAACTAGAGATTCTAACTCTTCTCAAAAGAGTCAAATCGTCATAGCAGGCCTGAGCACTGGCCTGTGACGTGGCAACCTGTTGTCAGTGGAGTTCAATAGCTTGTGGCGAGTGCTACGAGGTGTTACATTGTGTCTTCCAAGAATTCGTAAAAAGTAATATAGTTCCTCTTTCAGACCTTGCTGGTAACGAGGGTGTCATATGGCCAGCACAACGACCAACTGCCTTTCCTTTCCCCAACTAATGTCAGGTACCCCTTGGAGAGGAGTAAACGTCGGAGGCTCCCCCTAAAAATGCCAAAATATAAAAAAAAAATCCCTAGATTCGAACAAGTACCCCAAGTTAAAAAGCCAAGCGCTGTATGACTCATCCACCTCGCCTCCAAGAATTCGAGGAAACGGTAATTCATATCATACATGAAGGCTTGAACCAGACTTGAGATGGATTTTTGCATGGTTTTGGTAACTATTGAGTTATTTGAACGACGATAAGTTCATGTCACAGGTAAATTTGTCAAAGAGCGTAGACAATTACAAAAACTAGGATAAGAATTTATAGGAATAGTATTCTCCCCTACCTTTTTTTTTTACAGAGTTTTGTCTGTCTGTCTGTCTGGTACAAATCTTGTACACGTTATTTCTCCCACTTCCCATTCTCAGATCAAGTTGAAACTTTTCAGAAATATTCATTTTTCAAGACAATACATTAATCAAAAAAATTTACCAAATAATAATGATTATTTCCTCATTCATCTATATCTAGGAAAAGGGATGTACATCAGTATTAAGAAATGATACAAGATTGCATATGTAGCCAATGAATTATTGAGAGCGGCTCCTCCCTATTTTGTGATACATTTATGAGGTTGACGCGTTAATTCATTACAAAGAAAAAAAGTGAGAAATAATATTTAAAAAAATGTATTCGTAACTAGCTTCTTAACAGTTTTTTTCTCCCTGGTAACTATCAAATGATCTCCTCTTACTATTGACTGAATTTTTTTTTAGTCCTGTGACTTCATCAGATTAGTAAAAGAAAACATAACAAGGAGACACAGGACAAATTTAGGTGCGCTTATTAATAGTGATTCACACTTAGGCATCTTGCTAACTTATATTATTCAAATTTGAAGTAACTATTTGTATTCCTATCTATCTATCTATCTATCTATCTATCTATCTATCTATCTATCTATCTATCTATCTATCTATCTATCTATCTATCTATCTATCTATCTATCTATCTATCTATCTATCTATCTATCTATCTATCTATCTATCTATCTATCTATCTATCTATCTATCTATCTATCTATCTATCTATCTATCTATCTATCTATCTATCTATCTATCTATCTATCTATCTATCTATCTATCTATCTATCTATCTATCTATCTATCTATCTATCTATCTATCTATCTATCTATCTATCTATCTATCTATCTATCTATCTATCTATCTATCTATCTATCTATCTATCTATCTATCTATCTATCTATCTATCTATCTATCTATCTATCTATCTATCTATCTATCTATCTATCTATCTATCTATCTATCTATCTATCTATCTATCTATCTATCTATCTATCTATCTATCTATCTATCTATCTATCTATCTATCTATCTATCTATCTATCTATCTATCTATCTATCTATCTATCTATCTATCTATCTATCTATCTATCTATCTATCTAATCTATCTATCTATCTATCTATCTATCTATCTAATCTATCTATCTATCTATCTATCTATCTATCTATCTATCTATCTATCTATCTATCTAATCTATCTATCTATCTAATCTATCTATCTATCTATCTATCTATCTATCTATCTATCTATCTATCTATCTATCTATCTATCTATCTATCTATCTATCTAATCTATCTATCTATCTATCTATCTATCTATCTATCTATCTATCTATCTATCTATCTATCTATCTATCTAATCTATCTATCTAATCTATCTATCTATCTATCTATCTATCTATCTATCTATCTAATCTAATCTATCTATCTATCTATCTATCTATCTATCTATCTATCTATCTATCTATCTAATCTATCTATCTATCTATCTATCTATCTATCTATCTAATCTATCTATCTATCTAATCTATCTATCTATCTATCTATCTATCTATCTAATCTATCTATCTATCTATCTATCTATCTATCTATCTAATCTATCTATCTATCTATCTATCTATCTATCTATCTAATCTATCTATCTATATCAGTCTCTCTCTCTATCTATCTCACCGAGATGATCCATAGTCGCTTTGCAACATATATATATATATATATATGTTTTGGAGTGGAGTTACTCTCCCAGATACCGAAATTCAAAAGATAGATAATGTTAAGGTTATCAATTTCTTTGACCAACGGTTAGCAACCGGCACAACGACTAAACGCTTTTACTTTCCCCAACTAAAGTCAGGTACCCTCAAAATCCTGAAATTCAAAATCCCAGTCTTCGTCGAGATTCGAACCCAGGACCCAAGGTTCAGAAGCCAAGCGCTTAACCACTCATCTACCGCGCCTCCAAGAATCTAAAATAAATGCACTAATATCACAATTGCACAACTTCCTGTTTTATAGGCAGTAGTACTCCTAGAAATTACTTTATCATGGAACAGGTCAAACGCAAGGATATGAGACTAACAGTTGCATCTGTTGAAATGAACAAAGATTTCTTACCAATGAAGACAAGGTTAAACCAAAGCGGCCTCATATCTTTGAGCTTTTGTATCTCAACTGCTTGAATGGTACTTGAATTACGTAGAACATATTTATAGGCAAGTGTTTTTATGTTTTGCATTGTATTGTTTTCGTTCAAATAATTCAGTGGTCCTCAATCTTTTTTGACACGGGGAACCTTTAACTTAGTCAAAACTTGCCCACGACTCCTACTTACATAATTTACAAATGTAGAAAAAGAAGATATTTGACGTTAAAGTGTTATTCGATATGGTTTTAGAAATTATAAACGTTTACATACAATAAAATCTTGACTTGGTTGAGGTGGAAAGCTTTTGGAATATATGTATGTCCCTCTCAATATTTTTAAGTGGTAAATCTCAAAGAGCACGAATTTCTAATATTTTTTTTTTGGTTCTGATGAGGTTCATTACGGCAATGAATCTACTTTGTACCAAACAAGAAGACGGGAAATCAGTCGACAACTTCTATACAATGACCCATAATGCTGGATATAAAATTGGAATCTGTTTTTGCAACCAGAATTTGTGGTCTCCCTTGTTCAAACATTTACGTTCCTTGTTTGTACATAGTTCAATAAGCTGCCCCTGTATTAACTTGTAATTGGGATCTGATTGTGTCCACGTACAAAATAATTTAATCCATAGCGTGAACATCCGTAAAGAATATCTTCGAATCTTTTAGATCGTCAAAGAATAGTGCGTAATAGACATAGGAAACGGTTTTTGAGGTGCAAGTTGATTATTTATTCAAATTATCAGATCAAATTCGATTTCAGCGAAGAAATTATTTTAATTGTATACGATATTCATCTATCTGCGAACATCTAGGGTCGTTTCGATGACCCCCCTGGCGGTCGGCATACCACAGTTTGAGAACCTCTGATATAATCGATAGTGTTTTAAATCAAATACATTTCAGAAGATCGTTAAAATATGTAGTATCGATACTTACCTTTAAGTAACCTTGTACATATAGATAGAAACAAGCAAAGCACGTATTTTTTTAATGACTAATTAACCGACATTGATTTAATTAGGACATAAATTTAACAATCGAAATGTATTTAAAAAATCCTTTTTATACAAAAAAAAAAATATAAGTATAAAACTCCGCAATTTCAACTATATCTCTCAATTGTGTTAAAGTTATTTCTTTTATTCGATGTCAAGGAAGATAATTGATTAATGTATAGGTTTGTGCTGTTAATAGCCAACACTCAGACTGGTACACACGACGAGCTCGTCAAAAGTGTGAGGTGACGAAAGGTGAGCTGATTCGGTCGTACTGTAAGCGAGAACATTCGTGATGGAAGGCCTGAACATTGAGCCACAACGTCACAACATATGGGCAGTTTAGACCAGTGGTTCCCAAACTTTTTTGTCTCGTAGACCCCTTGCCATGTTTTCCGGTTTTCGGTAGACCCCCTGCTTAGCTATTATTTTAATTTTGTAAATGTAACAACTCAATTTATTTTTAATTGTTTTTAAACTGTATTTATGTGAATAAAAGTAAAACAAATTATAATGAAGCACAGGTTAATTGGTATATCTACAAATTAAAACGAAGTAAAATAAAATGTAATAAGTTTTACATGAAAGTATGAAGCAAAAAAAAAATAGTACAAAGCACATCAGTGGGAAGGATGGGCCTGATGCTTTGATACTAAACTATCAATGTTGGGCTTCCATTTCGTTAAGGCTTAGTCTTCAATCTCCTATGTTAGTGATGTCCAGTTTGTCTCTAGAATTTAGTAGAAGATTGGTAACTGTGCTGAATCCTCTTTCCACAAGATATGAAGATGGGAAAGCAATTGGAAATTTTCTCACGATATTCCATAATATGGGATAAGTATCAGGTATATCTTTTTGAAGCCAAAAGAGCTGATATCCTTTTTTAAATTGTACTTTCAGTTCTTCATTAGTACTTATTCCTAGAAGTTCTTCTTGCAATGCTACATCATCCTCTTCTATAATATCAACATATGGATCGATAATCCACTGAGGTATTACCATATTCAGAATATCCTCAAATCTGATTTGAAAATCAGAATATAGGGAATTCAAATGCTCAACATAAATGAAAACGTCCTCTTCCTGACATTTTGTGTGTTCTAAATTTGGAAATTTGGAAAATTCGTCACGACCAATGTTTTGCTTCATTAATTTTATTCTTGCAAGAAATGCTGAGAATATGGACTTTGTTTTGATCACATTCAGGTTATCCCCTTGTAGCTGCAAGTTAACTTCATTACATTTCTGAAATAAGTCTGTCAAATAGGCAATGTCCAATTTCCGCTTCATTACATTTCTGAAATAAGGAAGTCAAATAGGTAATGTCCGATTTCCGCTTCATTACATTTCTGAAATAAGTCAGTCAAATAGGCAATGTCCGATTTCCGCTTCATTACATTTCTGAAATAAGTCTGTCAAATAGGCAATGTCCGATTTCCGCTTCATTACATTTCTGAAATAAGTCAGTCAAAAAGGCAATGTCCGATTTCCGCTTCATTAAATTTCTGAAATAAGTCAGTCAAATAGGCAATGTCCGATTTCCGCTTCATTAAATTTCTGAAATAAGTCAGTCAAATAGGCAATGTCCGATTTCCGCTTCATTAAATTTCTGAAATAAGGCTGTCAAATAGGCAATGTCCAATTTCCGCTTCATTACATTTCTGAAATAAGTCTGTCAAATAGGCAATGTCCGATTTCCGCTTCATTAAATTTCTGAAATAAGGCTGTCAAATAGGCAATGTCCAATTTCCGCTTCATTAAATTTCTGAAATAAGGCTGTCAAATAGGCAATGTCCAATTTCCGCTTCATTAAATTTCTGAAATAAGTCTGTCAAATAGGTAATGTCCGATTTCCGCTTCATTAAATTTCTGAAATAAGGCTGTCAAATAGGTAATGTCCGATTTCCGCTTCATTAAATTTCTGAAATAAGGCTGTCAAATAGGCAATGTCCAATTTCCGCTTCATTACATTTCTGAAATAAGTCTGTCAAATAGGCAATGTCCGATTTCCGCTTCATTAAATTTCTGAAATAAGGCTGTCAAATAGGCAATGTCCAATTTCCGCTTCATTAAATTTCTGAAATAAGGCTGTCAAATAGGCAATGTCCAATTTCCGCTTCATTAAATTTCTGAAATAAGTCTGTCAAATAGGCAATGTCCAATTTCAGCTTAATTAAATTTAAAAAAAAATTGAATCTTTATCATGCAAGAACTCTGAAACAGTGTCAAAAAGAGAAAAAAATCTAGTCAGACATAAGCCTTTCGACAGCCATCGTGAAGGAGCAGTTGGTGAAAGCTCTCGTCATTTTCTTCACACAATTGAGCAAATAATCGAGTATTCAAAGCGTTGGCTCGGATTCAATTAACAGCAGTAATGACAAACTGAAGAGATTCATGCAATCTGACACTGAGATTTTTAGCAACTAAATGTTGTCTATGGATAACGCAGTGTATTGCTAACACGCCGGATACATTTTCTTTTAAAAGACTCACAAATCCTCGGTAGCGTCCAACCATTGCAGGTGCTCCATCTGTTGCTACTGATATTATATTTCCTAAAGGGATCTTTTTTTCTTTAAAGTAGTCCTTCAAAACTTTCAGTATTGATTCGCCTTTTGTGTCAATGGTCAAAGTTTTTGCAAATAGAAGTTCTTCGTGGATTTCTTGATCCATAATAAAACGAACATATGCCAACACTAATGCTTCATTACTAGGTAAGGTTGACTCGTCCTGCTGTATAGAGAAGCATGTAGTTTGCAAATATTTACACAAGAAGTTTTCAGTCTCATAACTCATTTCATCTATTCGTCTTTGAACTGTGTTGTTACTTAAAGGAATTCTTTTCATGATATCAGAAGCAGGCTTGTGTAAGACTTCTGCAACGGCTGGCAAAATCAATTTTTCACCTACAGTGTGAGGTTTTCCGGATTTTGCTATCAGTCAAGAAATATTGTAAGATGCTCGTAAGCCATCATCTTCTCTTTGTGATGTCGAAGTGAACATTTTGTCCACTGTAGGTCTATTCTGAGATCTGTCTTTAAGTGTTTGAAAATACTTCAAGTCTTTATCGATTTTATCCGGGTGGCATCGTTTCAGATGATTCTCTAGTTTAGATGGTTTCATGGCGTCATTACACAAAATTTTGTTACATAAAAAGGCACATAGGTAATAGCTTGCTGGATGAGGAAGGAATGAAGCCAAATTTCAAATATTCAATACTATACTGTCTACATTTCTTTCTAGATACGGCCATGTTAAATATCAGTTACCTGTAGACATAATTAGGATATTTTAAAAAGTTATTAAAATAAAAACTTTCGATTCGCACAAGAGGATTTCACCAGAATTAAAAGTTAAAGAATTAGCTAAGGTAGGCGTACAAATAAAGTATCATGTGTGTTGAAAATAAAAGGGAGGTTCTGCATTTGTCAGGAAATAACTACCCCATCCATGAGAGCAGATGTATAGCATCGTATTATTCATTCTAAGAAATCAATGCACATAAAATAAAACAAATAACATCATAAAAAATATTTCTTTTACTACAGTGAAAAATAGTCCTAATAGGATAAGCATCAATGTTTGACCGTGCTAACGTCTGCATTATTTTAAGTTTCAACATCACTGCCATGTATGGCAATCTGAACATAAATACAATAAAATATACTTTATAAAATAATAACGTTCAATGCTGTACCGAAATCATCGCCAACAAACAAAGCGCACACTTGGACAATTAGTCAAGAAAAAGAAAACATTGATAGGTAAACTATACAGATTTTATGCAAAAACCAACCACCTGTTTCATGATTGTAATCTATGACCATCGCAAAGAAGATATAAGACACTGATCATACACAAAAAAATAGACACAAAACTCATTCGTCAAAATGAACCTATTAAGTTGTAAATTTTACATGTAATGCTAAAGAGAAACTGTTGTACGAATGTATAGTTTGTGCAATATCCTACAAATTGTTTGCTCTTATAATGTATTGTAAGGTGTAAGGCACAATTATAAAAACAAATTTCCTTACGGATAATACAGATTATTATAATATATTATTACTATTATCATGTTTTAAATAAAATCTTGAAATCTTGAATAGGTTTACTCTACAGAGCTCAATAACCTTAAAATGCCACATTTAGTTGCATTCCACTCTCCAGTTGAACTAAATAATCACTATTTCTACCATCAGACTCAAACAGCTGGTAATCACTTACCACAATCCTTATTCTACAATTAAAACAATAGTATTAAGTCTTATTGACATTTTATTTATTTTATTTATTCATATCTAATTATATTCACTCTGTCGTTCTCTTAGGTCAGAGTTAGTAAATGTTAAAAAAAAAAAAAAATTAGCAGTGCATTCGTCAACGAAGCAATTAAAACTCGGCGATTGCAGGCATAGCCCGGTGACTATAATTGTGTAATGGTTTTAAATGAGATCCATTATCGTAGACCTCCAAAAGCATCTCGTAGACCCCCTATTTCTTCTTTAACTTCCGTGGACCCCCTGGAGGTCGTCGTAGACCCCTGGGGGTCTATATAGACCACTTTGGGAATCACTGGTTTAGACCAATAGGTCGTTGCCACGTCGTACAGAGCTTTATTATTTAGCCCTTCTATAACTATTTGTCTCGCTGTAAGACATGACGCACTGTCAAAGATTATTTTCCAACGTAAGGTAGAAGAAGCCCAAAGACTGGGTTGTTCACACAAAAAAACGATGTGGCTCATGGGCGTAGCCAGAGGGGGTTGGGGTTGTTTAACCCCCCGAAATGAAATCCCCCCCCCCCGCAGGGGGGAATCGGAATTCAGTAATTGATTATTTGCTTTGATTTTGTTTATTTTTGGTAACATTTTAATACTATACCATCACTTGCCCTAGCGCAGCCAAGGGGTTTTGAGTTTAAAACCCCCTACTAGGGGTTTTGAGTTTAAAACCCCCTACCAGGGGGGCTTGAGTTTAAAACCCCTATCAGGGTTTTTTTTGCAGTTAAATCCCTCTCTTCTAAACAAAAAAGCAAACGACAATCCCCAAATGCCAAGAGCCACAGTTCAGGAAGAATTTGATTTTATAACTCCCCCTATTCAATATTAACAAAATAAAGGAATTTACGGACTTAAAATGTTTTGAGCGTAGGTAAATGGGTTTCGACTCACTTTTGAGTTTAAGCCCCATTCAGCGGTATTTGAAGTTAAAAATACTTCTTCAATATTAAAAAAAATTAAATTATGCACTCAAAATGTTATGAGCCTAGCTAAATGACTCAGTTTTGAGTTTAAACCCCTTTCAGCGGGGTTTGATGCTAAAAAAATTACCTCTTTAATATTAAAAAAAAACAAATTACACACTAAAACTATTTGAGCGTAGCCAAGCCAATTTGGGGTTTTGAGTTTAAACCCCTCTCCTACAGAGTTATTAAAAGTTTAAAGCCCCTCCAGATGGTTTTGAGTTTAAAATTCCACTACTGAGAGTTTTGAGGTGGGAAAACCTCCATCTTCAATAATATTCTAAAGCAAACTACAGTTACCGAATTCTATGACGGTAGCTAAATGGGGTTTAGAATTTAAAAAAAACAAAACTCCAGATATTTTTTAGTTTAAAATCCCCAACAGATCGTTTTGACGATAAAACTTCCCTTTTCGATATAAAATCTAAAGCAAACTACAGTCACCTAATTCAAAGAGCGTATTCAAGAGAGGTAACACATTTCTACCAGTGGCGGGGCTCCATTAAGAAAGTGCAGTGAATAGTCATCTGCTAAAATTGAAAAACACTTAATGTGGCTTAACAAAGATGGCTAGGACAGATTTTAGGAGTCAGCTATAGAGATCGTGTCTAAATCAAGGAAATCCTATGCCGAAATGGGAGTCGACACATTAGTAAGGTTGTGACAGAGAGTCGCATGAGGTTTGCGGAACATGTTTTCCGACAAAATGAATTACGCATACTAAGGGTTGCGATGACATCCTAGTACAACTTGGCGCCAGTAAGGCAGTAAGAATGCATTTTGCGTTTTTGAAATAAAACTTTTTAACAGCAGGAAAATTTACCGTAGATACCTCAGAATATTCATTTTGTTGGCTTTCAATACCAAAGTGCTTACCCCGCGCAGGAGTAGCTGCAAGCGCTCCCCAAAACCCTTGCGGGCGATGGCGGGGAGTCTACAATATTTCCACTAACTCCAGGAAGAAACATTCTATGGCATAATAAACGTCTTCCGAAAGAATGAAGGGTCAGAATGTAATAAAGATCATGTACATGCACACACATACATACTATTTTTTCCGGGGGGGGGGGAGAAAAAAATCCCCCCCCAAACCCCCCAGAAAAAAAATCCTGTCCACGCCCATGATATGGCTGGACAATGTTCAGTTAAGCCAGTTTCACATTGAACCATATTTTCCAATAATCAGTTTATCGAATACGTATGAATATTACAAATTATAAAAATAATAACATTTACTAATAAATCCCTGCATTTTGTGGTATCGTGTCGTCAGTCGGTCTAACAATACAAAGTAAACGTCTCTTGTTTTTGTATTGGCGGAGATAGAGTTGTGGTTTTTATTAGTTTGCAGTTCAAAGCTTCTGATATTCATGCTGAAAATATTGAAATGTCTTTTTAATTAATTAATTAATGCGTTTATGAGTTGACTACTTCGGGGGGCCGATTCTGAGTTTGTGTTTCCACACAAACTCTCTATGTAATCTTGTTTAAATGTTCTACTAATGTATGCGCCCCAGAAAACCACAACAAGGTTTTTCTCTGCTATAACTTGGGAAAATATTTGATCAACAAATAAAGCATCTTGCATTACGGTTATTACCCTTTAGCGTACTAATGAGACATTATCGACCCCAAATCAAGACAGGACGTCAGTACCAAAAAACAAACAAACAGTATATTGACCCAGTAACACTTCGTGCGTAGAAGGAGTTCGAAAGAAAGATTCAGCCGTAAGTTTACTGTAGTGCGTATTGCTCATTTGGCATAGAGATCAATAAGACTCCCATCCAGCTAAATGATCTTTGTCGTCTGCCATTGTCGTCTGCCATTGGTTTATGGGGGCTCATCACGTGTTCTTTATTTGCCCAATCAGAAAGACGTCGTTGTTAGAAATAAATAACCAGACGAACTGGTGAAATAATTCGGACAGTGCAGTTCAGCACTCTATTGTTCACTGACCCACTTCTACAAAGGGCTGGATCTAAGTAAGTGGAGACCCCGGACCACAATTTTTTGTGGAGGCTACTACACTTTTCAAAAGCTTGAATAAAAATCCTTCTATTAACAAAAAACAACAACTTATATCTAAAAGTATGCACTATTATTTTTTTTTTAAAAGTTAAAATAATTTAAAGTCGCTGACCCGTCGAAATATGTTTGTTTTTATCTCTTGTGAATTCTTCTAGGCTGTAGCCCCGCCTGCCCTCCCCTAAATCTGGCCCTAAGCGTACATAACGCACTTGAAAATAATTTAATTGAACTAAATGCTAAGGTCATGTGTTTATTATCGCCAAAGAATTTTAATTTACTCAGAATGCATTTTGATGTTTATCTGATTTCCCATTGTATATTTATTCAAAATTTAATAACGTGATCCTGATTATGTAACAAATCTTTGGTTAATCATAAATGTTTTCTTAGAGTTAATTTGTCGCCTTGAAGTTTTTTACAAATCCTGTTTGTCTGTCTATTAAAAGTTTGCACACGTTATTTCTCCGACACCCAATCTCGTATAAAGTTGAAATTTCGCTCAATTAATTCGTTTACCTGACAACACAAGAATCAATTTAAAAAAACAACAACTAATTCATTAATTTTTTAAAAATTATTTCGTTTGGTATCTGTAAAAAGGGAAATAGATTGTACTTGACTGAAGTGGTGGTATAAGTTGAATTACTTCTATTTATAAGTCTATGCTTTAAAGTTTGAAACGAACAATGGATAACTATAAAACCTTCTCTTATCATTAGCACTTCACTAGCACTGTACGAGTGACAGTATTACCCTTCCAGACCTTGTGGTCTATAGGGCAGACGATGTAAAGGTCATCTGTTTCTGTGGCCAAGGGTGAACGAGGGTGTCAAGTGGCCAGCACAACGACCAACCGCCTTTACGTTTAACCAACTAATATCAGGTACCCATTAGAGCTGGGTGGACTCAAAGGCCCCGAAATTAGAAATCTCAGTCCCAGGGCCCCCAGGTTCGGAAGCCAAGCGCTTTACCGCTCAGCCACCGCGCCTACCTCACTAGCGATGTGATGCAGGTATTATATTTGGAAGCTTGAGATCTAGGTTCGATTTCAGCACGTTGCCTCCCCTTTTCTTTAATTTTGTATAATTACTTTTAAAAAGCGATTACGGTAAAAATGTATCCAGAGACCCCCCTTCTTTCTTACCACCCCCTCCTCATCTATCAGCACACCCATTTCTCAACTGGTCCATGAAAAGTGATAGGATTAAAGCGTATTGAGAAAAGCTTAAAGCAAGGAATAACGCTAAACAAAAACCATTGTTTCAAGTATTTCAAATTGCACACATGTATTGTTGTTGGTCTAGGTCTATTACACATTTAATGACATGAGTGATCCAAACTAACTGATACAACTTCACTTCATATAAGCTTTGTCGGTTGTTGTTTTTATTGTTTTTGTTTTAAAAGATTTTTTTATATATTTTTTTTACAGCAAATGTTAGTCTTGACAGATGAAGTCTCTAAAAACAAAAACACAATCTATCGACTACTTGTTCATAGGTTCCATCTCACAGATAAATCTTGATAAGTAATCACACGAGTAATCGTTGATTGGGTAATATACGGGGCTGTACTGTACGCAATCTTCACCTAACATGTCATCAGGTTGATCTGAAAAAGACAATTTCTGACATGAACATGTGACATGAACATATTATATGAACATGTGACTTGAAAGTAATACAGGGACATATTGCATGCTGTTAAAACTCGGTCATTGGTTTGTAGCCCCAAACAGCTAGCACAACTAAACCGATGTTGGTGTATGTAGAACTTGAAATAAACATGAACACGTTTCTTTGAAAACAAACCTGAATATCACTTTTAAAAATAAATGTACACAGATTTAACTTGAAAGTAGATGTATATAGAAACACAAGTGATGTGCTAATTTAAAGAAGATATCTGTGCCATTTTACGTCTAGAGAGACGATCTTTTTTCTTTGCAACTTCTTGTGTGACTTGATACACAGTTGCGATCGCAGGTTGGGCAAATGTAATCACCAGGCGCCGTTGCATTCACCCTTCTTTCTGCTTCTGTTGTGTATGACATCTGCAATCCGAGACCCTTCCTTTATGCTCTCTCTCCATGTGGATCTATCCAGTGCCACCTCTTCCCAGCTGCTAGTATCGATTTTGAAGAGCTTCATGTATAACGTAAAAGTGGGAGACCAGCGGATCTCCTATCTTCTATAAGATCGCCATACAAAATGTCTTGTGGAAGTCGACCTACTGGCATTCTACGAACGTGGCCAAGCCAGCCCAGGCGTCTGATAACAAGTTGAGACTTTGCAAAATTGTTCATTGTCGATGACCACACATGAATCAATGAAAAAAAAGTTCATCAAATAATTCTAATATATTAATTTCTGTTTATCTAGAACTGTACTAAGTAAGCTAAAGAGATAAGGCTTGTGTAGAGAATAAAATGAAAATTGTAATTGATAAAAACCTACTACTTTTTCAAGTACTTGGATAGCTGAGTGGCTAACAAGTCGGACTTACATTGTAGAAGCTCAAGTCCAAATTCAGACTCACGCAACCTAAAAAAAGGTTTTTGAAAAGGCATTACCCCACATACCCCCACCCAATCCCAATGTTCCAAAAAAAAGTAATTGGACCATAGCGCATTGAGCAAGCTATAAGTATGAAAGTTGTGCATAATATTGAGTTTAAACCAAAATTGTTCATATAAAACAAATTATCTCTAACTAATAACATGTGATAATCAGGGTTTAAATAAAAATCAAGTTTAAAAAGGGAATTTAAAAAGTGTATTAAAAAAACGTATATCGATTGAGATTGTATCAATTATTTCGAATCAATCAGTTTTTAGAACTTTACATATGGCTCCTATCGTGCATGTATATACATCTGTTTCGGGGCTAGCTGATAGGGCAGCATTCTTTTTCGATCTCTTCACTAAGGCAGCTTCGTTTCTTTTGTTCTAGTCGAGGTTCGTACCAGCACGCACAGTCTGTCTCCATGCTGTCTGGTCTTGGGCTATTTCCTCCCACATACTTTCATTGATATCTAAAAAAAAAAAAAAGTAAAGTTCCCCTTTCAGACCTTGTGGTCTAAAGGGCAGATGATGTAAAGGTCATCTGTTTCTGTGGCCTACGGTTAACAAGAGTGTCATGTGGCCAGCACAACGACCAACCGCCTTTACTTTTCCCTAACTGGGAGGACTCAGAGGCGCCCGAAGATACCGAAATTAAAATCTTCACCAGGATTTGAACCCCGGTCCCCGGTTTGGAAGCCAAGCGCTTTACTCAGAGGCGCCCGAAGATCCCGAAATTAAAAATCCAAGCCTTCACCAGGATTCGAACCCCGGTGCCCGGTTTGGAAGCCTAGCGCTTTACCGCGCAGCCACCGCGCCTCATCATTGATATCTAGACTAACAATAATAAATGTGTGTGATTGGAAATATTTGTATGAGCAGTTTTCATTTAGCAAAAACCAGTGGGGGCTGTATGGAGGAGCAGCTATGTGGGAGGTTTCCGTGCTACAAACAATTTTGGTTTAAACTGAATATTATACACATTGTCACTATGTTACGTTGACAAATCAAACTTACGTTGTGCGAATAACGACCAGTCGTTGGTCCAGATAGATCCGTCGTCGACCCATTTGAAGACACCTTCCTCTGACAGGTCATCCAGGCCTATCCAATGATCCACATTGAAAGTTTTGACAGCGTCCAACAAAATGCTGAGTTTCTCTGGCACTTTTATAGTGTAGAGGCTGGAGCCCATGTCTTTCAGAGTTCAAAAAAAAACAACATAAAAAGATTTTTGAAAATTGTTTTGAACATGTGATAGTCATAGGAGACCTACTTCTTAAGGCAGTGGTTCCCAAACTGTGTTCCGCGTAAGCCTACATTTCCTCAAGGCCCTAATAGGTGTTCCACGAGCTACTGGAATAATTTATTTATAGGGTCACATGTAGAGATGCACTTTAGGCGACTGAACGCATAATTGTGACGACATTAACCAAAAACGGATTTAACGGGCATAGTCATTGAGTCTTTGATCCTGTTCATTATTGTCTATTATCTCGTAGCGGAGTATTTTTAGAATTCGCATTTGTAATACACCTTACAAGATACTCAATCATCTAGGATAGTCAAGGTACTTAGAAATACTTCAAGTAGAACTTAGACACATTCATCTCTGTTACACACCACGTAATTTAATCTCTCCGCTATAGACTCAAAATGTAAACAAAAATTCCATTAAGGAAAAAGTTTGGGAAACACTGGCTTTAAGATTGAACCAGACTGGAAGAATTTATCTACTGGAAGAATTTATATACTGGAAGAATTTATATACTGGAAGAATTTATATACTGGAAGAATTTATATACTGGAAGAATTTATATACTGGAAGAATTTATATACTGGAAGAATTTATATACTGGAAGAATTTATATACTGGAAGAATTTATATACTGGAAGAATTTATATACTGGAAGAATTTATATACTGGAAGAATTTATATACTGGAAGAATTTATATATTGAAATGTTATGCATTCGTTTGTTCTTGTTTTCTTCTGTTAGATGACGGAAGACTTTCAACGCTGGAGCGTCAAAATTCAGAGAATGTCGAAGATGTTGGTTATAGAACACTGAAGATCTACTTATTTATATCAAGAAGATCAGGGGAAGCAGTGGCTGTGTGGTTAAGCGCTAGGCTTCCGAACCTGGGGTCTTAGGTTTGAAACATCTGTGAAGACTAGGTTTATGAACTTCCACTTAACTCTAATGGGTACCTGACTTAAGTTGGTGAAAGTAAAGGCGGTTGGTCGTTGTGCTGGCCACATGACAGCCTGCTCATTAACCGTTGGCCAAAGAAAAAGATGACCTTAACATCAACTGTCCGATAGCATTCAATAGTTTGAACCTGTTGGAAATGTTTCCTCGAAGTTGTTTATTACTAAACGCTGAATCTTTCGACGTCTGCGCTTGTAAACGTAAAGTAAAGTTCCCCTTTCAGACCTTGTGGTCTATAGGGCAGATGATGTAAAGGTTATCTGTTTCTGTGGCCTACGGTTAACGAGGGTGTCATGTGTCCAGCACAACGACCAACCGCTTTTGCTTTCCCCAGGTACCCATTAGAGCTGGGTGGACTCAGAGGCGCCCAAAGATCCCGAAATTAAAGTATCTTTCTATGACGTCTGCGACCTAGATACACTATTAAAAAGAGGTACACCTTTACTTCATAATGTAACTATTTCTGCATCTGGTCACCGGGTCACTAATGTACAGACAAGAGTTATCGAACGTCTTATACATCAAGAGTTATCGAGCGTCTTAATGACGTAACTACCTTTACATAAGTTGAGAGCAGTCCTGTAAGTGGCTATTGTGTTGGACAGCCACATGCACGAGCTGACACTGCCTTTAGATACAACAGTGAAGTTGACTTTGCTGGTGTCACAGAATGTTCCAGGGACAGAATACAGAGTTCCAAGTGTTGAATTAAAAGATTTGTCAGACGATATAAGCCATGATCCTGTAGAAAATACAATTTTATCTTGTTATCATCGAAAGAAAAGGCATGTGAAATAAACAAGGAATTTTCTTTGAATCTACCGAATAAATACGACTTTAGTAGTATATTTAGTTATTCAGACCCAGCTTTGACCTATATATTTTGTCATAACTTACGATGTCGAAGCCGTTGTTTGTCGGTAGTTAATTTAACTTTATGTTTTCTTTTATGATTAATTAGCTCAGAAAATAATCTCTTCCACACAATCGAGCAAAAGGTTTAATGTCGCACGGATCAAAAGCTTTTCTGACAGATATTTAAAACGACTCTCAAGTTAGTAGAACCAAAATAAAAAAAAAAGAAATTCAACATTAATATTATTTTTTATGTTACTACGTGGAAGCAGAGGCGTATCTAGGGTTGACATCATTCCCTGTATACTATACCTTCCCCCTAAAAACCCCACACACTTTTCAGGTAAATATACTACGTTACTTTATTATTCTATTAAAACAATTGCTTTGTTTGTTTTACATGTTCGGCTGTTCCTTCAAAGTTTAAGATTATTACACTATTACACTACAGATCATTATATTAAGCAGTGAATCATATTTGATACCGATGTTCAGAAATAATTTAACTCCAATCTTTCTTGAAACGATCTTTTTTTTTTCTTAATTTTTCTTTTAGTAGCAGTTACTGCTGTAGTTACTGAGTCTTCATCCGTACTTAAACCCATTATTATAATTGTCTTGTGACCGCAGACAGTACTTAATAAACTGAAGATATAGGGGGCCTGGTAGTCACTAAAATAAAATAGAATTGCAATATTGATCACTGATAATTTTTCTGTAAGTCTAACTAATATATTGGCTTATTTACAGTGGCGTAGCAACCAATGTGCGGGTGGTGCGGGCCGCACAGGGCACCAAGTGGAGAGGGGCACCAAAATTCCCACAGTGTGTATTAATTTCCTATTTCCCTGAGCGTTTTAGTAAAAACGACAAATTGTATGGACACGAACAAACATAAACTACTGTATTTTAAACATAAACTAACGATTTGTAAACTAGTTATGTCGCTATTTTGTTTCATCTCCTTGACTATTTCTTCAATACATTTAAGTCACGTCATTACCAGAGAGCACCGACTATAGGCGAGCTGTTATTGGGTATGAATTAACTGAACAATTAAAAGCAACAAAGCAAGATGAGACGGTTATGATTGAATCCAGAAAAAATGATGAAGCCGACATCCTGAATGATGCAAAAAAGAAGAAAATACTTCAATACCTCAGGTTCTAGAGACTAAATGACAGCACACAAGCAAGTCTTTAGTACACTCCTCAAACATTCATACTGAAGAGGCTGAACCATCAGACAGTGTAAACACTACAGAAAGCAGGATAATAAACTCTAGACTGAACGACATTGGAGATTGGCCTGATGTCATCACAGATAATATTCGCATACACCTTGTCACTCAAGGTTCTGAAACAGTTCAGCGTATGGACAGTCAATTCAGAGAGGTGTATAGACATCAAGAATCAGCAAAAGGAAAGGCTAGAAAGCTTTCAAAGGCTTGGTTTTTACCGCAAAAGTCAAACGGCGAGAAAGTTCTTAGAAAGTGGATGTGTTATTCGCCAAAAAAACGAATCCTTATTTTGCTTCCCCTGCATACTCTTCTCAACAAGATCAAGTACCAAATCTTTATTTAACTCCAAAGATGGATTCAATGAGTGGTGGAGGTTATCCCCGAAAATAGAAAACCATGAGACCAGCAGAGCTCACATTTAGTCATCGCTTGCTTGGAGGGAACTGGAAGTTTGTCTGAGAGTAGGGAATAGTATTGACAACAAGGCCCAAGATTTGATTATACAAGAGACGAAAACCTGGAGAGACTACCTGAAGAGAATCTTGGACATCATTCGTTTTCTCTAAAGCAAAATCTGGCACTTGGAAGGGCAACATCAAAACAATTTCTTGGTATTAGTAAAATTACTATCAAAGTACGATCCACTCTTGAGGGAGCATGTGCTTCGAACTAAGCTTAGTTCCAGACCGAATACATACATGTCTCCACAAATACAAATGAATTTATTACAATATTGGGGGATCATGTTAAAAAACAAATCATACAGCAAGTAAAACAAGCCAAATATTTCTCTATTATTTTTGACAGTACACCTGACATCTCAAAGCTGGATCAAACTTCCCAAATTTTACGGTACGTTGTCATGGATAATGACGGGGTGCAGGTTCGTGAGTCTTTTATTGACTTCATCGACACAAAGGACAAGCATGCTGCTGGAATCGCTGAGATGATTCTAGAGAAACTGCGTTCGGATGGCTTAGACATAATGGACTGGAGGGGTGAAGGCTATGATAATGCTGCGGTAATGAAAGGTCAAAACTACGGTGTCCGAAAACGTATACTAGAAGTCAATCCCAAAGCACTATTCATTGCCTGCTCAAACCATTCTCTTAATTTAGCAGGAATTCGAGTTGCTGAAGCTGAAGTCAATTCGGTAACATTTTTTGGTACACTGGACCGTTTACACGCCTTTTTCTCAACTTCAACACACCGCTGGGATATCCGCATCAAAATAACCGGAACTAGCCTTAAACGTTTAGTTGAGATCCGCTGAAGCGCCAGGGGAGAAGCCGTCAAGAAGGTTAGGGATACATTTTCTAAAATTATAGAAACTCTGGAGACATTAACTAGAAGAGTTGAAAATTCATCGACTAGATCTGAAGCAGGTGGATTATTAGTTGCTATTCAGTCTTTTAATTTTCTCACTTATCTTGGATTTTGGGCTCCTGTAGTAACTGAAATTAATGATGCGCAAGTCTACCTTCAAAAACAAGGATTGTCTATTCGAGACTGCTCACTCAAACTGAAAACATTAGAGACATTTTTAAGTAGTAATCGAGAGGACATTGCTGAAGCAAGCATTACTTTGCCAAAAGCGTGTGCTCAGATCAGAGAATCAGTACAGAATCTCAAAAACGTATTGGCCATAAGAAAAAGATGCCTGGTGAGAAAAGTGACTACTCTGTACTTACACACAAAGAAGAGCTACGAAGGGAAATTTATTCTACCTTGGACAGGATCGTTCAAGAAATAATCACCCGATTCGAGCAACTTTATGATGTAACAGATAGATATGAATTTTTGTCGCCTTCCCAGTTATTAAATCCTCAGGTCGAAATCAAACTCGATAGTACTCCTAGCGACATTGATAAAAACGAACTTCTGCTGGAGCGAAAGAGGCTTCAACGGTTTGTCACAGTTTTATCAGAAGCCTCCGAACTTCCAAAACAAAGACCTTGTTGAGCTCTTGAAATTTAAAAAAAATATCAGCTAGATGATTCAGTCCCGAATTCTTCATCATGATTCGCATATTTTTTACTATTGCGGTAAGCGTCGCTACATGCGAGAGAAGTTTTTCCAAACTTAAACTGATCAAGAATTATTTGCGATCAACGATGACAAATTTACGACTCACTAATTTGGCCATTTTGTCCATTGAACAAGAGCTGGTGGAAAAAATTGATTTCGATAAAATTATTGATACTTTTGCCAGCAAGAAAGCGCGTAAAATTCACTTGTAGTATGTTTATGCAAAAGTGATTTTTTGAATTAAAAATATTTGATTAATGAATACATATTATTTTGAACAAAATAGTAAGATTTTGCAATGTTATTATTTAGTTAGCTTTTTTTTTGGGGGGGGGGGGGCAAAAAGATGAGGTACCGCACCAGGCATCATGTACTCTAGCTACGCCACTGCTTATTTATGATGTGATTGTTAACAATTAATAATAGTTTTAAAAACAGAACAAATCAACACTAAATTTATAAGATAACTTGAAAGATAATTCGAGGTTTAGTAAATAAACGACATTACCACATCTAATTAAATTTAAATAAATTTTCGAAAAACTATATATATCACTATTATCACTAAAGAATACTTAATAAGTTCAATAAGTTGATTGTTACATTTTAGTTGTTGTTTCTTTTCAGTAAATATTTTACCTGAAAATAAGTGCTAACTGTTAAACGTTTAATAACTTAACATAATTTTGATAATTCTTGGTGACCAAGCGGGCCGCATACAATGTGTCCACGTGTCGCATGCGGCTCGCGAACGCTATGTTTGACACGCCTGAACTAAAGAATCTCTGCGAAAAAGACAAAATGACGACAAAGACGACAAAACAAAAGTTATGACGTCACCTGGTGTACACCTTTTTGACTTCCGGTTGTAAACGAAGCTGTAACACATCGGAACATATTTGGAACACTGAGTTGCGCATGCGCTGACGGAAGAAGCTTCAAACTCAGGACCAACGGACCACATTTTGACTGAGTTGCCGTTATTTTGGAACGGTTTGAACCTCAGGATTTTTATATCAGCTGTAGCAATCATAACTAAACAAAAGAGTTGCAGTAGTTATTTATAAGGCTTACAAAAATAACAGTTACAATAGCAAGTTAATAATTATTGTAAATGACAATTGACAATTGTAATGACATAACGGATCAGGAGTCATCTTGTGATGGATATTTATTTTATGGCCTTGCTCATAATTAATTTCTAGACTTGTGTCCGTAAGGTTTCAAAAGGGACAACCGCGTTTTGGATTTACTGTTTATTTAGTATTGTAACGGATGCATGTGTAGTCAGATGTAGCTGAAGTATTTCTAAATATGCTTATGTAGACTAAGTGCGTGCGTACCTTGTATGATGTATTTTCAATCTACGAGCTCTTTATGCACACCGTTACAAATAGAGATAAGGTACTAAACAGGAACACAGACTCAATGACCAAGTTGACTCAAGGTGAACTTCAAACAAACGTTTATTACAGAATGGGCCACAGTCTTGTCTGTCACTATAGAACGATGTAATCCCCTTGAGAATCTAGCGGTAACTGGCTAATTCTAAGTCTATCCTAATCTCTAACCCCAAAGTCTATGTCGTCATTATAAAATATCCGTTCACTGTCAGTACATTAAAGTGCGTAACCCAACTAACTAAACTAGCTATCTTACAGTATCATATGTATATCTTATCTTATCTTTTATAATACAGACGTTACTTCAAAAAAGAAGATGATTACGTCCTAAGCGTCATGCATCTAGTCATGCATGTTAACCAATGACTTAAATTCTGCCAAGTCACTGGTTTTCCTAGCTGGCTCAGACAACCCATTCCATGCTCTAATAGCACTAGTATCTTATTCATTAGAGACTTTTAATCAATAAAGATTATTACGTTATGCTCTTGTCCATGTTTTAATCTAGGCGTGCATGTCAGGTAGAGTTTTCCTGTCTGATTCAGATACCTCGTTCTAAGTTCCAATGGCTCTAGGAAAGAAGGAGCACTTGCACTAATATGTCCTTGCAAATGGAATGAGAAATGTGCTATTATCTTTGTGTCTTTCTGAGTATTTATTTGTGTGCAAGTTATGGTTATAGCGAGTGGACCAAGAACAGGGAGTGGTGCGCTGTGTACGTGGTACGGTTTACTTTCTAGCCCAGTCTATGGCCGCTACACTGGGAGCCCTCAGACTGGACAGTAGTGAAGAGTGCCCAGGCCTGTTCGTTGGATCAAAGCCTTTCCAACGATCGTCCCCACATTCCTCAAGGAACAGAACCAGGAAAAAGAAGAAGAGGCAGACAGAGAAAGCGATGGGAAGACAACAAAAAAGAATGGACAGGTCTGCCATTGAAAGAGGTTCTAACTAAGGCAAAAAAAACAGAGACGAATGGAGAAAGACGGTTGACGATTCTTGCATGGTGCCCCAACGGTCCAACAGACTAAGGGATAGGTAAAGGTAAAGGTAAGTTATGTTTTAGTATTGTTTTTTATTATTGCTAAATGTGCTTTACTAGTTTGTCTTATATCATGAAGAATCTTACAATGTATTGACGTGTTCTTACTTAGCTACTCTAGTCCAATGGGAATATTCATGTGTTATAAATATCGCGTCTTTTCTATTGTTTTTATGATTTCTTGAGTAAGATACGATCTGAGTTTAAATATTATAGAGGTAAATACTAAAAAGAAGAATAAGTTTATGTTTAAGCATGAAAAAAAGCTGATATAAGATGTTTATGATAGTATAAGTCGGTTAATTTTACATACTGTTGATTCTAGAATGTTAGTGTAGAAGCTAAAAAGCTCACAGAGGTTCACTATTTAATTAAAATTAACTGTAGTGATGTGTTATATTCTCATAAAATCTCATCTGTCCTTTGACTTTTGTCGTAGGAGTGCTGTGACACTTCGAGTTACCAAATCCTTCCACTTTTCCCTGTTGACAGCTGTTCTTAACAGAATATCAAAAGAGAGGCCTGTCCATTCTTTAACATTGTCCAGCCAGCTTTTCTTCGGACGACCCTTTCTTTGTGCTTCTTCCACAGTCCCATATGCTAGGACAAATTTGTACAAATACTCCTTCTTCCCTAGTGCTATTAGAGCATGGAATGGGTTGCCTGAGCTAGCCAGAAAAACCAGTGACTTGGCAGAATTTAAGTCATTTGTTAATATGCATGACTAAATGCATGACGCGTAGGACGTAATCATCTTCTTTTTTGAAGTAACGTCTGTATTATATAAGATAAGATAAGTACCTTGGAGGGTGACAGTGAGTCATGTCTTACAATACAACCAAACCAGCTCAGCTTTCATTCCTTCACAGTATTGAGAAATTTTTTACTTTATTTCCAGCTAGATTGTTTACTTGAAAAAGTACAAACTTATTTGTCTTCTTTTCCTGGTATCTGATACCCAGCAATGTTTCTGTAGCATTTACCCTCAAGGGCTTGGGATTCTTCTTTCAGCCTCAGCGTTCTGTTTCCAACTTTCACAACCATATAAGAGTACAGAGATCTTTTAGCGACGAATATAGTTTTAATTTTACTGGGCAGCAGATATTTATATAAAGGTTTTATAAGAAAAAGTGAAATACCGCTTTTTGACGTTGCGTTCTATAGGGCAGATGATGAAAAGATTATGTTTGTTTTGCTGACGGTTGAAAAGGAGGTCGTATGACCAGCACAACGATCAACCCGTTTTTTTTCCCCAACTAATGTCAGGTACCCATTAGAGTTGGATAGACTTAGGGAGCTTTCTAAAAAATTCGACATTTAAAATCCCAGGATTCGAACCCGAGACCCCTCATGTCGGAAGCCCGGCGCTTTTACCTCCACAGCCTTTATCCTATTTTCTTATTTGAAAGATACAGAAGTTACTTCCAAAAAAAAAAGATAATTACGTCATATACGTTTAGAATAGATAGCTGTGAGTGTGTATGTGTTTCGTGTGTGAGTGTGTATGTGTTTCGTGTGTGAGTGTGTAGGTGTTTCGTGTGTTAGTGTGTATGTGTTTCGTGTGTGAGTGTGTATGTGTTTCGTGTGTGAGTGTGTATGTGTTTCGTGTGTGAGTGTGTATGTGTTTCGTGTGTATGTGTTTCGTGTGTGAGTGTGTGTGTGTTTTGTGTGTGAGTGTTGTTGTGTTTCGTGTGTGAGTGTGTATGTGTTTCGTGTGTGAGTGTGTATGTGTTTCGTGTGTATGTGTTTCGTGTGTGAGTGTGTGTGTGTTTTGTGTGTGAGTGTGTATGTGTTTCGTGTGTATGTGTTTCGTGTGTGAGTGTGTGTGTGTTTCGTGTGTGAGTGTGTGTGTGTTTCGTGTGTGAGTGTGTGTGTGTTTCGTGTGTGAGTGTGTATGTGTTTCGTGTGTGAGTGTGTATGTGTTTCGTGTGTGAGTGTGTATGTGTTTCGTGTGTGAGTGTGTATGTGTTTCGTGTGTGAGTGTGTGTGTGTTTCGTGTGTGAGTGTGTATGTGTTTCGTGTGTGAGTGTGTATGTGTTTCGTGTGTGAGTGTGTGTGTGTTTCGTGTGTGAGTGTGTATGTGTTTCGTGTGTGAGTGTGTGTGTGTTTCGTGTGTGAGTGTGTGTGTTTCGTGTGTGAGTGTGTATGTGTTTCGTGTGTGAGTGTGTGTGTGTTTCGTGTGTGAGTGTGTGTGTTTCGTGTGTGAGTGTGTGTGTGTTTCGTGTGTGAGTGTGTATGTGTTTCGTGTGTGAGTGTGTGTGTGTTTCGTGTGTGAGTGTGTATGTGTTTCGTGTGTGAGTGTGTATGTGTTTCGTGTGTGAGTGTGTATGTGTTTCGTGTGTGAGTGTGTATGTGTTTCGTGTGTGAGTGTGTGTGTGTTTCGTGTGTGAGTGTGTGTGTTTCGTGTGTGAGTGTGTGTGTGTTTCGTGTGTGAGTGTGTATGTGTTTCGTGTGTGAGTGTGTATGTGTTTCGTGTGTGAGTGTGTGTGTGTTTCGTGTGTGAGTGTGTATGTGTTTCGTGTGTGAGTGTGTATGTGTTTCGTGTGTGAGTGTGTATGTGTTTCGTGTGTGAGTGTGTATGTGTTTCGTGTGTGAGTGTGTATGTGTTACGTGTGTGAGTGTGTATGTGTTTCGTGTGTTTCGTGTGTATGTGTTTCGTGTGTGAGTGTGTATGTGTTTCGTGTGTGAGTGTGTATGTGTTTCGTGTGTGAATGTTGTTTGTATTTCTTCATCTATAATGTTATTGTACAGTAGTTACGCTGAGGTTGTCAACTGTAGTCAAACTGAATTTCCATTTGATTGGATCAAAAAAAAAATTATCTTATCTTATCTTATCTTATATCGATAATGACGAACATCAAACAAATCAGCTCTTTGACTCACCTATGTTCGAAATATACAACCAACTTGAAAACATTAGAGCGTACATTATACAGTTCTAGCGACTCTGTTATATGTAATAATGTTAGCGTCTCGTATATTATTTTAGCTCATTGAGAATTACCTAGCCGCTGACACCAATATAACACAATTCACTTCGATTTACATCATACTTATAAACATCTATATCTTTGCAAAAGAAGGGAACTTCAAGAAAATAACATGTTTTGCCATACTAAACCAGCATTGTGATTTGATGGCCTATTCAAGTAGCATGAAAGTCAATCTATAATGTGGCTGGGTCTCTTAACTGGAAATCAAGCATAAAAATAAAGATTTTTCTTTTCATGTGAAGGTCATGCGGGTAAACTTAATTAAGTGAAACTTGTCCTTCAACAATAACACCAGTTAATACTTTAAAGCATTGGCCTATTTTTTTTTTAGTCATTATCGTCCGCCATTCAATGCCAGAGTGAAAGAACCTGACAAAATGAGTTTCACCTGTTAACATGTAAACCGCTAGAGGGTTTATTTAAAATTGTGGAAGACTTAGTTACTAGAATGCTCGACTGTATGAACGCAGTGCCTAGGGGTTAACAATTTTGAATGGCAATTATACTCCGAATTTTAAGACGGTGAGTGCAAGAGACCAGTTCTATAGTGTACATGCTGTAGGTCGCCTCTCGAAAGCCTCATGGAATGTTCACCATAAAAAAGTTGACTCTTCAATACCTGCATAAGTTATGTTTCAATTGGTATGCATACTCCATGTGCAGATATGTATTGGATGTCTTTATATAGTTGTATTTTGTGTTCATAAAAAGGTAAGTGCTATTTGTTTTTATATTCATCGGATTTAGATCCCTCTGTTTGAGAGCACGTTCTCTTCGCTTCGAATGGAAAATAAAATGTTCATACTTTATTTTGGCTTGACAATTTGTTTTATGTTTACGATTCCATAAAAGAAGTTGAATAATACTGATTAATATAGAATCTTTGAATTAAACAAATTTTTAAGCACTTGAGGGAATGGGTATTTTTAGCGCTATTTGTTTTGATAAACTTTATATGTGCTGGAGTTCTACTTTTACATTACAAAAGGACATCTGCATTATTGTGCTATTACCGCTTCAATACTGTCAATGTGTATATATGTAATTGTCGTTTCTAAATTTTGAAAACTCCTTGCTTTGTTTCATAATTTAGTTTGGTTCTGTGGTATTTGTTTTAACAGGAGCAGATCTAAAATTTGAATGACCTAATTTTGTAACGTCTTCTATTTTATCCGTTTAGAAGAAAGGTTCTTTCATCCTTTTAAAAACATCTTTTAGAAACTAAAGTTGCGCAACTCAGACTATTGCGCCTAATCGCATTGTTCAAAACATCAACTAGATTTGTGTCCCTTGCATTGTGTACTTGGGATGATGGTAATTGCATAATGATAAATGGTTGGCTAGCGAGTAGGGACAAATTAACAAGAATTTTGTTGTCTTGTAGTGCGGGCCTTACGTTTGGTCGTCTTGAACGTCACGGGCTTATGCACTGCCCGCTGCCGTACCCCGTCGGCCCGCGAGAAGTTTGGACTAGGAAGTAGATTTAGACCTGGACTTTAATTATCTTCAACCATGAAGGAACGTGTAAAACATGTAAAATATTTTACATATATTATTTTTTTAAAGGTTATATCAACTCTGTCTGTATGTCTGTCTGTCTGGCCAAAAGTTTGTACACCGTGTTGCTCCGACACACAACCAACCTTTGATCAAGCTGAAATTTTGCACAATTATTTTAATTAGTAATATTAACTAATAGCCTAAATTACTTTGTTTGGTATCTTAAACAAGCGAAAGAAATAGTACTTGACTGAAGTGGTGGGTATAAGCTAAATTATTCCCCTTTATTGATTGTCGTTTGGAGCTTATTACAAATTTAATAACATGACTGATCCAAACTAATTGATACGCTTAAAATAAGCTTTGTTTTTAAAAATTATTATATTTTTTTAGTATTTAGCTTGTTTATCAACAGCAGTTCCTTCTCTATGTTCAAATAATATAAGAAACTAATCAAGTATATTTTCTTTTGTCTTTATGAAATATTAAGGGGAAATATCGCAAGTAGAGGATCGAACAGAAGACTTTCGGGTTACGTTCTCTCAATTTAGCTGGCCAGCCATAGGTGGGAAAATTTGATACGGTAAAAAAAAAATTTACCCATTCTCCGATACAAGGTCATTTGAAGGTCCATGAAGACATGATAGAACATAATGAGCCTAAATTTACTTGGTAAACACAAGAGACCCTTTTTTAAATGGTTGACAACAAATCCCAAAGCTAAACTGTTTTTTTGACCAGCCATTGTTATTTTTTTTTTAGACTAGTGCGCCGTTTGAACGTCTGACTTATGTCAATGCCATCGTAAACGGAGGCAACTCTAATGCACAATTTTTTGAATCGTCTGCAAATACGTACTTTTTCAAGAAGCACGAATCAATAGGTGCGATATTTATATACGTCAGTGCACAGACTTTTTTTTTTCAAAACAAAACAAAGTGAACGATTGATTTAAATATGTATTTCGTCATGATTAAGTTATGCTATTATTCCACTTCTAAGCAAAACTGATGGTGCGCATCAGAGCGCTATTCAACACAAGTAGTGGAAGACATGTTTAGACCGGAAGAAGGACTGCTGTGGAGCCGGCTAAAGCGTCATGGGAGTCTGAACAGTCTGGTACTGAGTGCTGACCTGTGTGATACTAGGAAACTGTTTGGGAGACCTGGAGCGACACTGGGAAGTGTGTGGGTGGTCTGTTCTGGTAATAATTAGGACTCTTAGAACTTAAGTCATTACTCCCAGTGACTTGATAGTGGAAGTCCAAGTCCAACTATTTGTTGATAGCCTATATAATAAATACATCATTTATTATTGCCTCCTATCTGTTCGTAGAGTTGCCTATCTGTTCATTGAGTTGCCCATCTGTTCGTTGAGTTGCCTATTTGTTCGTTGAGTTGCCTATCTGTTCGTAGAGTTGCCTATCTGTTCGTTGAGTTGTTCGTTGAGTTGCCTATCTGTTCGTTGAGTGCCTATCTGTTCGTTGAGTGCCTATCTGTTCGCTGAGTTGCCTATCTGTTCTTTGAGTTCCTATCTGTTCGTTGAGTTGCCTATCTGTTTGTTGACTGCCTATCTGTTCGTTGAGTTGTCTATCTGTTCGTTGAGTTGCCTATCAGTTCGTTGAGTGCCTGACTTAGAGTTACAACAATATACAGGTACGGAGAAAGAAAGTAAAGTTCCCTTTTCAGACTTTGCAATGTAAAGAGCAAATAATGTAGAAACTATGACCCTCGGTTAACGAGGTGACAAGTGGCCAGCACAACGACCAGCCGCCTTTACGTTTCCCCCAATTTAATCTGGCACCCTTTAAAAATGGCAAAGTAAACTATAAATAGTCAAATTAAACGATATTTATGCAAAATAAGATCGGAAAGAAGTTCATAACATAGGCTCTGAAAGGTTCACCCATGTTCATCTGTTTGGTCTGGGAAACCAAAAATTCTCGACCTGTATGGTGACACTTATGCACTACTCAAGACAGCAGGGTTTCGGTCCAGGGCTTTTTGAGCCTCTCAAGCCCTCACTCACATGGAGTTTGATGATGATGATGATGGTCTGTTTGGTAAGCAATACATACAGGAAAAAAAAATTAAGAGTTCCAACCACAAAATGCGAAGCTATGAACCGCGAACTATCAACAACCACAATCCTCTCTCCTTCCATACAAAATAGAAGTGTTTGCAATCTATAGAGCAAATAATGTAAAGGCCATCTGTTTCTTGATCTATAGCAACAAATAAGCTGAATGTATTTAATGGACTAGTCATGATCACGTGACTAGAAATAACGTTTTGACATTTCACCGAAAGGAAGAAGCAATGATCTCCTAACATATGTAGTCTAACAAACAGATCTAAACATACGCAAATACACTTTGATTCATAGTAGAGACTGGTTTATTTTTTATTTTTTTTTATATTTTTCTATTACTATTTCTGGAACTTGTAGTATGACTGAAGATGGTCCTCGCTAGTCAATTGTATACTGAAAAATGTCTGAATCAAACGAGTTTTTTTTTTTTAATTGGAAGCCTCCAGAAGATCAAATCAGCATTGCAAAGTACCTAGCTTATAAATATTTTAGCATGTAGCCTCGATTGTCACAATTAACTCTCAGATGAGCTGCCATTTCATAAAAAATAGAAGAAGACAATAAATATTTGATACCTTTAAGGGTAAATAACAAAATTTTGTATTGTTAAATCTTATGTACTCACTGTAGTACCTTATCAGCCTTGTCATACATTTAAAAGGTATTTAATATGTCTTACATTTAACATGAAATAGGTATACTACATTTAGAATGAAATAGTCTCCTGAAGGATCAAAAGCGTAATTGTTTATCTTTTCAAATCTTTATGTTAGTTTAGAATAAACAAATCATCACAAAGCTAATTCGAAATGATTTGAAATGGGACGATTTCGTGACACTTTTTACCAAGACGGTGCGCGCTGAACCCTAATAATAGTCGGAATCAATGTTGAAAAATTCTAGGTATACACTGATTAAGAGCAGTCAGTCAAGGTTGTATTTTTTGTTATTGTTAAATCATTTTTTAACCAGTGAAATCAAATACAAGCTCTGTGTTCTTTTTGTTGTGATAGAATAGAACTATTAATAATGTGCAGAGTTTTAGCTTTACATGATGAACAGCTTTGATGTTTGCAATACAATTTTAACAAGTTGCATTTTAAATAAAGCAAATTGCTATCAATTGCACAGGAATTTACTCAGAGTAAAAGCAATTCCACCTCTTAAGGTGTTTAAAGAATCTTCACTTTCATCATGTTATATTTAACCTTATTAAAGTTTTAAGCTTCCAATTTTGCGGCTAGAAAATAAAATTGCTATGAAAAGATATTTTTGATTAGATGAAGGACATTGTTTGAGTCACATTTGATAGGCTACTTCTGCAGAATAGCCAAAACCGAAGAGGGAAAAAAGTACATTTCTGTTTCAAAAAATTTTAAAAACAATAATTGAAATGTTCAAAAACCAAGTTCTCTAGGACGATGTAACTGGGTAGTGTGATTAAATTAAAAGTATTCTTGTTCAGCTTAACGTTGGAAGATGACTCTTTTTTAAAGGAAAAGTGGAAAAGTTAACACCGTTTTACCGGAAGATGATAAAGCAGAAGTTGATAGCAATCTGGCTAAAAGAATATCTTTAAGTAATAATCTGAAGGATTCGTTTTAATGTTATGCTTAAGACTTTATTATAGGTTTTTAAATACTATCTTTTACTTCATGGAAAATAGTGCGATAAATATGAATCTTACTTCGGACTTTGGTCATAATAAAAATGGTTCTAATTTAAGTACAAGCTTTAAAGTGCTTGTACTAGAAAGTAATCTTATTAATCTATACCTGTACACAACAGTACTTGTGCATCCTTTGATCGCTATAGCTGGCCTCATTGGAAACATATTCAGTGTCAGAATATTAAGTCGGGACTAGATAAATCCTCAAACATACTGTTGTTGTCTTTTTGTGTGGCCGACTCGTTTTGTTTGATTTCCACTTTAAATATTCCAAACATCATAACATTTTTTCCAGGAAAATGACCCTTTGGTTATAACCTGTGGGAGTATTCAATGGAGGCGTCCTTTATTCTGTATGTCCTGGCCATAACATTTTAAATTTGCTTCTTTTTAGGCACGCAACTGAGCTCAACATTAGTGACTTTGATCACAGTGGACAGATTTTTGGAAGTGTTCTTTCCCTTACATTTCAAGATCATTGTAACGAATAAGAGAACGTGGATAGTTGTTATCTTGTCTTATTCTGTGGCTACCTTATCCAGTTTATCTCGCTACTTGCTATCGATTCTTTTATTTTTACTATCCAATGTGGGACGTCTATGCTGGAGGACCCATTTTAATCTACACTAGCGTAATGGATTTCATTGAAAGAAATATAGTCAGTCCAATAGCTGTTTACATTCCATTTATTATCGTCACTGTAGGATCAGTGCTTATCGCTGTTCGTGTGAGAATGACGATGGTCAAACGCAAGGCGATGGTGTCTTCTCAGAGATTTTTAAAAACGTCTAGAACAACCAGGACTCTTTTGACTGTTTGTGTAGGTAGTTTGTGATAGGTTTCGGAAAATAGCCAAAGAAATAATCAAATGTATTTGAGCAATTGTTTTTTTCGATTAATCACTACTCAAATTACTTCACTCTTTAAAGATACAACTTCTACAAAATGTGAAAACTCCCCCAGAGTATCGAAAGAATTTTAATAATGTATGAGACAGAAACAAAACAGCTTAAATACCAATAATTATATCACAATTTTCCTTTTTTATTTTAAATAAATATTTAAATTACGTTTAACACCAAACGTACATATTAAATATCCATTAAGACTTTTGCGTTTATTCTTTTTTAGCTGCCCCCAAAAGAGGAGAAGACGCTATTAGTTTTGTGTGGAATGTCTGTCCGTCCGTCCAACTCGTCCCATTTCAATCTCGTAAAGTGGAAAAGATAGTGAAAATCAGACATCATAATATTTTAGACCATTCAAAGTTCTGTTGCAACAGCTATTCTTTTCTTTTCTGAAAGCGAAAAATCAAATTTTTTAAATCACTTATGCAAGCAGTGTTATCATAAAAATACACCACTTTTACAACTATTCACGTTTAATTGTAACAAAACAGGAGCCTCTTTAGTATGGGCAACTAGTGTATACCATATTTGTAACACATTTTTGCAAATGGTTTTAGAATATTTGTCAAAAAAAGTATTTTTTTATACATTAGTATTTTTGTATTTGTAAGCTAAATACGTTCTGTCATACAAACTACTACATTTACACACACACACAAAAATGTTTACTTTTTTAAAAGAGAAAAAATATATTTAATATACATATAAGTCGAACATATTTGAAACAACAATTAATAAGTAGTTTTTCATATTATCGTGAGATCTGCAGCGCCGTATCATTATCATAAAGCACTTAACTAAAGAAAAAAAAAATTAAACAGAGGAAAATAATATTTTATTTTTACGAAATGTTTTTTTTTCTTGAGGTTTTGAATAAGAGATTGACCGTTTAGAAAACAATTAGATCAATTAGATATTCATTATAAGACAGAGGTTAATACATCTAAGTTTACATTCACTTTCACCTATCTTTGGTCTGCTGGACCGTTGGGGCACCACACAAGATCTGTCAACCTTATTTCTCCATTTTTCTCTGTCATTGCTTTTAATATAATATCGTTCTGATATTATTTCTGAAAATATTGAAACCTACCTTTTTACCTGCATGGGTGGACCACTTCGGGGTCCGATTATGAGTTTGGGTTTTCACACAAACTGTCTTTGTAATTTTTTGTTGTTGTTGTTGTTGTTTTTTTTTTGTTAAAAGTATTTTCCAGATAATTTTTAAGTCTTTTTATAACTGAATAAGCTCTTTCAATACTATTGGATGTTGTGTGTGCGACAGTGTGTTGTAAGTTTTTTTTACTTGTCCAATAGTCGTGCTCTAATGTATAGGAAGTCGTTTGCATTGACAGTGTTTTATTGTCACAAATATTGTGTGTGTGTTTTACGTCACAGCTAAGTTCCTGTAGTGTTCTTTTACTGGAGAAGTCATTCTGGCTGTGGATTCCTTCTTTCTTCTACGCTACAGTTTTCCATGTTCCCTGTTTTAACGGGTGTTAGGCTTGGGGCTGCAATTATGGAGTGTGTGGTTTGCAGCTCGCCCCTGGAGCTGTGAATGACCTTTGATTACTTTGAGCCTTGCGTCTACGTGTTGTAGTGTATAGAGCTATTGAGACGTGTGGCCGAAATTGAGTGTTCGTGCCTGAGGTGTGCTCATTTGTAAAATTAATAATGCATCAACCTATTATCACAAGATTTGTATATATTCTGACTATTAGGTAAATCCATCACTGTTTGTTCACGTTCATAATGAAGAAAACCGTATTATTGATCTACTGAAGGTCAGCAGGTTAGGGTTAAGGACATCGCTTGGTTAACCAACTAAAGAAGGGACTCAAGAATCAAGAACAGGAAAATTACAACAGTGAATACCAGTGGTAAACGTTACATCTGGCGAGGTTTCCAAATGTGCAAAATACATTGGTAAAAGACTAAATATTCTTCCACTACATTAAGCAAGCTGAATATTTTTTCAAAAATCCTTTTAATAAAACAAAGATTACCTAATGGGAAGAACTCCGCATTTACAACTTTATCTCTAAATTATGGAGAAGGTATTTCCATTCTTTGATAGTAAACAAAATACTTTATTACCAATAATTATTTGACTATAAATTGATTCATGTTATGTTTGGTACCATAGCTAATTGATTAAGGGTTTCAACTTGATCCGAGTATAGATCGGGCAGAAAATAATGTGTACAATTATCTAAGGAAACGAAACCCTACATATTTGGCTAAATCTGTGAATATGGAAGGATTACTTTCCCTTGTTGGTATCAATAAATATAATTAATTACCAACAACTAATTTACTTATTGTTTTTTTTTTTTATTTATGTATTGTCTAAGCCAGTGATTTCCAAAGTAGTCTGTATAGACCCTCAGGGGTCTATGATGACTTCCAAGTGGTATATGAGGGTGAAAAATGAATTCAGGATCTATGAGATGCAAATGGGTGTCAACAGTAGTGGATCTCAGGTCGCAAGTCGAAACTTTTAAATTTTATTTACCATTTATGGAATTAGCACTTACTATTTGTACCTTTAGTTAATCCTTCAATTGTTTTTTAAACCATGGTAATAAATGTTTGTATATTTGTAAATGTTAACATCTTCTTTTAAATATCTTATATTAAATGTAAAAAGTTCAGTAGAGTGTTGATATGTTCCTTTTATGTAACTAAGTTTTAAGCATGACTCCCTGAAACCATTAAAAATAAACATTGTAAATACTTTCGAAAACTCAAAGATAAAGTTCAGAATATACCCCCACCCCCCCAAAAAAAAAATAATATAAAAATAGCTTTGCGAGCTTTTTACAATATCTCTACATGTAGCAAGGTCCGGTGAAACCGCACATTATTGGTGAATAGTTGATAGTTGAAAACTGTTTTAAGCACCTAATATCATAAAATGAATTAAAGCTAATTACGGCATGTACACCAAGAAATAACATATATCATTTTTCCATCTTCATATCTAGTAGAAAAAGGGTTTTAAAAAGTTTTTATTAGTATTAAAAATCAAAATCTGGACAACACTAACCGAGAAGTTTCAATATTAAACGTAGCTATATTCAAGCTCAATTTTGAAACAAATTATATTATGATAAGTAGCCCACTAATAGATGTTTACCTTTTGTCGGGTGATTGCATATAATATATATTCAATTTTATTTTGATTCCATTTAATTTTTATTTATTTAAAAAATATTTATGACTTAGAAATCAGTTTAAAAAAAAACACATTTGAAGTTAATGAATTTTTTTAAATGCCTAATTAGCTAAACAGGGGGTCTACTAAAAACTTGAAACATAGCATGTAGTTTGTGTCTGTCGCAACCGGTGTAATGTCCGTAAGAGCTGAGCCGAAGGCTCTTCGAGCTCTAAGTTTGAAAAAAAAACCTGTTTGGTCGTCCAGCCAGAACAGTAAAAAAAAAACAACCTGTGTGAACGCACAGTTCTGTTTGAGAGCGACCCAAGTCAATGCCTATGTAAAACATTGCTGTTTCCGATGCCTTTGGCTCCGACACATGATTCGCCGCTCATGGCCGAAGGCCTAGGACAACGGGCATCCTCACGGGGATTATGTTTTGCCATTCGTTTCGCCTAGCTACCTCCTCAAGTAGCCGTTTCCACCCAGGTGCCACGATGAGGCAGAACAGCTCACCTGCGTTTGTCGCAATCGTTTAATGTCCGTAAGAGCTGAGCCGAAGGCTCTTCGAGCTCTAAGTTTGAAAAAAAACCTGCTTGGTCGTCCAGCCAGAACAGTAAAAAAAAAAAAACCTGTGTGAACGCACAGTTCTGTTTGAGAGCGACCCGAGTCAATGCCTATATAAAGCATTGCTGTATCCAATGTCTTCAGCCCCCGACACATGGCCGAAGGCCTAGGAGCACTGGGAGCCTCCGTCATCTTCCTTCTTTGTACCAAGCTAACCGTGGGGGACTCGCCATTTATGGAACGGTCCTTTGAGGAACGGCGCATGGATGTGTGACAGTTTTTGTGAGGACTTTTTTACAACCCCGCCCGTGCAAGGGGTGGACTCTCGTCTACCCGTGGGCATCCCCACGGGAGTTATGTTTTGCCATTCATTTCGCCTAGCTATCTCCTCAAATAGCCGTTTCCACCCGGGTGCCACGATGAGGTAGATCAGCGAACGGAATCACTAGTCTAAGCCAATGAATTATTGTGCAAAGTTTCAACTTGATCCGAGAATGGTTCCATGAGAAATAACGTGTTTAAACTTTTTACCAGACAGAATGAGTTGATATAAGCTTTGTAGGAATATACAGTTTCAAATATATTCTTAATACTTCAATATATATTATAAGCAATAAGCATACATATAGTTCTCACACGATTGTAAACATGATCGACCCATCATCGGGTCTCGCGTTATTATCTCCCTTGAGCTACTTAAGTTTGTTAGAAATGAATTAAAGAACTTCCGTTGTAACAACAATCGTAGACTATAACATGCGACAACCAATTAAATTTCATTCTAGTTACAGATTTTGTAGTTAATAATAATAATTATAAGGCTTTTCTTCGAGTGTGAAGATTAATGAGGAATGTAGCATTTTCCGTGGCTACGCAGCCCCAGCTATGACCCATATATTTTGCCACCTTTAGGGCAAGCCTAACCATTGTCCGCCGGTGGTCGAATAAAATTTTCCTTTCGCCGTCTGCGTCTGTCCTCGGCAGCGGTTTTTCTTTTTGGACTCAAATGTGTATCCCGCGGCCTTTAAGAGTGACCTCCAGCTGTCTCGTTCTGTAGTTACAGTTATGATGATTGCAATAATAATTATTTTTTTAAACAATCACTCTCTTAAGAAATAGCTTTGTATTTTTTTTAAATTTACACTCTATTAAGAAATAGCTTTGTATTTTTTTAAATTTACACTCTCTTAAGAAATAGCTTTGTATTTTTTTTAATTTACACTCTCTTAAGAAATAGCTTTGTATTTTTTTAAATTTACACTCTCTTAAGAAATAGCTTTGTATTTTTTTTAATTTACACTCTATTAAGAAATAGCTTTGTATTTTTTTAAATTTACACTCTCTTAAGAAATAGCTTTGTATTTTTTTAAATTTACACTCTCTTAAGAAATAGCTTTGTATTTTTTTTAATTTACACTCTCTTAAGAAATAGCTTTGTTTTTTTTTTAATTTACACTCTCTTAAGAAATAGCTTTGTATTTTTTTAAATTTACACTCTATTAAGAAATAGCTTTGTTTTTTTTGGTTTTTTTTAATAAAATAAAAGAAAGGCTCTATCTGTAAATGTTGCTTTATTAATTGTACACTGCATAACAAAGAACAAATACCACCTGCTCTAATACCCTGTTGCTCGTCTGATGTAATAGTTACAATTTGATCTAGCAAGAGCATTCGAGTGGGAAAATAATGAACTTTTTGTTTCTCCTTAAAGTAGTTCTATCCACAAGCAACGCAAGAGAATGAACATTTGTTCATTACTTTAATACTAATACTATTAATACTAACACTAATACTCATAATTCTAATACTTACAGGGGCCGGATCTAGGTTTCATAGGCGGATATGAGCCTTAACAAAAGATGTTTAAAAAATATCAAAACTTCGACCAGTAAGCAAATTCTCAGAGTTTTTTTTTTTTTTTTTCGCTTTTTTACCGACAAAATTTTATAAATGTTACAGTTGCAACACTATCGTGATTAACTCTTAACATGCTGAGCTATTTTACATTGAGCTCATAAAAGAAACGAAATTCTGATCTTCAGAGACTAGACGCGTCTTAAGAGTTAAGAGGTGTACTATGATAGAAAACAGCTTGTAGAGTGGGAACAGTGACAGTTGATCTAGCAGTAGCTCCATCATAAACATAAGGTGGAAAGACCGCACTATATAATGGCTATGTTCTTGCGAATTCCAGTATGGACAGTATAGAAGGGCTGCTTATAATTTGACAGTTACGCTGGCAAGGGAAGTAACCCGTTTGGGAGACGAACGTATGCCTGAGGCAGTCTTTTTTGAGCCAAGGAATACTTTAAGACTAGCTTAAGTGTAAACTTGCTTTACCTGATATAGAAGAGCGCACCTGGATGCAGACTGCTTCAGAACGAGACTGCTGGAGATTTCTTACAAAAGGCCGCGGGATTCACATTTGAAATCAACAAAGTCACTGCCGAAGATAGACGAAGAGAATCTATATCAACCAAATAAACAATTTGTTAATTATTAGCAATAATTTACTTTGTTTTTTAAATCTCAAACAAGGGAATGAAAAAGTACTTGACTGAAGTAGTGATATAAGCTGAATTAGTCCCCTTTATATTAGGCTGCCGTCTCAAGCTTAGTGAACACAAACTTCAAATAAATAGAAACAATAGATAACTATACAATCTTCCATGTTTATAGACTCTTCGCTAGCAGAGTGGTTAACGCGTTGACTTGAGAAGCCTGAGAAGACTTTAGCCCACAAGTTCGAATTCAGGTCGATCCTTGATTTATTTATAGGCCCCTATTTACAAACGTTTTTTTAGTGTTATTCTAGATCTACTACAAATGTAATTACATGACCGATCCAATCTAATTGATACGAGTAACGCCTAATTATAAGCTTTGTTTTTTTAAAAAGTATCTTTAATGTTTTTCGTGATTCAATATTCCTGTTTTAATCACAAATATAAAACTATTTATTTTTCTTTGGGTGAAATCGTGTTTCTTTAATAGAGTATCTTATCTTATAAAATACAGACGTTACTTCCACATATGGATGGCTGCCTGGTCGTGCGGTTTGCGCGCTGGACTGTCATTCGGATTTATCGACGGTCGAGGGTTCAAACCCTGCCCGCTCCCATCCCCCGTCGTCCTGCGGGAGGTATGGACTAGGAAGTAAACTATCTTCAACTCTGAAGGAACATCCGAAACATGTCAAACATTTTATACTTCCACATATGGAGGCTTTATTCGAAGCAAAAAACCTTTTCAGAGTAATTTAAGTTCAAATGACAATTGACATAGCTTTAGTCAGGATATTCTACAAAATTATGCAATGTAATAAATTTGTGTGTATTCAAATCCAAACTTTTAAATAAATTTCACATTTATATTTAGACTTTACTACTCCGACTTTTAGGTCCGAAAATGAATTGTAAGAAACCCTCTTTAAAACAATAAGGCATTGATCTCAAGTCAATCAGAGAAAAGTTCGGCAATTCAACTAGCCCTTATTACAAAATCCATGCTATACTCTGTAACCAAAAGATTCAGTTTAATTTGATGTCAAACGAAGCTGAGAAGTTTCGTAAAAAAAAAACAATGAAAATATTTTGCTTAAATTTGTTTATTTTTTTTAATGAATGTTTTCGACTGACGCAATGGAAACTTGACACCGCTTGTATCACTTGCTTACAGTAGTACACTAAAACTTTTCATTGCAAACATGAAGAAAATGTAATGAATCAATAGGCCTAATTACACTTTTTAAATTAACATTTTTTTTTCGGCCATAAGATTTCTACCTTCATACATCTGTGATAGAACCAAATTTATGTTGGTATTTATTTCCAGAGCGAAAAGAACATAAAGCTGGAGAAATATGTGAGAGTTTGGAAGGGAAATTAAGATCTCAGTTTGTTCAATACCTTTATTCAAGTCACAACTTAATTTATTGGAACTCGAACACTGATCTCAAAAGCGGCTCTAACGATTTTTCTAAAAATTGATGTAGACTAACACTAATAGATCTGTGCGATTAGAAATATTTTTAGCAATTGTTTTTGTTTAGTGAAATGTCATGATAGCTATGATAGCTATAATCCTATCTCTTGTCTGGACCAGTTGGTAAAGGGGGTAGGGGAAAGAAGAGGATAGATATGTGAAGGTTACCGCAATCGCTTTTGAAATTGATTAACGAAAAAAAAAAAGATTGAGAGACCTGAATTTGAGCTCAAGACTGTTTAAGCCAATGTACTTACCACTTTGACAGGGATATGCTTATGAAAATAGAATTTTTTTTTAATGTATCTGTTGTTAGTTTTAGACTTTATAGAGACGACGTAAAAGTATAAATTGAGCTAATTCAACTTTACCAATGGGTAATTAACAAACTGTTGTTGTTTTTTTTTGTTGTCTTTTTTATTGATTCCTGTTTCTATCGGGTAAAAGTGGCAATTGTGGATTGTGATTATCATTATCCGTGATATGTGTGGAAGAAATAAGAACATCTCCTTTTGACAATATAATTGGTTGTAAAGGCGGTGCATAGAAGTAGGAAATACGAATAAATAAATTGTAAACTTAGATTGAAAGTTTAATCCTTCTTCTATTTTTTTTTCTGTCCTCCTTTGTAAAGCTTTGTCATCTTTCAGTGTTCTGCTTCTTTCCTCCTCTGTAAAGCTTTGTCCTCTTTCAGTGTTCTGCTTCTTTCCTCCTTTGTAAAGCTTTGTCCTCTTTCATTGTTCTGCTTCTTTCCTCCTTTGTAAAGCTTTGTCCTCTTTCAGTGTTCTGCTTCTTTCCTCCTTTGTAAAGCTTTGTCCTCTTTCTATCTTCCTTCATGAGCATATGTCACTCCTTCTGTCCTGCTTAATAAAGCTTTGTCCTATTTTCTGTTCCTCTTTGGGTGTTCAAGTGTCTGCATTTCATAAATATTTGTGAATTTGAATGTCTTTTGTTTATTAGAAGGTTATTGTAACAAGCAGCCCAACAAGCGTGTGGACATCTCAAACTGAACTTGCGTTCTCTCTTCTACTGGCTATCTAAATAAAACCTTTGTGCCACTGTCCTTCCCTCTATGGCCTACTTCAGTGGCGAAGCCACTTTTTTGCATCATCTCATGGAAATCTCATGGAAATTAGATGAATGCCTGGGCATTAGATGTGGTCGGAACTATGTCGCCCACACATCAGTTCCCCCTCTCCACGCAGCTGATGTATCCAGAGGAACAGCAGTGCCGATACAGTTTGGGGTCAGCGGCGTCGCAGATTCTGCCAGGGTGTAGCACTGGGTGCTGCAAACTGCCTTAGGGTCGCCAGCTCCTTTTTTTTACTCAGGGTTGACTCCCGAAGTCTTTCCCATGATTGGGTATAACTGAAAGGCAGCAGAGGTTTGAATTCAGGTTTTCCTTCTCCTAGGTGGGTAGCCAGCCATGGCTAACGAGCCCCTCCTACCCGAAGCTTACTGGTTAAGGCGCCAGTTACTCGTCTTTGTCCCTTCTCCTGTTAGTGAGAACAGTTCCGCCGGACTCAATATCTGAGCCACACGTGAAGGCCAGGAATCGGACTGGTTGTCAGAGGCTATTTGAGACGCATGCCATTAGGAAGCATTTTATAGGTAGTGCAGTACTTACATTCATTACCACTTCCGGCAATGACAACCTTTTCGAAACCAACTGTCCTTCCACTACCTACCTAAATATAAACTTTGTGGGACAGCAAAGCAATGCAAGGTTAAGGTCATTCTACAAATGTAAACGATCTTTTGCTATCTCGCTATTAACACGGAGACTATAAAGCAACTTAAAAAATGTTTACATAAATTGTGCGTGTTCTGGTAGCAGTTAGAATGTTTGAGTGTCTTGTAAGAACTCACAGAGCATTTAGCTTCTTGTGTATTCTTAGCCACGTCAATAGAAATGTAAATTTATATCACGACTTCCATGGCTGCGAATTTCCACTGAAATTATCACATAATTTCACATTGTAAATAAAAATGTGTTTAATCATAAAAGTCATGATTGGAGTCATGTGTAAAGCCATCTTTTAAGTCACGTTGGTGAATGTACTAAGTTTTACACAATTGAAAAATTAGATGTCTGGTTGGCATCAAGTGAAACATTTAATGGTTTGTGAAGTCATTAACTCCAAGAGTGATGGGAGTTTACTCGAGGCTTTTGAGTAGCTCTTCTCTCTTACCCCATGAACCATTTTTCTGAAACTATTTATTTTTCAGCTGTTGATATTTAAACAAAATTCATAGATCTATCTATCATAGTGAGCACTTTACGTTTGCTCTTATTGATTTTGACATGAATCATTTCACTATTATAATAGCTTTGCTAACGCCTATAATGCTCAGGTGAAATATTGGCTAAATATTTAACCCATAGATGATTTAACCTCAGTGAGTAGGGATACTTCTTCGACAGTCAAACTTAACTTCCTTGATCCGAATTAAATTAACGGGTCTATATGCTCTCCAATTTCTTATTATTTTTTCCCTAACTTGACAATTAAAAGTCTTTAATTCCCTATGCATGGTTGTGACTATTAAAGACTATAAAAGGATTCATCATGGTAGCTAAAATTCTATTACGTCAACTATAGAAACAAATAGAACTTGGCTACAGAACTCTAAACTATAAAAAATGTACGGTTGACTTCTGATTGCCAACGTAAAGGCTTCAGCTGTGGATTAAAAAAAAATGATCCGGTGTTATCAAACCTTTTGAGAAGTGAAAATGACGAGGGTATAACTATAGTCTAAAATGTCTTGATTAATAGCGGATTAATTCTAACACTGTATGGTCTTTTTTTTCCAATGCTCAAAGATTGCAACACGTACATTTTAAAAAAAATGTCGTAGCCTACTGTTCAATCTTTTCAAAAACTTTGAAATACATCTAACAGACTGTAGGCCTTCTGGAGACCATTTCAATCACTGCAGCTCTTAAATACTATATGACAATTTCAGTAGATCTAATTCATGACTAAGCTTAGCCCTTAGTCTGACAGAAAGAAAGTAAATAATACCCAATCAAAAGTATTTGATGCAAACTTTTAACAGTTGAAACCAACGCTTTGTGTATTTTTTTTGAAACCATGACAATGGAAGTCAGTACGATTTGTTCAAACATAACTTCAAATATGATCGCAGAAAACAGTTCTATAATTAGGGATACAATTATTGTGGGCAGATTTGTTATACTTTTTAACTTGTACGCAACAGTATTAATAAACCCTTTGATAGCTATTTTTGGCCTCATCGGAAACGCCATCAGCATCCGGGTACTTATTAAGTCAGGACTCGAGAAATCCTCCAACATACTTTTAGTATCTCTCTGTGTGGCAGACTCGTTTTGTTTGATTTCTGCTGTGAATATTGCAAACATAATTTCCTTTCTTCCAGGGAAGAGGCCGACAGACTTTAACATGTGGGAGTACTCAAAACAGGCGTCTTATATGCTGTATATACTGGCCATTATTTTTCAGATCTTCTTTTTCTTCGGTGTACCTCTGAGTGCTACTATTGTGACTTTGATTACCATGGAGAGATTTGTGGCGGTATTTTATCCACTGCGCTTTACGTCCATAGTAACTAAGAATAGAGCCTGGATGGCTGTGGCCATGTCTTACATTTTGTGGATACCATATCCGGTTTACATTTCGACATTTTATCGGTTTTTATAAAGAGAGATTATAGCCTGGGACCTATACGTTGGTAACGCCTCATTTCTTCCAAACGACGTAATCGTTTTCATCGAGTTAAATCTGGTAACACCTCTAGGGAGCTACATCCCTTTTATTCTCGTGACTGGAGGTTCTCTGCTCATCGCCTTGCGTGTCAAGGTCACAATGAAAAAACGGCAGACGATGGTGTCCGCGTCTGCTAAAACGAGCACGAAGACTTCCAAAACAACCACATTACTTCTAACTGTCTGCATCGTGTTCTCAGTGACGAAGTTCGCTGGTGTTATGGCCTACGTTGTTGACTACACCTACCAGGAAAGTGCTGAGGTGGTTAACCTACGTTTGACTCTGGGTATAGTTACAATTGTATTGGATATGCTGAACGCCTCGAGCAACTTTATCATTTATATAGTCTGTAACAAGAAATTCAGGACATCGGCCAAAGAAATGATCAAACATAAATAACTGGCATGCACAGTGATATTTTGATTTTTATAAATGTTGACATATATATATATATATATACTGACAATGTAAATTATGGTTGCTGGGTGGTAAAGGAATTGGTAATAATAAGGTTGTGAGCTCAAATCCCGGCTAAAATTGAGTTTTTGAGCTCCTGCGTCGACCTAACTCTATTAAAGTTCTCCTTTCAGACCATGCGATCTATAGAGCAGATGATGTAAAGATCATCTGTTTCTGTGACCCACGGTTAATGAGTAATGCTAATGTAGCCAGCACAACGACCAACCGCCTTTATACCAACTCCTATCCCCTAAGACACATTTGATAACCAAACAGATCTGTGAATAATCCTTTACATTCACTCTGACAATTCATTGGATTCTAAATTCTTGATTTAGATCTAGAAGAAACGTAGCTTTGGGTCTATAAAAATGACAGCGTTACAGAGTATAATTTGATCTGTGACTTTTTTAATACTAGAATGAATAGCGTGTTCATTGGCAAGAAAACAGTTACTGGATGAAGAAGATCCTGCTGTTACTCCAATACAATCCTCTGAAAAAACGCCTTATAGTATACCAATTTTTTTAAATACCTATCATCATTTCCGTGGATGGTCAGGACTAAATGGACTAGCTTCAATGAACATTTAGTAAGTAGATTTTGGTCTCAAATATAGTGTAAATATTTATGAAAAATAAAAATGGAAAATAGTTTTATAGTTATGTCTTTAATATTCTTTTCTTTTCGTTACATAGAGCCCCAATGTGAGAGGCTACAACGCTCTCTAAAATCCCCAGCTAGATATGGGACAGAACGAAATTCTCGTTTAGGGGGGACGTCAATGTCAAAAGTTTGAATAACACTGCATTTAAGCTTCTTTTAATAGACTTTCTTTATTTTAACCCAATTTTTAAGTACAAAGAAAAGTTTAAAGCTTCAATAAATTAATCACTGTATTAATACAAAATGTAGCCTTGTCTTTTTTTTTCCCTCTCATTTTCAATTATTCCAAAACCATTTAGGCGGGAAAGCAAAAATCACAACATCCACAAAAACTCCCATGATGCACTACGGTGCCTTGGCAAGGATTTTTCATATACACAGAGCAGTCGACTGATGAGCAAAAGTCTGGGGCGCAAACGTAGAAGGCCTGAACACGCAGCAGCATTGCAAGAAGCATGGTCATCAAAGACAGCATCAAGGTTGTTGGCAGTCTCAGCATGCTGACTGATACTGTAGCAGTTCTGTTGACAAAGTTTTTGAAGGTTTTTAGAAATAAAGCAATTAGACATCTGGATCTGTTTAGATCTCGGTCTTTTTTTTTTTTTTTGCAAAGCTTATATCAACTCATTCTTGTCTGTTTGTGTGTCTTTATGTCTGTCTGTCTGGTAAAAAAATGTATGCAAGTTATTTTTCCAACACCCTATCTCGGATCAAGCTTAAATTTTGCATAATTATTTCTTTTACCTGACAGCACAAGAATCAATTTTTTAAAAAAAGATAGATTAATTACTGGTAAATCATTATTTTGTTTAATAACAACAAAGGAAACTAATACTTCAGTATTTGCAGTTATGGCTAAATTTGTTGTGTTTAGTCCTGTTAAATAATTGTTAACTCTATTTCTCCCTCACGCCTTCTCCGTTCAAGTTGATACTTGATAAGATTATTTATTGTTCCTACCGAAACATTAATCATTAAACAAAAATACTCAATTAGTCAATTAATTATTCGTAATTTATTGTTTTGTTTTATATCGAATAAGTGAAATAGCTTGTACATTATTAGAACATATAGTTTTAAGGACGGAGTTCTTCACCTTTAGATAATTATGTCTGTTTTTTTTTTAAAGGATTTTTTTTTATTTTGCTTGTTTTAAGACTATTCGCGTTTGTTTTAAATAATAATCACAATGGCATTCTTTTTAAAAACAATATATTTTATAGCATCCAAGACTTCAGTTTAGTTGGTTTACAGTGTATGGCTGCCTTTTATTTTATTTCATTTTTTTACAATTATTAAATGAATTTATTACTTTTAAAAACACATTTGAGATATCTATCAAAAGAAACCTAAATGTTGATATTGAATTCTTTCAAAGCTTGCTTATATTGTAGTGTCTACACATGCGCCATTTCTCAACAAGTAATTTCTAATTAAACTAAGCAATTAGAAAGTGGACAGAGCACTACCTCGACATTTGCGCCACAAAGAGCGCAGTAGGCAATGTCGCCGGGGTCACTTTACCAGAATTTCATGTGTGAAATGCCTGCATGAATTTCCGGAAGTGATGGCATTCCAGCGGAAGTAGCCTACTAAAAGCCAACCAAACAACTCTGCTCTTTAGCGCTATATAATCCGTTTTTTATTATCCATACTTCTCGCATGACAAATGTGTCACAGTGTACAAAAAACAACAGAGATGGCAGTAATTACAACATTTATAGAGGTATCTCTTATCTGCATTGTTGGCAATATATTCGCTAGAGTGGCACTTCTAATGCCTAGGCGACGAGAATTTGGCGACCTCAAATGAAATATACATATAAAAAATTAACTACGAAAAAAACTAAGATTACATAATTTAATTCAAACCTAGTCACAACTTTCGCTATTTCTTCTATAAAAAAAATGTTTTAAGTTTAGTTCGAGTCCATAACTAATTTGTCTTGTTTGCCTATGCTTAAGTTATGACCGGCCCTACTGCAAACGATCCCGGGTTTGCTGCCCTGCCTCATCTTGACGTCCGGGTGGAAACAGTCGTGAGAGGGGACGGCTAGGCCAAATGGGCAGCGAAACAAGGATCCCGCGGGTGTGCCTACGAGGGTGCGAGAGCATCCTCATTGCACTGTGCGGGGATGAAAAAGAGCTCCGGCAGAGATCTGTCAACGTCCATGCGCCGTCCCTCAAGGGGCCGTTACATTAATGGCGTGTCCTTGCACGGTTAGCCTGGTATAGTTTACGAATACGACGGAGGTCCCAGTGGTGCGGCCTTCGACTGCGTCTCTAGTCCGCGAGCCCGAAGTGTCCGTGTACATTGGAAGTGAACGCATAAACAAACTCTAAGTTTAACCCCGAGTCTCACCCCTCGTCGAATAGTGTGGCGGAAAGGATGAACTCGCTGCCCAATTCAGACTGGTGAAATGGAGCTTTTGTTCGCTTTTGCTGGCCTTAGTGTTCCAAGTGCGAAGCATAACACTACTAGACAATGTCAAATGCTGAAAGCGATAGCTTACAAAATCAACCCACTACATGATTATCATCTCTATGCTTTTTGTAGAAGAATTTCGAGGGAAAAAGAGAGAAAAAGAAAGAAAGAGACAGAGAGAAAGAGAGAGAGAGAGAGAGAGAGAGTTCATTGAATGTTTTAAAGAGAAAACTAAATGCACAATGATATTTAATGCAGCACAATCAAAACCGTTTGACTCACACAGTTTTTAAACAGGGATGGGTTCAAGCACCTACTGTGGCATGTTCTGTTTTTTGTTGTCTGTATATGCTTAAATTGACATCAATGAAATCTGTTCAATAAATCCAGAATGAGGAGCAAAACAAAGTAAGTTGTTAGTCAGGAAGTACTCTTCGTTGTTGATGAGCTGCAGAATCTACTACTTAGCTTAAGACCTTGGTCTACAAACTGTCTTCTGCATGTAAAATGTTTGACATGTTTCGGATGTTCCTTCAGAGTTGAAGATAATTACTTCCGGGTCCAAACCTCCCGCAGGACGACGGGGGATGGGAGCGGGCAGGGTTTGAACCCTGGACCACCGATAAATCTGAACGACAATCCAGCGCGCAAACCACACGCCAAGGCAGCCATCCAGAACTTTGGCTTAAACATTAGTCAAAATATTTGCCCAAACACAAGCATGGCAACTTGCTTGATCATTAATGGTCATCATCCTTTGAAAATAGTTGACCATTTTCGATACCTTGATTCTATCTTATTGAGACGATATGTGAATGACTCACAAGCCTATAGCTAAATAATTCGTTTTTTTCAGTATCTTTAATAGAATAACAAAAAATATACCTTTCTAGTATAACGAAAGATCCAGCTCAAATATAGGCCTGTGTGTGTGTGTGTGTGACTGTGTGTATGTGTGTAACTGTGTGTATGTGTGTGACTGTGTAAGTGAATAGATAAAAAGTTCTAACACGCTAGCTGACTACATGTTTTCTGTATTTTTTTTTTTAATCTTTTGCTTTAAAGGAATTTTAATCTACTCAGGCCTATTTCAACCGAATTTTTTAAAAACTTTTACTTCGAAATTTGATTGCATGCTAATGTGCAGAGGCAGAGGCGTAGTGAGGGGGGGGGGCATGATGCCCGGTGCGCCACCCTCAGGGGGTGTGCCACACGCAGTTTTATATTTCTGTGATGTTCATGAAAAATGGGGGGGGGGCGCCAATAAAGTACATTGCCACGGGTGCATTGTCTATGCCTAAGGTATTTTTTCTTTAATTGAAGATACTGATATTTTATTCAGTAATAAATCAACAACAACAACAACAAAACATTTCTGTTTAAAAAATATTAATATAACATCCAAACGAGTCCACTGACCTATAAAACTATTTATGTTTATTGCAGAGACATAGAAATATAAGTCTGTGAGAGAATATTTACAATCCAAAACTCCTAACGTTGAAGAGTCATTGTTGACACCGGTGTCCGACCCAACTTAGAAAGTCATGTCGTTAGTAGAATACGCTCTCCAGGCTACTCTAGGGGGTAATCTAGATTTAGAATGTAGATCTAATTCTTTAAATTTCTTCCATAATTCTAGATTTATAGGCAGATTTTGATTTTTAGTTTCCTTTAATCTCTTCAACTGAGCCGTACCTGTAACTCACACTGACTGAGTGAATAACATTAATTAATTTATTATTAATAACTATAACTGTCAGTGTCACTATCCCTATGGCTATGCCTATGGTCTATAATTAATAAACTCAACTACAATGACAATATTATTAAATATTAACTTAATTAACTTGTTTACTGATTACTAGGGTATACCCTGATAGATTACACTTACACAATGACAATCACAGTGTATCATAGATCTAGATCTAATTATCTCTCTAACTTAATTCTTAAATTAGTTAAATTGAATAAAATTAATATTTAACTTAAAGTGAAAAAAAAAGTTTCATAGAGTATAAGTATAGAGTTGAATCTTTTCAGTTTATCTTTAAATTATAGATTTAACTTAATTTAGCATTATTTCCACTAATTAATTCAAATTAACAACTCTTAGTTTAGGTATTTTTATATTCTTAGATTTTAGATCTAGTCAGTCTTAGACTTAGACTTTAATTAAGGCCTTAGATCTACTAATCATCTACAAATACTACTAATTATAAACTAATAGTAATACTCTATATAGTTAGTTAAAGTTAGTTAAACACATAAATATATTGATCTACAATTAGATCTAGATCTTGAATTAGATCTGGATCTAGTCTAGGTCTATATTTTGAATAAACCATTTGATTGTCATTGTAAATTAGCTATCACTTTAGACTTAGCTTAGGCCATCTTAGGCATTTTTAACCTTAAACTATTTAAGACTAGACCTTTTAAAACTAAAATCAACAACAGTCATCATGAAATTGCTCTGGCTATTTATCCTAATAATTACTAAATACACACTAGCTGAACACAGAACTAGATCTACCTCAGTCAACACTAAACTTAAAAATGAAACAACAGTCATAATCAATCATCACACTTTAGATCAATGCAACTTCAAAAATAACCTAACATACACATCAATAACATTAAAGAAGATTACCCATCACAAATGGAAGTTCTCAATCAGACACAGTAGAAATAAATACCTTTCACTGTTAATATTAATAGCAGGAGATGTAGAGTCAAATCCAGGGCCTAGATCTAAAGATAGATGCAACATCTGCAAAAAAGTATGCACCATGAAACAGAAAGCCATTCAATGTGACACCTGCGATGAATGGTACCATGCATCATGTCTCCATATGAATACACCTGTGTATTATGCCTTAGGCAACAAAGATGCATCATGGCACTGTGTACCGTGTGGGTTACCTCAGTTTACATCAGGACTGTTTGATTCCTTTGAATCGGACACTTCTAACCCATACAACATCTTAAACACCATCCCAAAACCAACTCACCAACCACTAGCCAGATCCACTCCTGTTAAACCTAAATCTACTAAAATTAATACAACAGCCTCACTAAACAAACCTCCTAAAGAAGTAATACCAAAATACCTTAAAACCTTAGTAATAAATTTTCAAAGTATTAGGAACAAAACAGCAGACTTAGAAATTTTATTAAAATGTGAGAAACCAGACATAATTGCAGGAACAGAAACTTGGCTACATCCTGAAATTTATAATGCAGAAATTTTCAATAGTAATTATGAAATTTTTAGAAAAGATAGGGCTGATAATCATGGAGGAGTTCTTTTAGCAATAAAAAACACTCTTATAGCTGAAGAAATTACCTTACCTAACTCAAAAAACATAGAATCTACATTTTGTAAAATTAATACCACCTCAACATCCCTTATAATAGGCAGCATTTACAGACCACCAAATTCTAGTTTAGAATACATGCAGGAACTATGTAATCAGATTACTACACTTAAAGAGACAAATAAAAATGCAGTTTTTTGGATTATGGGTGACTTCAACCTACCTGATATAAATTGGAAAACACTAACCATAGATAAACACCAAAACCTTAAGGACATAAATGAGCTTTTCATAGAAACTTTACACAACCTAAGTTTAGATCAAATCATTAAAAAGCCAACTAGATTAAACAACACATTAGATCTCTTCTTAACCAACAGACCTGGATTAGTAGTTGATTATGATATTATCCCTGGTCTATCAGACCATGAGATCATAAAAATACACAGTCAGATAAAAGCAGTAGCCAATACAAAAACCAAAAGAAAAATCTTACTCTGGAATAAATGTAACCTAACACAACTACACCAAACTGCATTAAACTTTCAACAAACATTCTTATTAGAAAAAGACATTAATCAACCAGTCGATGACCTCTGGAATTTCATTAAAAACCATCTTAAAAGCATTATAGAAAATCATATACCAACTAAATACACATCAAACAAAATAAATAAATGCTGGTTTAATAATAGACTAAAGAAGCTTTGTAAACAGAAGGAAAACCTATATAGAAAATTTAAAGAAACCAAGGCAGAAAGAGTTTACAAAAAGTATATAAAAATTAAACACCTAACCCAAAAAGTAAGCAGACAGCTGCAGAGTGAATACATAAACAATGTAATATCTAAAGATAACAACAAAAACCTATGGTCATACATTAAGTCTAAGAAAATGGAAACAACAGGCATAGCGCCATTAAAATATAAATCTACTAACATAATACATAATGATAATGAAACTAAAGCAAACATCCTAAACAAATACTTTGCATCAGCATTCTCAGCCCCAGGAGACAAAGACATATTACTGAATTTGAACCAAGTAGACAACATAGAAGATATAGTAGTACAAGAAAATGGAATTCAAAAACTATTAGCCAACACCAAACCAAATAAAGCGTCTGGACCTGATGGTATTCCAGCTAGATTTCTCAAAGAACTAAGCAATGAGCTAGCCCCAGTGTTCAAAATACTCTTTCAGGCTTCACTTAACCAGGGCAGAGTACCAAAGGACTGGAAAGAAGCTAATGTCACCCCCCTATTTAAAAAAAGGAGAAAAAACTGAACCCAGGAAACTACAGACCAGTATCATTTACCAGCATCACATGTAAAATCCTAGAACACATAATATGTAGCAACATCATAAACCACTTAGACAAACAAAATGTCCTCACACCATACAAATATGGCTTTAGGAAATATAGATCATGTGAAACACAACTAATAGGACTAATTGATGATTTTTCTAAAGGTTTAGATAATAGTGAACAAATAGATGCTATCTTACTAGATTTTTCTAAGGCTTTTGACAAAGTTCACCTCCATAGTTTGCTTAAAAAATTAAAATATTTCGGCATTAATGGTCCATTGCATCAGTGGATTTAAGATTTTCTGATAGGAAGAGAACAAACTTTAATAATAAATGGCTTTAAATCAACACCGATAACAGTAAACTCAGGTGTACCTCAAGGAACAGTCTTGGGTCCACTACTATTTTTAATTTACATAAATGATTTACCAAATTGCATTAGTTCAGGAACAAAAGTCAGATTATTTGCAGACGATTGCATAATATATAGAACAATAAAAACAAAACAAGACACAGATATTTTACAAAGAGAATTAGATGAATTACAGAAATGGGAATCAAATTGGAGCATGTCTTTCCACCCAGAAAAATGTCAGTTGTTAAGAGTAACAAAAAAAATTAAACAAATTAATTCCACTTATCTTATTCATGGCAAACCAGTAACACAGACTAAAAACTCAAAATACCTAGGTGTTATAATAAATGAAAAACTGTCATGGAATCCACATATTGATGAAACTATAAAAAAATCCAACAAAGCATTAGGGTTTATTAAAAGAAATTTTTATAAATCAAATAAGAACATAAAACTAAAATGTTATTTAACCTTGGTTAGGCCAATAATAGAATATGCATCCACCGTGTGGGACCCCTCAACTCAAGAAAACATTAAGAAACTGGAACAAACACAAAATAGAGCAGTGAGATTCATAACAAACGAATATTCACATTTGACTAGGGTAACACTATTAGTAAAATCACTAAATTTAGAAAGCCTTCAGGACAGAAGACTCAAAAGTAAAGTAGCAATTATACATAAAACACTGAACCATAATCTTCAAATACAAAAACAAAATTTAATAAAATACTCTGAAAGACACAAAAATAAAGGCACATTCCTTGTCCCATATGCTAGGACAAATTTGTACAAATACTCCTTCTTCCCTAGTGCTATTAGAGCATGGAATGGGTTGCCTGAGCTAGCCAGAAAAACCAGTGACTTGGCAGAATTTAAGTCATTGGTTAATATGCATGACTAAATGCATGACGCGTAGGACGTAATCATCTTCTTTTTTGAAGTAACGTCTGTATTATATAAGATAAGATAAGATTTAATATAGTTATAGTATAGATATATAAATTAGATCTAAATCTAGATATATATTATTTATTAAATGATTTTCCCATAGAATTGCAATTTGCATAGAATCTAGATATCTCTATATATATATGGTAATAGATAGACTATAAAAAATGTCTATGTTTATAGTATAAACTAAGTATAGTATAGTAAGGTTATGATGTACTCTAGATTAAAATTGATCTAAAAATAATGAAGCCTACATTCTAGTACTTAGTACTAATTTAATGACTATATTCTAGTCATCTTATAATATAAATCATGTCTAATGGTAGATCTAGATCTAAGTTAAAGTTAGATCAGATCTAAATATTAAAATATAGATCTTTCTAGATCTTAGCAACATTTTTGTTACCAATCTTAAAATGTTAGATTATTAGAGATCTAGATTTGAATATTAGATCTAACTAGAATAGATTTAAATCTAGATCTAGAATCGATTAATTTAATTTTAAAATCTAGATGTAGTTATAATATCTAGAATTTAGTCTAAATTTCAAAATTTTATTACAGGCAGCCCCTCAAAAAAAAAAAAAGAACATATGATCTTACATTTATCCATAAACATTAATCTAGTTGTGCATGTAATAAACTCTGCCAAGTCAATTGGTTTTCCAGGTTCATTCAGCAAACCATTTCATAATAATATTAATTTAATTTATATAGCTCTGTAAACAAACATTTTATAATGTAAGCTCAAGGCGCAATAATAACATTTATAACAGGGATGAGAGTTTAAATGACAAACTAATCGAAAAAAGCTTTGAACAGATAGGTCTTAATGTTCTTCTTGAATGTTTCTCTAAACAAGAAGCTCAATGGAAAACAAGTTCCAAACCTTTGGTTCTTACACAGATAAAAACCATACTTTTTTAACTTTTGAGGTAGAACTTTGGCTAGATCTAGAAGCCTTGAGTCCGTGGAGTGGAAGACTTTCTGATGGACATATGGAGTGATTAGGTCACTAAGATACGAGAGCATTTATCTGTTGTAGGTGCCACCTTGCATTCACAGGAAGCCAATTGAGTGTATGTACATATGAGAGCACTAGCAGAATCCTGTCTTGTTTTTCATAAGGCTATCCATGTAGTGTTTGTTCTGAATTTGCTGCAGCTTAACAAATCTGCTAGCACTGCAGTAGTCAATGCACATGCTAGCTTTCTTTTGTTGACATCTGTGAGTCATCAGCAAAGAAGTGGTTTAAAATACTGATTGACTGTATGACACATACTAAAATCAATGCTCTTAAAAACTTCAAATATATCTTTAATATAATATAGATTTTATTTTTAAATCCATTTCATAAAATTTTGTTATTAAATCTTTTTTTAAGCCAATGAGCCTTGGCCTGATGATGTGGTGTTGTTCCAGCAGTATCAAGGTGATTACAGACATTTTTGTTACAGTGCAAAATATACACAAATCTTGCTACAACTTAAGACAATCTTTAATTCAATAACTTTAATGTAATCATTGATTTAATGTTAGACATGCTAGGTTGATCCTAAATTAGTATCATTCTCTGCCCAAAACTTATTTATCATATCCTTGATATCTCATATCCTTGTTATTGGATGTTGTGCTACTTATTTCAATTTAATATCTATACAGTGCATAGTAACCAATTACCAATGACTACTGATCAAATGACCAACAATCACTATATCTTGGTCTCATTTTCATTTTATAGTGTCTCTGAAGTCTTTTTCCTGATGATTGCATAATTTTTGGCCTTTTTTTTAAAACTCACTTTAATATAGCGCAATTTTCATGATTTTAGCATTCGAAGTGCACTATGGTCCAATCTCTTTTTTTTTTGTGGTGGTGGTGGTGGGGGGGGGGCTTCAGGAGCTCAGCAAACATAACTCTGCTCAAGTCAGGTTTCAAACTCTAGCCCACTTGATAGGTAGCCAAGTCAAGCTGCCCTACATCCCTTCCTTCAAATTTTGTATGGAGTGTTTAAAATTTTTCTTTGTGACTTGCACACTTGTTAAAAAAATTGTTTCTTCAAGGAACTTTCTGGACAGAACCTATTTATTTAAAATCCATTAGTTAATATGACCTATTAATCTTTGTAAGATATTTCTGTTTTTTTTTTTTTTTAGAATTGTTTTATAGCTTTAGTAAAGTACTCCTTTAAGACTTTGGTATCTATAGGGCAGATGATGTAAAGGTCTTATGTTTTTTATAGCTTTAGTAAGGTACCCCTTTCAGAAATGCGATCTATAGAGTAAAAGATGTAAATTTCAGCATTTTCTAAATTCTTTCATTTATTCTATAAAAACATTTTTGTTTAGGTTTAATTTAATTATCCATTTTAATTTGAAAATTGAGCTCAGGCATACATGTTTAAATAGTGTCTTAAACATGATTTTTGTATTGTTTTAGTGGAACAGATAACATTACCAGATTATGCCCAAGTTCTGGCTGTGGAGACTTTTCTACACATGTGTGGACTTAAATTCAGGGTGGAACAAAGAACTAATGCAGAAGAAATGTCTCCTTCTGGTAAGTTGGACAAATGTCTCTCTGGTGTATTGACTTTTCAGGAAATTTATCGAAAATGTTTTGATATTGTATTGTCTCAAAATCATAATAAGAGACTTTTTTATTTCTTGATAGTCAGATAACTTAGTTTTCGTTAAGTCCAAACCTTCTGTTTGTGTGGGAATAAATGTACAATTTTTGTTCAATATATATTTCAGGAAAAGTTCCATTCATTCAAGTTGGTCCATATCTTGTGTCAGAGTTTGAACCAGTGGTGGGCTTTGTCAATACAAAAGTAAGTGCATTATTCTATTTTGGATTTTATTAGCAATAAAAGTTGCTTTGTATTCAGAAATTATATGAGATCCTACTCAATTTTAGATGTATACCAATCAAAGTTTAATATAATTGTATAAATATTTTAAAAAAATAGCATTTTCATTAATGTTCAGATTAAGATTTTTATTTCTTAGGTAAAGAAAAAGGTAAAAATTGCATTATTATATGTTCATTAAAAATAATTACACAATTAACCTGAACGTCTATGCTTCAAATCTTTTCTTTAAGACAGAATGAATCTATGTTTAACTTTGTACTGAACTAATAATGCCATTTCAACATTAATGATCGGGGGGGGGGTATAATTTGGAACCTGAAAGAGAAAGGTTATTTAAAAGTAAAGTATATCCCTTTCAGACCTTTTGATCTATAGGGCAGATGATGTAAGGTCATCTGTTTCTATCGCTGATGGTTAACGAGGGTGTCATATGGCCAGCACAACACCCAACCACTTTACTTTCTCTAACTAATGTAGTTACTTATTAGATTTGGATGGACTCAGGGACTCAACGAAATTAAAACCTGGGAACCCCATTGGTTAAAAATCCAAGTACTTTAACACTTGGCCACCATGCCCCTTGACCTTTGAGGGGATCCCAAAAATTTAGCTTAGTTGAGGTCTTAGAAATAACATATGAACTTATACCTATCTGTTTATACAGTTGTATTGCTTTTTTTTTTTTCCATTTTTTATTATTAAAAAAAATAGTTCCCCTATCAGACTTTGTGATTTATAGGGCAGATGATGTAAAGGTTTTCTGTTTCTGTGGCCCTCATTTAACAAGGGTGTCTTGTGGCCAACACAATGACCAACCGTCTTTACTTTTCCCCAACTAATATCAAGTTCCCATTAGAGCTGCTTTCACCAGGATTCAAACCCGGCATCTCCAGTTGAGAAGCCAAGCACTTATTAGCTCAGCCACTGCACCTCGTTCTTTATTAATGTAATTTTAAATTATTTTTCTCTCCAAGAAATTAACAATAACTTACAATTTAATTTATTGTAACCAGGGTTTCACATTGACCAAAAACATGAGTGAAACAGATAGATCTGAGATGAGAGCTTACATGTCAATGATTGATAGCATCATGGGTAACGCAGAGGTACAAAACTTTTTTTTTTATATATAGATAATGCATGGTAGAATAAAAAGCTTGCTCATATTTTTATTTATTTTATTGTGAATGCACTTCTTATCTGTCACAAATTATATAAACTAATAGAAAGTTGCCTGAAAAATACTTTTAAAAGGTAGTCAATTTTTTTTTATCAACAATGTTGTTGATGTTTATTTTTTATTTTTTTAAACTGAGCCACTGGTGTCAGAAACTTACAGTGGGTGATTGAATAAAAAAATGTATTAGATCTCAGGGAAATACAGGATCTCAACAGCTAGTCTCAATATCCTTCTACCACTAATGTGTTATTACTGTAACATTTTTATATAAATGTCATATTCAATGTTTTTGTTACCTATTTCATCACAATGTTGGAAAACAAATGATGAGGTAAAACATTATATCCAAATGTGTCATATTTCCAATATTGATTAGACATGTTCTATACCAATGTTATGTCTCAAAAAAACATAATAATCTTCCCTGTTGGTCTATCATAAAATGGCCTGTTTTTACAAGAGTGCAAGAAGTGCAAGTCATATTGTTGTTTTATTTTAAATATCTTCCACCTCCGATGCTTAAACAGGGTTTTAAAAATAAGGTGGCAAGATAAGATAACCAATGAGGAAGTGCTGCAAAAAGCAGGGTGCCAGGACATCTACGCTGTTATCAGCAGTAAACGCCTTGTCTGACTTGAACATATTCACAGAATGCAGCATGGTTGACTCGCACAAGAGATTCTGTATGGTGATCTAATAGAAGGCAGAAAAGCCACTGGTCACTCACTTCTAAGGTATACCAATATATACAAAAGGTACATAAAACTTTTCCAATTTTACACCAACGATTGGGAAAATGAGGCACTGGATAGATCCAGATGGAGATTTAAAAACAAGGTTCCTAGATTGTAGATGGCTTTGTTTGTTTGATTTACGTTTCTGGTGTTCCTTTGGAGTTGAAGATAATTTACAGTCCAGCGTGCAAACTGCATGGCCAAGCACCAGAAGTAGAAAGAAGGATGAAATTGCTACAGCACCTGGGGATTACAGACGTGCCCAACCTGTGACCAGAGCTGTGTATCAAGGTTTGGTCTCTTTTGAGTCGCATGAGAAGTTGCTAAGGGAAAAGACCATCTCTCAGACATAAAATGCCACAGAGTCATGTTGCATCTCAGCTTACTTACAAAACATGTGGGGAGTGTAGTCATTCTATATGTGTGGGGAGTGTAGTCATTCTATATGTGTGGGATGTGAAGTCATTCTATATGTCTGGGGAGCATATACGTGTGGGGAGTTTAGTAGTCTATACATGTGGGGAGTGTAGACATTCTATATGTGTGGGGAGCATAATCATTCTATATGTGTGTTGAGTGTAGTCATTCTATATGTGTGTTGAGTGTAGTCATTCTATATGTGTGTTGAGTGTAGTCATTCTATACGTGTGTTGAATGTATTAAGTCTATATGTGTGGGGAGCATAATCATTCTATGTGTGTGGGGAGTGTAGTCATTCTATATGTGTGGGAAGTGTAGTCATCCAAATTTGTGTTGAGTGTAGTCATTCTATATGTGTGTTGAGTGTAGTCATTCTATATGTGTGTTGAGTGTAGTCATTCTATATGTGTGTTGAATGTAGTCATTCTATACGTGTGTTGAGTGTAGTCATTCTATACGTGTGTTGAGTGTAGTTATTCTATATGTGTGTTGAGTGTAGTCATTCTATATGTGTGTTGAGTGTAGTCATTCTATACGTGTGTTGTGTGTAGTCATTCTATACGTGTGTTGAGTGTAGTCATTCTATACGTGTGTTGAGTGTAGTCATTCTATACGTGTGTTGAGTGTAGTCATTCTATATGTGTGTTGAGTGTAGTCATTCTATACGTGTGTTGAGTGTAGTCATTCTATATGTGTGTTGAGTGTAGTCATTCTATATGTGTGTTGAGTGTAGTCATTCTATACGTGTGTTGAATGTATTAAGTCTATATGTGTGGGGAGCATAATCATTCTATGTGTGTGGGGAGTGTAGTCATTCTATATGTGTGGGAAGTGTAGTCATCCAAATTTGTGTTGAGTGTAGTCATTCTATATGTGTGTTGAGTGTAGTCATTCTATACGTGTGTTGAGTGTAGTCATTCTATAGGTGTGTTGAGTGTAGTCATTCTATATGTGTGTTGAGTGTAGTCATTCTATATGTGTGTTGAGTGTAGTCATTCTATACGTGTGTTGAGTGTAGTCATTCTATACGTGTGTTGAGTGTAGTCATTCTATATGTGTGTTGAGTGTAGTCATTCTATATGTGTGTTGGGTGTAGTCATTCTATATGTGTGTTGAGTGTAGTCATTCTATATGTGTGTTGAGTGTAGTCATTCTATATGTGTGTTGAGTGTAGTCATTCTATACGTGTGTTGAGTGTAGTCATTCTATACATGTTTGGAAGAGTAGTAATTCTATACTTTTTTTTTTATGTTTCAGTTGTACATGGCATGGCTGAATCCTGACATAGCTAGTGAGGTAAATTAAAATTATCTTTTAGAATTGTTTTATTATTAAACTTTGCCATGTTTTGTTTTTTTATTTGTACTTAGTACTGTGACATTTGTAACATTTATTTAACCTAAGTGAAAAGGGGGGTGGGTACCTTATTAATTGTGTTCACAGCTGTGTACTAGATAACTTAAATCTCTGAAGGTTGTTTAGACAGGAAAAGGATAATTTAATAATTAGGATAGTAAAGAGTTTTTCCAAATAATGTACTGTCTTTTGGATTATTGGGGCCCAACAAGTCTTCTGAAAACAACTTCTCCCGATTCCATTCTTTTCTGTCATCTTTAAGCTGTTACCCCAAGAGATTATTTTCCGTAATGTTGTCTTCCTAGTATATCTTTTACTTGTTCATGGCTTTGTGCCATGCAGGAAGATCTTTGCATTTGGTGGGGATTTTTCAGTATGGCTCTCAAATCTAAGTTCACATTTTTAAACAGTGATCTGCCATATATTTTCTTATGGGCTAGAAGATGGCTTGTCTGGCTTGGACATGTTCACAGAATGCTGCATGGTGGGCTCCTACTTCCTGGTAGTTTCCTAAAGCATTTTAATTCAGTATCTTAAACTTTTCTTTCCAACTTAGCTATTAAAATTTCATATTTTCTGAAATGTATGTTAGAAAATAAAATTTTAGAATTTAAGTATTGTATTTGGTCTTTCTTGTGTTAAATTAGGTCACAAAGCCACGCTATGGATGTTCATATCCTTGGCCTTTAAATTGGGTTTTGCCTTGGCGTAAGCAAAGGGAAGTCAAAGCTAAGTTGAAAGCCAATGACTGGGCGTATAAATCAATCGAAGAGGTAAGCAGACGTCACTTTTGTTAGTTTTCATCAGACTTGAACAAATCTGAACATTTAATGTTTATCACTGTTGTCTGTAGCTTAGCTTTTTTCTATCTTTTCTCTGTAGCATATTTTTTAATTTTGTTGTCTGCAGCATAGGTTTTTTCTGTCTGTTGTTTGTAGCTTATGAGTTTCTGTCTCTTGATTGTAAAATAGGTTTTTCTCTTTTTATTTCTGTCTTTTGATTCAAAAATAGCTTTTTATCTTTTTGTTTAGGTCTTTTGATTGTAAAATAGGTTTTTCTCTTTTTGTTTCTGTCTTTTGTTTCAAAATTAGCTTTTTATCTTTTTTGTTTCTGTCTTTTGATTGTAAAATAGCTTTTTATCTTTTTGTTTCTGTCTTTTGATTGTAAAATAGCTTTTTATCTTTTTGTTTCTGTCTTTTGATTGTAAAATAGATTTTACTCTCTGTTTCTGTCTTTCTTCATATTTCTCTCTGTTTCAGTCTTTGTATTTCTCTCTGTTTCTGTCTTTTCTTTGTATTTCTTTCTGTTTCAGTTATTGTATTTCTCTCTGTTTCTGTCTTTTCTTTGTATTTCTCTCTGTTTCAGTTATTGTATTCCTCTCTGTTTGTCTTTGTATTTCTTTCTGTTTCAGTTATTGTATTTCTTTCTGTTTCTGTCTTTGTATTTCTCTCTGTTTCTGTCTTTGTATTTCTGTTTCAGTCTTTGTATTTCTCTCTGTTTCTGTCTTTTGTATTTCTCTCTGTTTCAGTTATTGTATTTCTTTCTGTTTCAGTTATTGTATTTCTCTCTGTTTCTGTCTTTGTATTTCTCTCTGTTTCTGTCTTTGTATTTCTCTCTGTTTCTGTCTTTGTAGTTCTCTCTGTTTTTGTCTTTGTATTTCTCTGTGTTTCAGTATTTGTATTTCTCTCTGTTTCAGTCTTTGTATTTCTCTCTGTTTCTTTGTAGTTCTCTCTGTTTCTTTGTAGTTCTCTCTGTTTCTTTGTATTTCTCTGTTTAAGTCTTTGTAGTTCTCTCTGTTTAAGTCTTTGTAGTTCTCTCTGTTTTTGTCTTTGTAGTTCTCTCTGTTTTTGTCTTTGTATTTCTCTCTGTTTTTGTCTTTGTATTTCTCTATGTTTCAGTCTTTGTATTTCTCTGTTTCTTTGTAGTTCTCTCTGTTTTTGTCTTTGTATTTCTCTCTGTTTCTTTGTATTTCTCTCTGTTTCAGTCTTTGTATTTCTCTCTGTTTTTTTGTATTTCTCTCTGTTTCTGTCTTTTTAGTTCTCTCTGTTTCAGTTATTGTATTTCTTTCTGTTTCAGTTATTGTATTTCTCTCTGTTTCTGTCTTTGTATTTCTCTCTGTTTCTGTATTTGTATTTCTCTCTGTTTCTGTCTTTGTATTTCTCTCTGTTTCTGTCTTTGTAGTTCTCTCTGTTTTTGTCTTTGTATTTCTCTGTGTTTCAGTATTTGTATTTCTCTCTGTTTCAGTCTTTGTATTTCTCTGTTTCTTTGTAGTTCTCTCTGTTTCTTTGTAGTTCTCTCTGTTTCTTTGTAGTTCTCTCTGTTTTTGTCTTTGTATTTCTCTGTTTAAGTCTTTGTAGTTCTCTCTGTTTAAGTCTTTGTAGTTCTCTCTGTTTTTGTCTTTGTAGTTCTCTCTGTTTTTGTCTTTGTATTTCTCTCTGTTTTTGTCTTTGTATTTCTCTATGTTTCAGTCTTTGTATTTCTCTGTTTCTTTGTAGTTCTCTCTGTTTTTGTCTTTGTATTTCTCTCTGTTTCTTTGTATTTCTCTCTGTTTCAGTCTTTGTATTTCTCTCTGTTTTTTTGTATTTCTCTCTGTTTCTGTCTTTTTAGTTCTCTCTGTTTCTGTCTTTGTATTTCTCTCTGTTTCAGTCTTTGTATTTCTCTCTGTTTCTGTCTTTGTAGTTCTCTGTTTCAGTCTTTGTATTTCTCTCTGTTGTTTTTGACAGGTTTGTGAAGAAGTTAAGATCTGCTGTCTTGCTCTGTCCGAGCGCTTAGAGAAAAAGTCTTTCTTTTTTGGTGACAGGTTAGTCATTAGCATTTAATCATAGCATTTAATCATAGCAATTAATAGTTCACATTTAGCCAGTTTTATTTCAAATTTCCTAACCATTTCATTTGATCTCATCAAACTCAATTATTCAAAAATAATTTTAAAAGGGTTTAAGAGCAGTCGTTGATTTCGAGACCTTGTTTTAGGGGGTTGCCGATTAAATGTTAAAATTAATATTCAACCAAGCGACAAAGAGTAGTCGATGTCATACCCTACATACGTAGAAAAATGTATCCCAACCTTAAATTGAATAGCACATACAAATTTGAAACTTGTAAAAGCAATTTGGCATACCATCTAATAGAATGAATTTTGTCAATCAATGGAAAGAAAAAAAAGTTGGGCAATAGTGACTTATTACCTTCTCTCTAAACAATTCTCCAACATTTTGTTTTTTTATCTTCCTAGTTGTAACTTGTAAGTACTGGTTTAATTTAAAGCTACAGAAGCATGGATGAGTTTTTTTTTACTTTCACTATAAAGGAGAGCTAATTGAATAGTTTAAATTACTTCCCTTTAATTAGTTATCAAACGAAGTCCGGTGACTGGGTGGTAAAATGCTTGGCTTCTGAACCAAGGGGTCGGAGTTCAAATCCTGGTAACGACTGGGACTATTAATTTCAAGATTTTTAGGGCTCCTATAAGTCCAGCCAGCTCTAATGGGTACCCAACATTAGCATGGGAAAAGTAAAGAAGGTTGGCCATTGTGCTGGCTACATGACACCCTTGCTAATTGTAGGCCACAGCAACTTTTACATCATCTGCCCCTGTAGATCGCAAGTTCTGAAAGGGGAACTTTAACTATCTACACACAAAACATAACAATTACTTGCAACTCTTTAATTTAAAATATTCTTTAGGGTAAATGTTTACATTTTTAATTACTAGAATACATCTAATTTGAATGATTTGCATTTAGTAATTAGAACAGGATTCTTTAGTAAATATAAAATATTTTGAAATCTGTCTTGTAGCCCAACAGAGTTGGATGCCATGGTGTTTGGTCATCTGTTCACCATCCTGACCACAATTCTTCCTGGAGGTCACTTCACATCAGTCGTAAAAGAGTTCTCTAACCTGGCTCAGTTCTGTACACGCATTGAAGATAAATATTTCAAGCTAGGTTTTGAACAGTAGCACACTCCATGCTCTTGTCATCTCTTTGTGATCTGCTTGTAAAGAATTTTAAGTTAAATGAAAATAAAATTTTTACTCATTTATGTTTACGAGATCTCAGATCAAGATCCTTTTTTCTTTGTGACAGTTGATAAGATTTATATGTATCTGCATTTTATACAAAAGATACTGGATCTAGATCTGTATCTCAGTTTAGTTAAAGCTTGGGTCAATAAAAAAACACATAACAAAAGTTATTCTCTTATTTACACATTCTCTTTCATATTGTTGTTACATAAATATTGGCAGTTCATTTGTTTCATTATTATACTAAAGAGGTCATCATCTTATTGAAATTTAGACTAAAGACATATTAATTATAATAAAAACAATAATCTTTATTATCCATGAGGAAATTTTTCTTACAATTGTGCATTGCACATTATAGGAAAATAAATTATATGGAAGCGCATGGTTAACTCACTGCTGTGTTGATAGCTTAGAATGTTATTATAACAAAATCATTTTTATTTAGTTACCTTAAATTTAGTAGAGTATTAAAGAAAAGTATTTCCTGTTGGACGACTTGCTGGTCAGCTGATCCTGTGCTGTCAAGCGTGACATAGTCCACTCGTTCTCATTTAGCTTATACACTAAAATCTGACAATGTGCAATAGCCCATTGTATGATGTTAAGTTCTCATTGGACTCTGTTGTTCACTAAAATCATGTTCAATTTTATTTTCTGAGCGAAAATTTGTTTTACTTTTTTATTTTTTTATATTAGTGGGTCTTTTTTTTTTCTGAGACAGTTTGTCATCCTAAAGACCCACTGGCAGCATGTGACCACCATTTAACTAGTCTTAAAAAGTGTAATGTCTCAGGAATGTGCATTAATTATTTATAAAAATTGCCTATTTTCTAGTTACTAAATTTAGTTTGATTGCATTTTATTATATTTCTTAGCATAGTTAGAATTAGATGCATTAATATAGAATTAGATTTAAACAAGATGATACAGACTTCAAATATTTCAGTAATTGAATTTGTAATGATGTATTATAGGGATGCTCTATCTTCTTCTGGACAGCAGTCAGTGGTCAAACAAGGTCAAATTTCCTTCCTCATTTGTCCAGCCAGCCCTACCATACAGGATGTTGGCTAAGCTTTGATGATAAGTTTCATTAAGTTCTGAGAGTGGGGATAATTTGTCAAATAAAAAATTAAATTGTTTCATGTCCCTGTTTAATTGGATAAACTTTTCAGTTTTAAATAATAATAAGTCTTGTCTTTGATTCCAAAGATTAATGAGGAATGCAGTATTTCCTTTGGCCACTCAGCCCCAGCTGTGACCGACATATTTTGCCACATTCAGGGCAAGCATACCCATTGTCCGCCAGTGGTCAATTAAGATTTTCTTATCGTTGTCTGCGTCTCAAATGTATATTAATACTCTGATGTGGCAATGATAACTATTTTGTATGGCAGTGGGGAACAGTAAAAAAAAAAGCATTTCTTTTCCATGACATGTGGCAGTGGTTCATTCTTGCTTGAGCTTTTAAAAATTTTGTATTACATTTGGGGCCCAAACTAAAGGAATAAGCCTAATAATGCCCTTCTTTATACCTTTACCATATTGCTTATCTTTTGAAATGCCCCAAATAATCTCTCCTAATATCTTAGATTTCCGCAACAAAATGTTAGAAGAAAGATTAATTTCTAGAAATTTTCTTACTGTTAAATTTTGAGCACTCGACAAGTGACAGAATTGAAATGTATTGAGTTGTATTGAAATAATAAGGAATAATTGAAATAATATGTATGAATCTTTCTTCATACCATCATTAGCAAATCGTTGTGAAAAGTTTTAACATTTGTTTCCATTGATTGACTATTTTCATATCATTTTATCTAACTTATTAAATACTTGGTGAACTTAGTGACTTATTTAGATCTGGTCTTGCAATTTACATGTTTTCTTTCTTTCTTTTTTTAATATGCTAATCATAACTGACATAGCAATTAGTTTAAACCTCTTTGCATTTCACCACACACACACATTTATAATAACATTAATTTCTTGGGGGGGGGGGGGAATCCTGGAGAAGACTGGAATGTTGAATTTTGACATTTTTTAGGATGCTCTCAAGTCCATCCAACTATAATGGGTACTTGAGGAAGTAAAGGTTTTTGGTGGTTGTGCTGGCCACATGATATCCTTGTTAACCATCAGCCTTACATCATCTGACCTCATAGATGCCAAGGTCTGAAATGGGGTTTCTTTATCTATTTCTTTGTGCAAACTATCACACACAACTTTGAATCACATGCTGAAACTTTTTTGAATTACACACACAAAAGTTTTAGAATCACAATGTGTTTTGCAGTTATGTCCACCTAATTGTCGGAGACTGAAGTATTTAAAAAGAAAATCATGAAAATTGAGATGAGTTAACATCGCAACCAAATAATTAACAGGAAATTAATCTTTAAATCAGCTTCAAATTTTATTTTTTGATGCCACAATCAACAACAAATACTTAAAACAGATTTGAGTTTATCTTGGTCAAACAAATGCTATATGGATGGGTGTGTATATATACAATGATGCATATTAACATATTATAAAACTACCCTGGTAACCTTAAAAAAAAGTTCCGTCTCCTTGTATATCCTTAAGGAAAGATGATGTTCAGTTCATGTTCATCTGTCTCTAGGCCAACTCTTTGAATACAATGACATCTGCTTAGACCTCAAATTATAAATATCCATCACAGTGTAGACTGGTGACCTTTGACTCAGCAGCAAAGTAGTTTAACTGTCAGAATCAGAGCCTGAACTCAAGACCAGGTCCTTTGAATCTACAGCCAAGCACTTAAGTCCTGGACCACCTTGTCCCAATACACGTCACAGGATACATTAAAATATGTGACATAAAATTAGTACTTCTATTTTTTTTTTCTGCCAAATCTAAGATCAAAACATTATATTTGATTCAAAAGATTAAGAATGATTGTAGAATATTAATTTTTTCATAACTGTTTTTAAAATATCAGGTTTATGGTGCCCTTCTGCCACTTAAGCCTCGAATCACATGGTCTGATGATCATGATGTGTATGTTACATTTCTTCAGTTTTGAAGTCATATGTCAAGTTGATAACAAAAAGCCAGATGTACATTTAACTATGCAAGCAAAGCAGTGATTCACAACCAATTCATTTTTAGTGGCATTCATTTAACTGATTAGAAGTAGGTCTTAAATATAACCAAAATCTATTGTGTGAGAGGGTTCTTCACAGGGTTTCAGAAGACTCCCTGATCATAAGTTCAGTATGCTAATCATGGGACCACTGACATAAAATTATAAAGAATGTATTATTGCAATTATGCAAAATCTTTCACTGCAGGTTCTTACTATCATGTGGTGCAAGTATTTGCATTCATCTTCAATCATTGATCCAGCTAAACTGTATTTTTAACTCTCGTCATTCACAAATATTTACATGACTAAGGAACAGAGAAACATAAGGCTACTCTTTGGCTTCTGGAATTTCGACACCGTCCACATAAAGTTGATGCAGTATTCCCGTCCGCCTCTTGCCTGTGGTCACTGCTTTAATGTAAGCAGAGTGTGAGCCTATCTCAAAGTGGGTCTCTGTGCCATCATCCACAAACTCCCCCTGCAAAAAAAAAAATATAAAATAATAGTGTAATCCAGTGTTTCGCTAACTCTCTGAACAGGTGGTCCACAAATTACTGGAATAATTAATTAGTAGCCTACCAATGAATTAATGTCTCTAAATAACAATCAAGGTGTTCACCTAAATACTGAGAATGTAAAAAATATGTTAGTAGAATTTACCTTATTACTTAGAATGTACCTAAGTACTAAGAATGTACGAAGTGTTATGTTAAGTAAAAAATGCTGGTATAGTCCATCTGTCACAGTCAGTGTACTTTATTCTATTTAATGTGACTTAAAGCATGAAAACATGAGCATTAGTTATCAGAAATATGGGTGAAAGGGATAATAAGATTTGAGACAGTCAGTGGTTATATGTCAAGTATTCAAGCTGTAGCTTGTACAGAGTTAAGATGTCCATTTAGAATGAAAGCAGTGTCACGAGTCAAGTCTGTGACCTATTTCAACCAGTTTCTAGAAGCGAGTTCAAACAAGTGCAAGTGTCCAGCGTAAACAAGTTAATTTTAGATATCCAATCAAAGAAAGAGGTTAAGGGAAAAAAATAGCTTCTAGGTCAAAGTTACTAAAATAATTATATGAGAAGGTTCCATGATTCTGGAACGTACGATCAAAGAAAGTATAAATTAGGGGAAAGTCAGTTAGACGGGGTCTTCGCATAGTAGTAGTTCTTGTAGAGCGATGGTCCTCGGTTAGTCCTCGATTAGTAATGGTTATAAGTTTTGTGATATTAGCGGGTCCATTAGTTAAAGTTTTATTAGTTGAAGTTATACTAAGTGAAGTTTTATGGATCTTTAAGTTTTATTTATGTAGTATCAAGTCAAGTTGTTATTGAATTAAGAAGTTAATTTGATGTGAAAGTTAAAGAAGTTTTAAGAAAATACAGAGAGATGTTTCTTTCTTCACTTCATTGAATTGTCAAGTTTGATAATATAATCCCCGGCAAGTGTGATCGTCACAGCAGTAACCATGTAGTTAGGGAGAAATCAATTTATTGAAGGTATAAAAATGATGTAAATGTCATCTGTTTCTGTGGTCCAGGGTTAACGAAGGTGTCATGTGGCCAGCACAATGACCTCCAGCTCTACTTTTTACCAACTTTTGTCAGGTGCTCATTAGAGCTGGGTGGACTCAGAGGTGACAAAAGATCCAGAAATTTAAAATCCCAGTCTTCACCAGGACTTGAACCCGGGACCCCTGATTCAGAAGCCAAGTGCATCAAACATACAAGAATATGAGCACTAATGTACCAAGGTTATTAAGGTGGAGAAAATATGGCTAAACATAGGTAGGCCTAATGTTACAGTTCGGGTGGACTCGAGAAATGTTTTGATATTACATGTGAAAATGAGAGGAAAAAAAATAATTTTGAGTTGGGGGAAGAGAAGGTTCCTGCAAGTAGAAAATAGGGTTATGACTTACAGTGGTCTCTACTCTTGATCCATTCACCCACACATCTAGTGTATCTTTTTCTACACAGATATATAAGGAGAAAAGTTTACATTTAAAATAAATTAATATACAAATGGAATTTTTATTTATCTTCAGTTTGTAAATAATATTGTAACAAATATTTAATGGTATAAATAAATTTAGCAATAAGTTATTTGTTTATATTAAAATCATATTGGAATAAAATAGATTGATTGTAAATGGATTAACGGAAATAATTTGTTCTTGCAAGAAAATTAGCACATCTAATTCTTTTCATATCAAGTTTCTAAATTTCTGCCCAAAATTTTGAATTCATGAAATTTTTTTTTTTTTTACATAAGAAATTTTTTAATTTTATAAAAATAATTGTTCATGTTGTCCACATCCATCCCTTGCAAAATAATCTTTATTTCTAAAGGGAAAAAATATCAGAGACATATAAAATTAAACCTGAAAAGATAACTACTGTCAATTTACGGAAGAGAAATAGACAAAAACCAATAGCCCAAGATATCAAAAAGCAAAAGTGGAGTTGAATAACACACACCCCGTAAAAACCAGCTACCAATGTTGCAAGTCAGGCACTTGATTGGAATCAGCAAGGAAAGTGGGTAAGCCCAAGCAAACTTGGAAGAAGTCAGTCATTAGTGAAGCTGACAATGACATGGGAGCAGATGAAGAAAGCTGCTCAGAACTGAGTTCGGTGGAGAGGTAGAGTTGACAAAATTAATCAAGTAAGTGACAAAACTAAACAAGGATTACCTAAAACTATCCTCATGTCATTTCCACCTATAACATGGACCCAAGCCTTCATTACTTTACTTTGGTTTTCTATGAATTTCTTCAATGGCTTCCCATTGACATCAAGTGTGTACTCGTAGGAAAATCCACTCACAGCCTCAATAGTGATAACACATTTGGCTTTACCAACTTGAAAATGTTCCTTTCCAACAAGTTTAAACATCCAATCTTGTCTGTAGATCTCCTGGTTTAATACAAAAAATAAATAATCACATTTTTTAGGACATTGACTAAAAATCTTTAAAAACGTAAATTTCCAAATAAAAACAAAAAACAAGCAATCGCATGTTGGCAATTTGAAAATAGAATTTGAAAGTTCATGGATGTTATAATTGAGTTTTTTTAGAGAGGGTCATTGTGTTAATTTGAGGCATATTTTAAACCTTACATGGTACAGGAGGGACATTTAATTTTCATTTTAAATTTATATAGCTCAGTTAACAAACATAAAGTATAAGGCTAAAGGTTCTTTAATAACATAACAAACATAAACACAAGAGTTAAATGACAAACTAATCTTAAAAAATTTTGAACAAATAGTTCTTAGTGTTTTTCTTGAATGTAGTGAATCATTTGTTTGTCTGAAATCAATGGGTAGCAAGCTCCAAAACTTTTGGTTCATGCACTGGAAAAGCCTGTAAACCGATATGATCTAAGATCAAAATGTGGAAACAATGTATACAAGTCTAAAGGGTTTTATAATATTGAATGTACAACAGTAGATAATGTAGTGAAGATTTGTGTAAATATAAACATGAAATTATATGAAGAAAAGAGAAAAAAAGGCTCCAAGCAGTGAAAGAGCTGTACTGGAGCCTTCTCCCTCCAGCCAACCAGCAATACCAGTAAAATAAGTAAATATTAAGCTAATGCAGAAAAAAAAATCTCAGTGTGTGATGTGTGGATGAGAGCCCCAAAACTGCTTGGCAAAGGCTTGGCTACCAAGAAGGTGGCTCAAGTTCAAACCTCTCCCCTACTGGTCCACAAAAGAGATTGAGACTCAGCGTGCTGTATACATGAAGTAGGCACTACCAGTACATAAAAGCAATGAAAATAAAAATAAGTAAAAATACAGTGACAATACATGACATCCTGGCGGGCCACAACAAAATAAATAATGATGCTTTGGAAGCAGCTCTGTGGAGTAAGTTGCTGTTCTTTTACAGGCTTTCTAGAAGCAAACAAAATTTGAACATTTTTGTCTTGAAATAAATCTGGATTTCTTGATAACCAATAAATATGATATAAGGGGGCATGGTGGCTGAGCGGTAAAGCAATTGGCTTCCTATCCTGTAGTTATGGATTCAAATCTCTGCAAAGACTGGGATTTTTAGGGTGCTTTTGAGTCCTCCAAATTCCAATGGCTACCTGACTTTAGCAGGGTGAAAGTAAAAAGGATTGTTCGTTGTGCTGGCCACATGACACCCTGCTCATTAACTGCTGGCCGAAGAAATATGACCATAACACCATCTGAACTATAGACCACAGGGTCTGAAAGGAGAACTTTACTTTTTCTTTTTAGTAATAATTATAGTTACCTTCCCATCTATTCGTATAATTCGTTTTCCTGTAGTTGTGCCATGCTCAAATTCAACTATATGTACTCCATCACTCAGAGCTATCTCCCATGTAGCTACAAGATCAGACATGGTCCCTCACTTGAACCTTGAACCTAAATAACAATTTCGACTTTTTTAAACAAATTATTTCATAATTCTCTAGTACATTAATAAAACTAAAATAAGCCAAAGTCAGATAATTTTGTTACTAATTAAATTACTTTTAAAAATGTAAACATTTATAATGAAAGATTCATTGTTTTTATTAAAAATTATTAACGTGGCAGATTTGAAAATGAGAGTAAAGCAGTGTTTCGCATGCTGGTAAACCAAGTTATCTAAATGCTAGTCAAAAAGAATCTAAAAGTAAACCAATGCACACCCTATTCCAAAACGTTGAATAATTTTTCACTTCCAAAGAGGACATAACAGAATGAGACAACACATTTCTGGAAGTTTAAAATTAGGTTGATGATAATTTACTTCCTAGTGCAAACCTCCTGCAGGAGGACAGGAGTGGGCAGGGTTTGATCCTGAGACCATCGATAAGTCTGTTTGACAGTTCAGCATGCAAACCCATGACCAGGTAGCCATCCCATTGTTCTGTGTGTGTGCTTGTGTGTTTCTATGGTGATGGTGAGAACAGGTTAAGGATTGGTTGTGAATGATACTACATAGGTGACAATGTCATCATTTTGTCTTAGTTAAGACAGACAACTCCAGAACATGAGACTTAAAGGTATCATTATTGTAGTGAGTTTGATTTTATTAAAGAATATTATTATTTAAGTCTTGTACATTTATGTTATATCAACTTGATTTTTTCAATATTATAATAAAAGTTATAATTAGTACCATATTCTTCACAAAGGAGTTACTCAAGCAATTTAAAGCTTATTAGTTAAGACATAATATGCCTACAGTTGTTTAATTGTCTACCAGCAGTTTGGTGCTACAAGTCAACAACTGTTAACAACAAATGTCCTTGTGGAGTGTATTAAGTGAGTGCTGAACATTGACCTCAAAGCTGCAGAGGCTTGAACAAAATATAATGGACTATTTTCGATTACCAAGATTTAGGATAAGTGCAGTAGTTCACATAAATATGCACCTTTCTTTGGCAAGGGAAAAACATCCCTTTAGAAAAACAACTGTATGTGTACGTCGATCTGCCTGAATTAGCAAGCATTGCCCAGTTCATCTAAGACTTTTCATTTAACTGAACACTTCCCACATCCAGAGAATTTAGCAGAACACTTTGCTTATTTTGTTTAGGTTGGACTATTTCCTATGTGTTTACATTTAAAAAAAAATTAAACCATATTGTATATTTAGCATTATTATTTATTAATAGAATAAAGATGTCGGTATAGCCAAAAACATATGAAAAATAATGTTTAATGACCTTTAGGGTATTATATATTTGAAGAGCTTAGTTTCATGATATGAAACAGGATATAGAGTAAAGTGCAAAGTTCAAAATTATTAGACCCGCAGGCAGCAATTTTCATGTTTGGATTTTTATAGCACCGTAACGGTCTGACCTATGACAAAACTGATGGTATCTCTGAATTCCTTGTCCTTTTTTCTATAAAAATAGATCAAATTTAATGTACCACTAGGCTTGGTTAAAATTAAATATGAGTTCAGAGAGGTGTAGGGTAGGTATCGCCAAGCGTACTTTACCTCGAGCGGATTTTTCCCCAGTTAGTAAGCTCGAATGGGTTGATGGAAGGTTCGAACAGATCAAAGAAAATATATCTAAAAACATGTTTTAATATTTAATTTTTACTATAAAGTCATTTTCTTTATACTCCAGCGCAAGAACACCATCCATTGCACCTTTTCCCACCCTCCACAACTTCAAATAGTCTCTTTAAGCTGATGAGCAATCAGACTTAAAAATAGCCTTAAGCCCATTACCCATTTCCTTCACTACCGGGTAGTAAAAAAGATAATTCCACACCTCCTGAGTTTGACCTCACCATGAACTTAGTCTTTACAAGGAAAAGGAAATAGTATGTGTTGGAAGTAAAGAAAAAAGGTGCATGCGCAGTAGCAATATAGTATTAATTTGGTAAACATTCAAATAAAAAAGTTTTAGCAATAAAAAGTGAACTGTTCGAACCTCTTGACAAATCGGGGCTGCTCAAACTTCGCACTTTACTCTAGGTAAGCTGAATTCTAATATCTAGTGTGACATAAAGCCTGTTTCTATACTTTGACTTTTTTGAAGTAACGTCTGTATTATATAAGATAGTGACTACTGTTTTTTTGAAGTAACGTCTGCATTTTATAAGATATAAAAAGTTAAAAAGATAATAGTAAAATAATCATAATAATAATGTAGATCTAATTAATTATAATAATAATAATATTTATTTATAATAATTCAAACGTCCAAGTTCAAAGTAAAAATGTATAATTAATAATAATAAAGAGTCAAAGACATTTACGGAAATAAATATCCGTTTTAGATCTAGATCCCTTAAATTTTTAGATGCAGGTCGAGATCGTCAGGTTGTGATAGTCACAACGACCCAACAAAAATTTAATCTAGATTAAGAGTTTTTATTTCTTCCTCATTTTAATCAGGAATTAGATTCTTCTACTCAAATAAGTTGTTTGCTGCCGAGCAACACAAGTACTTCCGGGTTAGTTAACAAAATTATTATTCCAGGCAGAAGAGTTTTCTTCAATCACAAACCTATATAATAATAGGAAATGTCATCGATTATGGACCTATATATTAACAGCAAAACAGGATTTTAGATTCTTGGACTATGGGGAATCTAGGCTGAAGAAATATAGGCTTATGTTTATTCAAAACAAACTCTCTTTCAAAATGTAGGACTACTTGATCAATATGTCTAGTTATATATTTTAGATCTTATCTAAGAATACTTATAGTGAACATTATCTTTTTTTTTTCAGCTCCTGCTGTAAATCTAGGCTACAATGTAGGCCTAATAATTTTAAGGAGCCTTTGAAACATTATGATACGGTTTATAGACGTCCGTCAAAAGAAGGACATGTCCTCTTCTTAGGTCATGTCCTCCACCTGGAAGTTACCGACCTAAAACTGCAAAATGTCAAATCTTTACTATGATGGTAATTGCAAATGAAATATTAACAATCCATAGCTCCTCCTTCGTGATCGAAGATGATTTGACTGTCCAATCCTTGCTTTAAAAAGCCGGCCGCATACGTGATTGTCGTGACATGGGTATGTTTTGTCAGTTACAGATAGGCCTGCTTTTTCTCTCAGCTTTTTGTTGGTTAGAGTCAAAGGGAAATAACTCGATTAATTACTATTACAAATTTCAAAAAATAGAATTTAATGATCTGTATCTTCTTCACGTGAAAAGAAGACAATGCTAAAAGTAGGCAGCAGGGGTACTATATAATGAAATGGGGTATTAGCGTAATAAAGTTTCAGTTCAGTAGTTTAACAGTGGAGATTGACAATGCAGGAAAAAAAGAAACATATGTTTCTATCCTAACCAAATAATAATAATTTTATTGGGTTATATCCCTTTTACACTAGCAATTATTATCCTTTTAAATGCATAGCAAACTTTTTTTTTTCTTTTTGAAGGCATTAATACTTAGAACACGGCCTCATCGTGGAGCCCGGATGGAAACTACGGACGCTATAGGAGACGAGTGGGCCGATTGAGTACCAGAAGTCACAGTGGGGGGGGGGGGGGGGCTATGAACTTGATTTATTGCACTGGTGTAATGTGGCCAAAGAGTTTAGGTTTGTGCTTTTGGACAGCAGTTATGAAATCATTCAAAGACCGCATCACAAACCAAGAGATTAGAGACAGGGTTACTGCAACGATCGAACCCCTTGAAGACCCCATGATAATAGTAAAATAACGCAAGCTTAAAATCTATGGCCATATTACAAGATCTTCGGGGCTCGCAGAACTTCCTCCAGGGAACAGTACCAGAAAAAAGAAGAATAGGCAGAAAGAGAAATCGATGGGAGGACATTAAAGAGTGATGGGCCTGCCATCGAAAGAGGTTCTAAGCAAGAGAAAAGACAGGGGGAAATGGAGAAAGACGGTTGACAAGTTTTGCTTGGTGCCCCAACGGTCCAACAGACTAAGGGATAGGGAAAGGTATTAAATCATGGTGGGGTCCGATTGTTGAACTAATCATGCCTCTTATCTATTCGTTTGTGATGTGTATAAGCATAAAAGAATGTTGTCATGTCTGTCTGATTTTAATGCCTTTATCTTTCCATATTGTTTTGAGTTGTGCGAATGCTGTGCTCAGCGACTCTGAACTAAACGCAATTGACAGGAAGAAAATGATAGAGCCTGATCCTGGTCATTATTTCTCATATTTCTGTCTCTTACTTATTGTTTTTATTATTAATAATTTGTTCATGTTAAAATTTGTTTTGTTTTCCATGTTTCGGATGTTCCTTCAGAGTTGAAGATTGTTTAATTCCTAGTCCAAACCTCCCGCAGGACGACGGGGGATGGGAGCGGGCAGGGTTTGAACCCTCGACCGTCGATAAATCCGAACGACAGTTCAGCTCGCAAACCGCACGACCAGGCAGCCATCCTAGTTATTGCTGTTTGTAGCAATTGTTGGCTAATTTAACTTTTTTTAATCCTAACTAACGATACCAGCGTTGATTCGACCAGCATGTGGTAAATAATTACGGAGAGAAAGAGTTAAGTCTTCACACTTTGTATGCAAATTCAACAAAAGATAGTCGCATTTTAATTGAATGGTTGAATTAACGTGTTAGAATAAAGAAACTACTTTAACAACTTTCACAGTTTTAATTTTGAAAATACAGAAATAGCCTTTCTCTGGTCGATGCTTATTCAATGCCACATCTTCGTTGGCAGCAGCCTTCAGAGCCGGCGCGACTCTCAAGACGTCATAGACTGAATAGCTCCATGATCTCACCTTTCGTCGTGGGGCTGCCGTGACAGTTCGCGTAACCAAATCATTCCAATTTTTCCTGGCCAGAAGCTGTTCTTAGCAGGATATTAAGAGAGAGGCCGGTCCATTCTTTTATATTGTCCAGCCAGATTTTATTTGGACGACCCTTTCTTCGTGCTCCCTTCATGTATATTGAAGAATGACTTTGGGCAGTGAGTCGTGTCTTACAATATGACCTAACCAGCTCAGCTTTTATCTCTTCGCAGAGGAGTTTCTCCATTTTTGGTTGTGTAACAGTTGGCTACAAACTCATTTGTCTTCTTTCCTAGTATCTGATACTCAACATTTTTTCTGTACTCTCAAAGGCTTGAATTCTTCTTTCAGCTTCAGTGTTCACTGTCCAACTTTCACAACCATACAAGAGTACAGAAACCACAAGCTAAGAATACAGCTTTAATGTTTCTCTTTCAGATTTTCCACAGTTCGCTCATGGCAGCAGACGGCAAGCTTAAGTGGGGTTTTATCTCTTTTATTGATCCTCCAACGTTTGCAATGTTTTACCCCAGTATTTAAATGAGTCAACTTTCAACAAGTATTTCTGTCCACGAGAAAACAAGAGTAGTAGTCACACTACGGATGACTGGTTGCGCGCTTAACTGTCGTTTAAATTTATCAAACCCTGCCCCATTTAGCCTGCGGGAGGTTTAAACTAGGAACTTATCTAAGTAATCTACTATATGTAAATAACAGGGCCGGACTTAACCATTGTGGGGCCATATGCGAAATGGATTTCGCGGGGCCAAGTTTGGGTAGGGAAGCGGATAATAAGTGAAATTTAAGAGTTTGTATTAGAAAATAAATTCGTGTATGCATTTTATTCATTCTTTACTATGTACAGAATTACTTTACGAGCCTTGTGTGTAGCAAAGTGATACAGTATATCCTAATAATTCATTTTTACCTACATAGATCCCGCTCAATAGCAACAATTACCAATTGTTTCAATCTATCTTTGAGAATTGTTTTCCATATTGAATGACACCCCAAAATGACAATTTTTGTGTATATATTTCCGTATATTTTAAGGACTTTTTCGTATATTTTGCCATTTCGGGAGAATTCCAGGAGCTACTGGTAAATCGACAGGTGGGCGTGGGAAATCTGTTTTAAGTTATAAAATGGTTTAATTTAATAATTTATACACCTTGAATTAAAGCGGGTCCTATGAAAGTGCGGATCCTTTAAAAGTGGGGGCCCACTGCGGTCGCATAGGTTGCAGTGGCCTAAGAACGGTCATGCAAAATAGCGGTGTATGCTACGCCGCCGGTCGACTAGTGCTTTATAATAGGCATTTTTCTTATTCCATACGCTAGAACAAATTCGTAAAAGTGATCCTTTAAACCCTACTGCCAATGAAGAATTGAATGGGTTTCCTGAATCAGCCAGGAAAACCAACGACTTAGCAGAGTTTAAGTCATTGCTTAACTTGCATGATTAACATGCCTGACTAGATTGAGACATATAATAAATGAACCCATATTGAGGAAACTATCAAAAAATCAAACAAAGCATTAGGTTTATTTAAAGAAATTTCTATAAATCAAATAAGAATATAAAACTAAAATGTTATTTAACCTTGGTTAGGCCAATAACAGAATATGCATCCTCCATTTGGGACCCCTCAACTCCAGAAAACATTAAGAAACTGGAACAGACACAAAATGGAGCAGTGAGATTCATAACAAACGAATATTCACACTTGACTAGAGTAACATCTTTAGTAAAATCACTAAATCTAGAAAGCTTTCAGGACAGAAGACTCAAAAGTAAAGTAGCAATTATATGTAAAACACTGAACCATAATCTTCAAATACAAAAACAAAATTTAATAAAATACTCTGAAAGACACAAAGATAAAGGCACATTCCTAGTTTCATATGCTAGGACAAATTTGTATTAGAGCATGGAATGGGTTGCCTGAGCTAGCCAGGAAAACCAATGACTTAGCAGAATTCAGGTCATTGGTTAATATGCACGATGCCTTTTTATGTAATTATCAATGACCGCAAGGAAGTTTCTTTTCACTGTTTTCATCCTTGCGTATCAGCGTTATCTGCCCAAGGGCTACCGGTCATTGTTAATGGTCAAGTAAACAGCGCTTTGTTCTCTCATAAAGGTCCATAGACTCTATACAGTGTTAAGTCTTTTTTCCCCACTCCTGCGTTATAGCACATTAGCGAACGTTATAAGCGCTGATGTACCTTTGTGCAATCCTAGGCAGTTTGGACTTCGGTAAGGCCTATATGAGCTCGCTTAGGGATAATGTTACGATGACATTGTGTACCAGGTCCGGATTTAAAGGAGGGCAGGTGGGGCAACAGCCCAGGGGGCCCCTCAATACAGAATTGAACTTCAAAGTTGCTGTTTATTTTTTTACTTTAAATCTTACAGTTGGTAGCATCGTCGTGGCAAAATAAGTGCCCTCTTATTAAAGGTCAAAAAAAGTAAAGTTTCCTTTTTAGACCTTCTATAGGTAGGTTCGTATTCTCGTAATTTACTTTAAATTACCTACATTGCGTAAGCCCTAAAGATGTATTTTTTATGGGTTACTAAAATAGGAAAGATTAAATAATTTTTATTAAACGAAAGAAGATGTAATTGAATTTAAAAGTACTCACTTTCTTTTATGGCATGCTTTTAGATATTCGTATATACGTGGGTTAATGATTAAAAAAAAAGTGTAGGAGCCTTCACAAATATTTTTTTTTGCCCCGGTGCCTCCTCAAGCTTATATCCGGCCCTGTTTTGTCGTTTTGTCCTATGTGTAGGTCATTACGAAACCCGACCATGTTGCCGGATAAACTAGCTTAGATAAAGAGAGGACAGAAATCATCTAGTACATGATCAAAAAGATGTTGCGCCTCATATCGAGATCAAGAGAATATTGAACTCACACTTTAAACATACAATATAACTTTATTTCAATAGCAGAATCACAACGGTAGTCATCTTAATTTCAACGGCCCCTTGTGTGTAGATTTATTTATTCATATATATATATATATATATATTATATATATATACATATATATTGTGATGTGCTTGTTTAGACTGTCTTGAGGTCAACCAACGATGACTGTTGAATTTCAACCAATTACTCTGCAAGCGTTTGGGTTTTATTGTTCGGGTGTATTCCGTGTAGTTGATCAAGCAAACTAAACAAAACATCGATTTAACTAGTGAAGAGATGTGGTCAACACTGATGAACAATGTAACAGATGTTTATTCCAAGAAAAGGCCGCAGTAAAAGTCTCTGTCAAAATAAATACGTCTTTACCCTAGAGAATTCTATCGCTAACTGATTTTCCGGTCTCTAACCCAACATATCCCAAACGTCACTAGTCCCGTTCAATATACGTCTTCTATGGTGCGTCGCTAAATAACTAATACTCTAAATAAGGTGTCTAACAGATTCCTCCCCCCCTTGAAAAAAAAAATATGTCAATATTTTTCTACTACTGTCAAGTCTTACAAGGGCATTTGCAATTCATGGGGAAGACAACAAACATAAAATCTTGACATCTTCATCTTGGCTTGACAGTGTATGATGTTCCTGCCAATGTTCGCATCGTTCTACTTAGGTTAAGTTCCAAAATCATCTTTGTTCAATACACAGTTTATCATGTGGCATCTCATGGGCACGTCATAACATATCACCTCACAAATGTTCTCCACTGGCAGTAATCTGACAAAATATAACATTTCAAAACAATTATAAAATTTATTTCCACATTCAATAAACTTTTTTTTTTTTTCTTACCACCCTTTTATACGCTTTTCGTCCATTTTTCTTTTATACTCACCCTTTTCCATCGACCTAACTTTTGTCAATGATATATGAAATGATTCACAAAAATATATCCATACTTACTTTCAAATGCTTAACATCAAATTTACTTAACTCCCTTTTCCATAACATATAGATTGTGTCAATATATTAATATATATATTACATAATAAATAATTATATTTACAGCATTATCTCATCTCATTTCAATGTCATTCTAGATAACAAATCAGCTACAATATTCATAGATCCACTAATAGCTTTCACTTCAAATTTATATTCCTGTAGTGCTAAGAACCATCTATATACACGACTGTTTTTCATATTCTTTTGCTGTATATACTGAATAGGTTTATGATCAGTTAATAATATGAATTTTCTCCCTATTAAGTAACTCTCTAGCTTAGTAATTACCCATATTACAGCTAATGCTTCCCTTTCAATGACACTATATTTTTTCTCTGCCTCTGATAATTTTCTACTTACATATAATATAGGATGTAAGTTATCATAGTTCTGCATTAAACAACCACCAATAGCATTACCAGATGCATCAGTTGTGACATAAAATATTTTGTCTTTATCTGGTAGTCTCAGTATTAATTCATGACTAAAAATATCTTTAATTCTGTCAATAGCTTTCACACATTCCTCATTACAGACTACTTTTTGAGGTTTTCCTTTTTTAAGTAAATCATTTAATGGATTCACTATTTCTGCTAAGTTCTTTATGAACTTTCTGTAATAATTTACTATTCCCAATATGCTTTTAATTTGTCTTTTTGTTGTAGGTATTTCAATATTAAGTACTTTCTTTATGTTATCTTCAATAGGGCTAATTATGTTGTTATTTACTTTATGTCCTAAGAAGATTATTTCTTCCAATCCTATTTCTACTTTTTCTGCCTGAATTGTAAGTCCACTTTCTTGTATTATTTTGAACACTTCTTTTACATCTACCAAATGTTCTTCCCAACTATTATTAAAAATACATATGTCATCCAAATAACAAATAACATTTTCTTTATTTCCAATTATCAAGTTCATCATTCTATTAAATGTTGCTGGTGCATTTACCAACCCAAAACTCATATAATTCCATTGAAAAATACCATATGGTGTTACAAATGATGTGTAAGGTTTTGCATTTTCTGTTAATGGTATTTGCCAATAACCTTTAGTTAAATCCAATTTAGTAAAAAATTTTGCTCCATTTAATTTATGTAAAATATCCTCTATATTTGGCATTGGATATGGGTCAAATTCTGTGATGTTGTTAAGCTTCCTATAGTCAATACATAACCGTATATCTCCGTTTTTCTTTTTGGCTATCACAATTGGTGAAGCATAAGGTGATGTTGATGGTTCAATTATACCTGATTCTAGTAAATTGTCTATTTCTTTTTTTACTTTGTCTTGTAAATGTAGAGGTATTCTATATGGCTTAAGATTGATTGGTTTTGGATCTGTTACTTTAATGTCATGTTTAATAATATTTGTTTTTCCTGGTATGCTGGAAAAAATTTCTTTGTATTCCTGTATTATTTTAGTTATATCTTTTGACTTTTCCTTAGTTAAATTATTAAGATTAATCTTTTGCCAAGTTTGATTCTCTTTTGTTTCTATTACAGGTATTTCCTTAATGTCATTTTCATTGTGATTTTCATTTGTTATTATCATCAAGCACTCTTCTCTCTCTGAAAACTTATTTTCTATTTCCTCCTGACTGTTTTGTATCAACTCATCTTCTCTATCATGATACAGTTTCAAATTATTTATGTGATATGTTTTAATTTTCCATTTATTTCAATTTGATAATTTACATCATTAATTTGTTTTATCACCTTAAATGGACCTTTCCATTGTTTACCAATCTTATTTTTCAGGTCATTTATTAATATTAATACATTGTTTCCTACTTCTAGTGTTTTCAATTGTCTTTTCTTATTTATATTCTCATGAGCACTTTGTTTGTACTTCTTATTGTTGTTATATGCTTGAGTCCATATTTCTTTCAATTCTGTTGTGATTGTTGTTTCATTGTCCTTAATTAATCTATTCTCATTGTCTATTAGATTTGCTTTGAAAACATCTAATTCATCTCTGGGTTTTCTTCCATGTATTATTTCATATGGTGAAAATTGTGTTGCTTCATGGATGTTATTTCTATGAGCAAATAGTACATAGTTAATGTAATGATCCCATTTATTCTGATTATTCTGAATTATTTTTGTCAGTGATCTTTTCAGTGAACCACCATAACGTTCACATAAACCGTTACTCTCTGGGTGGTAAACTGAAGAGTATATGTGTTGTATATTATATTGTTTAGTCCATTTCTCAAATTGTTCTGACTTAAACTGAGATCCCTGGTCACTCAATATAATTTTAGGTATACCATGTCTTGTGATTACTTTTTGAGTTATGGCATTAATGATATTTTCTGTACTTGTATTTGATAATGGAATTGCTTCTGGGTATCTACTAAACATGTCTATTATTGTTAAAATATATTTATTATTATTTTCAGTTTGAATCAAAGGACCTATTAAATCAATAGCTATTTTCTGAAATGGTTCTGTAGGTTCATCCATTTCTTGAATGGGTGCTTTATTCACTAAGCTTTTGTTAGATCTCTTTTGACATATGTCACATGAGTTTATGTATTTATTGATTGTTGCCTTCATTTTTGGCCAAAATACTTGTTTTGACAAATTCCTATAACATTTCTTTACTCCCCTATGTGCTGCTAAATTATTGTCATGTGTCATGATTAAAACATCTTTCCAATATTTCTGTGGTAAGACAAGTTGTTTTATTTTTCTGTTATCATTATTCGTTTGTCTAAATAATATTTTATTCTCTATACAAAACTTTTCCATTGGATTATTATTGTTTTTATCTGATATTCTTGAATATATTTTCCCAATAATATTGTCATTCATTTGTTCTAATGCAAGTTTGGGTAATGTTTCTTTTTCACTTTGAGAAATTTGTTTTTCAGGACTATTTTGTGTTTCATTTTCTATCTCGCTTTCCCTAACATCTGTATTTTCTATTTGTATTACATTACTGTTTTCTTTTTCTTCATCATTATTTATTACATTTACTGTATTTTCCTGTTTCTCATCTTGTTTATCCATTGATCTTGTTATTACCATACTTGTTATATTTTGTGTGTCTATGTTTTCATGATTACATGTTATGTTTTTGTATTTGTTTTGCCAGTCTTCTAATTCTTTTCTTGAACATTCTTTTACTCCTCTTATGTTTCCTACTAACATATCATATCTCATTTCTGGTATTTCAATACCATCACAATAACCAGTGAAAAATGGAGTTTCAATGTATACCCTTATAGCTTTAAATTCCCTTATGGTGCCATCTGCTAATTCTACTTTCCTAGTAAATCCTTTATACCAATGAGGTTTGACAAATTTAGTTTTCACTGCCAAAGTGTTACAACCTGAATCTCTAATTAATTCCACTGGAATTCTATCTACAAACCCTGGGTACACTGCAAAATTGTTCCTATTTCCTTCCATGAAATATACTCTATCTGTACCTTTATTTTTGTATTCCCTACTGTAACTCCTATTTCTATAATTTCCCCTGTCATTCCTATCTCTACTCCTATATCTACTATTATTTTGTTCAGTGTATCTATTTCTACTTCCAGACCTACTATTCCCTCTTCTACAGTTAGCTGCTATGTGACCTTTTCCTTGACATTTAAAACAGGTTATTTCACCATATTTTCTATTTCCACTATTTGATCTGTTTCTATTTCTACTTCTATCCACATTTTCTTTGGTGTATCCTATTAAATCTACTTTGCTCTTATCCCTATCAGAAAATGGTTTATTTGGGTATGCATTTTTGTATATTCTCATTATCTCTGTTATTTCATCTATAGTTTTTGGGTTTCGTTCTCTAATAAAAGATTGTAATTGGGGATCACATTTATTCACAAAGTTATCTACTAGAATAAAATTTTTTAATCCCTCATAAGAATTTCCCACTTTTTCTAATTTTACCCATTTATTGAAAAAATCTTTCTCCATATTAATGGTAGTTTGAGGTTCTACTTCTAATGATGGTATATTGTCAAAGTATTTCTTTCTGAAAGTTGTAGCATTATGACCATAGGCATTCAACAACTCTCTTTTCAAAACTTGATAGCTATCATCAATATGATGGTCATGATTTTGGCATATTGTTAAAGCTTGACCATGAACAAAGTCTATCAATATTTCAGACCATTCTTCTTCTGGCATATTAAATGTAGACATTTTTGCCTCATATCTTTTCAGAAAATCACCAATGTCATCCTTCTGTTCATCAAAACTTTGTATCTTCCTCTTTAGCCATGTTTGCGAATTAGGGTTGTCTCTTTGTGTGGTAGCATTATTTGAATTATTTGTGTTATTTTCTTGAGTTGTCTGTGCAGTTTGAGCTCTGGCTTGTGCTGCATCCAATCTCATCTTCTCCATTTTAGCCTCATGCTCTCTCTGCCTTTCTTGGTCCTCTTTTTGCTTCTCATATTCTTCCTTTCTGATCCTATCTTGTCTTTCTATCTCTTCTTTTTGACGTTCTTTTTCTTCCCTCACAACTTGCTGTACATAAGCTGCCAAGTCCTTTCCTTTTAACTCCATGGCCTTTCCATCCTGCATAGCTGCTTCCTTAACCTCCTTAAGGTCCACATATGAGGATGTAGCCATTGTATTATATTTTCACCTCAAACTTATATATATTTTTACTTAGCCTATATTGGTTATGGCTATACTAAAACTTATTTTAGTTTTTTCACAATTTTATACAAGTTTTAAGTTTATGTCTCTATAGATTCAATAAACGAGTAAATCTAGTCTGAGTTATATTCAAATCTGTATATTAATGTCACACAAATTTAGATCTAATATATTATATTATATATAATAGTACCATTTAGATCCAGAGTTACCAAGAACACTATGACTATGAGTATATATAACTGACCAATTTTAAATTTGATATGACTGAACTTCTGAAGTGTCTTAGAGTCTAGATTAGATAGATCTAGATCTAATCCAGAAATTATGGTTCTATTTAACCATATGAAATAAATATGCCCATACAATATGTATCAAATATATCTTTAATAAGATATATGTCTAGAATGTACTACCTTCATTTATCTTTGAAATTAATAATCAAAATCAGAGTCTAGATTAGTAAATGTAAATTTGTGGATCTAGATTAGCCAGACGACAATGTTTGACTATTATGCCAGTTTCGGCATTATTCTCATGGCAAAATCATATTTGATTTTAACCGCTCAAACTAAAAATGTATTTTAGTCTGATTCACAATAAAAGAATCGTACCTGCACTTTCTATCATTAAGTGAAAAATCAACAGATCTAATTAAAGTAATAAAAATAAATAATATAATATAATATACACAAATGAAATAATTAAATGAGACTATCGCTATGGGTTGGGATATGACAATATGGCACACATTGATAACGTCACGAAGTAACCAAGCAACAACGGATATGACGTTTACACAAACAAAAACAATCACTATCCTAAATGTATAATATAGCTTTTCATCTAAATTACGTCTTTTCCACGACGGTTTAAGGCGCACCACCTGATTTTACTCAGGCTAACGTACCAAATTTAGACGAAATCTATTTCTAAGGGCAATCTAAACATATACTAATAAGAAAAATGGCACTTAGCTTCGATAAGAAAGTTTCCTATGTTCCGATTCCCGAATATGATAGATCTACAGCAAATTCCACTGCCTCTCTTCCAGTTCTGACTCTGTTCTCCGGTACTGCCACTGGATACAATCCGTGTTGAGTATCCCACGTAATGCCCTAGATGTCTTGATATGCCACAGCAAAATGTTTCAGTTTCTTTGACGACTGTTGATGACCGTATGTAAAGTTCCGACGACTTTGTGTAAACAGTTACTGGCGAATATGTTAACGGTTCTCCTGACGACGACTTGATTTGCGTAGACGACTACTGGCAAATAACAGTCTCTTGACGGCAACTTGATCTGGGCGACTGACGAATAACGAATTTCTTGACGATGACTTGATCTGGGCGACTGACGAATAACGAATTTCTTGACGATGACTTGATCTGGGCTGACGAATAATGATTCTCCAAAATAGTTCACTGCTTCTGCTGCTAATATAGTAGTACGACGAAGTTTGCTGTTGTATGCTACTTCACTAGACCAAAATGTCCGTAGTGTCCAATGTAGACTAGGTGAGACCAAGGTCACCTCCGACGACGTTCCGTTATACGATTAACGGTTTCACAAAAAAAAAAACAAGTGGACGTAGCTGTTTCCACTACTTCAACACTAACAAGTCTCGATATGGTCTAGATCAACTTATAATCAATAGACCAACATTCAGCAACGAATAATGTGACTTCACTAACCTTCCAAAGGTTAAACGCAGTGACCGTTGACAAGTGGCAATCAACCGGTTCAATGAGCAAACTGCTCCACACGAATCTCTCAAAGGGTAAGACAGAGCGATTTAGTTAGCTAACAAACTTGTAGTACTCACAATACTTCTTACAGCGGGCAAACTGTCCTTTTCAACTGCCTAGGTAAACTTGATATGCCTATGTGGCTCCTACGACGAAGAAAAAATATGTCCAACAGGTTTACTGACAAACTCTCACCCGTTATGAATGAACGGTTCCTCTGGCTTCAGGTTGATACAGTATATGAAGATCAGGCGTTGGTGATACACTTGTTGAGTAGACCAGACGTTGAGATGGTCACTGTCCTGACGAAGGTCACCCTGAGTTAACGGCTCGTCGAACGTGCGATCGAGTAGGCGACGACTGCATGTGAAACTGACGACAAAGTCTAGACAAAGTCACTCTGCAACGATGCTGTGTTCAGCCGTACTGCGATGAAACTTTAGATCTTCGAGTGCACGACCCTCACCTGAGTAAACGTTCAGCTTCGAGGTCCGGTTCAAGGTTCGGTTTCGAGGTTCGGGGTCGCCACTGTGATGTGCTTGTTTAGACTGTCTTGAGGTCAACCAACGATGACTGTTGAATTTCAACCAATTACTCTGCAAGCGTTTGGGTTTTATTGTTCGGGTGTATTCCGTGTAGTTGATCAAGCAAACTAAACAAAGACATCGATTTAACTAGTGAAGAGATGTGGTCAACACTGATGAACAATGTAACAGATGTTTATTCCAAGAAAAGGCCGCAGTAAAAGTCTCTGTCAAAATAAATACGTCTTTACCCTAGAGAATTCTATCGCTAACTGATTTTCCGGTCTCTAACCCAACATATCCCAAACGTCACTAGTCCCGTTCAATATACGTCTTCTATGGTGCGTCGCTAAATAACTAATACTCTAAATAAGGTGTCTAACAAATATCTATCTATATATATATATATATATAATATATATATATATATATATATATATTTGCCTATATATAGGCCTACTAAAATTAACTTCTCCGAATTCTAAGAAATACCAGGAAATGTATTTTTTAACACGTACGTAAACGGATACGTCTATTTTTAAGAGTATGACCATCGTATTAAACATCTCCAAAGCCAATATGTGGTAATCATTCTATATTTACACAACCCGTGAGACCATGACGAGTTTATTACATGACAAATACAGCTCTGAAACTTGAATCTGTTTCTCGGATTATTCCCCCTCTATTTCTCTACTCGCCAACTAAACGTCCCCAGGGGCCGATCCAGAAATTTTGTCTAGGGGGGGCACAAATAAAATGTGTCGGTAATTTCTTGATATATATATATATATATATATATATATATATATATATATATATATATATATATATATAGGGAAAGAAAATATAAAACGTTTTTGGCATTGAATTCAGCTAACAGATACCAATCCTGTTATAAAAAATACAGCTCATATTGAATTACAAGTGTAAAAGGCGAGTCCACATATAAGGGATATCGCGCGCAATTTGATGGCGGGCAACCGATTGCGCAGGTGTGGACGTCGATTGCAGATTGTAAGCAATCGCTTGTAATATTGCGGGAGATTTAATTGCATAGGTACACTGTACACCTAATATTGTCTCCGCACCCATTAATCAGTTGATTCTGAATGGTTTTTGACCTATATGTTGCAGTTTTTGGAGCAGTTTTGAAATGTTCTTCTAGAATATTATCACCAGCACAAATACGGAAATCCAGAAGGGCTTGGAAGTTTCCACGGTTGTTATTAGAATTAGTGTCTGTCTCATTGTGTCCTTGAAGTGGTATATTTTGCCTACCACAGAGTATGACTGTTTGTAGAATTGACATCAGCTTTCGACGATTTTGTTGTATACGTAATTGGATGCTACTGCAAGTCTGCTGGATGACATTAGCTTGTCTCTGCTCCATTATCTCAATAAATGATGCCAAATCTTTCATTGAATTTTTATGATATTCCGTTTCAGTATGCTTATATATATCTTGTGGTCCATCTTTAAATTTTGTCAATGGTGTGCTTACAAATACACCTGTTGATCTATGACTCGTTTTAGCAAAAATAATGCATGGTAAACATAAACCGCCGTTTAAAGCTTGACTGTAAACTAGCCACTGATTAGCTACCAACCATTTGTACTGAAATGAGCGTTTCTTTTTACCTTCTTGTGTTTGTGGAAAGCAATGATTAACATCTGGCTTCGCTACATTCCGGATAATGTCATATCTATTGGAAGCTGAAAACTGTCTAATTTTTTTATATAGTAGCCCAATGTCATATGGTTTGATAAACTCTTGAAGCATTTTATTTTCAAATGAGTTAGTGACACTTGATGAATTTAGAGGTATATCGTGCACTGTAGTCTTAGATAGAGGCAGCGAATCATGGACTGTAGATACGGATGGAGGAAGTATATCATGCACTGCAGACGTAGTTGTGGGCGACTGATCATGGATTGCAGATGCGGATGTAGGCGGTATATCGTGCACTGTAGATGTAGACGGAGTTGACTGATCTTGGACTGATGATGTAGGTAGTGGAGTTTTGTTTTGACTGAGAAAGTAAGCACTGATTGTTTTCATAGATCCGAAACTATCCACCAACTTCTGCTTCTTTTCCTCTTTCACTCGTTCAGGACCTGATATCTTTCGCTTGGTTTTATCATTCATTTTCTGTAATCGTAAAACATCGTATAAAAAATAAAACAACACATGGCTTAGAATCACTTCATCACTTAAATTTACTTAATAATGAATTAGGTACAAACTTTGCAGCGAATAATATGTTAACACCGACCATGTTTTTGCAGTTTTTATTCTAAATTTAAGTTGGGAATTACACCTGTCAGTGAATAACATTTACATATATACGAATTTCAACAAATTTTAAGTTGAACAAAAATAAATACGTCTCAAATGTGTATGGAAATTATGGTCACGTACCTTTCAGCAATTTTTGGGGGCACGTGCCCCTTATGCCAACACTTCTCTTAGGGGGGGCACGTGCCCCTTAGGCCCCCCCTTGGATCGGCCCCTGCGTCCCTGCCATTCGTAAGGCAGTAGTTCAATAGACTTTCTCAGTTTAGGTTTCCATTGCATAAAGGACCAGAGCAAATTTCTGGTTCTTCAATAAATCCTCTCCCCCCCCTCACCTTTTTTTTTTCCAAACAAAAAAAAATAATGTAAGAAAGATTTTAAATAATGGTATTCATCACATGCAAAAAAAAAAAAAAAACCAAAAAAAAAACAAGGTTACAAAGACATTTTGTGTGGGAACACAAAACCAAAATCGGCCTGTGAAGTGGTCCACCCAGGCAAGTAAAGAGGCAGGTTTTAATATTTTTAGAAAGAACATCAGAATGTTATTCTATAAAAGATAAATGACAGACAAGAATGAAGAAAGAAGGTTGACAGATCTTGCGTGGTGCCCCAGCGGTCCAGCAGACCAAAGGATAGGTGAAAGTGAATTTCAGGTTAGATCTAATCGTAATGTAAAGGATCAATCTCGTATGGGAATCCTCAAGAAAAAAACATTTCCGTAAAACAAAAAAAACCCACTAAAAAATGTTCCTTTAGTATAGTGTCTTATAGTTGCCGATTGACCCTGCAGTTCGCGCGATATTATGAAAAACTACTTATTAATTGTCGTTTTAAATTATGTCCAACTTATATGCATACAAAATAGATTTTTTTCTCTTTTTTTTGTGTGTGTGAACGTAGTAGTAAGTACGATAGAACTTACTTAACTTAGCAATACAAATGTAATATAAAAAAATTTTCACAAAAAATATATAATCATTTGAATAAATGTGTTAAACATATGATAGATATGCATCTCCCCTTCTAAAAAGCCTCCCATGTTTGTGAATAGTTGTAAAAATGGTGTATTTTTATGAAAAAAACTGCTTGCATAAATGATTTTAAAAATTTGATTTTTCGCTTTCAGAAAAGAAAAAGTAGACGTTGCATCAGAACTTTGAATGGTCTAAAATATTATGATGTCGGATTTTGATGCCTGCCTGGTCGTGCGGTTTGCACGCTGGACTGCCGTTCAGATTCATCGATGGTCCCGGGTTCAAACCCTGCCCGCTCCCATCCCCCGTCGTCCTGCGGGAGGTTTGGACTAGAAAGTAATTATCTTCAACTCTGAAGGAACATCCGAAACATATAAAACAAATAAAACAAACAAAACTATCTTTTGTAAGTTTACGAGATCTAAACGGGACGGACGAATTGGCGGACGGACGGACAGACATTCCAACAAAACTAATAGCGTCTTTTCTCCTTTTGGGGGCTGCTGAAAGACAAAAAAAGATAATAACCAATTTAGGGAAAAAAAAGTTTCACATTAATTTAAAGTATTAGCTATTACGATGCCTTAATTTGGCGAAATGTTATTAAAACTAAAAACAAAACCCATTGGTTTAGTGTAATTATTTAGTATGCTGACATTGTGCAATCAACATGAACATGCTCTTTCTCAGAGTTAGCTTTAGACATTTTTATGTAACCTATTTAAGCTTTTTATTTTTATAAAAATGATGACGATTTCTAAATTTTTAAAGACCTTATTGGCGTAAGTCACTCTAAAAGAAAACCAGATCTTTAGACATATTTGAGGAGGGCAAAGTTATGTCTAGGAAATCAACAATACAATAAAGTTAACTAAAGTAAGCTAAGTCGTCATTGACCGGTACAGTTACGGGAATTGTAATTTTCTTATGCTTATCAGATACTAATGCCTGCAAGCATTTCATTCATGAAAATGATCAAAAACAAACTGAGGTCACGAAACTAACTCTTCATATTACTGATTTGGGGGAAAGCCGAGCAAATGGTTGAAACTTGCTAAAACTAATTTAATTTAAAACTGTTAACAGTGTTCATACATTATTATTAGTCTATACATATAGGTCATACATAGATGACAGTAGATGTAGGCTACATCTGTTTCCTTGGATTATGGATTACACGGTTGTCATGTGGCCAGCACAACGACCAAACGCCTTTACTTTCCCCAACTAAAGTCAGGTACTCATTAGAGTACTCAGGGGTAACCTAAAAATCCCGCAAAAGTTTGAAACCAAAGACCCCAGGTTCGAAGCCAAGCGCTTAACCACTCAGCCATTGCGCCTTCAGAACTATATAAGTGATGTCTAGAATCTGCAAATCAGTTTATTCTCTTAAATTCAAAAATGAAGTTGAAAGTAGGAAACGGTTGCTTAACAAGGCAAGCCCTAACCTGGAACCCCCAAGAAAGAGGGGACGGCCCAGGAATACATGGCGCCTCGATTTGGAAGCAGAAGCAGATGGGCAAGACGTGGGGACAGTTGGAGAGACTCGCCCAGAACCGAGGCGCCTGAAAGGAGCTAGACGGGACCATAGGCAGAGATGAGATCATTCATGCTATAATATAGCGATAGAAAATGAGTGGATTGTCAAAGTTTTAAAATACTGAATTTATTTAATCATTATTTACAAGAATATCAATCCAAGGAAGATAACTTCCACCAGAATACGCCACGATGTGAAATTAGAAATAATATTTTTGTTGTGTTACTGTCCCTTAAGCTAAGTTTCTGGTTCAGTAATTCTTACAATTTATAAATACGTTTCGGGTCAGGCCATACTCGGATAGAGCAGGTGTGTGTGAAGTTAGCGGTGTGCAACCATTTTCCAACTGAAGGCCACATCAAATTCTGACACATGGACCACGGTCCGCCTAACAATTCAAAATCGTGGACTCTGTAGAACCGACCCTTTCATTATACTATGTGTGCAGATATTTTGAATTGTTAGATATGGAAATGGGTTGCTTGAGTCAGCCGTTAAAACCAATGACTTGGAAGAATTTTAGTAATATGCTTGACTAGATTGACCTAAGGACACGCGTGGATGTAATCATCTTTTTTTTTTTTAATGAAGTAACATATCTATTTTATAAGATAAGATAAGATAAGATAGAGAACGGCGGATATGGCCCGTGAAACTTATGAAGGGCATCACTGCCTTAAGTTATTATAGTAAAATGTTGGTATTGCAGTTAAAAGCTGTGAACAGCGTAATCGTGTTTCATCTATGCAGCCAGATATTCAGAAGATGGTTTTGGATAAACTCCATATATCGCACTAATTTATGTAAGAAGGTCCACACAAAAAAATTTATTAAAAATAGCTTATTGTATTTTTTTTTCTTTTTGGTGATATGGCCCGCGACACGAAGGCGAAAAATTAAAATGGCCCGCAGACCAAATAAGGTTGGGCACCACTGGCGTAATCTAATGAATTTACTCGGAAAACAAAATGTCTAATGTTCCGTGGTTCGTCAGCTTCAACTAACAAGCTCAACTTCTAGTGGCGTAGAAAAGGGGCTTCTATGCGCCCGGGGCCTATATAACCTACAATGGGCATTGGAAAAAAAAAGTACTCATAAAATGATCGTAAGAATTTACACATTTACATCTTGTATTCATTTAATTCTCCGTCGAAACTGAATTGAATGCACTGACGTTAATAATCAGAAGAAGAGTTCCCCTTTCAGATCGTATAACCCACGGTTAACGAGAATGTCATGCGGCCAGCACAATGACCAATCGCTTTTACATTTTCCCCCAATTAATGTCAGGTATCCATTAGAGCTCGGTGGACTCAGAGGCGCCCTAAAGATCTCGAAGTTAAAAATTCCAGTCTTCACCAAGTTTCGAACGCGGGACTCTCCGTTTCGGAAGCCAAGCGCTTTATTTAGCCACCGAGCCCTTACTAACATTAATAGGCCTACTTTGAAAAAAAACAACAAAAAACTAGTTCCTACATGGGAATGATTTTTTAAAAAATTTACTGACTCATTCAGGATGTATGAATTGGCTTGTATTGTATTTACCTTGAACCTGGGCTTCCTGTTAGCTTGCATTGCTCCTGCGATAGGGCTATAAGTAAGGCTCTGGTAGGCTCAAATGTAAACAATGTAAGTCTAAATTTAGTTTTGTTTTGCTTTTGAGAAGTGGAAGACGGAAACCTGGACACTTATATTCAACGATCCCCGCAGGCAAATCCGCTATTTTGTTTTGTTTTTGTTGAGTGTGAAGTCCGTCGCTTTCACCATTATAAAAAAAAGCAAAACAAAACCAAGAAATATTTAGTTATACGAAGTGTAGTGGCATCACTTCGGTTTGGGTCAGTCGTGTAGCTAAGTATGTAATAGATCTTGACCAACAATAATACATCTGTGCGATTAGAAATATTTGAACCAATTGTTTTTTTAGTTTTAGCGCTATAGCGTGCTTTTAGCTTTCTCGATACGCTATGATCCTATCGCTGTCTGGACAAGTTGGGAAAATGGTGAAAGGGAGATGGGGGGGAGGGAGAGGGAGATCTGGGTAGATTTTAACGTAGCGGTGGTGGGGGGGAAGACCTAACTCATGACTCAAGCCTCCTCAAGCCTACATTCTAACCACTCTGCTCATGAGGTCTATATGAATATAGAAGATTGTATAGTTGTCTATTGTTTTTTTCAAACTTACTTTAAAGCGTTAAAATATAAAGGGGACTAATTCACCTTATACCAACACCTCAATCAAGTACAATTTCTTTCCCTTTTTTTAAGATGCCAAACAAAATGATTAATTACCTATAGTTAATTAACTTGTTGGTTATTTTTTTTTTTTATTGATTCTTGTGTTGTTAGGTAAAGTTTCAGCTTGATCCGAGATTGGGTGTCGGAGACATAACGTGAAAAACTTTTTACCAGACAGACAGAAAGACGAACAGAGTGAGTAAATATAAGCTTTGAAGAAGACTACAAAAGTTATTGAAAGTCGTTTTTAACCTACGCAAAGCTTATATTTTAACTCATTCTATCTGTTTGTCTGTCTGTCTGGAAAAAGTTATTTCTCCCAAATCCATTCTATGATCGATCTGAAACTTTGAACATTTATTCATTGACATAGACAAGACATGAATCAATAAAATAAAGTAACAAATTAGAAGATTAATTAATAGTAATTTATTATTTTGTTTAATAGCAACAAAACAAATATTCAGTAATCAATGATATAACTACATTTGTTGGGTTTAGTCCCCTTACATAATTGTTAACGCCTATTCTCCCTCAGGTATTCATGTGGATACTTTCAACAATGATTTATTGTACCAATCAAAACATGAATAAATAAACAAAACAAAAAACAAACTCAATTACCTAGTAGTCTATTAATTATAGGTAATTATTATTTTTCATATCAAATAAGGGAAACAGCTTGTACATTATTGGTAGAACCACTGGCATATATATCCTAATATCGCATGAATAAGCTCCCTTTTTCTATATCAAACTATATTAATCTCCACTAATTGGTTAACTAACTGGTTAATTGTTTTAATTGATTCGTGTAATGAATGTATTAACCTTCAGCCATAGACAACCCTTACATCATCTGCTCCAGAGATCGCAAGACCTGAAAGGGAGAGAACTTTACTTATTTTACCATATAGTTAAGATCAGACAAGATGGACACATGGAAAGGCGTAGGGCGTTATTCTCTTCTTTTGTGAAGTAACGTCTGTAATGTATAAGACAGGACTAAGACATGAGACAATACAAACAAATAAAAGGAGTTTGTACTTTAACGCTAGCTTTTTTCCCCCCACAGAGTCAGTTTGTCGCCTGTGTCTTAGGCTTGAATTTTGAGACACCAGCTTGCCATTAGTAATGCTTCTCTTTTTTCCTTTCATGGCTGTGGCATGATCCGTCAGCTGTTAAGTGTTGGGTCGGCATGTTACTCAAACCTAAACAATTTTTCAATCGAAACATGTTCGTGTTATTTTGTAATATTTTTTTTTATAAATAATAAAATTATTATTCTCTTAATTTTTCTAATGTAATAAAATCAAAATCTATCTTTTTTTTAAAGATGTCATGGAGCTGCAGAGCTAAAGATCATAAAGGCAATTATGTTTATCAAAAACACTTTACCTCTTCAATAGGCTTCACTTGCATGCACAATCTTATTTAAAATCATTTAAACAAAAACACATTTTAATTTTTATTTAATAAAGGGGATACAACTGTAAATTGGCTCAATGTGTAAAATCAAAATTTAAACATAAACAACAAAATAATTAGCTCATAACTTAAATAAAAAGTATTGATCTCAATTAATCCCCAAAATATGTTGAATCCCAATACCTTAAATATATGATAACCATATTTTTGGTAACTAATTATTTCAAAATGACATTGATATTTATAATAACCATCTGCACAACTAACCTTCTAAATTGATAAGGCTACCATCCCCAAAACCCTAAACCATAACTTAGAAAGTCATAGTCTTACCCAGGAGTAGTTGACACTTATCCACTACCTCAAAATCTGTGAATAACAATACTTTTAGTCTTCTCACAAACTATCGATTATGAAATTGTACTTATTTAAAAACATCTAAGTAAGTATATTTTGTTCATGATTTGAGAATGATTGCATGAACAAGATAGTAAATGAAAACCTCTACGTTTGACTTAGTACATGATAAATTCTGGGAATGTGTAGTACATGACAAATTCTGGAATGTGTAGTACATGACAAATTCTGGGAATGTGTAGTACATGACAAATTCTGGAATGTGTAGTACATGACAAATTCTGGGAATGTGTAGTACATGACAAATTCTGGGAATGTGTAGTACATGACAAAGTCTGGGAATGTGTAGTACATGACAAATTCTGGGAATGTGTAGTACATGACAAATTCTGGGAATGTGTAGTACATGACAAAGTCTGGGAATGTGTAGTACATGACAAATTCTGGGAATGTGTAGTACATGACAAATTCTGGGAATGTGTAGTACATGACAAATTCTGGGAATGTGTAGTACATGATAAATTCTGGAATGTGTAGTACATGACAAATTCTGGGAATGTGTAGTACTTGACAAATTCTGGGAATGTGTAGTACATGACAAATTCTGGAATGTGTAGTAATTCTTGGACGTGGTGGCTGAGTGGCAAGGCACTTAGCTTTCTAGCCAAGGGGTCTCAAAGTTCAAATCTCGGTGAAGACTGGGATTATCTATTTCAGTAATATGAGGACGTCCCTAAGTCCACTAAACTGTAATGGGTAGGCCTACATGACACTGGTTGTGGAAATAAAGGCTGTTGGTTGTGTTGTGCTGGTCAAGTGACATACTTGTTAACCATCGGCCATAGAAACAAATGACGTTTACATCATCAAAGGTCTGAAAGGGGTTACCTTGCTGGGCGTGACAAATTTAAATAGAATCTTTCTTATAAGAATAAAACTAGCTTTACCCCATGCCTTCCTGGTCGGGTGGCATGTGCTTCTGGCTGCTCAGACAAAAGCTTCTTATGTCGATGGACATTGGTCAGCTTGCCACTAGTTGCCACTGTGCTCTTCTATATGACTTATGCAGGTAAATTTAACGCAAAGTTGCTCGACCAGAAATTAAATTATTTATTGAATATATATATATATATATATATATATATATATATATAAACACATATATATATACATATATAATATATATACATATATATAATATATATAATATATATATTTAATATATATATAGGGGGAGATATATATATATATATATATATCTCCCCCTATATATATATTAAATGCGAATCCACATTGATAAATGTGCACAATGCATATATACACGGACTAGAGTAAACACATAGACTCCTTGTACGAAGGCACGTAAAAACGTATCAAAACAAAATATAACACTATCTAGTTTCCTGCTTACCTCTGTCAGTCATTATACTTATGTCTACTATTCAACTCATAAATCGCTGCAGTAGTGTAAGCCAATTAGTTCTACCCATTAGATCTAGAATCTAGATCTCTATCAATCTACATCTAGATTCTAGACTATAGACTAGGTACTCTAAGTAGTCTAGCCATTGAATCTAGACTATATGGATCTATATAGGTCCGTGAATCGATCAGTCGCGGATAAGAATGTGTTTACGATTTCCAGTCTAGATATAATATTTATGTCTATGATAAAAAAAAAAAAAAGATTTGTTTGAATTACTTGTTTTTAATTCGTTTTACAGCTCACTAGGCTTTATTAGGAGGAAGGGGAGGAGCTTAATTGTGTGGGGCTAGGGTAAGAGGGGAGGACAAACGATGGTGTTGTGTGTGTGTGTGTATATATGTGCGTGTGTTTGTGTTCAGCGCTATACCGGAGCTTAATCTCCCGTGCAGGTAGTGAACAGTGTCCCGTGCTTACTTCGCAAATAACACTGCGTACAATTTTATGATGTTTTTTTTTTTTAAAGTGTCGTTACAGTTTATTTAAAGATAAGAATGCGGTGTCACATAAAGTCTGTATGTACAGATTATATGCGTATATAAAAATAGACCTATGATAGAGACGCAAACAGATAGACACCTGACAAAAATGGGTTTTCTATAATCCATTCGTAGATCGTTGAGGCTCAGATTTAAAAATAGCAACACAGAAAAATCGGCGATTTCCGATAATCCATTCAATAACAGATATCCATGACGTAACGTATATTAACTCATATTCTCTGATCTCAATTTAAGTGTTATTTTAAACTCTTAACCTAATATAACCCAACCGTAAATTCAATTCAAATTGTTCTTCCTAGCGTTTCCATTATAAAGTCGAAGGGTTCATGGCTTATTTGGGACATACAGCTATATAGCCTATTGGCCTAAACTTTGTCATCTAGTGTGGAATACATAAAACTACAATTATATATTAATTCTTATTAAGCTATCATTATAAAGTAGGCAGCTTTTTGAAGATGTGATCAGCATTCTCTGGACACACTCTGCAAGGGCATGTTTCGCTTGATTCAATTTTTACATTCCGAAACAAGTGTTACCTTCCAATAAAATAGAATGACATAAGGATAAAGGCACATTTCTTATTCCATACACTAGGACTGATTCGTAGAAGTGCCCCTTCTTCCATGGTGTCATTAGAGCATGTAACTGGTTGTTTGAATGGGTCAGGAAAACTTTGACTTAGAGAGTATAAGTCTCTAATTGACATGAACGACTAGATTAGCATATAGATCATAGTAGGCCATAATTATCTACCATTATTTTGAAAGGAGCATGTGTTATATTTAAGACAAGATAAAGTTGGAGACTCTAGATAGTCTGTCCTATGTCTGAGATGAATCGCTCTGTGGTTTCCATAAGGATTGTCTTCCAAATTGGTATACTGGGGCCAGTATCTTGTTCGGGCCTGTCAAACTGTCCTCTCGATGGTCCATGGTTCAAAACCGTGTCCGCCGCGATCCCCAGTCGTCCTTCGGGAGGTTTGGGCTAGAATGTAACGATCTTTAGTTCTGAAGGAACAGATGAAACACAGAGGAAAAACTCTGGGCCCGTCTCATCTTCTTATCCTATCTTATCTTATAAAATACAGACGTTATTTCAAAAAAAGAAGATGATTACGTCCTACGCGTCATGCATCTAATCATGCATGTTAACCAATGACTTAAATTCTGACAAGTCACTAGTCTTTCTGGCTGGCTCAGGCAACCCATTCCATGCTCTAATAGCACTAGGGAAGAAGGAGCATTTGTACAAATGTGTCTTAGCATATGGAACGAGGCATGTGCCTTTATCTTTGTGTCTTTCTGAGTATTTTATTAAAATTTTGTTTTTGTAGTTGAAGATTATGGTTCAGTGTTGTTGTTTTTTTGTATTATTGCTACTTTACTTTTGAGTCTTCTATCCTAGGCTTTCTAAATTGTGTATGTTCTTTCTGGTTTAAAGTTTACATGTCAACGTATTTAGCCTCTAAAAGTTAATGGACTCTGACGCTTTACGCCATCTCCTGCTTTACATTTGAACATTTTGAAGTTACTTTTCTATTATTTCTATGTAGATAACTTAAGTCTAGCCGTGGAAAGTGCCACATTTCTTTTTCGTTGTACTTTCCAGTCAATTTCCTGAATTTCTGTTTTACAAAGCTGATACGAACTCATTATGTCTGTCTGTCTGTTTGTCTGTCACAAATGTTGTACACTTTATTTCTCCCACTTTCCAGTCTCGGATCAAGTCGAAACTTTGCACAACTAATCATTGTCCTTAACAACACATGGGTCAATAAACAAAATATTATGTCTGTCTGTCTGTTTGTCTGTCACAAATGCTGTACACTTTATAACTCCCACTTTTCAGTCTCGGATCAAGTCGAAACTTTGCACAACTAATCATTGTCCTTAACAACACATGGGTCAATAAACAAAATATTATGTCTGTCTGTCTGTCTGTCTGTCACAAATGTTGTACACTTTATTTCTCCTCCTTTCCAGTCTCGGATGAAGTCGAAACTTTGCACAACTATTCATTTTCCTTAACAACACATGGGTCAATAAACAAAATATTATGTCTGTCTGTCTGTCACAAATGTTGTACACTTTATTTCTCCTCCTTTCCAGTCTCGGATGAAGTCGAAACTTTGCACAACTATTCATTGTCCTTAACAACACATGGGTCAATAAACAAAAGTGGTGATTGATTAATTTTTTTGCTTTAGAAATAAAGAAATGGATCTTACAATAAAGAATGTGTTTTATTGTTCTACTTCCCCCCCCCTTATCTCCCCGTACAGGAGCTGTTTGGGAAAGCGATTGTCTGGCATGCGGACTACGTGTCCCGCCCATCGATATTGGGACCTTTTTACTATGGCATAGATACTGTTCATGTAACACATAGCCCTAGAATCAATCATATCCAAGGAACCTTCTCATATAAGGCACCGCCACGAACGGGCTAGGTATGAGATGGTTGCTTCCCATAAATATATTTAAAAAAAAAATGTTTTTCTTTTTTTCAAATTTATTTTCACAAGCTAGCAGATATTGATTTTTGTTCGATTAGTATACAAATTATTTTACACCAAGAATGACCCCCTAAGAGTCCCAAGATTTATCTTATAATTTCCATTTATTAATCTGGATAATAATACTGGATGGCTGCCTGGTCGTGCGTTTTGGGCGCTGGACTGTCGTTTGTATTTATCGATGGTCCTGGGTTCAAACCCTGCCCGCTCCCATCCCCCGTCGTCCTGCGGGAGGTTTAGACTAGGAAGTAAACTATCTTCAACTCTGAAGGAACATCCGAAACATGTAAAACATTTTACAAACAAACATTTTACAAACAAACATTTTACTAACAAACATTTTACAAACAAACATTTTACAAACAAAAATTTTACAAACAAACATTTTACAAACAAACAAACATTTTACAAACAAACACTTTACAAACAAACATTTTACAAACAAACATTTTACAAACAAACAAGGCTGGTCTTTGGGTCCGAAGATTAATGAGGAATGCGGTGCTTGCTACAATGCTACGCAGGCCCAGCTGTGACCTACATATTTTGCTGGATTTATCATCTAATATGCTGACAATGACTCTTTTGTCTCATTTGTCTAGACAGTGGTCGTCCTTTGTGTTTTAGTTCAAGGTTTATTGTAACATAAACTGGTCCCTTTCACCTTTTACAATTGTGTTTAGCCATTGAAAAGACCATTTTAAACAGTTACTGTATGAAATGTCTTCCGCGACACAGAGAAGTAATGGATCTACATGTGCACACACACACACACAACAAGATGGTGAAAACTGGTAGACAGCAAACGATTGCTCGACACACCAGTGAAATTTACAACCTTACGCGAGTTACTGACAGGAGAATGTGCTTTTAATTTATGAATTTTATATTTCAAATGTCGTCTATAAAAAGAGTATGTAGCAGGACCACCAGAAGCCTAGCAAGAAAGGCAAATAAACGTTTCTATTTTTTTAATTACGAACTTTGCTTAAAAAAAGAAGATAATTACGCCTTATCTTATCACATCCTATAAAATACAGACTTTACTTCAAAAAGAAGATGATTACGTCCTATGCTCATGCATATAGTCCTGCATGTTAAGCAATGATTTAAATTCTGCCAAGTCATTGGTTTTCCTGGCTAGCTCAGTCAACCCATTCCATGCTCTAATAGCACTAGGGAAGAAAGAGTATTTGTACACATTTGTCCTAGCATATGAAACGAGGAATCGTTGTCTTTCTTAGTTATTTTATTAGATTTTGTTTTTGTATTTGAAGATTATGGTTCAGTGTTTTATGTATAATTGCTACGTTACTTTTAAGTCTTCTACCCTAAAGGCTTTCTAAATTTAGTGGTTTTACTAAAGGTGTGCTTCACTGCTCTGTTTTGTGCCTGTTCCAGTTTCTAAATGTTTTCTTGAGTTGAGGGGTCCCAGACATTGGATGCATATTCTAGTATTGGCTGTATGTGTATCCCTATGTTAATTTATTCGTGCAGGTTAATTGGATACTTTAACACGGCTAAGTTGTTGGTTTCCAAGGCTGACTCAGGCATTCCAAACCATGCTCTAGAACAGTGTTTCCCAAAGTGGGTACACGTACCCCCAAGGGTACGGGAAGTCTTTGGAGGGGGTATGTGTTCCACCTCATTAAATATGCTGATTTAAAAAAAACAACAGTTCTTATGTTATGTTAAGAAATTAAAGTGTTGGGGGCAAGGGGTAATCAGCATTACAAAAATTAGAAAAGGGGTACACATAGGTCAAAAGTTTGTGAAACATTGCTCTAGACTCTAGAAGAAGCATTTGTACGAACTAGTCCTGGCATAAAAATAAGAAATTGTGTCTTTATCTTTGTATCTTTCTGGGTAATTTGTTAAGTTGTGTATTGAATTTGTATGTTACGGTTCCTAGTTTTATGTATGATTTCTAATTTAGGCCTACTTTTGAGTCTGTTTTCCTGAAGTGTCTCAGTGATTTTACTAAAGGTACTACTCTAGTCTGTTCTAGTTTCAACACTACACTCAGGCGATAACCAAACCAAAAAATTGCTGGCTAGTCACTTTCAAACACTCCGTTAGTATTTCTTAGCTTAATGTGCTGTTACCCTGTGTCCAGTCTTCACAATAGCTAGGTCGTTCTGCACGGTTGACCGATTCCACAAATGTGTTCAGTCCGTGTTGCAGGGAAATAAAACGCCCACATTTACAATGCTGAATGAACAGATGTCTGTTTGGTATGGAAATGCAAAACAAAAAACAGCAACTTAGATTCAGCAAGTGCAAGTTTTACAGGCCTACATGCACTTATAATTTTAGCTTACAAATTAAGCCTATTAGTGTTACATTAACACTGTGATAGCTTAGCTCAGACCAGTTGCCCTTCTTCAACGCTATGTGTCGCCAAATCTCCAGTCGCGCGACGCAAAGGCATTAAAGCTACAAGTAACATTGGCCAGCCAGCCCCCATACAGTCCTACCTGTGACTTCACGATAAGGTATTTTTTCCCAGATATCAACAATTCGCTTAAACGCATTTTTGTTTAATCGGGTTAAAGCTCACAGAATCTCACATCAAGTTAAATTTTTTACATTTTATATTATGCCTACAATAAATACTATTAAATCTAGATCTAGCTAAAATGATTAAGTTATAAATAATATAGTAAACAAAATAGATTTAAACTTATTTGAAAAACTTTAAATTACAGATTCGGTCTACCGGTAGAGGATTATGTCCATTAGACGCTTTGAGATTATGCGTGTAGCTTTCCAATCCGGGCACCGTGTCGCGTGAAGTTGTCGCGAAGTCACGTTATTCTTTTTTCTTTCTTCCGCCGCCATCTTTAGACAGTCACCTTGCACACGTTTCGGAAAGGCAGTCCGGCTGCACACGACACTTTAACTTTTCCATCAATCAACGATTAGTCCGTCAATTTACGCGTTATTGAAAAAAAAAGTTTTTGTAACAATTGTTTTGAAAATAAACACACGAAAAACAAATTCTGTAAATTAAAAAATATGTTTGACATGAACTTTTTAATCATTTTTGTGGCTGTCGTAACTTTAAAATTAGGTCAGCCTACTAACAGCCAACGCCTTGACGTTTATAGTAGATTACTTCATGCAGGCAATAGCTTTTTAACTGTAGAAAATGTTGATCACTTTGCGGACACTTTGTTTGGTCGTCTAACTTGCGAAGTCCGAAATCTGACCAGTGATGAAGGATGCAACAGAAATATAGTAAGTTCTTTTTTAAATTCTTTTTTTTTTAAATTAAAGGTATACATTGTAACCTATTTGCACTCGTAGGCTCGTGCAAATAATACTATCTAGATCTATAACAGACGCTTCGGACCACCTAAGCCCATCAACAAGCATCCACATTATTATTAATTATAATATAATAGCCTAGAAAAGTAGGTAAATACTTATTTTACTGTCGTTATAAAAAGACCTATAACTAATCATAGAACTAATAGAGATGTGTAAATATTATAATCAGCTATCCATAGACATGCGCAATACAGATCTTTGATAGACTTTTTTTTTACAAGGCCATGGTACACTACTGCATGTCTATAAAGCTAAAAGCGTGTGTGTGTGTTTGGTGGGGGAGTTATGAAGTTTGCCTTATTTGATTAAGACACTGGAAGCACAAGATACGTTTAAGTCTGTGCCAATACTAGTCTAATATTAAATTATTATTATAAAAAGAGTAAACTATCTATTAAAAGTAGTAATGTACCCATTTCAGACCTTGCGATCCATATAGGTCAGATGATATACAGGTCATCTATTTCTGTGGCCGATGGTTAACGAGGGTGTCATGTGGCCAGCACAATGAGAGACCGCTTTACTTTTCCCCCTGTCAAGTACCCATTAGAGTTGAATGGACTCAGGGGCGTCCTAAATATCACGAAATTCCTATTCCCAGTCTTACCTGAGGTTCGAACCTAAGACCCCTCGTTTCGGAAGCTAAGCACTTTATCCCAGAGCCGCAACCACCCGTACTGTAGTAATGATACCCAATACTATTTATCCACTAGTAGATGTGTGATTATCCAGTCCTCTTTATCTGCTGTTACATCTCTTATGTGTAATGTCTAACCTTTTTTCCATCCGGGAGCAATAACAATTTTCCGACTTTCCTTTCACGGATCACTAGATACGGAACAAATCGTCGAGTAGAATTAATCTTCTGTAGCTACCTGTGGGTAGACGTTTTGAGGGGTCGGATATTGCCCGCAGGTGGTAGTTTTGGAATCACTTGAACATACTCATTTAGGTATATAATCATCATCATTAATCTCCATTTGAGTGAGGGCTTGAGAGTTTCAGATCGTCTCCTGCAATAGCCCTGGACAGAAACCCAGCTTTTTTACGTAGTGCATGTATGTCTCTAAACAGGTCGAGAATTTTTGGTTTCCCAGACCTGTCTGGGGCAGTCAAAATAACTATGAAACACTGTTAACTCTTCTTCCCAAAGTGGGGTCTAATGTGAATCGAAGTTTGTCAGCAGGGTCAAATGTGAGTCGAAGTTTGGCAGCAGGGTCAAATGTGAGTCGAAGTTTGGCAGCAGGGTCAAATGTGAGTCGAAGTTTGGCAGCAGGGTCAAATGTGAGTCGAAGTTTGGCAGAGGGGTCAAATGTGAGTCGAAGTTTGGCAGAGGGGTCAAATGTGAGTCGAAGTTTGGCAGAGGGGTCAAATGTGAGTCGAAGTTTGGCAGCAGGGTCAAATGTGAGTCGAAGTTTGGCAGAGGGGTCAAATGTGAGTCGAAGTTTGGCAGAGGGGTCAAATGTGAGTCGAAGTTTGGCAGCAGGGTCAAATGTGAGTCGAAGTTTGGCAGCAGGGTCAAATGTGAGTCGAAGTTTGGCAGAGGGGTCAAATGTGAGTCAAAGTTTTGCAGAGGGGTCAAATGTGATTCGAAGTTTGGCCCTAGCCGTGTGAAATATGAGCCAATAGATAGCCAATCAGAGGCCCAATAAATAATGCTGAATTGTACTATTATATGTCAGCAGGTTAAAAAAAGATGACTTTGAAAATTCAGGTCATTCGTTCCATGTTTTTCATTTTAAATAAATTCAATGGGATTGTAATATTTTATTCTGCCTATATACTGGAAGTAGTTTGTGGTTATACAATTGCAGTTTGTGATATTAGCTCACTTTTCTTAAGCAGGCCTACGTATTTTATCGAGCGTATGTCAACTCTTGTCAAAAGTTTGACCACGTAATGTCTCCTACACACACTCTCGGAGCAAGTTGAAACAATTATTTGTTGGCATAGTCAACACGAGGCGCGGTGGCTGAGGGGGGTCCTGGGTTCGAATCCTGGTGAAGACTGGGATTTTTATTTAGGGATCCTTGGGCGCCTCTGAGCACCCAGCTCTAATGGGTACCTGACATTAGTTGGGGAAAAGTAAAGGCGGTTGGCCGTTGTGCTGGCCACATGACACCCACGTTAACCGGAGGCCACGGAATCAGATGACCTTTACATCGTCTGCCCTATAGACCACAAGACCACCTTGTCTGAAAGGGGAACTTTACTTTTTTATAAACAACACGTGACTCAATAAAAACAATTAACCAATTAGTCAATTAATTATTGGTTGTTCAGTAGTTTCATAATTTTTGTTTGCCCACAACAAGAGAAATTAATCCTTGAAACGGAACACTTCGCACATTGTGAGTATTTAGCAGAACACTTTGCTTATATTTTAGAGAGATTAATTCACGTGGTGTCCTACTAGTTAATTATTCCAGTAGTTCGTGGAACAACTATTCAGGCCTCGCGGAACACCTATTCAGGCCTCGCGGAACACTAGGGTTTTGCGGAACACAGTTTGGGAAACACTGGCTTAAATAATTACAAACGCTATTTCTCCCACAAAAATAAAATAAAAAATAAACCAATTAGTCAATTCATTATTGGTATAAATTACTTTGCTTGATATCGAAAATGAGCAAAGGCTTCTACATTATTGAGAGATATAATTGTAAGTGCGGAGTTTTTCTCCGTAAATAAGCTTTGTTGTTGTTATTTTTTTAAAGGGATTTTTTTTTATATTTTGCTAGGCTGTATGGGTCTACTACTTCACGGAACTTCGGACTTACGCTTTGATATTTTATGACTAGATTTAAGTGTAAAGTTATCTACGGGCCTACGTACTAACAGCGCGTTACCATTGTCACAAGAGAAGCAATATTTAGATTTTATGTATTTGTTGTCTTGTTCTCATACATCCGTGTTTCCCAAACTGTGTTCCGCGGAAACTTGGTGTTCCGCGAGGCCTGAATAGCTGTTCCGCGAGGCCTGAATAGGTGTTCCGCGAGGCCTGAATAGGTGTTCCGCGAGGCCTGAATAGGTGTTCCGCGAGGCCTGAATAGGTGTTCCAGGAGGCCTGAATAGGTGTTCCGCGTACTATTGGAATAATTAACTAGTAGGTCACCACCAGGGGCAGACTGGGTATCAAAATCGGCACGGGCATTACCATTTAAAACCCGGCACACACATGGCATGACATTTCATAGCATAGCATAAAGTACGGTCTAACGTTTTGCAAATGATAACACGTACAGTGTATAGTGTTTTTCATATTCTTGTTGAATTGTTTGTTTAAATTGTAGGTTAATAAAAAAAAAAAACAACAAGAAAACGTGTTCGGGCATCTGTGACTTACTGCTGTCAATTTTCTTTTAAGGTTGTCTGCATTGAACATTTTTTTTTTCTTTAGTTGCGACTAGGCTGGCCCATTTTGTGCAGGCCCAACGGGCGTTTGCCCGTTTGCCCATATAGCCAGTCCGCCCCTGGTTACCACGTGAATTAATCTCTCAAAAAAAAAAAATAAGCAAAGTGTTCCGCTAAATACTTAGAAAGTGCGAAGTGTTCCGATACGGGAAAAGTTTGGGAACCACTGAGAACATGATCCGGGCGACATGTTGTTCACAGAATGAAGTTACAAATAAAGCAGGTTGATCTAACCTTGTCTAAGGTGAAAAAAAAGAAAAGTCTCCACTTTCAGACCTTGCGATCTATGGGGCAGATGACGTTAAGGTCATCTGTTTCTGTGGCCTACGGTTAATGAGGGCGTCATGTGGCCAGCACAACGACCAACCTCCTTTACTTTCCCCCAACTAATGTAAGGTACCTATTAGAGCTGGGTGGACTCAGAGGCACCCAAAGATCCCGAAATTAAAAATCCGAGTCTTCACCAGGATTTAAACCCGGGACATCCTTGTCTATAATGACTCTTTAATTTACTTTTTTTTTTTAGATAGAAAGTTCATACGACTGTTGTCAGTTTCTATGTTTTAATGTTTCTTCTGGACTTTTAATTAGATTGTAGACACCATTCCTAAACCTGTAATTTATCACTAAACAGCAACGAGCAGATGAAATAGTCCACAATTGTCACGCAGCTAGAGAATAATGTATAGCGTTGGTTCTTCAAAGAAAGAGTGTATTTCAAAAAAAATGAAGAAAAGTCGTATTTAAAAATACTTATTGTCAGCGATAAAGAAAAATGGCATATTTGTAATCTGAATTTCTTAATAACTTTTACATGTTTATGGAAATCCAATTTCATGTTTACTGTTAAACCTACCGTTTGTTCAGTGTACCGTGTTGACTATGTTGAGGTAACTGTTGTCGATATTATTGCAACTCTAAGGCAACTCAATAAGAAGATAACTAGTCTGTATCGAAAATGAGTTGAATCTGTCAGATATAGATTTTTTTAAAAAGTTCCCATATCAGATCTTATGATCGCTAGGTCAAATGGCGTAAAGGTCATCTGTTACTGTGGCCTACGGTTAACGAGAGAGTGTCATGTGGCCAGCACAACGACCAACCGCTTTTACTTTTCCCCAACTAAAGTCAGGTACCCATTAAATCTGGGTGGACTCTGAGTCCCCCTAAAGATCACGAATTAAAAAAATCCCAGTTTCCAGCAGGATTAAAACCCAGGACCCATCGGTTTTGAAGTAAGCGCTTTACCGCTCAGCCACCGCGCCAACCAGATATGGATTAAATACATTTTAATCCATCAAAGACAAATGACTCCTCTACTTTTGTCGCTGTCACTAAGGAAATTCTTCTTTATTGTCTATGCAATAAATCTGTTGGACCGTAGGGGCACCACACAAGATCTGTTGACCGTCCTTCTCCATTCCTCTCTATCTTTGGCCTTGACAGAATCTTCCACAATGGCAGGCTCGTCCATTCCTTTATTCTGTCTTTCTATCGCTTTCTCTCTGTGCCTTTTTTTTATATCCACTTACTCTGTCTGTCCGTCTGTCTGTCTGGCAAAAAGTATGTACACGTTATTTCTCCCACACCCAATCTCGGATCAAGCTGAAACTTCGCACAATTACTCCAGTTGTGGGAGGGTTATTTAACATAAACTTAAGGCTCGCCATGATCTAAGAAACATTTATGCCAGTGACAGATCTTTGTGGAGACAGCTTGCCGTCCAATGCGCCGAACGGCGCGGGAGGATCTAAGTCTATGTAAAGTAATATAAAGGAAAGAACTCCGCACTTATAACTATATCACTCAAGAATGTATAAGCTATTTCCCGTTTATGATATCAATTAAAATAATTAATTACCAATGATGAATTTAATATTTGGTTAATTTTTGTAACGGATTCATACTTTGTTACGTATATAGAAAATAATTGTTTAAAGTTTCAACTTGGTCTGAGAAAAATATAAATGGGAGAAATATCAGCTACTATTTGTAAGGGGACAAAACCCGAGCTATTTAACTATATCTATGAATACTGTAAGATTAGTTTCCCTTGTTGGTATAAAAAAATAATTAATAATCAGTAATTAATTGACTAATTGTTAGTTTTTTTTATTGACGTGTTTAAATGTTTTAACAGACAGACAGACAGACAGAGTTGAAATAAGCTTGTAATAAGTAACTCGTTTCATTAACCCCTTTTTAATGCTCCGCCTTTGTTTGACAACGCCCCCTTTATCAATCTCATGTCTCTGCCCCTGTTAAAAACAATAAATGGTATGATACTCTGCATACGCATGAAGGTTTAACATTTGAATGAACCTTCTGTTAAACATTGAAACTGTAACTCTTCTCTGTCCGTCTCATTCAATGTTTGACCATCAATCTGTCAAACTAGAGATCCTGTCCAGCCTGCATTGTCGAATATATAACCGCTAAATCCAACCCTATAGCCTTTAACCTTTCACCAGGTCGACAACAGGAACCAGAAAAAAAAAAGATAGAATTCCCCCTCCCCCCTCCCAACCATGTTCTCAAACTGACGATCTATGCACGTAAATAAAATTCACAGAAATAGCGAACAAAAAATTCAGTTTCTGAAAACTAAAAGGGGGTGGGGTGGGGAGTCAATTAACGGCCTAAATCCAGCAAAAATTTGAAAAAAAAATGTAGACATATGTTTTCACGGCTCTGTAAGGTCAGGGCTCAGTTCTCACTATCCGTTACACAAATACCTCATGCCCGGGACGCTGCTACTTGTTTGAGAATCACTGAACGTATTTTTGAATGTACGTATGTAACGATGCTACGTTCTTGCCCCACAGTAACATCCTGGATGTTGTTTTTTTGACCTGCTGCGGTGTGGACATGACTTAACGAAGCAGGGCTTGGCTTTCTTTTCATTGGCTTTCTGTTCAAGCCAAGGGGAATGTACTGCGATTTTCCCTTGTCCCTCTTGACGTCTCAATAGCTCATTGCGTTAAATGTCAAGAAGGCGACGGAGATGAGTGGCCTAGGCTGTGAGTCTATCATGTCTATGGGCTTTTTACAAAGATGATATCAACGTCTGTCTGTCTTCTGCACATTTTAAACACATTATCTCTCTCCTGCACACTTCTCTGATCAAGTTGAAACTTAACACAATTATTTATTTCACTTGACACGAATCAATAAAAAGAATTAACCGATTATCAATTAATTACTGGTATATAATTTGTTTGTTTGATACCAAAAAAAAAAAAAGTTTAAGCCTTCAGTATTAAAAGATATGGCTAAATATGTGGCATGTTTCTTGTCACTCATTAATAAATGTGTACGCTTTTTCTCGTACACCCATTCTCGGATCAAGTTTAAACTTTACACCTAACAAAAAATGAATCCATTTAAAAATTTAAACAACATAGTTGATTAATTCTTGTGTTTGATATTGAACAAGGTAAATAAATTATACATTATCGAGATATATAGTTGTAAATGTGAAGTTCTTCTCTAATAAGTTTATTTTTTATTTTTTTATTTTTGTTGTTGTTACAAGCTCATATTAGTGCGACTGTTTCGGTATTGTTATGCTAAATGGCCCAAGATGATGTCTATGAGTTTCACACCCTAAATGCACTTCTTTCTGTACAGTTTTAAGTTCCAAAAAGCTGCATGGAAGTGCGAGCGATACTTCCAGGGGTGTTAAGAAGGTGCGTGCGTGTGTCGAGTATCTGATCTATGTCTACCTTTGAGCAAAGTTACTGAAAGGTAGCATGGGTTCGGATGTACGGAACTGCTGTAGCAGTATGGCTGAGGTGGACAGTTGTAGTCAAACTGAATGTCCACTTGTTTGCACTATTAAAAGTATCTTATCTTATTTTGTATCTCTAAACAGTCCATATAAACTGTTGTAGGCGAATTAATCTTTAAATACCGAATTCTAATAACACTTGTACAGACTCGTTTTAAAACAAAAACGAATACAACATTTAGTGATCCATTTTTACAGTTTTTTGTTTGTTTGATGGGATTATATTATTAAGTTTGTTATTTAGTTTACCCCCTAACTTCAGCTATCCTTTAGTCTGTTGGACCGTTGGGGCACCATTCCTCTTTTTCTTTTGCCTTGCATAGAGCCTTTTTCAATGGCAGCCCGTCCATTCTTATATGTTGTTTTCCCATCGCTTTCTCTGTTCGCCTCTTCTTCATTTTCCTGTTACTGTTCCCTGAAGGAAGGTCTTTGCGAGCCCAGAAGATCTTGTAATGTGGCCATAGATTTTTAGCTTTCGTTTAACGTTTATTTAAGATTGTTAGCAGGTCGTCATGGGGTTCAATCGCTGTCTCTAATCTCTTGGTTTGTGATGCGGTCTTTGAATGTGATACCTATAATCCTTCTGTAGCATCTCAATTCCATTGCTAGGATCCTCCTCTCTAGCTTTGCAATCAGCGTCTCCAGCTTATAAGAATGTGGCCATGACCTGATTATAGATTTATTAGAAGAAAAGTAGGTTCCACTTTCATACCTTTCGATCTATTGGGCAGATGATGTAAAGGTCATTTGTTGTTGTGTTGTTTTTTTTGGCCAGGGTTAACGAGGGTGTTATGTGGCCAGCATAACGACCAATGCATTTACTTTTCCCCAACTATTGTAAGGTACCCACAAGAGCTGGGTGGACTCAGAGGCTCCCTAAAAATCCGGAATAAAAAAATCCTATTTAAGACAAGGATTTGAACCCGGGAACCTCCGGTTCTAAAGCCAAGCGCTTTACCACTGCGCCTCGTTATGATAATCATATAATCGATCAAATTGTTTATGAAATCGATAAAAGGTTTATTGCTGAAGTCACAGAAAAGAGTGAGGGCCCTTACAAGTAATCGTGTCTCTAACGTCTTACGCGTGCTTCTCTAGTATCGATACTGTCACCCAAGTCTGGATGTCATAAGGTCTCAATAACACTTACGGATTCAAGGCAACGTTAAGTTCAGACAGTTGAGACATGTTGAAAGTGAAGTGTCTACTCAGAATGTTTGAATGTTTTACATGTTTTGGATGTTCCTTCAGATTTGAAGATAGTTTACTTCCTAGTCCAAACCTCCCGCAGGACGACGGGGGATGGGAGCGGGCGGGGTTTGAACCCTGGACCATCGAAAAATTCAAACGACAGTCCAGCGCGCAAACCGCACGACCAGGCAGCCATCCCGACCAGGCAGCCATCCCCCGTCGAATGAATAGGTGCATTCTCGACACTGAGATTTCTCGTAAATCTGGTGACAGTGGTTGAGACATGTTGAAAGTATTGTCAACTCGAAAGAATAAGGTGCACGCTTTACACGCTGAGTAATTCTCTTTTAGTGATATCTGAAAACATAGATCTAGTTTCACTTATCTTATCTTATAAAACACAGACGTTACTTCAAAAAAGAAGATGACGTCCTACGCGTCATGCATATAGTGATACATATTAATCAATGACCTAAATTCTACTAAGTCAATGGTTTTCCTGGCTAGCACAGTCAACCCATTCCATGCTCTAATAACACTAGGGAAGAAGGGGCAATTGTACAAATATATATATATATATATATATATGGTTGGAACGATGTTGCCCACAAGCAATTTCCCCCCTCTCCACTGATGTGACCATAAACCATGCCTAGGCTTTCATCTCGCTTGTTATCTTATATAGAGTTCGAGATGAACCATAGTCGCTCTATAACTTAAGGAGGTTAACAACATCAACATATATGTGTAAAGAGTTTGTTATAATGTATAATAAGTATAATAAATGCAATTAACATTACAGCTACTCTGCATATGCCATGAATATCAGAAATGATGTTTAGGCTATGTGTTTTGATAGACCTGATTTTTTTAAATCGGAAAATGTGAACTGTAATTAAAAAAAAAAAAAAGTTATTATGTTGTGTTAAAAAAAATAGTATAACACCGAATGAAGATTGTTGCATTAAATGTTATATCAGTGGTCAGAATTTTTGGATGGGGTAATGCCTAACACAATTTGTTCCCACTCCTAAAGTGCCTGCAATGGACTGAAATAAAGACAGAGACTTTCGTTCAGTGGAGATGTTCCCAGTAAGTCAAGGATAGGCCTACAGTGTTGTTTTTATGACGTTACAACTGGTTCGTGGTGTTTTGACATGTGGTTGTCATTTGATACCTCGTCGTGTGTTTTGACATGTGGTTGTCATTTGACATATTCTCGTGTTTGGACACGTGGTTGTCATTTGACATATTCTCGTGTTTGGACACGTGGTTGTCATTTGACATATTCTCGTGTTTGGACACGTGGTTGTCATTTGACATATTCTCGTGTTTGGACACGTGGTTGTCATTTGACATATTCTCGTGTTTGGACATGTGGTTGTCATTTGACATATTCTCGTGTTTGGACACGTGGTTGTCATTTGACATATTCTCGTGTTTGGACACGTGGTTGTCATTTGACATATTCTCGTGTTTGGACACGTGGTTGTCATTTGACATATTCTCGTGTTTGGACACGTGGTTGTCATTTGACACATGATTGTTATTTGCAATCAAAATTCATTAGAATTAAAACACATATTCAATTTTGTGTTGTTGTTTTTTGTTTTGCTTTGTTAATTAGAAATGAATTTGAAGAATTTTTTTTTAATGTCAAAAGTTTCCACCTCCCCTTTTCCCCTTTGACCTTTCCACCCATTTGTGGTTGACATTTATAACTCCGTACGATCCTTTAAGTGCGCTGCGTCGTCACTGGAGGATCAACAAACAGAGATGTCAGTAGACTTGGGGTTTGACCTGGACCCTTTGAGTACACTTCAAGCCTATGACATTTACATCATTAGCGCATACAGCCTGGGGGTAAAAAAAAAACAGAAAAAAAAATTTGCTTTCGTAACCTGGTGGCCCATATAAGACAGTTTTCTCAACCTTTTTTTTTCTGTGGGCATGTGGAAAGTGGGGATCGAACCTGGGACCATGGGGACAACAGTTCGAATATATATCATACCATCAACATGGGCGCCCGCAGAAGCTGCACACACACACACACACACACACCCCTGGATTCTGAGAAGCCGAATTCCAGACCATTTTTACACTTTCATATCTATTAAACTCTTCAAAGTGGCAACTGTAGTGCTTCTACTGAAGTACAGTTGTAAGGATAAGATATTGTATTAGTGTCTATTAGACTAAAACTACCACTACTATTAATAATAATAATCCTTTTTATCTATAAAGAAATTTGTCTTACAATTTGTGCATTAATCCAAACAAAAACTACTCTAGGCTTATCTGGACTTGATGCGGACCATGTACGTGCACCCCACCTCTCCCTTCCTGAATTCTTAGTACCCACATTTTAGACAAGGAGGCGTGGTGGCTGAGCGGTAAAGCGCTTGCTACCGAACCGTGGTCCGGGGTTCGAATCGTGGTGAAGGCTGGGATTTTTAATTTCGGGATCTTCGGGCGCCTCTGAGTCCACCCAGCTCTAATGGGTACCTGACACCAGTTGGGGAAAAGTAAAGGCGGTTGGTCGTTGTGCTGGCCACATGACACACTCGTTAACCGTAGGCCACAGAATCAGATGACCTTTACATCATCTGCCCTATAGACCTCAAGATCTGAAAGGGGAACTTTACTTTTTTTACATTTTAGACAATCTTTTGCACCTTCAAATCAATTAACTTCTTGAAAGTAGCATCTTAACCACTGAAGTACAGTTGCCAGGATACGCTGTTATTGTAATAAACTAGAATAAGCTAATCAGAAGTTGTTTTGTCTTCTTCCTAAAAAAAAATTTAAGAGCTGGAACGTGAAGAAGACTCTCACCACTGCGCACAATAAGCGTTCCTCCTTAGTTTGTCTGTCGCGACAAGAAGCAAGTCATCTGTAATGTTATAGACTGTTTCGGCAGCCAAAGTCGTTCCTCCTTAGTTTGTCTGTCGCGACAAGAAGAAATTCATCAGTAATGTTATAGAGTTTCGGCATCCAAAGTCCGGGATCCCCGGTTCGGAAGCCAAGCGCTTAAATTTACCTCTCAGTCACCGCGCCTCATCAAGTATTAATTAAATAGTTTAAACTAATAAAAACATGATGCAAGGAATATGGGATGTGGGGTTTTACAATTACCACTACCAAACTGCAAGCTATAGCTTAGTATCCACGGTTAACTAGGGTTTCATGTGGCCAGCACAACCGCCATACGTTTTCCCCAACCAATGTGAGGTGCCTATTAGAGTTAGGTTGACTTCCGGAATAAAAAAACAAATCTTCAAGTCTTCACCAGTATCCGGGACCCTTCATTCGGAAACCAAGCGCTTTAGCACTTGATCGGCAATGACCACCACTTTGTACTGACCGGCCCGAGACCTTTTTTTGTAAGCCTGACTTGTTTTCTTAATTAGAAACATTACATTAAGAAAATACATTGATAAATTGAGAACACGTGTATACCTCGGCGGCTACACATGGCTAGACTGCCAAGTTTTACGCTGCCAGCTGCCCCCTCTTTTTATTACACATACACACACACAAATACACACACATCTTTTTTCTGTACCTTCCGTCCAAAAGGAAAAAGTGTCTGGTAAATTTAAGGTCAAATTGATGTCAGAAAAAGGAAAACAAAAATGAAAACATTTATGGGGGGGGGGGGGTTCCTTTAGGCTCTCAGTAATCACAACTTCATAGGTAGCCAAGACAAGCCAAATTAAAGCTTACTTAGCCTCTAGACCACGCTTCCCACGTCAAATTGAATGAGGGTAAAAAGCTCTGGGGCAATGAGACCTATTTAAGGCGCCCAAAACGAGTACTTTTTGGGGAGGTTACTTATTTAAATATATCTTGATCATGCTTTTTCTTATATTTCTTTGTTAATGTTTGTATTGAGGATACTATTACAACAATAACACTCAATATTTTTTTATACTCAGTGTTACAATATCTCCGAGATACTGGGTCAGGTTTCTGGTAATGTCTCCACTACTGAGGTGTCCAGGGAGCAGCTGGCCCATCTTTCTGTGCTACTGATTTACTATGTGGGACACATCGACACAAAGTGTGGTACGAAGATGGATGCAACCAACACTACCGTGGCCGCAGCTCACGCCTACATGACCAACATGACAGCCACGCCACACGGAATTGGAGACTTCCTTAACTCTGTCAAGGTGAGTCATAACAAGCTCTTGGTTATCACCCTTTGGTACTTTTTAATTCATCTTACCAACACAATATTTCTTGTAATTTGGCTTCCTGTTTCCTGTCTACTGAGTGACACACTTCTCAGTGTTGTTGTTAATGACACACTTGTCATGGTTGTTGCACACTTGTCAGTGTTGTTGTTAGTGACACACTTGTCAGTGTTGTTGTTAGTGACACACTTGTCAGTGTTGTTGTTAGTGACACACTTGTCAGTGTTGTAGTTAGTGGCACAATTGGTAGTGTTGTTGTTAGTGACACACCTGTCAGTGTTGTTGTTAGTGACACACTTGTCAGTGTTGTTGTTAGTGACACACTTGTCAGTGTTGTTGTTAGTGACACACTTGTCAGTGTTATAGTTAGTGGCACAACTGGTAGTGTTGTTGTTAGTGACACACTTGTCAGTGTTGTTGTTAGTGACACACTTGTCAGTGTTGTTGTTAGTGACACACTTGTCAGTGTTGTAGTTAGTGGCACAATTGGTAGTGTTGTTGTTAGTGACACACTTGTCAGTTTTGTAGTTAGTGAAACAATTGGCAGTGTTGTTGTTAGTGACACAATTGGCAGTGTTGTTGTTAGTGACACAATTGGCAGTTTTGTTGTTAGTGACACAATGGGCAGTTTTGTTGTTAGTTACACACTTGTCATTGTTGTTGTTAGTGACACACTTGTCAGTGTCATTGTTAGTGACACACTTGTCAGTGTTGTTGTTATTGACACACTTGTCAGTGTTGTTGTTAGTGATGCAATTGGCAGTTTTGTTGTTAGTGACACACTTGTCAGTATTGTTGTTAGTGACACACTTGTCATTGTTGTTGTTCTTGACACACTTGTCAGTGTTGTTGTTAGTGACACGATTGGTAGTGTTGTTAGAGAATTAATTGGCAGTTTTGTTGTTACTGACACACTTGACAGTGTTGTGACATTTGGCAGTGTTGTTAGAGACAAGTTAGAGTTAATGACTAGCTTTGTGATATATGAACGAATAACAACTTCTAAGATTTGGCAATGTTATGGCACCCAAGTAAAAATCATCTTTACAGTCTTAAAATGTATTGGTACGAATGCGGTCAATGGTGTGTGTGTGGAGTGGGGGGGGGGAAAGAAAGTGCAGTTATTTGTAAGTACTAATTCTTTAGCTAAGCCTAGCTTTATATGAAATTACAAATAGTAATTAGGCCTATTTAAGAGCAAGTCTGCAACATTTTCAAAAAAGTCAACCTAATGAAAGCTAGTGGGCTTGATGGAATAAAAGGGCGAATCCTAAAACAATGTGCCAAACAACTAGCTGATCCTTTTCTAGAGATTTTATCCACTTCATTACTCAATCGCAAAATGCTATCATTGTTCCTGAACCAAAGGTTGTCAAACCAAAGGAAATAAATGACTTGAGCCTTGTTTCATTTACTCCTATTGTGTCTAAGTGTTTTTAAAAAAGTTTGTTAAAGTGTTTCTTTTGAATGATCTTTGTACTAAGTTAACTCCCCTTTTCAATCTGTATACCAGAAGGATAAAGGGGAAGACAATGCTATACTATACACTTTAAATAGTGTCTACAAACACCTAATATTTGCATGAGATTGTTCTTATTGATTTCTCATCAGCTTTCAATACCGTAAAACTTCATTTACTTATTAAAAAAATGAAAGCATTGCAAAATAGTCCATATATAATACTATAGGTTAATGAATATTTGACACTTGAGACCTCTAAAACATGCCATTGTGGTACATTTTATGCACACATAATATTCAATCAGAGTCTTTTTTACTCTTCGACAATATTTGATGATGATGTGGCTCTCCTAAACCTGCTGTCAAAGAGCTCAGACCTAAATGACGATCTTAGGAAAAATTTAAAAAACACTGAAGAATACTGCAATGATTTTTTAAAATAATACTTGTAAAAGATAACAACAAAGAAATGATAATTGATTTTCCCCTGACAATCTAATCATTGAATAGAATGGATCTATCTAAAGTTAATATTTCACATGTTACCCATGAGTGAATCTAGTGTGATTGGATATTTTGTTTCTTAAGTTATGATGTATTTTTCGATGCCCAAATTTTAAGTCAAATCTCCTCATGGATAATAAAGATTATTATTATTATTGCACATGTTATTATATTATATTGTATTATATTCTGCTATGCTCAACACCATTGTCTGACAAAAGTCAAGGGACAGACAATAATGATGAACTTAACAAAATATCATTCAATATAATTTAGTTTTGTCATAGGGGGGTGCTGTGACAGTTTGCTAAATCAAGTCCCTCCATTTTCTGTTATGTAACCATGCATTAAATTACAATATATCACATTATATTATGTTATATCCCCTTATTTAATATAAGATTATAAACATAAAGTAAATAAAGGAAACAAAATAGTACAGAGGGAGATAGGTTTAGTCACAGTGAGGTAGCTCCTAGGTTGGCAATGGCACAAGACTTTCAATTTCAAATGCAGATTGTTTATTCCAGAAACATCTTGCTGAAACAAACCACAACCATACATCAGAAGGAAGTGAAACCAATTCTTTAGTACTTAAAGAAAAGGTAAGAAATTTAGTTTTATATTCTTAAAGGAATGAAAGAATTTTCTTTGTACAGAATTATTGTATCCTTAACTGGAGAGAGGGTTAGAGTTCTGTGCACGGCCCCCACCAATCAGACCATTGCTGAGCACAGGTGTAGACAGCTAAAACAGAATCTAAATTGATTACCAGTAGACAATGGTCTGCACTATGTGGTTCTTAGCTGAGTCTGCATAGCCATGTGAAATAATGCCCTCCTCATTAATCTTCCGACTTAAAGACAAGTCGTGTATATATATATAGAGAGAGAGATAAAGATATTAAAGATAAAGATATATTATGAAATCAGAGTAGTCTCCTGCAATACAAATAATATGTTGCTTGCATATTTCAGAGATGTTCCTTTTTAAACTATTTCTATTTTATTAAGCCATCAATCACAATTTATACTCCTGTACATTTGTACAAACATACAATTAAACTACTTCTAATTTACATATATAAATGAATGTTATGTGTATTTGTAATTCATCTAGTGTTTAAGTGAAGACGCCATCAGCTACTACCTGATGTCAGATGACAGAGACATTGATCAGCTTGCCACTCTGCTCTCCTATATGATTTATGCAGGTAAATTTAATGCAAAGTAGCTCGACCAGAAACAAAACTATTTCTTATGATTTATCACAAGAAGCCAGCATTTAGAACTAATCGGCTCACACTACTGCAGTACTCTATGAGATGAATATGTATGTCAAAATACTTCCTGTTCAGTGTTGTAAAATTTATGCATACCTTTTTTAATTTAATAAAAACTGTATGAGCAGTGCCCTAATCTTTGAGTCTTGCAGCAGTTACAGATTTTTAAGATCCTTTGGACTTTTAGACATGAGTATAATGACAGGCGGAGATTAAAAAGAAAAAAGAGAGAGTTTTATTTTGCTTTGATACATTTCAAAGAGTTCTTCATACATGAAGATTATTCTAATCTAGTCCAAGCCTGCTGCAAGATGGCATGAAATGAAAGTGGATAATGCTAGAACTCATGAACATTTGTCACAACAGCCAGAAGCACATGACACCTGACCAGGAAGGCAGGCATAAAGCATTCTTATAAGAAATATTTGAGTTCAATTTGTCATGTATATTAAAATAACCTTTTCAGACATTTGATTATGTAAACATCATTTTATATGGTTGATGGTTAACAAGTATGTCAAATGACCAGCACAACAACCAACCCCCTTTATTTTCCACATCTAGTGTCATGTACTTATTAGGGTTTTATGGACTCAGGGACATCCTAATGATCCTGAAATTGAAAATCCTAGTCTTAATTTGAGACCCCTTGGCTTGAAAGCCAAGTGCCTTGCCACTCAGTCAACACATTCTGTAATATGTCATGTACTGCACATCCCATAATTTGTCATATACAACACATCCCATAATTTGTCATATACAACACATCCCATAATTTGTCATGTACTATACTTCCCATAATTTGTCATGTACTACACATCCCATAATTTGTCATATACAACACATCCCATAATTTGTCATGTACTACACTTCCCATAATTTGTCATGTACTACACATCCCATAATTTGTCATATACAACACATCCCATAATTTGTCATGTACTACACATCCCATAATTTGTCATGTACTACACATCCCAGAATTTGTCATGTACTACACATCCCATAATTTGTCATGTACTACACAACCCATAATTTGTCATGTACTACACATCCTATAATTTGTCATGTACTACACATCCCATAATTTTTTATGTACTACACATCCTGTTAATATACTTATAAATTCAAGTAGAAATAGATAAACGACAAGGCTGATATACAAAACACACACAGGCTTTATTCAACCATATTAGATAATGAACAGCTACATACACTTCCTACTCTGTTAAGGGAACTAACTCTCACACAACATTACATCATAAATCAACACTTCCCATAATTTGTCATGTACTAAGTCAAAAGTAGAGCTTTTCAGTTGTTATCTTCTTTATGCAATCATTTTCAAAACATAAACAAAACATACTTACACAAGGTGTTTCTAAATAAGAACAATTTCAAAATTTAAATGTAAGCTTTTTTGTGAGAAGACTAACGTGTATTGTTATATACAGATTATGAGATAGAGGACAAGTGTCGACTACTCCCAGATAAGGATGCTTTCGCAGCAGTGCTGATCAAAGAGTTTGGGGATGGTAGCATGATCAATTTAGAAGGTCAGTTGTACAGATGGTTTTTATGCATATCAATGTTGTTAGTTTAACAAAAAATATGGCTATCATATACTTAAAGTTTTGGAATTCAACATAAATTGGAATTAATTGAGATCTTATCTTATCTTAAATAATACAGACGTTACTTCAAAAAAGAAGATGATTACGTCCTACGCGTCATGCATTTAGTCATGCATATTAACCAATGACTTAAATTCTGCCAAGTCACTGGTTTTCCTGGCTAGCTCAGGCAACCCATTCCATGCTCTAATAGCACTAGGGAAGAAGGAGTATTTGTACACATTTGTCCTAGCATATGGGACGAGGAATGTGCCTTTATCTTTGTGTCTTTCAGAGAATTTTATTAAATTTTGTTTTTGTATTTGAAGATTATGGTTCAGTGTTTTATTTATAATTGCTACTTTACTTTTGAGTCTTCTGTCCTGAAGGCTTTCTAAATTTAGTGATTTTACTATAGGTGTTACTCTAGTCAAATGTGAATATTCATTTGTTATGAATCTCACTGCTCTATTTTGTGTTTGTTCCAGTTTCTTAATGTTTTTTTGAGTTGAGAGATCCCAAACGGAGGATGCATATTCTATTATTGGCCTAACCAAGGTTAAATAACATTTTAGTTTTATGATCTTATTTGATTTATAGAAATTTCTTTTAATAAATCCTAATGCTTTGTTTGATTTTTTTATAGTTTCATCAATATGTGGATTCCATGACAGTTTTTCATTTATTATAACACCTAGGTATTTTGAGTTTTTAGTCTGTGTTACTGGTTTGCCATGAATAAGATACGTAAAATTAATTTGTTTTAGTTTTTTTGTTACTCTTAACAACTGACATTTTTGTGGGTGGAAAAACATGCTCCAATTTGATTCCCATTTCTGTAATTCATCTAATTCTCTTTGTAAAATATCTGTGTCTTGTGTTGTTTTTATTGTTCTATATATTATGCAATCGTCTGCAAATAATCTGACTTTTGTTCCTGAAGTAATGCTATTTGGTAAATCATTTATGTAAATTAAAAATAGTAGTGGACCCAAGACTGTTTCTTGAGGTACACCTGAGTTTACTGTTCTCGGTGTTGATTTAGAGCCATTTATTATTACAGTTTGTTCTCTCCCTATCAGAAAATCTTTAATCCACTGATGCAGTGGACCATTTATGCCAAAATATTTTAATTTTTTAAGCAAACTATGGTGGTGAACTTTGTCAAAAGCCTTAGAAAAATCTAGTAAGATAGCATCTATTTGTTCACTATTATCTAAACCTTTAGAAAAATCATCAATTAGTCCTATTAGTTGTGTTTCACATGATCTATATTTCCTAAAGCCATGTTGGTATGGTGTGAGGACATTTTGTTTGTCTAAGTGGTTTATGATGTTGCTACATATTATGTGTTCTAGGATTTTACATGTGATGCTGGTAAATGATACTGGTCTATAGTTTCCTGGGTCAGATTTTTCTCCTTTTTTAAATAGGGGGGTGACATTAGCTTCTTTCCAGTCCTTTGGTACTCTGCCCTGGTTAAGCGATGCCTGAAAGAGTATTTTGAACACTGGGCTAGCTCATTGCTTAGTTCTTTGAGTAATCTAGCTGGAATACCATCAGGTCCAGACGCTTTATTTGGTTTGGTGTTGGCTAATAGTTTTTGAATTCCATTTTCTTGTACTACTATATCTTCTATGTTGTCTACTTGGTTCAAATTCAGTAATATGTCTTTGTCTCCTGGGGCTGAGAATGCTGATGCAAAGTATTTGTTTAGGATGTTTGCTTTAGTTTTATTATCATTATGTATTATGTTATGTTCATCTTTTAATGGCGCTATGCCTGTTGTTTCCATTTTCTTAGATTTAATGTATGACCATAGGTTTTTGTTATTATTTTTAGATATTACATTGTTTATGTATTCACTCTGCAGCTGTCTGCTTACTCTTTTCTTTTAAGTAATGAGCTAATTATTTTGTTGTTTATGTTCAAATTTTTTTATTTCACATATTGAGCAAATTTAGAGTTTTCCCCCCTTTATAATTTTTTTTTTTTTTCATGTGTTTTTATAATCATTTTAAATATTTAATTTGGTCTTCAATTCATTAAGAAGTTTTTTAAAAGGTTTTTCTTTTTTTTTTTTACTTTTAATTGTCTAGCATTCAAATTGTGCATGCAAGTGAAACCTATTGAAAATGGATATGCCTTTTGATTAACATAATTGCCTTTATGAACTTTACCTCGGCAGATCTATGACTTGTCTTTAAAAAGACAGATTTTGATTATATTACTTACGAAAGATTAACTGGTAATAATGTTATTTTTGTAATAAGAAATTAAAAAAAAAATACAAAATATTTTTCGTTTGATAAATTTTTCAGGATTGAGTAAATTGATGGAAACTCTAGGCATTTTGCCGACCCCGCATTCTACAGCTGACGAATCAAGCCACAGCCATGATAGGAAAAAGAGAAGCACTACTAACGGCAAGCTGGTGTCTCAAAATTCAAACTTAAGACAAAGGCGACAAACTGGCTCTGTAAGGAGAGATATCACTAGCTGTAGTGTACAAACCTCTTTTAGTTTTTTGTGGGGTAAATTCATACATGCTATGTTGTAATAATGCAAATATTGTGTTGTATTTGAATCCTTTACAATGTTGTTCTGGACAGCTTAGATGAAACTTTCACCATTTATTAAAATTAGTTTACAGTTTATATGCCATGCAACAGCCATATCAGAATCATTATTATATATATGTAGGTCTATGTTCTGAAATAGGTGAGTGTTGGTAGAATGGTAAAGTTCTTATAAATCCTGGGCTTTCTATTTAAATTTTACTAAGCACTGGGATTTTAAACTTAGGGATTTTAAGGATACCTTTTAGTCCATTTGCCTATATACATCTATATGAGTACCTGACATACCCTAAGGGTGTAAAAGGGGTTTGTTGTTTGTTTTACTATTCACATGACACGCTTGTTAACCATAGAAACAGAAAAGCTTTACATCATTTGCCCACATTGATCGCCTGGTTCAAAAGAGTTAACTTTACTTACTCTACTTTATCATATCTTATATAATTCAGACGTTACTTCAAAAATGAAGATGATTACGCCCTACGATCATACATTTAGTCATGCATATTAACCAATGACTTAAATTCTGCCAAGTCACTGTTTTTTCCTGGCTAGCTCAGGCAACCCATTCCATGCTCTAATAGCACTAGGGAAGAAGGAGCATTTGTATAAATTTGTCCTAGCATAGTGAATGAGGAATGTGCCTTTATCTTTGTGTCTTTCTGAGTATTTTATTAAATTTTGTATTTGAAGATTATGGTTCAGTGTTTTATGTATAATTGCTACTTTACTTTTGAGTCTTCTATCCTGAAGGCTTTCTAAATTTAGTGATTTTACTAAAGGTGTTAGTTAAATTTTTTGTTTCCTTTACAGGCAATCAAAGAATGTTTTTCTCCTGCTCAGTTGATGGCAATCTTTAACTCCCAGTCTGGCCTGAATAAAACTAATTTTGAGCTTCTTTGTCCTGCCTTGATAAATCAAAAATTGTATGGTACCTGCTCTGAGTCGACATCTGTGAGCAATATTTCTGACGCTGAAAGTGAGCATAAAAGAAGTTTCCCATAGTCAAGAATTAGTTTTAAATTTTCATTTATACTTTGACATTGTCTTTGTAATAATTGTCTTTACTTTTCTTTTATAATAATTAGTTTGTAATCTTAAAGGTTGTCTTATTATACAGGTAATCATATTGAAAGTTTCTGAATGGAAATATTAACTGTATTTATCTGTTTATAAATATGTTTTTTATAAAATGTACTGTCAGCTATTTGTTTTGTCCTTGGATGGTCAAGCTCATTACAACCCTAGCTAAGTTTAATTCACTAATTTTTTGTAAGAACTGTGATGTCTGATTGTCAAGATGACACATGATTGCATTACACACTTGTCAGAAACTAACGATGATATGAAACTATTTGTTTGATTATGTAATAATTACTTGGAAAAATCAACATTAATAAAAAAAAAACACAATATAGGAAAATATTTCTTAAAAGATTATACTTAATTTTACTTAAGAATTGAAGTTGACATTATTGAGAATACAAATGTTTCATATATGTTTATACATTTGCCTTCAAACAGAATTTGGCTATGGAACCTTGGCAGTATTCATCATCTGTCTGTGTTCAGTTCTTGGATTGATTGTTGTACCATGTGCATCCAAGAAAGTTTATAACTTTATTTTGTCATCATTTCTTGGCTTGGCAGTTGGCACTCTTTTTGCTGATGCTATATTACATCTGATACCTATGGTAAGAAAATATAATGTAAAAAAAAAAGTTTAATGTTTGTTAATCCAAACTCGACCTTGGCATTGCCAGAGAATGAATACTCAATCATTTCTAATATAATATTAGGCCCTTATGGAACACAGTTTGAGAAATACTGGTTTAATATAATATGAGCTTAGTTTTAATTGTAATTACAAAGAAGACAAGAAGACATTGACAGTATACAATAAAATGCCTATTTCCTCAACTTCAGGCAATGGGAATACATGATCATGGTGAAGAAGGTCAAGGTCACTCACATGAAGACAGTGATGCAATAGTTGTGGAGGAATATGTCAAATATGGCTTGGTGATAATTGGAGGTATTGAAAACACATTTTTTTTCTAATAACTTAATTTTAGTTCAGATCAGGTTTGGATTGTAATTTAATAACCTTTAGTCATTATTCTGGCCAGATGACAGCCTTCTTAAACATGGGGCCACAGAAACGGATGACCTTAACATCATCTGCCGTATAGACCATATGTTCTGAAAGGGAAAATTTTAATTGAATTAGTTTTTACACAGCCCCTGTAATTACACAGTTCTACAAGTTCTACATATTTTGCCACATTACAGTTGCCTGTCAATGGTCTATTTAAGTCCTCTTTTTGCCATTATTATTAGTTCTTTGTAGTTGATTTGTCTCAATTTCAATCACAAACATTAAAACGAAGCTAGTGCTAAATCTAATGCAGTTGTCTGCTGGAGGGTATGCCTTTCCTCTTTTACAGCATTTCTTTGAGTCTTAAAGTGATCTGCTGCAGTCTTATGTTTCCTTTGCAACCTAGTTGCTGCCAATTGTACTCTTCACTATGCCTGTTAGAGTAAGCTAACTTGTAATCAGGCCTTCTTAAAAGTACCTGTGTTAAGCTAACAAAATTTTCTTTTGAGCTTAATGAAAAAGATTGCCTTTGGCAAGATGTCACATGTTATAGATAATAATGAACATGTAAATCTAAATGGATGTAAATTTAGCTTTGTAGTGGCATTATTGTATTGCAAATTAACTAATATTCAGAATTGAAGATATTGCCATTATATGACTTCAGTTTGTTATGGTATCAATGTATTGAATGTAATTGTTTTTATATACACCAGTCTGTCTTATAAAAATCTTCCACTAAGGAACATAAAATTCTATTTGATATACAACTTCTACTGTGGCCTCCTTCATTGTGCAGTGACTATGAATCATCTCATAAAAATGGGATTAAAGTTAAAGTCACATAAATGCTGCCCCCACAGCAGTTCCCTCCTCCCCAGGCAGTGATAGATCTGAAAGAGTTTGGGACCATCAACATTGCAGGTTCTGCCAGCTCCTAATTTTTCCTCAGGGTTGACTCCCAAAGCCTTTCTCTTATTTGAGTATAGCCACAAGGGAAAAAAGGTTTGGATTCTGAGTCTTACTACTCCTCAGTGAGTAGACAGCCAAGGCTAATGACCAGTAATAAGTTTACTGGTTTAGGTACAGGTGAGAGTTGCTTGCATTTAACCCCTTCTGTTAGTGATGACAGTTCCACCAGAAGCAATATTTGGGCCACACATGTTGGCCATCTAGGAGTTGCAATGGCTCAGTTAAGTTGTTATCGCCAAAAGTGATTATGGATATAAGCACACCACTATCTATAAAATGCTTCCAATGGTATGGGTCTTAAATTATTCATATATTGCATTATATTTTCTAAACATTTAAAATAATTGTATTATTGTTCTTCAGGTCTCTACTTGTTTTATATTATAGAACTGCTGATGGAGAATCTGGGTCACCATTCAGTAAGTGAAAACATTTTAGTCAAATATACATTTTAGTAGCTCATTACATTTCCTATTGGCTGATCGGGTATATATGGTATGCCTTTTACAATGTTGTTGTGATGGTCCCAAATTAGAGCCATAAATGATGCCATCCTGAAAGAGACAAATATGCAGTAATATATTTTGTGTAAATCCATTATTTTATAAAGGGAAATAATGCAGTATTTTAAAAATAGTTGTTTCATGAGATTATTACCCCTTATTGGCTTATTAGATATTAATTTTCTCCTGAACTATCTTCTTTTATTCATCACTTGGTCTGGAGAATGTCCAAGAGCCTTTTGTGTTATTGATAGGAAAAATTGTCACAACATTGTATTAATTTTTTTTTTAAAGGGGAAAAACTCTAAATTTTCTAAATGTGTTAAAATCAACATTTTTTACATCGAAAAATTAGATATGTCATTTTTTTAAAATAAAAGTATTGCTTTATATTTATTAAAATTTATTTGGAATTTAAATAGCTTAAATATATCATTATCATAAATTCTAAAAAAAAATTTATGAAAACTGCATTCATATTTATACACCCATCAGAAATGAATTATAGTGCCCTGTCTTCTGATTCTAATATTGACAAATGTAGCAACTGAATAATGTTACCAAAAATGGGATATGCGACGTCTAATTAGATATTCTATGAACTACTTGAATTATTAACTAGTAGGCCACCATGTTAATTAATCTTTCTAAAAATAAGCAAAGTGTTCTACTAAATAAAAAGAATGTGCGAAGTGTTCTGTTAAGGAAAAAGTCTGGGAAACACTGAATTATTAGAATACATCTTTTATCTGTCATAAATACACATTCTAAACAAATATTTAATAATCTGTAATTCTTCAAATCTATTTTCAGCACAGCCACAGTGAACATGATCATAGTGAGAATAGTTATCAAGTCACAGAAATTTCTGAAGGGCCTGACAAATTGGTGAGAAATATGTGTATGACTTAATGGAAATATTTGAAAATAATCAAGCACAATACAATGCATTTGATCTTACATTTTGAAAATAATCAAGCACAATACAATGCATTTGATCTTACATTTTGAAAATAATCAAGCACAATACAATGCATTTGATCTTACATTTTGATATTTAAATACGTTTCATCCTGAAACATTAAAGACAATAATAGAAAGCAAGCAATTATTTTTTAATCATTTATGCAGCATTTGCATTTTAATATTATATGTAAGCAAAAATACTGTGTTTAAAGTTTTGGAGGCGAAAGAAAACTCTAAATCTGATAATAGATTTCCACCTTTGTAGAAATATAATTAGAATCTAAAATCATTTTCCATGTGGCATCCAAGGGTAACAGTTTAGATGTCTTGGCTTTTATTGGTTTAATTTCTTTGGTCGTTTTTTGTTTTTCAAAGAACAAATAAAAAATAAAGACAGATGACATTCATTCCCTAATCGCTAACAAAAGAATACTCTAAGTATGTTTAATCCATTTTTTGTTTAACATTATTTGTGACTTCATTACCTAATAACAGTTCATGTCATTTGCAAAATTTTGAAATATACATTTTTGTATTTAACTCTTTCTCTCCATAATTATTTACCACATTCTGGTGGAATCAACGTTGGTATCGTCAGTTAGGAGAGAAAGAGTTAAAACCTTAAAAAAAAAAAATTTGATGCCAAAACATCATTTTGTTTTAATTGTTTTTATCTAGTTTGCTCTATCATCTAACTCTATAGAAGTTTGAAAAATTTCTGTCCAGAACCATACCACTCCAAAAACTAATAGTACAAATAGTATTAATATCTCTAGACTTACACCAGGTTGGTTGCTAATGTTTTAATAAAATTGTTTTATTTTTTGCTTTTTCAGAAAACTGAAAATGACAGCCATGGGATTAAGACATCAAAAAATGGTAGGAATTGATCTTTATCCATTTTTCTATTTATTATTTAAAATGTCTTTGACTTTTCATGTGCTCTGAGAAATCAATATAATATGGCTTTCTTATTTAAGATAAAAGATAAGATAATTTTATTGATCCAATCTAAAGAAAATTCAGTTTGACTACAATTTACAACCTCAGTGTAACTACTTTACAAAAACAATATGGATGAAAAATTCAAACAACATTCACTCACGAAACGCATACACATTCACAACCAGCGCTTTATGAGTTTGACTTCTATGTACTTCTCGATGATGACAGCTGATCTTGTTACACTCTGACCGATAGTGGGATAAAGGAGTTTTTCAATCTTTCTATTTTATTCCTAATGGGAGGAGATGACCACTTCATTCAGATCTTATGTAACAGTGGTTTAATGGGTGCAGGTTGTCTTTAAGAATTGTGAGTGTTTTGGAAATGCATCTTTCTTGAAAAAGCTCTTCAAGAGATGGTAGCTGTTTTTGAGTGATATACAATGCTTTTTTAATTAGTCTATTAAGTCTATGTCTTTGTGCCAGTGAAGTATTACCATACCAGCAGGTGATGGCAAAGTTGATTAGACTGCTGATAGTTGTTGTGTAGAAAAGTTTGATTTGTGACTTTTTTAGCAAAAATAAATGAATTATCATTAAAACCTTATAAAATACTCAGAAAGACACAAAGATAGAGGCAAATTTCTTATTCAATATGCTAGAAAAAATTTGTACAAGTGCGCCTTCTTCCCTAGTGCCACTAGAGAATGGAATGGGTTGCCTGAATTAGCCAGGAAAGAAAAAAAATTAGGCATTGATTAACATACTTGACTAGATTAACACATGAAATATGTAGGTCTTAATTATCTTTTTTTTGAAGCAAAGTCTGTAATCTATAGAATAAGATAAGATTAGATGTAATAAAAGTAAAATTCATTAAAAATTGTATTCCTAATGCTTTTACTAAGCTAATCATGGTTTTGTAATCTTCAGGAGTTACTCCCTTGGCTGTGATGATTATTCTCGGGGATGGTCTTCACAACTTAGCTGATGGCTTAGCCATTGGTGCCGCATTCTCTGGTAGCATATCTGTTGGAGTTGGCACCTCTATTGCTGTGTTTTGTCATGAGCTTCCACATGAACTTGGTAATGACAAAAAGTTTATATGTTAAACCATTGTTAAACACATATACATTTTTTATAGCTCAATTAAGCACTTTTTTAATTAGCTGTTTTGGAACTGCAAACAATAGAGATCTAGTATTAATCTAGCACATTTTAAATTAACTGTTTTGAAACTGCAAACAATAGATTTTTGGTTTAAATACTTTTTTAAATAATAATATCTGCTTGAAGAATGCTTAAGTGTAATTACATTTTTTAAAGAAATTAATTTTTTAAAAGTGTATTCTTTAAGACACAAAATCATATAAGAAATATTTTAATACCACAAGTGTATCTTGTTACCAAGGTGATTTTGCTGTGTTGATCAAGTCTGGAATGAGCATAAAGAAAGCACTGGGCCTGAACTTTCTGTCAGCACTTACAGCTTTCATTGGCCTATATGTTGGCATTGTAGTCTCAGCCAATGATGTAGTCAGAGCTTGGATATTTGCTATAACTGCTGGCATGTTTATATATATCGCCCTTGTAGATTTGGTATGTCCCTCTAGCTTAAGTCTAATATGATATACTATTATAAGATAGCATAAGATTTTTTGTTTCAAGTCCCACTTTCAATAATTTAAATCCCTTTATTTGTAGAGCAGGTCACTCTCAATGGCAGCATAATGGAATAAGTAGTTTGATAAGTAGTTTTATCAGTAAGAAAGTAAACTTTTTAAGATTAATAACTGCATTGATTAGCAACTAAATTAAAAAATCAATAACCAAAAGGAGGCTTTACCACAAGGGCTTCATCAGTGACAAATTAGCCTGTTTTCTGTTAATTCTTTCATATTCAGCTAAATAAGGAAGTATAGGTACCATTTTCAGACCATGCTATCAATGGGGACAGAAGGGAAAATGATGTAAAGTTTATTTGTTTTTTTTGGGTCAACAGTTACTTCCCCAACATTAGAAGTTTCCTAAAAACTAAAAATCCTGAAGTTCAAATTCCAAGTCTTTACTGGGATTCAAACTCAAGACCTTTCTGTTTGGAAGCAAAGCCCTTTACCACCCTGCCCCCAATTCATAACTAACTTAACTTAAAAAAAATTGTTTCTATTTCTACTGAATTTTTAATTGTTTTTTTTTTTAATGTTCTTTCTTCAGATGCCTCTTCTCATAAAAAGCAAACATGTATTGGATCTTGTCTTGAGTAACATAGGCATTCTTACAGGATTTGCAATTATGCTGATAATTGCCATATTTGAAGAGCACATAAAAATTTAATTGTTCAAAAAAAAAGGACCACTACTTTTCTTTGTTCTACTGGCTTGAATTTGTTTCCAGAACCATTTAGATATCAGCGAGTGTCCAGTCTTTCAGAGCTTGTCATTACATAACTAAGAGACTGTATGTGAAATATGTTCATACACTTTTATATCAATCCGTCCAAAAGCAAAAAACAAAATTTAATCTGAAAAAAAATGATAAAATATTTTCATGTTTGGAAAATAGTTGTTAATTTTATTTATTACTGAAAATCTTTGAAAAAACTATTTACAAAATTATGTTGGATTTTTTTTTAAAATTTAAACAATAAAAATCGTTTGTAGAAAAAAATATTAACTTTCAAGAATAAGCAAAGATAAGCCTTCGTACTTTAAATGACTATTTATACCGTAATGATCATTTCAAGGCACAAAATCTTTCATTTATTACAAAAAACTGTTTAAACACATTTATAATATGTCCATATAATTCTCATTTAAAACTTGTATTAACACATATTCAAGATAAAAAAGAAGTTATAATTAAAGATGTATGAAAACTTGCTTAAAAAAAAACTGAAAACGTCTTGTTTAGCTAATAATAAATCACACAAATTTGTAATTAACTTTTTTTGCTTTAAAAAATATATTAGGCAAAAACGTAAACCCAATACATATTACGTAATTTGTATATTTATCAGAACCAATATTATTTGACCTTTGACTTCTAATCAGGCAGTGCTGACTGAAGTTATCTTCTCTTACTTAGCAGAAGTCATCAGCATTAGTGTATCTAAAGATATGCTGGTGCAAAGGAATTTTTGTCTAGCCATTTCTGGACAGATTTCCTTTTCTGTATCTTTACCTTGTCTCTTATTGTTGATACGTTGACCAGCTCCTTACATTTTCTTTTTTTTTTATTTCTTGCCATGCAGAGTGTCTCAACTAAAACTAAATCTGTCCATTTATTCCCAATGTCTCTTCTAATGTTTGGTTTGTCCAGGGCCAGATTTAGACTTGATAAGACCCTAAGCTATTGGAGATATAGGGCCCCTTGTATCAACTTAAGGTAGTTTATTCCTTTGCTTTTTCTTCAAAACAATGTTTTGGGGGCCCCCAGGCAAGTGGGAGCTTTAAGCTGATGCTTATGTTGCCTATAGGTTAAAGCATTGGGTCTGTCAATTCATTCCCTATATCTCTTCTAACATTAGGTCTGTCCAATTCATTCCCAGTGTCTTTCTAGCATTAAGCCTGTCCATTCATTCCTAATGTTTCTTCTAACATTAGGTCTGTCCAATTCATTCCCAGTGTCTTTCTAGCATTAAGCCTGTCCATTCATTCCTAATGTTTCTTCTAACATTAGGTCTGTCCAATTCATTCCCAGTGTCTTTCTAGCATTAAGCCTGTCCATTCATTCCTAATGTTTCTTCTAACATTAGGTCTGTCCAATTCATTCCCAGTGTCTTTCTAGCATTAAGCCTGTCCATTCATTCCTAATGTTTCTTCTAACATTAGGTCTGTCCAATTCATTCCCAGTGTCTTTCTAGCATTAAGCCTGTCCATTCATTCCTAATGTTTCTTCTAACATTAGGTCTGTCCAATTCATTCCCAGTGTCTTTCTAGCATTAAGCCTGTCCATTCATTCCTAATGTTTCTTCTAACATTAGGTCTGTCCAATTCATTCCCAGTGTCTTTCTAGCATTAAGCCTGTCCATTCATTCCTAATGTTTCTTCTAACATTAGGTCTGTCCAATTCATTCCCAGTGTCTTTCTAGCATTAAGCCTGTCCATTCATTCCTAATGTTTCTTCTAACATTAGGTCTGTCCAATTCATTCCCAGTGTCTTTCTAGCATTAAGCCTGTCCATTCATTCCTAATGTTTCTTCTAACATTAGGTCTGTCCAATTCATTCCCAGTGTCTTTCTAGCATTAAGCCTGTCCATTCATTCCTAATGTTTCTTCTAACATTAGGTCTGTCCAATTCATTCCCAGTGTCTTTCTAGCATTAAGCCTGTCCATTCATTCCTAATGTTTCTTCTAACATTAGGTCTGTCCAATTCATTCCCAGTGTCTTTCTAGCATTAAGCCTGTCCATTCATTCCTAATGTTTCTTCTAACATTAGGTCTGTCCAATTCATTCCCAGTGTCTTTCTAGCATTAAGCCTGTCCATTCATTCCTAATGTTTCTTCTAACATTAGGTCTGTCCAATTCATTCCCAGTGTCTTTCTAGCATTAAGCCTGTCCATTCATTCCTAATGTTTCTTCTAACATTAGGTCTGTCCAATTCATTCCCAGTGTCTTTCTAGCATTAAGCCTGTCCATTCATTCCTAATGTTTCTTCTAACATTAGGTCTGTCCAATTCATTCCCAGTGTCTTTCTAGCATTAAGCCTGTCCATTCATTCCTAATGTTTCTTCTAACATTAGGTCTGTCCAATTCATTCCCAGTGTCTTTCTAGCATTAAGCCTGTCCATTCATTCCTAATGTTTCTTCTAACATTAGGTCTGTCCAATTCATTCCCAGTGTCTTTCTAGCATTAAGCCTGTCCATTCATTCCTAATGTTTCTTCTAACATTAGGTCTGTCCAATTCATTCCCAGTGTCTTTCTAGCATTAAGCCTGTCCATTCATTCCTAATGTTTCTTCTAACATTAGGTCTGTCCAATTCATTCCCAGTGTCTTTCTAGCATTAAGCCTGTCCATTCATTCCTAATGTTTCTTCTAACATTAGGTCTGTCCAATTCATTCCCAGTGTCTTTCTAGCATTAAGCCTGTCCATTCATTCCTAATGTTTCTTCTAACATTAGGTCTGTCCAATTCATTCCCAGTGTCTTTCTAGCATTAAGCCTGTCCATTCATTCCTAATGTTTCTTCTAACATTAGGTCTGTCCAATTCATTCCCAGTGTCTTTCTAGCATTAAGCCTGTCCATTCATTCCTAATGTTTCTTCTAACATTAGGTCTGTCCAATTCATTCCCAGTGTCTTTCTAGCATTAAGCCTGTCCATTCATTCCTAATGTTTCTTCTAACATTAGGTCTGTCCAATTCATTCCCAGTGTCTTTCTAGCATTAAGCCTGTCCATTCATTCCTAATGTTTCTTCTAACATTAGGTCTGTCCAATTCATTCCCAGTGTCTTTCTAGCATTAAGCCTGTCCATTCATTCCTAATGTTTCTTCTAACATTAGGTCTGTCCAATTCATTCCCAGTGTCTTTCTAGCATTAAGCCTGTCCATTCATTCCTAATGTTTCTTCTAACATTAGGTCTGTCCAATTCATTCCCAGTGTCTTTCTAGCATTAAGCCTGTCCATTCATTCCTAATGTTTCTTCTAACATTAGGTCTGTCCAATTCATTCCCAGTGTCTTTCTAGCATTAAGCCTGTCCATTCATTCCTAATGTTTCTTCTAACATTAGGTCTGTCCAATTCATTCCCAGTGTCTTTCTAGCATTAAGCCTGTCCATTCATTCCTAATGTTTCTTCTAACATTAGGTCTGTCCAATTCATTCCCAGTGTCTTTCTAGCATTAAGCCTGTCCATTCATTCCTAATGTTTCTTCTAACATTAGGTCTGTCCAATTCATTCCCAGTGTCTTTCTAGCATTAAGCCTGTCCATTCATTCCTAATGTTTCTTCTAACATTAGGTCTGTCCAATTCATTCCCAGTGTCTTTCTAGCATTAAGCCTGTCCATTCATTCCTAATGTTTCTTCTAACATTAGGTCTGTCCAATTCATTCCCAGTGCAGGGCCAGCCTTAGATAATTGGAGGCCTTAGGTGAAGAGAGTTTGGTGGTCCCATAGGAAATAAAAAATAAAAAGCGAAAAAATAAAATGATGAAATTTTTTATAAACTTAATGTACTCCAACAAAAACATTGGGCAAAAGTTCGCTGTTTTTTCTCTTAAACATTGTTTTGAGTCCTGTGAGAGGCCACCCACCAATCAGGGTTTGACTATGCCTAAAACTGGCCCTGTCCAGCGTTTCTTCTAACATTAAATCTGTCCATTCATTTCTAGCTTTATGCCTGCCAATTAATCTCACTTTTGTTTTCTCTGCCTTTACTCTTTATTTTTCTGGAAACATTCCTCGTAGGATTGTCTCTCTAGATCTTAAGGATCTTGTGAAATGTTCTGACCATATGATTATGTATTAGCTTTACAGCGGTAAGGAAGCTCTCATTATTCCTAAAGAACAATATGTTCCAAGTCGCTGTTAGTATACTGAAAAATAAACTGGGGCTTAATAATGTAGGTTATTTTATTTATATAAACTATGAATATAAATGTGCAACTGTTCAATATCCATTATTATAAATTTCAACTAGTAATGGGCTTAAACTTTTTGAAGAATTTAGTATATCAACCAGTTCTAGAAAAAAAGACACAAAAATTATTATGTTAACCATCACAGAATTTGACTTTTATGTTACTATTAACACCTGGTGTCAACCCAGCACTGATCATTAAGTTCCCCTTTCAGACCTTGAGATTTTTAAGGCAGATTTGTTTCTTTAGCCAATAGTTAAGGAGCAGGGAGTCATGGGACCAGCACACCAACCAACAACCTTTATTTTCCCCAACCAAATCAGGTATTGGGTGGATTCAGAGGGCGCCCTAAAATCAATGGAGGTTGATGCTGCGTAATATTGTGTTGTATTTTATTATGTATAGTGTTCTTGTTGTAAAACTTACTGTTGTAATGATGTGTATATACAACATTTGTTGAATTAAAATAATAAAACATAAATTCTTTCACAATATTGTTTGGTAGAGTGTGAATTTTAAAGTTTTATCTTATCTTAAAGTTTTATCTTATTTCAAGGTTTTATCTTATTTCAAAGATTAAAAGAAAAAGACCAGAATAAATTTAAGATACTTTTTTTCAAGCAGCTATTGAAATATTTTCAGAGTTACGTGTTTAATGTATGATATATTTAATGTATCGACATATTACAAGTTTGTGTCAAGAAGCTATTCAAATTTTAGATTTTTAAATCAATTTAGCTCTTAACAAATCGGAATAACTCGCCGTCCAAACGTTAAACGCGTGACGGCAAAACACGATTACAACTCTCCACCAGATGGCGCTGTAGGCCAACACAAAAAATGGTTATCGGGGAAAATCCTACCTATTAAGATTCGGCCCATCGCAAGTGTATTGATTGGACCACTAGAATGAGCTGCGCAGTTATTGGAGGTTTTAATTAAAGTAAATAAAAATGTCACATTTTTAATAACAGTCTCGTCAACGCTCTTTTATTGGCGATTATCTAGCATGTAGAGACAATAGTGAGACGAAAAACTATTTATTTATATATCTTAGCCAAATCATTCCTAAAGCCGCATAAAGGGGAAACTGTTTCTTGTCTAGGCCTAATAATGTAGGTTGTAATGTATAGTTCGTCCATCGTGGTTCGATGATGACCACTTTGTCATCCAGAGGGGCTGCGGGCTTTGCAATGGGGTTTTATGCCTCCTCATGTGGCTGGTGAGACCTATGTGAGCCCGGAATGTTCGGCCGCACACTGGGCAGGTTATTCCAGCTGGAGCTAGTGTCATGGGCCTTGCTTTTTCTTCTCTGGCGTTTTTCTTCTGCCAGCGTTGTTCTCTTTTCCTCAGCAACCTGTGCGCCAGTTTTCACAGCGCGACGCCATGATGCTATGTCATGTACCTCTGTCTCCCAGGTGCCTGGGTCTATGCTGAACGCCTTCAGAGAAGCTTTGAGGGTGTCCCTGAAGCGCTTTCTTTGGCCACCTTGCGAGCGGTTGAAATGTATATAATAGCAACTAGCTTTATTGTTCTCTCTCATTTGAAAAGTCTACGCTAAGGGCCGACTTTAGAGGAGAACATGCGGTGCTACAAACCAGCCTCCACAAGTGTGGGACCCCTACAATAGATAAAAAAAAAGAAAATCCATATTTTGACGTGTCAGCAACTATTATGGTTTTATTTTATTTTATTTATTTTTTTTGCATTTTTAAGGACAATACTTTAAATCGTACAGTTGGCATCACTGTCGTGGTTAAAAGCGTCTTCTTATGGTGGTCTGGTACTCTCGCTTTATATTCCGGATTAGTTAGATTGCATAAACCCTAAAAATGTACATTTTCTTGGTTACTAAAATATGCATATAAAATAAAAAATTTTAACGAAAGACAATCAAATTTAATTTTAAAGTACCCTCTTTCCCGTATGGCATGGCATGCTATTTGATATTACTATTTTTATTAATAAGTGGATTAAAGTTTTAGAAAAAGCTTAGGTGCCTCCACACACTTAAATCCGACCCTGTCTACACTCATCCATTGGCGGAGACTGGCGGGGATAAACAGATGGGAACAACGATAACGTTGCAATTAAGAAACGCTACAAATCTTTACAACACCTACTCCAAAAAAGGTCAATATATAATTCCATAATGGATTGGACTCCATGTAAGAACATTTCCAAAGGAAGACTTTCACGTCGTTTAATTAATTGATGTAAGATTTCTCAGAGAAACTGAAAACTGAGGACCATTTCCATATTCATTTTATTGTGTTAAAAACGCTCAAACTCTTTATTTAAAACTAGATTTAGTTTGAAGATAACCACTGGCCCACGAAGACCTAGTCACCTGATAATGACCTGATTTCAATTAGGCTTATGGTGTTAACGCTTTACGTTTGTCAAGTGACTGCTCAGAAGAGCAAGATTCTTCATAGCAAAATTTTTATTCTTAGATTAGTTCAATATTCATCTTTTACCAAACCAAATATATAACAGTTTTTATTTTTATAGCCGTAGGGCTATGGTCTACTAGAGAGTCACTGAGAAGATGATGTTCTCTTCAAGATCGAGGCTCAATTTAGTCTCAGTTTCCACTGATTAATCTAAATCTATGGGAAGTATTTATTTACTTGCGTTTTCTTTTGGAGTTTCGTTTCAGTCAGATTGACTGTTTTAAACTTTCTTGTGTTTTCTATAGGAGTGTTGTGTCTCCAATTTACTTCTTAAGGAGTGTGTTTTATCTTTTTTTTTTGTTTGTTATTTTTTCTTTTTTCTCTTTCTTTCTACTATGTCTATAAAGACATTCCTTATAGAAAGAAAGGATCTGGAGGGTGGTTTGGTCCACCAACCTGGTACTTTGCTAATAAAATTGTCCTGACAGGGAGCAGTTCGAGCTTTGATGGTGTCCATCATCGAAGCCTTGAGGCTCGGGCCGGAGGAGGTGGGTTCCCTGTACCGGTTTGAGAACCCTTTCCTATGGTTCCTGGGTGTTTCCTCACCAGTGGTGAGGAACAGGATCATAGGAAAGGTCTTTGGAAGCGAAGACACCTGAGGAGGAGAAAATAAATGTAACGCTTCGCTGGGTGACACCCACCATTTCAAGAAAAAAAAATTGAGATTTCCAGCACTCTCGCCAAAGAAGGCTCCAAAAACGAAAGCTTAGAGGTTAGGTGGTTAGTGACAAGTGGGTGGCTTGGATTAAACCCCGCAAGGGTACCGAGCAACCCCACTACATACAGCTGAAGTATGAGAAAGACCCCAGAACTTACAAGGTCCTAATTACTACACCAGGGAGAAGGCAGCAATGTTGGTTCTGCCAAAGGGAAGATCATTGGTCAAACCAATGTCCCAACAGGGCTGCCCCTAGGGGTCCCAAAAAGCACTTTGTGAGGTCCTTGGAAGTTAGAAAAAAAAACACTTATGCGATGGCCTTAAAAAAGGGTAGTGAAAATGGGCAGACAAAGGATATACCCCCGGAGGTAGATGAAGACGGGTTCGAACCCGTAAAAATTAAAAACAAAAGTACAACACCTGAAAAACGTATAGACAGTGGAAGGGGTACCCTTTTACCCCCCCCCCCAAAAGGCGAAAGTGGCACGGGGTCTAGTACACACAAAAAACTGAAAACCACCGGAGACGCTAGATCGGAGCCTCGCTCTCCAAATAAAGCAAACCGGAAACGAACTCTTTCTCTGTCCTCTACCTCGGATGACCAGGGGGGAAGGCTCTGAGGTGAGAGGGGAAAGGGAGAGAACGGGAGTGGGAATGGAGGATTTGGAAGATGTCCCAAACTCTCCTGCACCTCTAGTAATTGACGAGGGGGAGGACCCTGACACACCGCCAAACACATGAACATTTTAAAATAGTAGGCACACACACACAAACGCAATAACCATCCTACACACAATCATGGCAGACATTACAATTACATACTCAAGTAGTGGCAATACAGGGAGGGTGGTTATAATCAAAATAGAATCACAAAAATACACATTCGTTGAACTAAGGATACATACACACATACACTAAATTAAGTCATCAACACACAATCATGGCAGACATTACAGTTCTTTCATTTAACATTCGTTGCTTAAACAACAAACACAAATATAGAGTCCATCTAGCCAACACACACAGACCAGATTTCATATTTCTTTAAGAGACCAATATAAAATCAAAATATAAATCTTCTAACATAATACATAATGATAATGAAACTAAAGCAAACATCCTAAACAAATACTTTGCATCAGCATTCTCAGCCCCAGGAGACAAAGACATATTACTGAATTTGAACCAAGTAGACAACATAGAAGATATAGTAGTACAAGAAAATGGAATTCAAAAACTATTAGCCAACACCAAACCAAATAAAGCGTCTGGACCTGATGGTATTCCAATTATGGGAAGTGTAATACATGACAAATTATGGGATGTGCAGTACATGACAAATTATAGGATGTGTAGTACATGACAAATTATGGGTTGTGTAGTACATGACAAATTCTGGGAATGTGTAGTACATGACAAATTCTGGGATGTGTAGTACATGACAAATTATGGGAAGTGTAGTACATGACAAATTATGGGATGTGTTGTATATGACAAATTATGGGATGTGTAGTACATGACAAATTATGGGAAGTGTAGTACATGACAAATTATGGGATGTGTTGTATATGACAAATTATGGGATGTGTAGTACAAGACAAATTATGGGATGTGTAGTACATGACAAATTATGGAATGTGCAGTACATGACAAATTATGGGATGCGTAGTAGATGAAAAATTATGAGATGTGTTGTACAAGGCAAATTATGGGATGTGCAGTACATGACATATTACAGAATGTGTTGACTGAGTGGCAAGGCACTTGGCTTTCAAGCCAAGGGGTCTCAAATTAAGACTAGGATTTTCAATTTCAGGATCATTAGGATGTCCCTGAGTCCATAAAACCCTAATAAGTACATGACACTAGATGTGGAAAATAAAGGGGGTTGGTTGTTGTGCTGGTCATTTGACATCCTTGTTAACCATCAACCATATAAAATGATGTTTACATAATCAAATGTCTGAAAAGGTTACTTTAATATACATGACAAATTGAACTCAAATATTTCTTATAAGAATGCTTTATGCCTGCCTTCCTGGTCAGGTGTCATGTGCTTCTGGCTGTTGTGACAAATGTTCATGAGTTCTAGCATTATCCACTTTCATTTCATGCCATCTTGCAGCAGGCTTGGACTAGATTAGAATATCTTCATGTATGAAGAACTCTTTGAAATGTATCAAAGCAAAATAAAACTCTCTCTGGTTTCTTTTTAATCACCGCCAGTCATTATACTCATGTCTTAAAGTCCAAAGGATCTTAAATATCTGTAACTGCTGCAAGACTCAAAGATTAGGGCCCTGCTCATACAGTTTTTATTAAATTAAAAAAGGTATGCATAAATTTTACAACACTGAACAGGAAGTATTTTGACATACTATTCATCTCATAAAGTACTGCAGTAGTGTAGGCCAATTAGTTCTAAATGCTGGCTTCTTGTGATAAATCATAATACTCTATGACAGTACTGTCACCACACTTGTATCCATTAACACATACATTTATTTAAGATTCAATATTTTGGCATTAATGGTCCACTGCATCAGTGGATTTAAGATTTTCTGATAGGAAGAGAACAAACTTTAATAATAAATGGCTCTAAATCAACACCGATAACAGTAAACTCAGGTGTACCTCAAGGAACAGTCTTGGGTCCACTACTTTTTTAAATTTACATAAATGATTTACCAAATTCCATTACTTCAGGAACAAAAGTCAGATTATTTGCAGACGATTGCATAATATATAGAACAATAAAAACAACACATGAATTACAGAAATGGGAATCAAATTGGAGCATGTCTTTCCACCCAGAAAAATGTCAGTTGTTAAGAGTAACAAAAAAACTAAAACAATTAATTCCACTTATCTTATTCATGGCAAACCAGTAACACAGACTAAAAACGCAAAATACCTAGGTGTTATAATAAATAAATAAATAAATGAAAAACTGTCATTGAATCCACATATTGATGAAACTATAAAAAAATCAAACAAAGCATTAGGATTTATTAAAAGAAATTTCTATAAATCAAATAAGAACATAAAGCTAAAATGTTATTTAACCTTGATTAGGCCAATAATAGAATATGCATCCTCCATTTGGGACCCCTCAACTCAAGAAAACATTAAGAAACTGGAACAGACACAAAATAGAGCAGTGAGATTCATAACAAATGAATATTCACATTTGACTAGAGTAACACCTATAGTAAAATCACTAAATTTAGAAAGTCTTCAGGATAGAAGACTCAAAAGTAAAGTAGCAATTATACATAAAACACTGAACCATAATCTTCAAATACAAAAACAAAATTTAATAAAATTCTCTGAAAGACACAAAGATAAAAGCACATTCCTCGTCCCATATGCTAGGACAAATTTGTACAAATACTTCTTCTTCCCTAGTGCTATTAGAGCATGGAATGGGTTGCCTGAGCTAGCCAGAAAAACCAGTGACTTGGCAGAATTTAAGTCATTGGTTAATATGCATCACTAAATGCATGACGCGTAGGTCGTAATCATCTTCTTTTTTGAAGTAACGTCTGTATTATATAAGATAAGATAAGATACTCAATGTATATCAGACATGGGGTTCAGTGGAGGTTATTTCAGTTTAGGAGAGAAAGGAAAGGGAGTAGCTACTCTACAGACATCAGATAGATTTAAAGTAACATATATACACAGTGATACTAGTGGGAGGGTGGCTCATAGTCAAGGTAGTAGCACACAAACAAGCATACACACTTAGTAATAGACACGCTCCGGCTCAGAGTAGAGAGAGACCCACACTTTTTCGAAACTCTGAGCGAAGCAGTACATAGCAGATACATAGGGGAAAAAATAATATTGGGGGGAGATTTTAACTACATAGAAACACATTTAGACAAGCAATACACAAACACACAGGGTCCACTCCCTCGGTCAGCAGGGGAAAAAAATATTTCTTAAGAAAAATCAAAGGAACCTTCCGCTTGGTGGACGCGGTAAAGCGGTACGGCCAGAGGGAAGGGAAACTACTCTGAAACATAGCTCATACCCGGTGGAGACAAGAATAGATTCTACACAATAACTTGTAAAGTATTTGGAGTTACACACATCCACGAGAGGTTAGACTACACACATCCACGAGAGGTTAGACTACACACATCCACGAGAGGTTAGACTACACACATCCACGAGAGGTTAGACTACACACATCCACGAGAGGTTAGACTACACACATCCACGAGAGGTTAGACTACACACATCCACGAGAGGTTAGACTACACACATCCACGAGAGGTTAGACTACACACATCCACGAGAGGTTAGACTACACACATCCACGAGAGGTTAGACTACACACATCCACGAGAGGTTAGACTACACACATCCACGAGAGGTTAGACTACACACATCCACGAGAGGTTAGACTACACACATCCACGAGAGGTTAGATTACACGGATTACAGAGGAGTGCTATTAAGGCTAGGAGGAAATAAAAGCGTCAGAAAAGCCCAAAAAAAACGGACACACATTGGAAGTTTAATAATAGCCTTCTTCAGGATCCATTGATAGTGGAGTCAATTAAAAGAATGCTCGAGTCTACAGGAGGAATTAATCATGGAGAGTGTAACTTGATCCAAATCTGGCCTATAATGAAAAAGTCACTAAAGCAGCAAATTAAAATCCTGGTTGCAACCAAAAGTGAAAAAAAGACGCCAAGAAGATGTAAGACTAAAAGATTTATTACAAGTTTCACAAGATGAAATAGAAAAGGCTCAAATAAAGGAACAATTGGAATCAATAAATATGTACAAGTATAAAGGGGCCGAGATACGGTGTAAGAAACCTAGAATGGCGGAAGAGCCTAGTAAAGTGTTCTTAGCGATAGAACAGAACATACAAAAGGACCAGACAATTAAAGCCATAAAAGACAAAGACGAATGGAAACGCAAAATGGTTCTAAAATCTTAAAAAAATTGTATAACAAAGAACTGACAGACATAGACATACAAAAAAAAATTCACAGAAAACTGTAAGACAATTACGACGACAGAAAAAAACAATTACAGACAGTCACTTTTACCTTAAAGGAATTGAGGGCTGCCCTAGACACTACACAAAACGATAAAGCCCCAGGTCCGGACGGTTTGACGTACGAATTCTTCAAAACTTTTTTCCCGCATATAGGGTCCCTACTGCTAACACTTTTATAAAGCAATGCTTGAAACACGGAGAAGAAGAAAGGGTACCCATTTGGGCCTTAGGTTAGGTGGCCAAGCACCTGGCTTTCGAAACGAGGGGCCTTTATTAATAGAATATTCCTAAGTCCAACCAAATCTGTGCCTGACGATTTTTGGGGGTTGCAAAGGAGGTCGGTCATTGTGCTGACCACATGACTCTCCTGTTAAACGTCAATTTAAAAAAACAAGCCAATCAAAAAGTACTAATTAAAATACAGCTGCTTGGTCGTGCGCCTCGGTCTGTAGTTTCGATGGTCCAGAGTTTGAATCCTGCCAGCTCCTTTTTCCCGCCGTCATGCCGGAGGGCCTTTTGTGCTAGGAGCGTCGGAAACGAGAGGCCAAGTGCGCTTGAACTTGGATTGGCTTGGCTACCTAGAAAGGGGCTCGAGGTTCGACACCCGACTCGGGCAGAGTTGTATTTACTGAGCGCCTAAAGGCAGCACGGATACCCCCCCCCCACACACACACTGATCCACAAATGAAATTGGACCAAAAAGCGCTTTGAGCATGCTATAAGCATGAAAGTAGCGCTATATAAAAGCTATAATAATAAAACGTGTAAAGCAAAACAAAATGGAAATATTTTGATTGCTATAAGCGCCCGTACATGACATGACAATGTCAATCATATCTGTCATTATTGGGCCTACAGACTGATAAGAAGCTTGCAATTTAGTTATCTAGCAATACGAAGAAAGACGCCCCGTTTCATCATGAAGTATAAGAAATAAATCTCAGCACTTAATTAAGTGCTGCAATTCTCATTATAACGTGTGATAAGTTTGAAATAAACTTATTTTGCTTCTGGCCTCGACTTCAAAAGACTGGAACATTCCTATATAAAGATGCAGATGTCTCAGTCCTAGAAAGGAGTCATTCTCCAGTGCTTTGAGAATAAGACCGAAGTAAGTCTTTATGTGTATCTTAACTGTCATGTACTTCTTTTCGAAACCTTTAAATGTTGATTTGTTAATTGATATTTTAACATGTTCTTTTTAGCTTTGTTTTGAGCAAGTATTTTATTGTAAATTGGTCATAGGACAGAGGGTGTCATGTGGACAGAACAATGATCAACCGCCCCAACTAAAGTCAGTTAGAGCTGGGTGGACTCAGAGGCGCCCAAAGATCCCGAAATTTAAAAAATTCCAGTTTTCACCAGGATTCAAACCGGGGCCGCCCGGATTGGAAGCCAAGCGCTTTACCGCTCAACCACCGCGACTCCAAGTCTTGTATTGAGCCAAATGTAATTAGCACATAGCATTGAGATATGTACAAGTTATCATGATTATCACACAGTTTGCCCCAGATCTAGGTTTATCAGTTTAAACTTCATTCTTCTTCTTCTTCGTTATAATTTTTGTTGTTGAAGTGTTCAGATGACTAGACCAATATATGAGATGAACTGCCGCAGTGGTTTCCAAATCAGGGAGCTCTCCAGATAGTTCATTCAATTTGTGTTAATAATGTGACTTAAATTGATCTTTAAAAAAAAGCACATGAGTATATTAAAAGAGAAAAGTTTAGACATAACTAAATCGTTGGTTTTATGAAAAGTTTTAATTAAAAGACTCCACGCTCTCCCTCTCTCTCTTTCTCTCTCTCTTTTTCTCTTTCTCTCTCTCTCTCTCTCTCTTTCTCTCTCTCTCTCTCCCTACTATTGTAGAAAATCGCCAATTATAGATGCCAAGAAAAAACGGATAAAAGGGTTACGCCTAGGAGTTTATTTATCAGTACACTTATAAAACCATCTCGGACAGCCCTCAAACTGACCATTTATCTGGCTAACGGGTTCGCGAACGCATTTTTTTTGTTGTCTAGGAGGCTTCACTGTTAAGTAAAGTAATGTGCCCCTTTCAGACCTTGAGATCTATGGGGCAGATGATGTAAAGGTCATATATTTCTGTGACCAACGGTTGAGGGTGTCGTGTTGCAGCACAAAAATAAACAACAACCGCCTTTACTTTTCTCCTACTAATGTCAGGTACCCATTGGAGCTGGGTGGACTCAGAGGCGCACAAAGATTCCGAATAAAAAAAAAAATCCCAGTCTTCACCAGGACTCAAACCCGGAACCCCCGGAAGCCAAGCGCTTTGCCTCTCAGCCTCCGGCGTCACAGTGAATAGCTTCAGAAATACCGCTATAGTGTGTCTAAGTAAAGACGTATCCAACACCTTGCGTGCTACTCCACTTTAATAAGAGACCTGTTTTTTGTCTTATGTATTAACATATCTCTCTCCGTAATGTCTTGCATCTTCAAATAAATGGGCTAATAAAATATTACTGACCAAAAATCAATAACAATAAAACAATTGAGTTAATTACGTTTTTAGTCAATAAACATGTTTTTTTTTTATTTCTCTGTCTCTCCCTCCACTCTACGCCCTCTCTCATACACCCTCTCTCACCCTTTTTCTCTCTCTCTCTCTTTTTCTCTCTCTAGTTAACGCCCTCTTGTATTCCACTCTCTCTTTCTCACTGTTTCACTCTCTCTTTCTCACTCACTCTCTCTTTCTCACTATTTCACTCTCTCTTTCTCACTGTTTCACTCTCTCTTTCTCACTGTTTCACTCTCTCTCTCTTTATCTCTCCTTCACATGCTCTTTCACCCACTCTCTCTCTCTCTCTCTCCTTTTCTCCTTTCCTGTAACTGATGTACCTTCACTTTATGTAATGTTCAACGCGTAAAAAAAAAAAGCAATAAGTAACTTTAATAAACCAAGACAAGGGAGGTAAATGTAACCCATAACAGTATCAACCTATTATGCCTATTAAAAAATATATATTTGTGTTGTATGTTTTGAATTGACTAAGACTAAGACTAAGACTGCTTTTTTGATTCTTACGGACATTTGTTGTGATTACAAGGACTATTTTCTCATATAAAGACAACACAACAGAATACTTTGCAATTTGGTATATTATATGTGCCTACTACTATTTTTTGTTATTTTTTGTTATAAGATTTGATTGGCAAGTTACGATCGCTTGTTTAGACATCAATAAAGCCTTCATATTTCAGTAGAGGCGAACTTATACTAAAAGAGCGATTACATTTGTAATATGTATTATTTATGGTGCTCTGATTATAGTAATTACAGTAAATTGTTTTTTTTTTTTTTTTCGTTCTTTTCTAATTAAGTGTTTTGAAAATTTTAATGTAATGTAATAACTGAAGGGAGGAAACTAAACGAGACATAGATGTTTATTTACATGGAGGCATGACAAACACATAGGACATCTGCCTTGAGCACAGCATCTTCATCTCGGCTCTAGACTTGGGCGGAAATCGTTCTCTCTCTCTCTCTAATGTCAACATCCTTCCTAGTCTAGTCACTAATAGTGCGCACCTTCTGTACTGTCTTGGATGGCGGTGCGCATGGCGGGGTTATAGCAGTAATTTATATTATGATCACTAAATACTATAAACAATCTTAATACTTGACGTTTGCTATATAGAAAACTAGTGTCATTTAAAGCGTCAGTAGATTAGCTAGCTAGCTTGAGCGGGGTACAAAAAATGTGTTTTATTTCTTTTTATCTATCATTTATATCACAGGAAATTTTTTCAAGAGCAAAATAATCGCTTTTACAAACAGAGGCTTAAAAGGCGAAACGAGAGCCAGGAGTTAGAAAGTTTATTGTCGCCCCGATCCATTTTCCACGAACACTCCATAGGAATATAGGTTTATAAATAAAAAGTATTTAATAATAATATATTATAAGCAACCTTGGAATGTATTACCTGACTAAAATATCTACAATAATATTTTTTTTGGCTCCTCTCTGCGTCTGGCTGCCCGGGGGGTGACCCGAGCACCGGAGCCGTAAGCGTAGACTTGTTTCTGTGATGTTGATCGGACGTCGGAGGTGCGATGGCTGAGCTTGGCTTCCGAACCGGGGGTCCCGGGTTCCAATTCTGGTGAAGACTGGGATTTTTTTATTTCGGAATCTTTGGAAGAGTACCTGACATTAGTTGGGGAAAATTAAATGCGGTTGGTCGTTGTGCTGGCCACATGGCAACCTCGTTAACCTTAGGCCACAAAAACAGATGACCTTTACATCGTCTGCCCTGTAGACCACAAGGTCTGAAGGGGAACTTTTACTTAGCCGTCTGATCGGACGTTGACTTGTGGCACCGGATGGCTAGTAAACAACTAAGCCGCTGTTTATTATTTTTTAAATTATTAAATTTGAACTGACTTGATTAAACGTCTTTTGTGAACAACGGAGGTATTACTTTAATTACTATATAGACAAATTCAACTTAAGAAGAAATGCAATAAACTGATTTTAAAACAAACTCACGATAAAAGCTATAAGATATAAGATCAGATCCTAGAGTCGTTTCTCGTTCTTAACATAGATAATATAACAGAGCCGCTTATCTTGCGTCATTCTACAAGACTAAGAATTAATGCTGACTCTCTTCGTCATCTTCATTCTACAAGACTAACAATTAATGCTCCCTTTCTTCATCTTCATTGTACAAGACTAACAATTAATGCTCCCTTTCTTCATCTTCATTGTACAAGACTAACAATTAATGCTCCCTTTCTTCATCTTCATTGTACAAGACTAACAATTAATGCTCCCTTTCTTCAGCCTTTAGAAACACACACACACACTCCCTAACTACATTACATTATATAATATCGCTAACGGGCTCGTCTGCTGTATTCCTTATTATTGTTTCAAAACATAGTACCATACGAAGGTACTGGCAATACGGTATTTTGAACCCCTCCCCCCCCCCAAAAAAAAAAGCTTGATAAGCGCTTTGATAGTGATTGGTGTCAGAGTCCTCGGTTATGAGAACTTGCTTCCGAAGCTGACAGTGACAAGGGAATCTCTTAGTGCTGGCCCCTCATCAGGCGCGGCCTTGGGGCTGTTGCCCTTCTCGCCACCATCTAGGCCGCCTCTGCCTTGTGGAAAAATATGTAGGTCACAGCTGGGACTCCGCAGCCACGGGAAATACTGCATTCCTCACTGATCTTCGGACTCGAAGACTAGCCTTATTATATTAAGGATATTAATTAGGGAACCGGACTTTATAACACTTGAGTCCCCCCAACAATTAATGCAGGTTTGCTTGTTTCTAAATCAAAGTTTATTGTAGTTGGGATAGAGAATAAGAAATTGTACATTGCACAAGTGACAAAGACAGGCAGTCAATCGATTCATTGCGGATCTATTGATTTTCTCTTTCTGCATGGGATGTGGTTTACTTCCGAAAATTGGTTGGACATTCAAACACTCAATCATGTTTGCAAATTGGGGCCACAATGCTGTAGCAGTAGACCTTCCGGGATTTGGTAAGAGTATTTGTATTTTAGAGCCAGAACTGAAAGGAGCATTTCTGCAAGGTTTAATTTCAACGATTGGGTTGCATTGACCAGTAATTATTTCTCCATCTACGAGTGGGGAGTTCTCTCTGCCATATTTATTTGAAGATCCTTTAACTAGTAGAGATAGAGCTATTGGTTATGTACCCGTAGCTCCAGTACTTACATCGAAATATACAAATACAATGAGTACCCGTAGCTCCAGTACTTACATCAAAATATACAAATCTAATGAGTAACCGCAGCTCCAGTACTTACATCGAAATATACAAATCCAATGCGTACCCGTAGCTCCAGTACTTGCATCGAAATGTACAAATCCAATGAGTACCCGTAGCTCCAGTACTTACATCGAAATATACAAATCCAATGAGTACCCGTAGCTCCAGTACTTGCATCGAAATGTACAAATCCAATTAGTACCCGTAGCTCCAGTACTTACATCGAAATATACAAATCGAATGAGTACCCGTAGCTCCAGTACTTACATCGAAATGTACAAATCCAATGAGTACCCGTAGCTCCAGTACTTACATCGAAAGGTACAAATCCAATGAGTACCCATAGCTCCAGTACTTACATCGAAATGTACAAATCCAATGAGTACCCGTAGCTCCAGTACTTACATCGAAATATACAAATCCAATGAGTACCCGTAGCTCCAGTACTTACATCGAAATATACAAATCCAACAAGTACCCGTAGCTCCAGTACTTACATCGAAATATACAAATCCAACGAGTACCCGTAGCTACAGTACTTAAATTGAAATATACAAATCCAACGAGTACCCGTAGCTACAGTACTTACATCGAAATATACAAATCCAACGAGTACCCGTAGCTACAGTACTTACATCGAAATATACAAATCCAACGAGTACCCGTAGCTCTAGTACTTACATCGAAATATACAAATCCAACGAGTACCCGTAGCTCTAGTACTTACATCGAAATATACAAATCCAATGAGTACCCGTAGCTCCAGTACTTACCTCGAAATATTCAAATCCAATGAGGAAAAAGTCAGATTCCTACACTCTTTGTAGTTTGGGACAAAAGACCAGGTCAATGGTAAAGAGAGCACACAAGCTGTGCAGCATCTCCCAACTTCTGGTATGCACCAATAGAAGGAGCATCACATCGATGTTATTTGGACAACCCTGAGGCATTTCATAGATTACTGTACTGGTTTTTTGAATAACCTAAAATAAACTTGAAATTATCTGAAAAAAGAAAAGATCATAGTGTAGTACAGTGATGCCCAAAATACGGCCCGCGGGCCAGATCCGGTCTCGGCGTGGTTTCATCCGGCCCGCCGATATGTCGGTACAAAGTGTAGAAAATCCCCGCACCCTCCAAAAAAAAAAGTTGAACAATTTATTTTCCCCTACGTTAGGGCCCTTAATTTTTCTATGGTGGATGGTACATTGACCTTAAACATTAGTGCATTTATAAAATGGGACTCTGAATGTAAAATCTACCAGTGAACGGATCTTTCCTTTCTGAAGAACATGAAAAAAACACAACAACGTTATCTTATCTTATCTTATATAATACAGACGTTACTTCAAAAAAAAAGATGATTACGTCCTACGCGTCATGCATTTAGTCATGCATATTAACCAATGACTTAAATTCTGCCAAGTCACTGGTTTTTCTGGCTAGCTCAGGCAACCCATTCCATGCTCTAATAGCACTAGGGAAGAAGGAGTATTTGTACAAATTTGTCCTAGCATATGGGACGAGGAATGTGCCTTTATTTTTGTGTCTTTCAGAGTATTTTATTAAATTTTGTTTTTGTATTTGAAGATTATGGTTCAGTGTTTTATGTATGATTGCTACTTTACTTTTGAGTCTTCTGTCCTGAAGGCTTTCTAAATTTAGTGATTTTACTAATGGTGTTACCCTAGTCAAATGTGAATATTCGTTTGTTATGAATCTCACTGCTCTATTTTGTGTTTGTTCCAGTTTCTTAATGTTTTCTTGAGTTGAGGGGTCCCACACGGTGGATGCATATTCTATTATTGTAAAGAAAGTGTCTGGCTGTTTTAAAACAGAACAATATAAAAACGGCATTATAAAACAAATATTCCGGCAATCTTGGTTTAAGCCGCGAATACAAGATTGTTAAATTACGCCTAGAGATAAAAAAAAAAGACAAGAAAATGGTTCGGTTGTAAAGCTAGCTGCACACAGTGCTGTTCATATTTTAAGTAGAGAATTGCAGCCATTTACTGACGCTTGGAAAAAAAAAGATACATTTTTAAATATCCCAGTAATGAATGAGTACAGGACTTTCTAATCAAATAGTTTCAGGTTAATTTATTTCGCTTTTGTACCTTTTCTTTCTTGTGGCCCGCGACAAGAGTATCGGAAAATGAAATGGCCCGTATGTTGAACTAGGTTGGCACCACTGGTGTAGTACCTGTTCGTATCAGCTTAATATTCAAATTGTCCTTTTAATGGAATCGATACTTTTGAGTACCATCAGTTACTTACGCTCTTAGCATAATCCTAATGATCCAGTATGCCAGCGTTTGCGATACATACATTGCACTGATAACGCAAGATCTTCGATTCCGAAGAAAATTGATGAATGCAGTAATTCACTTGACAACGCAAAATCATTTGCGACCTGAATGTTTCCCACACCTGATGCAGACAAAGCCGTTGTCTATTGTGGATCAATTTAACTTTTATTTTATAAATAATCTGTTTTAACATGATCATCTTTGATGTTGTGATGGAGCTTAAAATTTAATTCAGATGAAAAATGCATCAATAAATGATCCTTATTTTTATCTCTTGTCCTTTAAGACTTTGCAATTCAATGGGGGTAGGTGATATAACGTTCTTCTGTTTCTATCATGATATATTAATTTTTAAAAAAGTAAAGCACTGCTTTCTGACCTAGCTATCTATGGGGCAGATGATGTCAAGGTAGCCCACGGATAAAAAGGGTGACATAGGGCCAGAAAAACGATCTATCACCTAACTATTCCCCAACAAATATCAAGTACCCATTCGAGCTGCGCGAAATCAGAGGCACCCTAAAAATTTCGAAATTTAAAAATCCCAGTCTTCACCAAGATTCGATCTCAAGACAATCGGGCACCTTAGCGCTCAGCCACCACGCACCTGAACATATAAATTAATAAAATAAAGTATTTTCATAAAAAAAAGTATTTTGTATGTCCGATAGCCAGTGGCCATGATAGTGACTTGTGTCTGAACGACTTCGGAGCTTGTCGATGAGTCTGATTTGTAAAGCTCATTTCGTATCTCAAGGGAGGTAAACAAGTATAACGTTAATACATATACAGATTGGAGGATTACGGTCCAGTATGTACATAGATAATTAGATAGACAGACAGACAGAGATGCCTCTAAAAAATCGGAAAAATCATGGCAGACAACAACCATCCGCTTCATTATAACTACGTCAAGTCGTCGCCAAGTGTGCGACTTCTATCAATCAAGACTAGAACCGAGCGGTACAAAATCTCTTTCGTACCTCACTCGGTCAGACTCTATCAACGCCACTCGTTGATCTGGAAACATGTAAAGGACCAAGATGTCTGTGTGTAGTCGCTCAACGAACTCTTTATGGTGTGTCTGTTCTAATTATGTAAATGTTTCTGTCTTTATGTGATAAAAGAGCTTTGTAATCACAAATTTCCACAAAGATCAATAAAGCAGTCTTAGTCTTAGTCTTAGTCTTAGATAGATAGATAGTTAGATAGATAGATAGATAGATAGATAGATAGATAGATAGATAGATAGATAGATAGATCAAACATTACAAATATCTTATACATATGCTTACATATATTCATACAAAATTTAACAAATAGACTCGAATATATACAAGACAAAAGCTGGTCTATCAATTACTAAATCGACTGAAACATAGACATGTATTTACGTTTTTTTCGAAGATTGGCTTATTTAGCCCTTAACAGATTTAGCCCTAACAGATTTAGCCCTAACAGATTTAGCCCTAACAGATTAGGCCCTAACAGATTTAGCCCCTAACAGATTTAGCCCTAACAGATTTAGCCCTAACAGATTTAGCCCTAACAGATTTAGCCCCTAACAGATTTAGCCCCTAACAGATTTCGCCCCTAACAGATTTAGCCCTAACAGATTTCCCCCTTAACAGATTTAACCCTAACAGATTTAGCCCTAACAGATTTAGCCCTAACAGATTTAGCCCTAACAGATTTCGCCCCTAACAGATTTCGCCCTAACAGATTTCGCCCTAACAGATTTCGCCCTAACAGATTTAGCCCTAACAGATTTAGCACTAACAGATTTCGCCCCTAACAGATTTAGCCCTAACAGATTTAGCTCTAACAGATTTAGCTTTAACAGATTTAGCCCTGACTCGGTGTCAAACTGACCCACATCAAAGAATCCTCTGGACGCATCTGTTATTTCGCCTCACAAGTGAACCGATTAAGCCACTTGTGTATGTAACACTTTGAAAAGCTACATATTAGACTCTAATCACTAAGACAGAAACATTTCGACTGGGCGTTCTTTAGTGTGCACCCATTCTTTGTTATTTTACACATTAATTAATTCAAGAAACAGGGAAATGACCATTTTATACGTCGATATGTGTCATATCACTGTACAACACATTTTTTGGTTCACTAGTTTCTCATTGTAAAGTAAAAAGATGGAAGACGGAACTTTTTTACGAAATAGTGAGTATCATTTTATTGTTATGCACACATGCGACTCGCCAACTGTGTGTACCGCACTGTCCCTGGTATTGATATAACCCACAGGGTTATTCTCATTAATTAAAACCTCATGCGACACCCTGCTCCCCCACGTAATTAAATCTTCGAGTGGCTAGGAGCCCCCACTTCATGGCGTCCATATTGTGGGTAATATAGATCTACGTCATTGAATCCAAAAAATAAAAAAAAAATTGCCACTTTAGTTATTAGAGTTATTACAACTAGGACTGACTTATGTTCAGTGTGGTGATAAAATACTGAAGACATTCCAGTTATAAGTAAATATATACTTTTACTTTTCTTCTTTATTTATGCAATAGAAAAAGTTTACCCTTTTTTTCTTATCATAGGTAGATCGAGGGTTTGTACAATTTAATAAAAGCTATTACATTGAAAGAAAAAAAAACGGAGAATAGAGTATCCAGTATTTAAAGATTTGTAGAGCGATTGAGAAAATACTTGCGCACTCAGGGTTCTGAAATAAGGTAAGGTTATGGTTTTAGTTTTATTAGTGCTTTAGTCAAATAGAGGTTAGGTTATACTCTGTTACTTAAAGCAGATATTTTTCAAAAGGCCATTTCTCTGTCATATATGACAAACCTTGTTTAGGTCTATGCCAGTGTTTCTTTATCACGTGACAAAGCGCTTTTTTTTTTAAATTCATGTATTTAAATATTCTACTATTGATAGGTCAGAAAAATAAGGGGCATACCGATAAAGCAAACAATGTCAAGGACGCTAAATTGAAGGTCACTGTTGCCAACTTAATAAAAAAGAATTGTGCTTTAATTTTAACACTATCCCAATGCGTGACAGTTGATCTCCTATCAAATCTCCTTTCTTACCTCTAGTTAGTTGCTCATTTGTTTTTAAATAATATTTAACTCTTTCTCTCCGTAATTATTTTTCCACGTTTTGACGGATTTTTTTTTCATTTTTCCCAACACTATTTCACTCCCCTGTTATGATTAAGCTTCAATAGCTTTGTCGTTTGTTATCATAAAATGTTTATTTGGTATAGAATTAAAGGAGAATGCATGCCCTTTTGTATATAACACAAAATAAAGTTTACAAAGTTAAACATTAGTTAAATTTAATGAGGTCTAATCAACGATGGCATTGTCAATTAGGAGAGAAAGAGTTAAGTCATAGAGTGAAAGTGTAATGCTTCCTCTATATTAGAATTACTTTGTGTTGTAACCAGAAGGGCTTAAAAAAAAGTGCATATATACTTTTAGTTACAAAAAACAACTAGCTTATCAACACGTCCTTTATTCTGTACACCGGATACACCAAAAAAAAGCCGAAATGTATGAACATCTCCAAGAGATATTTAAACAAATTACTTGACATAGTGTAAGAGAAATAAAAAACTTAGCTAATACGATGCATGCAACTTGGAGTTCCTCAGTGCGTTATACATATATATAAGTTCAATTATTCCTGTGTATTATGGAGTGCGTTTGTGTGTCTTTATATTGGCTGGGGATTTTTTGCTGACAACTTTAAAGTTGAAATAAGACGGACGAATTTATAAAGAGGAGAGAACAGCTGATGAAAATCTGTAGGAATTTGAGTACAAGTCGAAGTAAAGCTCCTCTTTCAGACCTTGCGATGTATAGGGCAGATGATGTTAAGATCAACTGTTTCATAGGGCAAGGGTTAACGACAATGGTGTTATGTGTTCAGCACAACGACCAACCACATTTTGTTTCCCCAACTAAGTCAGGTATCCACTAAAGCTGGGTGTACTCAGAGAGCCCTAAAAAATCCAGAATTTTAAAATCCCAGTCTTAATTCGAAACCAGGATCCCCAGGTTCGGAAGCCAAGCGCTTAACCACTCAACCACCGCGGCATGAGCCGAAAGTAAGAGAAAGAAAAATAAAAAAGTAAAAGTACCCTATCAGACATGCAGATGATCTATTTCTGTGGCCCACGGTTAACTAGGATGTCATGTGGCCAGCAAAACGACCAACTAATGTCACTATCAGCGTCGACTAACTTCTACTGTTGGCCTTTCGCCGGTGTCATTTGATTTCGTTATTTGGGAGTTACCTCCGTTTGACATATCTGCTTAAGACAGCGCGGAAGCTCCTAACACATCTATTCTGGACCGTTTCCCCAATCTTCAAAGTCAATGCACTGTATGCATACAGGAAAGTCTCTCCTCGTTGAGATGTCCAAAAAGGTTAGATGTCAATCTCTTTAATGAACCTTTGACCCGTGAAAAGATTTTATCCCGTGGCAGGATGAAGGATTGGCTCTTCACCGAGCCTTCTGTCTGAAGGCCCTCGTCAACTAGATGATCATTAACCACATTAGTTTGTTCATGGGTCACGGTACCTTAAGTCAACGCAATGGGCTCCCTCGACTCATGCGAGGCCGGAGGCCAAGCGAACGAGTGGACAACTCCTATTCCAAGAATGTACCGTTGCTTTCCATGGGGGGAATCACCGCCGCATGGACTCCTCTAGGGAACTGTACAATGGATGCGGACTGATTAGCAAACCTTTTTCACATCCTCACCATGTGCAAGTACACTCGCTAGAGCTTAACTGGTATCCTACTGGAGGCCTTGGTACTTCATTTTCATAGCCTTTCGCTTCCCCGGGCAGACGTTTCCACTGACGTGCCACGCTGAGGCGACGGGAGCTGAAATCCTTCGGGAATGTCTCTCCAGTAGAGGGCTCTATATGAAAAAAAATGATCCCACGTGATGAACCATAGTTGTCTACGTCTGAAAGAGGTGAACGACATCTAGACCAGGCATTGAGCTTCAGTCAGCTTTTGAATGTCACTATATTTTTATCCATTTCAAAAATCATTATTTTCATTTTGCAACAGAGGAAAGACAGGAAAAAAGTGTCTAAGACAGAAATGCAACAGGAAACGGAAGCGGAAAAGACACTTAATTAAATAGGAATAACAATAATAATTGTATATCATGGGGAAAGCAGCGATTAGTTTTGCGTGGTCTGTCTGTCCTTTTTCCGTCTCATTTAGGATATCAAAAACTATTTTTATAGATCTGATTTTGTGGTATCTTTCATTTTGCAAAATGGCCACTGGGATAATGGCGCCGATTCCCTGCTGGAATTTTCGACTATAAATTATTATGTTTGATATCGAAATGATTTCTAATTTAGGTTCCAATAACATATCCTACAAAATGTTCATATTTCATTGACATAATAAAAGTATGGGCCAGTATGAGGGTCGAGTCCACGACATTTTTATGAGATAACCATAATGCAGCCACTCTTCCGTGTTCGAAATTTTACCTTGAAATAAATTGTCCTTTTTTGTTTACTTCCAACATTCATAGTCTATTTTCCATCCATGAAGAAAGTGTTAGCTAATAGCAGGAACTAGCACAATGTTAACCTCTGAATGTTAACCTCTGAATGTTAACCTCTGAATGTTAACCTCTGAATGTTTACCTCTGAATGTTTACCTCTGAATGTTTACCTCTGAATGTTTACCTCTGAATGTTTACCTCTGAATGTTTACCTCTGAATGTTAACCTCTGAATGTTAACCTCTGAATGTTTACCTCTGAATGTTAACCTCTGAATGTTAACCTCTGAATGTTTACCTCTGAATGTTAACCTCTGAATGTTTACCTCTGAATGTTTACCTCTGAATGTTAACCTCTGAATGTTAACCTCTGAATGTTTACCTCTGAATGTTAACCTCTGAATGTTAACCTCTGAATGTTTACCTCTGAATGTTAACCTCTGAATGTTAACCTCTGAATGTTTACCTCTGAATGTTAACCTCTGAATGTTAACCTCTGAATGTTAACCTCTGAATGTTTACCTCTGAATGTTTACCTCTGAATGTTTACCTCTGAATGTTTACCTCTGAATGTTTACCTCTGAATGTTTACCTCTGTTTCACGTTCTCTTCATGTGTTTCTTCTGCAGATGGTGCGATCAAGTGTGATAAAACTGATTCCCTTATTGTTGCTGGTCCTCTCATTTAGCCTTGGAACTCCAGTCAAAGATGACCTGGAACCACCCACAACGCTTGAGGTAATCACATCTATCACTTGATTACTTATTGTCAGAGGCTTCACTAGGGTTGTGTCATATGGTGCGGTTAGCTCAGGATGTCAACCCCCCCCCCCCCCCCAACATCAACTTTCTCCAGTAAACACTTTCATTAGTGGCGTCACCCGATGCGGTTAGCTCAGGATTTCAACCCCCATCAACTTTCTCCAGTAAACACTTTCATTAGTGGCGTCACCCGATGCGGACAGCACCCCCCTCCCCCCGCCCAAGTGACGCCATTGGTCATTGTAGTGTATCGTGCACGAAACCCTGCGAAGACTGGGATTTTGAGGTTCAGTATTGAAGAACGTCCCAGAGTCCACTTAGCTCGGGTAACGGTATTAGACCTTAGTTGGGGACGATAAATGTGATTTGGCGTTGTGCTGGCTACAAGACACCCTCGTTAACCTCTGCCTAAAGAAACAGAGGATCATCACGTCATATGTCTCATAGATCGCAAGGTCTGAACGTGAACTTTACAATCTCAATAACCTGAAGATTTTTTTCCCTGATTAATTCCGTAAATGGCCTAAGAACAGACATGTCTGATCTCTGCAAATTAAAAATAACAACAGATGAGCCTCAGAAAAAAATAATTTATTCCCAACGACATTACTTTTCATAGCTTACATCCCGAGCATGCTACCCTGCCTCACAGAGGCGCCCGGGTGGAAACGATCGTAAGAGGAAACGATTATGCTAAAGGGTAGCAAAACAAGACACCCGTGGGGGTGCCTAAGGGGGTGTGAGAGCATCCTCATTGCACTGTGCGGAGTTGTAAAAAAGCTCCCACAACCTTGTCACAATCCAGGCGCTGTTCCTCATGTGGCCGTTACTTAATGGCGTGTACGGCACAGTTAGCCTGGTATAGAAAAGGAAAATTATCAGATTATTTGCAGACGATTGCATAACATATAGAACAATAAAAACAACACAAGACACAGATATTTGACAAAGAGAATTAGATGAATTACAGAAATGGGAATCAAATTGGAGCATGTCTTTCCACCCAGAAAAATGTCAGTTGTTAAGAGTAACAAAAAAACTAAAACAAATTAATTCCACTTATCTTATTCATGGCAAACCAGTAACACAGACTAAAAACTCAAAATACCTAGGTGTTATAATAAATGAAAAACTGTCATGGAATCAACATATTGATGAAACTATAAAAAAAAATCCAACAAAGCATTAGGGTTTATTAAAAGAAATTTTTATAAATCAAATAAGAACATAAAACTAAAATGTTATTTAACCTTGGTTAGGCCAATAATAGAATATGCATCCACCGTTTGGGACCCCTCAACTCAAGAAAACATTAAGAAACTGGAACAAACACAAAATAGAGCAGTGAGATTCATAACAAACGAATATTCACATTTGACTAGGGTAACACCATTAGTAAAATCACTAAATTTAGAAAGCCTTCAGGACAGAAGACTCAAAAGTAAAGTAGCAAAACACTGAACCATAATCTTCAAATTTAAAAACAAAATTCAATAAAATACTCTAAAAGACACAAAAATAATGGCACATTCCTCGTCCCATATGCTAGGACAAATTTGTACAAATACTCCTTCTTCCCTAGTGCTATTAGAGCATGGAATGGGTTGCCTGAGCTAGCCAGAAAAACCAGTGACTTGGCAGAATTTAAGTCATTGGTTAATATGCATGACTAAATGCATGACGCGTAGGACGTAATCATCTTCGTTTTTGAAGTAACGTCTGTATTATATAAGATAAGATAAGATGGCGAGGGTCTTTAGAGTACGCGGTCTCTTGCCGCGAGTCTACCCACCCGTCAGACAGAACAGTATACACTGTTCTCATTCAGGCCGGTGAGAGGGAGCTCTTGTTCATTTTTGCTGGCCTAGAGTTCCACGAGCCGAAGGCTCAACTCTGCCTGACAGTTTAGGAAGAAGAAGAAGAAGAGCTTAAAATAACAATTGTAATGTATCTGAAAATATTTCTTATTCTTTTAAGTGTAAATTTTCATAATGCAGGTGTGTGCCATAAAACGACACCGTGAAATATTGTGTACGGACAGTGACATTTTTGTTTTCAGGGCCGCCTTTACGAATTACGGGACCCTATGAAATGGATGCTTGTCTCTCTTCTCATTTTTGTTTTTGTGCAATAATGACTATTACTATTAATTAGATGATAATATAAACATCCCTAGGAAGCAACTCAAACGCAATAAGCGCAAGTGGCCTAATTAATTAAATTTACGTCACTGGTACGATACGCTAAATATGTTAACCCTTTAAGTCCTACATCTTTAAAAGCCTGTGACAAGAGCCATGACTGTTAGTGATATGCTTAATGTAAATTACGGGGCCCTTGCCAGGCGCGGGGCCCAATTTGAAGCAATCGGTCAAATGGATTAAGGCAGGCCCTGTTTGTTGTGGCTTTCTTCTATACCCACCAGTACAATGGACTCAATCTTAAGGCACTCCAACCAGGGGTTTGGTTTGCTTCTTTATAGGCCTAATTGTCTATATTAAAGACCGTTTCAACCCTGGGCGCCACTTCGAGGCCGTGAAGCATTTCAAATGGAACTACTGTATTTTAAAAAAGCAACTATTTTAATAACAGTTTATAGGTTGTTATTTTTTTTCAAATTTACAGCCCGAAACACCAGCGCCACCTAATCTAGAAGAGTCTGTAACAAGTGAGGAAGTGGAATCAAATGAGGAGTATGAGGATGCAGGAAGTGAACAAAGTCAAGTGGTAGAAAGGGAGCTAAGCGGGTAATTAAAATACTTATATTTATCTAATACATATTTTCACACTAAAAGTTACTAGCAGTAATCTGATCTTTGTGTACACGTTTAAACATCTCGATTGCTTTCTTTAAGGGACAAAATTCAGTAGGAAAGAAAACAAATCGATATGAAGAAATGCGGTAGCAATATAATGGAAGCTTATGATAAACGTAATGAAACTAAAAGAGGAAGATTTAAGAGATTTTGTAATAAATTCACAAACAAACACTGTCAAAGACGCCCTATAAAATTCGAAAAATCACTGTTGCCAAAATATACCAAAAAGTGTACTTGGGCATTTGATTATACAGTTATTAGAAGCGGAAAGAAATAACTATATAGTATATTAAAATACCTTCGGTCTCAATACTGTCGTATTCCGAACATCCGGAATCTGAACCATTCGACATGAAAATGAGAACTACCAAAATAAGAAAGCTACAATTTGTGTTAAAATTTCATAATATGTAGATGTGGAATAGGACGCGTGGTGGATGAGCGGTAAGGCGCTTGGCTTCCGAACGAGGTCCCGGGTTCGAATCTTGGTGAAATATGGGATTTTTAACTTCGGAATATTTGGGCGCCTCTCAGTCCACACAGCTCTAGAGGGTACCTGACATTAGTTGGGGAAAAGTAAAGGCGGTTGGGCGTTGTGCTGGTCACATGACACCCTAGTTAACCGTGGGCCACAGAAACAGATGACCTTCACATCCTCTGCCCAACAGATCGGAAGGGGAAATGGGGAACTTTACTTTTTACTTATATGTGGAATGTGTAGCCGAGAGGCCAACACCGCTTGGCTACTGATTGGCCACCTAACGAGAGGGCTTGAGGTTGAATCCCAGAATTGTGTTTGCGCAGCAAGGAAACTTTCTCCCAGATAACCCACTCCTCCCCCCCCCAACCCCCCCCCCCCCAACACTTGTCCACAAAAGAGATTGGACCATAGAACTGTAAACATTCTATAAGCAATTTGAAAAGAAATTTAAAAAGCAATTTGAAAAATGTACTCTAATAAAGTTAATACAATCAGGGTCAATTTCTAGTTTCGGAAACGGGCTCACTATATCTCGGCGTCGACTTCACTGGACGGTGTGGGGTGGGGTGTGTGATAAATATGAGACATTGTCTTACATTACAAGCGTGAGACTGACACAAGTGCAGACATCAACAACAGACAAGCACTATGCTTCGCTACCTTCATGCGACATAGGACAAAAAAAATGACTTGTTATTACACACGGGCTCCATTGCGGGCTAGGAAATGTGGTAACAGGTGTATTTGATCACCATATGTGTATGTATAGAAATAACTTTATAAAATAATGTGATAAAAAATGTGTATATGACCAAATTCATTAGCCTTCTCCGAGAGATATGCAGTTTTACACTCCCAAATTTCAGATAATGATGTATTTAATACAAATAATATCTGAACAATTAACAAAGAAAATATCTATACTATTTTATGCTAAAAAAAAAGGTCGCAGTGACATAGTTGTAGAGTGCTTGGCTTTTGAGCCTGGGGTCCTGGGTTCGAATCTCGGTGAGGACTGGGATTTGAACTACGAGATTTTTAGGGCGCCCCTGACTCGGCCCAACTCTAATGGATACATGAATGTAGTTAGTAAAGTTGAAGGCCGTTGGCCCGTTGTGCTGGCCACATAACACCCTGCTCATTAACCGTGGGCCACAGAAACAGATGACCTTAACATCATCTGCCCTATAGATCGCAAGGTCTCAGAGGGGAACTTTTACTTTTTTACTTTACGTACGCACACAATGTGCTCATTTTAAACATTAATTATTTGTTGTGTTGTGAGTCATGCCGCATGCAGGCTGAGTGGTAAAGCGCTTGGCTTTCAAACGTAGGGGACTCAAGTTCGAATCCCATTGGATAGATGACTGGGCTAGCGGTATGCTCTTTGGAATGTCACGATTGTTTCGGGCTCAAACCCACCCGCTGCCGTCACCCGTCATATTACGGAGATGTTTGGATTTGAATGTAAATCATATTGAAACCTGAAGGAACAACTGATATATATAAAAACATCGTAACCACCGAAATTAGTGGGTTTTAAGCTTTGGGATTTTAGAACGACCATAATGCTCACCTACCCCAGATGGGTATCTGATACATGTTAGCTAATTAAAGGTGGTTAGTTTCGAATAAGATATGAATTTCTCGTTGACATTTATAGGTTTTAAATTTCTAGTATATTTCAACGACAAAAGTATGCAGTGTAATTAACGTTAACTTTTTGTTTTTAAATTTCAGATCAATACTAATATCTATCTGCTCCAGTTTAGAACTGCAGTTGCAATAATTCAAATTTGTTTCTTTTATAATTTTTTTTTCTAACTATAGCATAGATTCACCTACTTTCATTTAGATTCACCTACTTTCATTTAGATTCACCTACTTTCATTTAGATTCACCTACTTTCATTTAGATTCACCTACTTTCATTTATTTTTTTCATAAATAAAGTCTTACTTCGAACATATTCATTCCGTCCCTTTTTCTATAATTTCAAGTAGAGAGGTTTGACATTTCCACCAGGAACACTAAGGAACTGCAAGCTACCAATAACCACAATCTTACTTCCCTTTATACAAATTGCTCATTTAAAACCTGACAGCCGAGGAGTCGTGGTGACTGAGTGGTTAAGCGCTTGTATTCCCAGGTTCGAATCCTGGTGAAGACTGGGATTTTTTATTTCGGGAGCCTTAGGGCGCCTCTGAATCCACACCGCATGACATTAGTTGGGGAAAAGTAAAAGCGGATGATTGTTGTGCTGACCACACGATACCCTTGTTAACAATTGACCTTTACACCATCTGCTGTATAAATCGCAAGGTCTGAATATGGAAATTTACTCTTTTGTTTCTAATAGTACAGTGATCCACTATGAATTATCAAGAATAAATGCATAGTCAATCTCGTTTATAAAAAAAAAAAAAAAAGATAATAAGGCTTGTCTTCGAGGCCAAAGATTAATAAGGAATGCAATAGTTCCCGTGGCTACTGGTTACATACAATTATTCAGCCAATTAACATAACTTAATGTATAGATGCTACAAGAGGTGCTATTTAAATAATCTTTCTTTCTTGATATTAATTCTATGTATTGTTTTAAGACAAACCGGTTCGCTTTTGGAAGACCTACAGTAGCCGTTGCACCTAAACTTAGCACGCTAGATAAAACGGTGATAATAGTTTTGATTTTAAATGGCTTTATTTTTAGTTTTTGATAGCTGAACGTATCAGATGAAGAGGCGGACAGACAGACTACACACAACTAATAGCAGCTGTTCACCTTACCGGGAAAGAAGGTGCTAATAATTAAAAAAAAACATTGCTTGAAATATTTTTTCTTTATGTTTACCATGTACTGTCTTTGTATCTATCAGGCCAGGCAGTGTGTACAGGATCACTCTAGTGGAGAAGGGCACGACTAGAGGCAGGAGAGCAGTCAGCAACACTAATAAAATCTGGCCAAGGAAGATCCCATATATCATTGAGACCTCTTACAGAAACAAAGGTAATGTCAATCCTGATAACAAACGTAATTATATGAGACCAAAGCCTCAGTAAAGCTTTAATTAAGTACTGCAAGAAAACCCCTCAGTAAAGCCTCAATAAAGTACTGCAAGAAATCCCCTCAGTAAAGCCTCAATGAAGTACTGCAAGAAAAACCCTCAGTAAAGCCTCAATAAAGTACTGCAAGAAATCCCCTCAGTAAAGCCTCAATGAAGTACTGCAAGAAAACCCCTCAGTAAAGCCTCAGTAATGCCTCAATGAAGTACTGCAAGAAAACCCCTCGGTAAAGCCTCAATGAAGTACTGCAAGAAATCCCCTCAGTAAAGCCTCAGTAAAGCCTCAATGAAGTACTGCAAGAAATCCCCTAAGTAGAGCCTCAGTAAAGCCTCAATGAAGTACTGCAAGAAAACCCCTCAGTAAAGCCTCAATGAAGTACTGCAAGAAATCCCCTCAGTAGTGCCTCAGTAAAGCCGCTATGAAGTACTGCAAGAAATCCCCTCAGTAAAACCTCAGTAAAGCCTCTATGAAGTACTGCAAGAAATCCCCTCAGTAGAGCCTCAGTAAAACCTCAATAAAGTACTGCAAGAAAACCCCTCAGTAAAGCCTCAGTAAAGCCTCAATGAAGTACTTCAAGAAATCCCCTCAGTAAAGCCTCAATGAAGTACTGCAAGAAACCCCTCAGTAAAGCCTCAATGAAGTACTGCAAGAAATCCCCTCAGTAAAGCCACTATGAAGTACTGCAAGAAAACCCAACTGAAAATGGCTTCTATTACTTTAAATGTGAACCTAATAGTACATATACTTTTAAACTGGATTTGGTACAACGAGCGCAACCCACGCGAATTCCTATTAAATTTCAAATAATACCTTTAGAGAAGTTTTCACTTTTAACAACCCTTCACCAAGATCACTATTTTAAGTGTCTAAGACTCATAATAAACTTCACTTTGAATTTGGTGCCATAATTTTTCGCGCTTAGATGTGGAAAGGATTCGATGAGATGCACCTAGACCAGGGGTTCTCAACCTATGGTTCGCGACCCCCTTGGGGGTCGATTGACGATTTGCCAGGGGTCGCCTAAGACCATCGAAAATATGGATTGTTTTTGTCTATTCTTCAATTGCTGTTTGTGTGTGTGTGGGAGGGGGTCGCGGCAGAGTGGGGGATTGTAAAAAGGGGTCACCGAGCTTATAAGGTTGAGAACCGCTGACCTAGACTCTGATACATTTATTAACATATTGTAAAGTTAGGCAACAAGTGGGGGTTAGAGAATAAGAGGAAGTTTTATTTATAATGCAGTAGTAGGATGAGAAACTACATTGACCACCTGCGGACAATGGTTATGTCTGCGCTGTTTGTGGCAAAATATGTAGGTCACATGTAGGGCTGCGAAGCCACGTGAAATACTGCAATCCTCATTAAACTTCCACCTCGAAGTTAAACTTCCAAGCCTTATTTTTTTACATTTATTATGATGAGATAATGAAACACACACCAATTAAAGTTCTTAGGACGCCTCAAGTTTATTGAGGATACCACTTCTGACACCAGTTTTTGTGAACAAGCGTAACGAACTCAACGAAAGGGAATCGTATTGGATGAAGATGTTTATCTACATAAAGTAAAACTTTTTTCTCTTTTTGCTTTTCATCCTTTCTATTTTTTTTTTTTACTTTCTTTGTTTTTCTCTTTTTTTTTTACTCAGCTCACCGAAATTCTTACGTTAACTCTTTCTCTCTGTAATTATTCACCACATTCTGGTGGAATCAACGCTGGTATCGTCAGTTAGGAGAGAAAGAGTTAATGACCTTTTCAGTATCTGTTTTCGTAAACGATATTTTACGCACTCCCCTTTCAGGTATCTACTACACGATAGTACTGAAGCGAGCCATGCAGTATATCATGGACAGGGTTTGCATCACATTGGTAGACGTGACGGGTCAGATCAGCGACACAGCCTGGTTGACAAACAACGGGTTCGAAACACAGTCTTACATCCGGATTGCTGACAACGGAAAGTAACGAGTTTTTTTGAAACATACATTTCTCTTCTTTTCGTGTCATATGAGGCATTTCTATAAAAAGTTTATACAACTTCCTACTTCTGTAATGTTTACTCCAGTGTTACCAAACCTAGGGCCGCGGGCTATATCCGACCTGTATCGCTGTGCGCATCTGGTCCTTCGAAATTACTACCTAAACTTTATATTGAAACATCAGAGGCTGGGTTCCATAAGATTAGTGCCTACAATGTATGGTGAAGCCTCAGGGGCTGGGTTCCATAAGATTGCTGCCTACAGTAAATGTTAAAGCCTTAGATGCTGGGTTCCATAAAATTGCTGCCTATAATATATGATGAAGCCTTAGAAGCTGGGTTTCATAAGATTGCTGCCTACAGTGCAAAAAAAATTGCTGCTTACATTGTATGATGAAAAGCTTCAGGGGCTTGGTTCATAAGAATGTGGCCTACAGTGTAAGATGGAGAATTGACGATTTTTCGAGGCTGTAAGGCCCGTAACGACAGCCTCGGAAATTTTAAAGTCGTCCAAGCCATCAATGGTTTTATACCTCTTACCAGCTTGTAGATCTATTTCTGATACTAAATGCTTCACATATATATTTGTTCTGTTCCTCACTCTAGTTGTGTTGGAGAAATTGGTCCATCAAATTACGGCGGTCGACTTGTCTCCCCTTGTTCGGATTTTGTAAGTATTAAAGGAAAAAATAAAAATAAAGAAGAGCATTGTATAGGTAATGAATTGTAGAATATTTATGAATGAATTATACTGGCTGTAGTAGGCGTCACTTAGTTGTTCGAATTTTTTTCACGTGTTTATCTCATTCATTCACTATATTTCTTTACAAAGTTTATATCAACTCACAACGTCTGTCTGTCTGTCTGTCCGTCCGTCTATTACAATTTATGTACACGTCATTTCTCTCACATCTCATTCCCGGATCAAGTTGAAACTTAGCACATTTTTCATTGTCCCAAATAAATAAAAATTAATTAATTTAAAAAATTTACACATTAGTTAGTTAATTATCAGTAATTTTTCAATTAGTGGTAATTAATTGCTTAATCAAATTAATCAATTAATTAATTAATTTAGTTTGATATTGATCAAGGGAAATAAATCTTAAAGTATTGATACATGTGAATATAAATACACAGTTCTTCCCATCAGATACGTTTTATGCAGTATATATCCTTTGATATCCGTTGCACCTAAACTTAACACGCTAGATAAAATGGTGATAATAGATTTGATTTCAAATGACTTTTAAAAAATCTTAGATAGCTGAACGTGATTCCTTGCTTACTTCTATATAACATTTAGAAAATAAGTTTTAGAATTGGTCTTCAGTTAAATCCGATTAGTCTATGAATAATATGAATAATATCTCTAACTTTTGTAAGTGTTCACTCTTCCATTGTACCATTAGAGCATAGAGCGGATTGCCTGAGTCAGCCACAAAACCAATTACTTATAGTCTTTATAATTAACACACACAACTAGATAGAGACCTGGATACGCTTAGGACTTAATCTTCTTAATTTAAAGGAACATCTGTGTCTTATGCAGATTAGTCTGACGGATGTAGCACTCAAATAACGAAATACAGTAAAACAGGTGAAAGGCCAAACAGTAGGCCTATAATTTAGTCGACGCTGATAGTGACAAGTCGAACAAGAAGTTTAATAATAACGAACCGAACCGTCGAAGCTAAATCTCTATATCCATACAAACACTGCCTCTCTCTCTCTCTCTCTCTCTCTCTGCCTTCAAAAGTTTACATTTCGCTATTCTTCCTAAAATCCTAGTCTAGTTTTTACTAGTCGCATCATTGTCTCTAAGTTAAAACAAATCACTAATTGATAATCGTGTCACAGTGGTGATAGAAATCTTCACTTCTGAAAGAACAGCCTAAACATGTATATTTTTTTTGTATAACTATCAAAGCAGTGTGACTTTAGGTAATTAGGTATTTAAGTCGACAGGGCAGATGATGTTAAGGCAATCTATTTCTGTCGCTTACGTTTAACGAGGGTGTCATGTGGCCAGCAAAACGACCTTTAATTTTAATTTACTTTTGACCCAGTAAGGTCAGGTCACCATAATGCTGGATGGACTCAGAGACGCCCTAGGGATCCCGAAATATAATAAATCCTAGTATTCGAACCCTTGACCCCTCCATCCTCATCCGATTCGGAAACCAATCGCTTTATTATTCAGCCACCGCGCCGTCAAGTCCAGAGAATCTCAATAAATGTGTTCTTCTGATATGAATATTGCTATCAAGTTTTAACAAAAGTCTATATCAAATTCTACAGTGGATCAACCTCCATGAAATGGGTCACGCCTTGGGCTCAATGCATGTACAGGAGAGCTCATACCGTGATAACTACATGACTCTCTACCCAGATAACATTCAGCCAAGTAAGTATCAGTTGTCTGTAGTTCGATCCTGATAATACCATTAATAAGCTATGTTTCTATATAAAAAAGATGCCATGTGGTAAGCCCTAGGTGTGGCAGTGTGGCCATAAGGGGCTACTCTGTTTTAAAACAGCCGCTGCCTTGTGATGTAAGGGAACAGCCGCTGCCTTGTGATGTTAGGGAACAGCCGCTGCCTTGTGATGTTAGGGAACAGCTGCTGCCTTTTAATGTTAGGGAACAGCCGCTGCCTTGTGATGTTAGGGAACAGCCGCTGCCTTGTGATGTTAGGGAACATCCGCTGCCTTGTGATGTTAGAGAACAGCCGCTGCCTTGTGATGTTAGGGAACATCCGCTGCCTTTTAATGTTAGGGAACATCCGCTGCCTTGTGATGTTAGGGAACATCCGCTGCCTTGTGATGTTAGGGAACAGCCGCTGCCTTGTGATGTTAGGGAACAGCTGCTGCCTTGTGATGTTAGGGAACAGCCGCTGCCTTGTGATGTTAGAGAACAGCATCCATTGTCTTCCGAGACAGAAGGCGCCATATACCTTGCTGCGCACTGCACGCTTTCTCTCGTACCCCAGAGAGTGTTAGACATTCATTAGAGACCTAAGAATCATAAATCAAACACACTAATGAAAAGAATTATAACGATAATGACGAATTCTAATTATATAAAGTAAATATGTGTATAGAATTAGCATAATATGTTTGTATCGAGGTAGATTCGTAGAGTATTTTTGTTAAATATTTTTGTTTTGTCTTTCGAAGGTCTCCTGTATTCTTACAGAAAGTACGCCAATGCTTCAGCGTTGATCAGCAGTTACTTTGATCCTAAATCAGTTCTAATGTACAGCCCAGGAGTGAGTAGTCCTTGAGTTTGTCACATTAACATAATGGTCAATCCGTTTTAGTCAGCAATCACTACTTACACTTATAAACAGTGAAGTAGTGAGTATAACTGGCGACGTGTGCACAGCACTTTATTGGCGCCCCACCCCCATATATATATATATATATATATATATATATATATATATATATATATAGAGAGAGAGAGAGAGAGAGAGAGAGAGATCTACAATATAAATGTGCATCAAATATAGCATATAATATGCTATTATATGCTATATATGATGCACATTTATATTGTAGATCTACATATGAAATCTAAATTTATCTAAATATTGTCGTTTTAATGTCTATTTAAGTTGTAACGTTGAACGCTGTTATAACAGTGGAACTCATACACGGTTCATTGAATTACACTCTTCGATCAGATTGTCTATAATTAAACGTGTTCACTGAGAACTTAATTATACACATTTCTAAGTTGTGATGAACACAGATTAATGTATCCAACACGCCGGCGTGCTAATTAGTTTAGAGTTCAAATGGTCTGACGGTAAGTAAGAAGACAAATCAAGAAACGAAATAAGTCTAATTATGTGAAAATGTGTGTTAATTACAAATATATTTTTGAGAACTGGATTTTGTTAGAAAATTGTGAAAATTTCCAGAAAATTGTGTTTGTCCTCGACATCTTTGGGCACCCCTCCGTTCTGCGAGTGGCGCCCCCCCCCCCCGTTGTTCCCCTCCTTCCGCCTCTGCTTCTAATGTTATATGAATGATAAGTTTAAATGTGGGCCTGAACCGATACCAATTCGTTATAGAAAGCCTCAACACTGACCTGCAACGTCACAATTGTGGGCAGTTTAGACCAATAGCTGGTTGCCACATCGAACAGACCTGTGACGTGGCGACGAGCTATTGGTCTAAAATGCCCACAGGTTGTGACGTTTCAGGTCAGTGTTCAGTCTTTCTATAACGATGGCTCTCGCCTGAACAGTGCAGAGTATGGGACAATGGTCTACACCTATGGCACCACGTGGAGGCCGGAAATTTCGAGATTTCAAGCCTATAACAATCTGCCCATTAATGTTTCATTCCATAATTTTGAAAAAGCTCGAACTATAGTACTATTTTAAATGTTCACAGACCTGGTCTCGTAACGGCCTTGACACTTACTCCACGATCAGAGATGATCTCTTCAACACAGCCAGCGACACGTCCACCGATGACGTCATGTTCTACGACCTGTCTCAGCTGTACAAGTGTCGAGGTAAGACAGAGACAGCTTCAGGACAAAGACTTTGGACACTTTTAAACTAACGATTTGGGCCTTACCGTCAGAGACTAAGAGACATAGTTCCCTATGTTCCCTCGTTGTTTACATTTTGACATTTAATTGGATTCTAAAAACATTTTACATAAATGTTTTTTTTGTTTTTTTTTCAAAATGTATTGGGTATTAACATCAGAGACTAAGATGAATAGTTTATCAATACTACTGTTTTATGTACACCGGATACACCAATAAGCAAGCTTTTTATGGATGTGTCTTCATTTTACAAAAATCTCAAATATTCATATATAAGCTACTAGCAAGCGTAATGCTAACGCTACATCAAATTAATTCCAATAAAACAAATGACTGTATAATCAATGGTTTAAAAAAAATTCTTATTTTCTAACACAAATGCATAACTGTTCTGCTTTTAGTATCCAAGAAGGATTGTGTCATTAATTTTTTGGTAGTCACTTTAAAGGGAAACAATCTAAATGTAATTGTAACCAGTTATTGGTGAGCGAATTCTATGAACCTAATTCGTTCGTTACATTTTCCAGAGACATTCTGCAGTGCGACAGACATGGACTGTTCCCCTGGGTACTGCACAGTAATCAAAGGCGAATGTCGCTGTGTCTGCCCCAGCGAAAGAGAGGAGAGCACTAACTGTAAGACTTTAAGGAACGGACGTAAGTGCTGGCCCATTTTATTCAAGTGATTACTTCCCCTAGTATGGTTCTGACTTTTTTGTTCTCTCCCCTTAATTCATCATGTTCAATTGACGGTAGCTGACACAATGGAGCGCATTTCAAGCTACTAGGCAGCTACTGTTGAGTACAGACTTTTAAAAAAAAATAGAGATTCAATCGAAACTTTGAATTACAAAGCTTCTTCTGCGTAAGGTGAAACAAAATATTTAGGTTACATCTGGGTCTATTTTACTATAAAATACAGCAATTTTCTTTAAACTTTGTAAATAATATCTTATATTATTATCAAACCAAATCTATGAGTTATAGGTGGAATGTTTTTTCTTGGTTGATTATAATTATTGTAGTACTAGCCAATTATTACCCGCGGCCCGCGAGTCTTAATTTGCTTATCACTGATATAGTCAGCTGTCACAGTCTCGGTTGACATTGCCTGTTATATGTTCACCTCGGGTTAAGAGGGTGAAAAGCCAGTGAAACTCCTGATATAGAGAAAGGAAGTAAGGAAATATATATATATATATATATATTTAAATATAGATCTAGAGTCTAGAAACCATTATAATAGATGTAGATCTAAATGTACACTTATGTCTAATCCTAGGCTCTAAAACTCATAGTACATATTCCTACTTACTTACCTAGATCTATACATAGGTTACTATATATTACATTAATGCAGATTAATCTCAAGCTACTGTACATCTATGATATCGTTTTTGTTTAATTAGGCTATGAATTAATTTACAGCATCTACAACAGCAAAGTGGCCACTCACGCCTTTTGTTTTATTTGCTGGAGGGCCACAGCATACTTGTCCCGTCGGATTTACCCCTGGGTGGTACTCTTTCACCGGCACCAGCCAAATAACCCAGGCTGTCACCAAGCCCCCAGTTATCTTTCCTGTCAGTGGTAAGACCAACGACATCCCTCTGTGCACCAAGGACGCACCCAGCGATACGCCTATAGACTGGGAGTCCTGGCCTCCTGGTGGTCAGTACTGTATGGTCAAGCCTGCTAGTGAGTCTTGTGGAGGAGGTAAGATACAAGGGAGGAAGGTAGAGAGAGAGAAAGTAAGAGAGAAAGTAAAGGATAAATAAGTAATGAAGTGCTTGGGAGGTAGAGAGAGAGAGAGAGAGAGTGAGAGAGAGGGTAGCAAACTTGTTAATAGAGTGGGAAGAAGAAATTGAGAGAGAGAGAGAGAGAGAGGGGGGGGGTAGCAAACTTATTAATAGAGTGGGAAGAAGAAATTGAGAGAGAGAGAGAGAGAAAGAGAGAGAGAGAGAGACAGCATAACAAAAAGGAATAACGTGGTGGGAAAGGGAGTGAATTCACACAAAGGTATACAGAGAGAAAGAGCTGTGTGTGCTATTTGAATAAAATAATAATTATTCTTTTGTAGAGAGAGGGAAAGATAACCTATTGGATTGATTGATTGATATTTACTACTATTAATAGAAAAAAATCTACCAAAAAAATATTTGTATTCACTTATAGACTATTTCCCTTTACAATGGAAGCCTGACATTGAAAGAAATCAAATATTTTATTAATGTTCTCCAATGGTATATATAAATAGGCCTATATATATATATTTAGTCCTGTTTAAGTATACCCTTCAACTGTTACGAATATTGTAGGAACGTTTGGGGCACCACTACTTAGTCAACATATACCAAAAATCTTCGTCTGATTCCTGACATTCTTAGAAACATAACTATGTTTAAGGTTATGCTAGAGGTGACAATTTCGATACGGCAAGAAGCAAGACAATTTAAAAGATCCAGTAAGTCTCTTCGGTATTTGGTTGATTTATACATTTATAACACAAAGTCTAATAACATCTCTAGGCAAGAAACTACCCGCAAGGTAACTCGGCGCAACTTCTATATCTGTGTCATAAATTCAAGTTGATTGCATTTTGTCGTTATTATTTCAGGGTTTGTGGAGTCCAGACTGGACGTCCAATCGTTGGCAGCGGTCAGGTACAACGGAAGTATTGGTGACACGGTGGTAAACGGCAACAACATCACCCAGAAATACTGCTGCAGGTTTCAGGAATCCACAACTTTCCCAATAGACCTGCCCAACCGTGACCCTTTTAGACTGATGGTTCGAAGTACTTGCCCTAAAATAAGAGGTGAGATATAGTAAACTATATAGAATATACGAGCGTATGAGAGTAAGGTTTGCTGTTATTAAGGACTTCTTACCATAAACATCATTATGTGTATAATTACTATCTTGACATTAACTTTGGCTTTTACACGAGCCAACCTCAGCGTACCCAGCCCCGTAGCATAGGCATGGTCTCTAACCACAACTCTAGCAAGCATAATTTTTAAAGGCGAACGTAATGTCATGTGTTTTAGAACTATATGTATATTATATAATAATATATATTTATGTATATTGCATATGTCTACATGTTACTTTGATAATTAATTAAACAGTTTTTGTGTAACTTTCCAGTAGTCTGGAAAACTAATCGTCATAACATATATTTCAATAATTATTAATATTTTTTAAAATTCGTTATAATTTTAACAAGCAAGGTGCATACTTTTTTGTAGGTCTTAAATCAGTGTTAACAAGAAATAACTTGTGGTCATCATTCTACACACTGACCAATGCCAGCACTTCCCCGTATTGGCCATTCTCGACCTGCTTGACCACATACTCCTGCTACTATCTGCCCCCTGTCTACGGTCAGTGTTTACATGTATATGTTCAACCTTCGTGCGATCTATAATATACATTTTTTTTTAGTCAAGGAGGGGGCTAGCTGGGGGGTAAAAATAAATCAAAAATCAAATATATCGATTTCGATGCTCAATTGGAGCTGAGTTGAGTTTGTTGAGCGCCCACTGGTCCACTAAAGAGATTGGACTATAGCAAATCGAGCATGTTAGTGGCGCTATACAAAAGCAATAAAAAAAATGTTTCTTAGGTCATGGCGGAGATCGTAGTGTATCTTTATCATCCTCCCACAACAGGAGAGGGGGGGGGCTAAAATTAAAGAAAATATATAAATTTACCTTAATTAAAGAACGAAACGTTTAAACGAATCGGGTAAATGCAGCCCCAGGGTCACATTCGGCTAATATATATATATATAGTTACAATACTGATCCAAACTTATTTCTACAATTACACTTAATATAAGTTTTTTAAAAAGTATTTTTCATGTTTTTTATTGTTTATATATTTCTTTCTAAATAGGTTAATACTAATGTTTTTAGTTTAAAAAATAAATGTTTCATGTATGTATTTGAAATGTAATAGTTTCGAACTAGTTGTCTTGGTACTAATATTAGCTTCTGTCAGTTTGTTTTCAATAAATGTCTTCATTTTTCAAGCTGTCTATGTGTCTCTATGGAATGAGGGATTACTCAAACAGGCCAATATACATGTTATTTATGTCCTGTGAAAATACATTCCTTCAATGGGGTGAGTGTTAAGGTGGTCTGTCATGGCCTATGGCAGAAAGCTATTCTTCTATTCAAGGGGCTTCAGGCCTCAGCGATATATTCTAGGCCTGCTTTGATGAAAAGGAAACGGATCCGAGACTTTATTAAACTGATTCCTAGTTTCAGAATTAAAGCTTTGTATTTTCGTTTGAGGGGTCTTAAGAGTTACATTCGAATCTCCGGCAAAACCCTATTTTTTGAGTGTTCAGTAATTATTTAAAAGTAGAAATCTATACTAAATTATATCATCCGAAACGCATTGTCTGATTAAAACCATCCCATCGTAACATTACGTTACTATTGTATCTAACAAAAAATATAAATAGCCTTACATATGATTTAACCACACAACTTTTCATCGCATTCAGAGAATGGAATTTCTTCAGTTTGCAGGTTAAATTGTAAACTATATGTATAAGTATACCAAACATTTAGTGTCTTTGAGGCCAGCGAAATAATTTAAATGGCAATACCAAGGAAAGTAAATGGACTTGGTACAAGAAGTTGTTTTATTTTCTTTTTTCCAGGATGTAATCAAGACATAACTCTGGATGCCACCACAAGGACAGCAACAGTTACCACCCCTGGCTTCCCAACTGCAAGAGAACCCAACAGAAGATGTTTCTACAGCTTTAACGTAATGACACACCAGATAAATTAAAATGCCAATATCTATTTAGGAAGAATTTAATCTTTATTATCACTATTATATTATATAAGATAAGCGTACTTAATACTTTGTATGTTTTTATTAGGTGTTAAAATAATTTAAGTGAACTGAACGGGTTCTCTGTTATTGGATTATTATTATTCTACAGACTTTTAACTTTATTGAAATACTGAACTATTTATTTGATTTTAACACACAATGACTAGCTATCAATAGAGGATACACACTTAATAGCACTATAAGCTCACAGTCTCGTTTGATTGATTTATTTAACACAGCCTTATTTAAGTGACTGATTTATCCAATACAGCCTCGTTTGACTGATTATCTAGCACAGCCTCATTTGACTGATTTTTCTAATACAGCCTCGTATTAGTGATTTATCAAACACATCTTCATTTAAGTGACTGATTTATCAAATACAGATTCGTTTAAGTGACTGATTTATCCAACACAGCCTCTTTCGACTGATTTATCTAACATCGCTTCATTTAAGGGATTGATTTATGTAATACATTTATTAATTTATCCAACACAGCCTCGACTTTTCTTTTCAGGTGCCCCCTGGGTCACAAATCAAATTAACTTTCAATACATTTGATGTGAGTGTGGCCAGTGATGACAACTTTCTTATCAAACGTTACCACAAGTGGCAGGATCCGTACAGGTCAGAGATCTAAGTAGCTTTTCAAGTCCTTAGAAAAAAATATAACAAGTTATTGGCCCTACAAATCTTATGAGACAGTTCTAATAATGATTTTATATCACTGAAAAGACAGTTTTATGACAGTGTTTTATCTAACTATCTATACGCATAAACCCTGACTTACTCCTTGAATTAAAAAAACAACTTAATGACTTTGTCAGTACAGAAACCAAAGGTTTAAAACTCGATTCCCATTGAGAAAAGAAAAAACTGCATTTATCACTTCATTCAGCAGCATTGAAATAACACTGCTTATTTAGATCATCTCAATTTGAATTAACTTTTAGCTTTTTTCTGTTTTAAATAGTTTCCTATTAATTCTAAATTCTTAGATTTAGAACATTCCCCTCAGTAAGTGTCAGGGTGGGATTTCAGATTAGCTAGGGTATGATATGATATTACGGTCCCGTATCCCCAGCCTGAACAGAGTAACACAAGAACCTAAAGATATTAGCATGTAAACTACAAACATTACATAACAGTTATTCAACTGAACATTTAGTGAATAACAACGGTTGTCAACAGGAACAATATTTAATTAAACTTAATTGTAATTTTCAAACATATTTGCATGTACATCGATATCCGTGAAGCTAGCATTTGATAATAATTAGTCTAATATCGCACCAACAGGTTTCCGTAACACACCTTCGCACTCATCTCGGCGCCCAACAGAAGCTCAACTCCCTACACCTCAACACCGATAGTTGCTACACAACTCCAAGGGCAGAAAGACGACAACTTTCCCATAGCCCAAACCTAACACCCCTTACAAGGGGAACCAAAAAAAACAGCTACCAAGCTCACAAAAGCAGCTCTCTCTCTCTTGCGGAAACTAAGGATGACGTAAACACACACACACAATATTCTAGACAACAAAACGCACTTAAAAGAAACTACTTCCTATACCCTAAAACACCAATATTAAATGCAAACAAAAACTACTAGCGCGCACGACATCCCCCCTCTCCCCCTAACTGGATCTTGCGAAGACAAGTCCAGTCTTCAAAAAAAAAAAATTGAAAACTGAAGTATATAGACAGCAAAAGGAATTAGGAAACATTGCCCCAAAACTGAAACCGAAGAATACAACCTTCATAAAGTCAAACTGACATAATTATTCAAACAGATGATGTCTCAAAGAACAACATCCATCATACAACTATTATAACATTGCAATGCATACTAAAAACAAGCAGTACATATTACATAGATATATACATACAAATCAAGCAATAGCTATAATAAAATAGTCTTTTTGTGCGAATCACATCAATCTTGAGCACAAGTCTGCAAGTATATTGTCCTCTCCTTTTATGTGACACACGTCGAAGGTGTAGTCCTGAAGCATCAGAGCCCACCTCGTAACTCGGTGGTTCGTAAAGTTCGTGCTCCGAAGGTAAGCCAAGGCCTTGTGGTCCGTCTGAAGGTGAAACGTATTTCCACGCAGGTATCTGTCCAGTTTTCTAATGGCAAATACGATAGCCAAACCTTCTCTCTCGATGATGGAATACCTCTGCTCCCGAGGCAATAACTTGCGACTCACATACTTGACGGGATGCAGAACACCATTCACGCACTGACTCAGTATACCGGAGATTCCTTTGTCAGAAGCATCGGTCTGAAGAACAAACGGCAATGAGGGATCAGGCAAACGAAGAATGGGGTACCTACACAGATACGCCTGCACCCTGCTTAAAGCCTCCGCGCACTCACGATTCCAGTGCACCTTAACAGACCGACCCCGACCCAATAGATTGGTAAAAGGAAACAACTCCGCGTACCCTGGCGAACCTACTGTACAAAACCTCCAAAGCGATTAAAGATTTCAGGTATTAAATTTTTCAACCCTCTAGACCACTTACAGCCCTAAACATTCCTTTACCCTAGATATCTTTAAAAAAACAACAATTGAACAGGAAATGCTAGTATTATACCCCCGCGGTACAATTATGCATGGCATTAGTATCCTCATCCTATACGACAGAAAATGCAACTAGATTCGTAACCCAGATCCAATTGCTAAATTCAAACAGGATAAGATTGTACTATTACGGTGGTATATGCTCTATTACATGAGCTTCATCATATACATTTTACTCTACTACCAATTACTCAACCAAATAGTAACGCAATACTTTCATGTGTGTGCTAGCCTATCAAACCAAGCCCGCAAAATTTACCGATGCGACCAGATTACTAGCTTAATCATCACGTCAACCTCTCGCGCTCACACGATGAGGGACCACCACAATACTTCTACTACCAAATTTCGACCTGTCCAAATATCTAACCGCCTTAGCAACGTCTGCTAAGTTCTTAAACCTTACATGTCCAATACCCATGGACTTCCCATTTGCCTCTAATACCTCCACAAAACCAAATAAACCAAACTCCCTAAATCTATCCTTAAGCCTTTGCCAGTTAACATTGAATGGCAAATTCCTAATAGTAACTGTATAGCGATCCGGCATTAACTTATACCTACGGCGACTTTCCGACTCGCGACGACCCTCTAGTCATCTATGTCTAGATCGCTGGTCTAGGTCATTGCCAATATCATTGGGATTTACATCCTCAACATTAGTCTCATTATTTTGGGTAACAAATTCGTTAGAGCACTCAGCTGCTTTATGACCCTGCTCCCCACAACTGAAACAAACAATTACCTTTCTTTTAACCACTGGACTCTGCTTAATCACAGGCTCACATGCTGCTGCCACATACACAGTTTCTTCTTTACTAATTGATACATTCGAATCAGCTACCTTAAAGCCTTCGATTACCTCCAGCATGTTCTCCACAGTATTTTGCTTGTTTAGAACAAGTTGTCGATAGACCTCCCCTGAAACATTTTCAAGTATCCTATCTTTAATGAAGAGATCTTTGATCTCATCTGCTGGCTTTCCTACCTCAGCCATTTTGCACCAGTTGTCAAGTGCGGTCCTCAATTCGGTCACATACCCACGGAAGTCATTCTGCCGTGGTTTGACCCGGTGAAACCTTTTGCGGCATGTCTCCGCATTGATGTCTGCGTGGCGGAGAAGTGCCGTTTTGACATCCTCATACTTATCGCTAAGGAACAGACTGTCCCTCAACATAAAGTTTTTGAGCGATGTCGTCAACTTGTACGACAATAGCAGGGACCACTCCTTACTCTCAATCTTACACCTTGCTGCCACATACCTCTCCAACCTCTCACCATCATACCCGAGAGCACGGCCATCACTGATGAACTGGGCGGTTAGAGTCAACCTCGTCTCCATTACATATAATATTAAGCCTTAATTAATAATTACAGTCTAACTATCACTAACAAAACCCAAAGTCAGATCATAGAGAGAAACAGAATATATATCATTACTTAATTAAAACGGGCGAACTGAAATCACGGGCGCATCGACAAAAACAGGGCCAAGGACTTATCTGCTCAGTATCCCGCGTCGGAAGGAATCGCCTCACTCCAGGCTCCGCAGAAGAGAAAAGCCACAGGCAACCACAGCCACTGGAACAGACCAACGGTTCTAACTTCAGGACGGTTCCGGTACACCAGCCAACAAACCGCACAGATTCAGGTCGATCCCGTCGACAGACACTCGATCCACTCACACGTTGCCGCTCAGAGTCAGAGGATTCAGGCGTTGGTGACAATAAATACAAAAATAAGTTACAATAGTTTCAAATAGTAATTACACACTCTAAGTTTACCGAACAAATAGGAACTACTCACATTAGGCACAATACAAGGGATGCCCAACGAATATATCGTGTGCTGTACATAAATCATCAGACCGCTCAAACGGCTTAAATGTATTTAATTTTATTTAATACATAAATATTACATATTTGTTATATATCTTATGATGGTTCTAACGGTCAAATCAAGGACACAGAGGTCACAAAGTTGACATTTACATATTGTTTGGACGAGCCCCCATTTCTGTCAGGGTGGGATTTCAGATTAGCTAGGGTATGATATGATATTACGGTCCCGTATCCCCAGCCTGAACAGAGTAACACAAGAACCTAAAGATATTAGCATGTAAACTACAAACATTACATAACAGTTATTCAACTGAACATTTAGTGAATAACAACGGTTGTCAACAGGAACAATATTTAATTAAACTTAATTGTAATTTTCAAACATATTTGCATGTACATCGATATCCGTGAAGCTAGCATTTGATAATAATTAGTCTAATATCGCACCAACAGGTTTCCGTAACACACCTTCGCACTCATCTCGGCGCCCAACAGAAGCTCAACTCCCTACACCTCAACACCGATAGTTGCTACACAACTCCAAGGGCAGAAAGACGACAACTTTCCCATAGCCCAAACCTAACACCCCTTACAAGGGGAACCAAAAAAAACAGCTACCAAGCTCACAAAAGCAGCTCTCTCTCTCTTGCGGAAACTAAGGATGACGTAAACACACACACACAATATTCTAGACAACAAAACGCACTTAAAAGAAACTACTTCCTATACCCTAAAACACCAATATTAAATGCAAACAAAAACTACTAGCGCGCACGACAGTAAGCATCTAATTTCAGTCTTAGATCCATATTGTCATTTATCTGTTTTATATACTGACACTTTGCTGTTCTATACTGTCGCTTTGCTGTTCTATACTGACGCTTTGCTGTTCTATACTGACGCTTTGCTGTTCTATACTGTCGCTTTGCTGTTCTATACTGACACTTTGCTGTTCTATACTGTCGCTGTGCTGTTCTATACTGACGCTTTGCTGTTCTATACTGACGCTTTGCTGTTCTATACTGACGCTTTGCTGTTCTATACTGACGCTTTGCTTTTCTTTACTGACACTTTGCTGTTCTATAATGACACTTTGCTGTTCTATTCTGGCGTAGAATCGACGAGACCAATTTCCCGAAGGATACCATCAGTGAGGGAGACTATCTTAGTGTAGAGTACTGGTCAGGGTTTGATGTGACCACCAAGAAGGGAGTCAGTTTCACTGCCAGTGTGATACTATGTGAGTTTTAACAGTCTCATTTTGTCTTTGTCTTACTTTTTAGTTTCTCGCCTAAAAAAAAATTAAAGTTCCCCTTTCAGACTATAGGGCAGTTGATGTAAAGGTAATCTGGTTTTGTGGCCCACGGTTAACGAGGGTGTCATGTGGCCAGCACAACGACCAACCGCCTTTACTTTTCCCCAATTAATGTCAGGTTCCCATTAGAGGCTCTCAAAAATTAAAAATCCCAGTCTTCACCAGGATTTGAACCCAGGACCTCCCGGTTTGGATGGCAAGCGCTTTACCACTCAGCCGCAGCGCCTCCATTTCTCACCTAGGTTTTACTTTATTTATTTAATGTGTTCATTACATGCATTTGGTTTGACTTGTTTGTTTTACCATTGTTGTTCTTCTATAATTGACTTATTCTCTTTGCTTGGTTTTTATTTTGTGATTTTAACTCTTTTATCGCTATTTGTTTTCATTCCTTTGTTTTATACTTTTGTTCTAGTTTTCATTCCTTTGTTTTATACCTTTGTTCTAGTTTTCATTCCTTTGTTTTTTTGTCTTATGCAATACGATCAAGTCCATCTAACTCAAAAATAATACCTTTGTACAAACTTCGTCTAAGTGATTGATGATTGAAAGACTAACAAGTAGAATGTATATGTATAATCACTTATGGTTGTTACGTTTAGGTGCAATTGACCATTCCAGCCAGTGGTCAAGAGTTCGAATCATGCTGAATTTTTATTTATTATCGACTCCGAAAAAAATCCCCTGTCTTGCTATATTACAATTCGATTATTCTTCACACAAACTCGTGAGAGGAATGTTGATTTGTCATTGTACTGGTTATATAACACCATCGTGTACATAGTTTACGGTATACTATTAGCCAAGCAAAGTGATAATTGTTTCACTGGCCCTTTTCATTTTTGTTTGTTTTCAAAGCTGAAGAACTCTGCTATGATAGTGCACAGAAAGGGGCAGACTACTCAGGAAATACTTACATCACAGAAACGTACGAGGAGTGTCTCCCTTGGTCCCAGACAGTGGACTGTGATAACTTTCCAGAGTAAGAGACGGATTATGATTTTTCATGACGCTATTTATATTATGTGTATTAGAAAGCATCTAACAAGTTTAGGGTTACCTGACATCCCGCAAAAGGAGGACACGTCCCCCTTTTTTATGTTGGGTCCTCCGTCCATTTTGACCTTACTTACTTAGACTTAGGTCCTCCCGCGCCGTTCGGCGCATTGGGCGGCAAGCTGTCTCCATAAAGATCTGTCACTGGCAATGTCTGAAGCCTCCTCCCACCTGGTGTCCACTGTTCTGAGGTCCTCCATGAAGGTGTGTCGCCAAGTAATACGAGGACGTCCCTGGTTGCGCTTTCCTTGTTTTGGCTTCCATGTTATCGCAACTCTTGGTGTGCGTAATTCATTTTAACGTAGAACATGTCCCGCAAACCTCATGCGACGCTCAGTCACAACCTCACTTAGTGTTCGACTCCCACATTTAGTCTTTTCTCAATTTTGACAGATGACTTCCACGTCTCACATGCATATGTAGCAGTTGGAATGACGATTGTGTTGAGAAGGTGTATTTTTGTCTCGAGTACAATGGCTTGGCTAGTCCAAATAGGCTGCAGCCTTTGGAAAATGCTCCCTGCCTTTCCTATTCGGCACTCTACATCATGGTAAGCATCTCCATCATTTGTTATGATGCTGCCAAGGTACGTGAACTTGTGCAGCTCTTCAAGCTTTGACTCGCCAAGTCTGACGGGGACACCCTTTGCCTTATATCCCACTCGCATAATTTTAGTCTTATCCAAGTTTATGCGGAGGCCAATTTTAGGTGCCTCTCTGTCTAGGCTCTCCGTCATTTCTTGAATGCATTTATTTGTAGCCCCGAGTAGTGCAACATCATCAGCAAAGTCCAAGTCCGTCAATCGGAGCTGTTCATGCCATGGAATACCAAAGGCAGTCTGGTTCATTGCTCTCCTCATTATGTAGTCGATGGCTAGGAGGAAAAGGAAGGGAGATAAGATGCACCCCTGTCTCACACCTGTCTCGATTGTAAAAAAAAAAACTCTGTTGTTCCCTCTTCTGTTTTAATGCAGCAACTAGATTGACTGTAAAGGTGTCGTAGGATCTGGACGAATTTTTCTGGGATACCGTATTCTCTAACTATTTTCCATAGTGATTCTCGGTGGACACTATCAAACGCTTTTTTGAAGTCCATGAAACTGATCGTTAGCCGTTGTTGGTACTCAAGACTTTGTTCTATGATATTTCGTAGAACGAAAATCTGCTCTGTACATGATCTGCCTCTTCGGAAACCTGCTTGTTCTCTGAGCCTTTCATCTACAGACTGTTGAAGCCGCCTCAACAAAACAGTGCTGAAAACTTTGCCCGGGACAGAGAGTAGAGTAATGCCCCTCCAGTTGTTGCAGTTTGCCAAGTTGCCCTTTTTTGGAAGCTTTACAATCACTCCCTTTTGCCAGTCCTCTGGGACTTTTAAATCTCCATTTTGACCTAATATGTAAAAATGTTCTGCTTTTGCTCTCTACTATACAACAATACCAATGACATATCATCTAATAATCGAACTTATTCCTTCATATCTTCAGGCTTAATCTCACAAACTCAATGTTATTTGACCAGTAGGCTACTGAAACTTTCATCATTTGCAGGATATAATTTATTACATTTAACACTCAGTCACAAGCTTTCAATCGCACAGTGACATAGAAGTTCTTCAAGTTCTGCATAAACAATTTATCTAAGTATAAGCTATGTCTTCGAGTCCGCTAACGAACATTTCCACCTGAGCGATACAGTGGGGTGAGAAGCATTGTCCAGGATAGTAGTAGATCTTGCCCTAAATTACTCATTGTTTTGGCCAGAAGTGTATAACCTATTCTCATCCATATTTTAAAATATTTTGTGAGAATTAGCAAACATTTCAGATCCTGTGTAATACTGTATGCACTAACTATCACTTATTCTATTCTGTACATACAGCACTGATGCTCTTTGGCTTCTACGATCAGAAAACTCATGTAGGAATCCAGAAGGAAGCATGTTGCAGCCCTGGTGTTACATCAGTAGAAACGGCACCTGTTGTCAGAAACGGTACTGCGACGTCTGTCAACTTCGTAAGTTTAAACAGTTTGACAGAGCTATAACTTAGATCTACAGGGCGGCCCAAAAAGTAGGGTTACAGTTATTTAACTACCTTCTATATGGTTAAACTTGCCGCACTGTGCGTCAAAGCGTCCTGGAGAGTTTGACATATGTTGCAATGTTGAAGGAAGACACCTTCTGAGAGAGATTAGATTGTTTGTGTTCATGTTAACAAGTATAACGAATTCCCCACTGTTCTAGTGTCAAATTTTCAAATAAATATTCTTCATGATCATTGTAGACCTATTGTTGTCCTCCCTGTAGTATCTCAGTCCAACAAAAAGAAATAATAATACGTATAATAGTTATAGAAATAATCTTTAATATCCATAAAGAAATTTGTCGTACAATTTGTGCATTACACCAAACAAAACATAACTATAGAAAACTAAAAATATACATTCACACCAGACTCACTCATAATTTAAATGTGAAATGTATATATCAGATAATTGAATTAATAAAATTGTCAAATCAAAAAAATCCTGACCCAAAGGGAGATTTTTAAATATTTCTAATTGTGGTTGGTCTCAGAAAATCTTAACTTAAGCTGCAATTAACGATTTAAGAAATCATCTAGCATTGATTGTGCAACTATGAATCTGTATTATAGATTTATGTTTGATCTTTTAATTAGAGCTTATTTTCTAGATGATGAGATGGTAATGTCTTACCCTAGTGTAACATGTGCTTTATGCTGACACTTCCAGCTGTTAGATGTGTACAATCTAGAATAGGATTGGATATTTACTATTTATTTGTGTACTTGCTTCACTTGCTTCACCCTGTGTACCCCCTAGGGGAGCTAAGATGACCTCATCTCTCCACCAAACTCAGTTCTGAAGAAACTATCTTTGTCTTTTCCCTATTCATTCCAATATTCTCTACTTTGCATGTTAAGGCCAGCCCAATATCCTTTTTTTTATGAACTCCATTCAATGGCTTGCATTGCAGCTTAGGTGTGGACTTTCATCACAAGGTGTGTCCTATCCATCTCCATTTTCCCAATATCTTGGGCTGTGGGTTTCTGCTTAGTTCTCTCCCTTAAGACGACAGCAGAGTTTGTGTGCTTCATGATAATCAGCTGACAAGAATTGATAATACAAAAAGATATTTCGCATTGGGTTTGCATTCTTCTATTTCTATTTTTTTTTTTATGAATAATAGTTAATTTTAATGACATTTTGTTATCAGAGACTATTGTTGACGTCATCAAGAACTGTGCTGCTCTGATGGCTGCTGATCCTGACTTCTGCTCAACTTCTCTCAGTAAAAATGGTTGTGCCAAATCTTGTGGCTACACGCCACTACCCTTAACTAGAGGTAAGACTAACATATGATTGTCTTTCAATTTCTGTCTTCTTTTCCTATCTGTTTATCTTTTGTGTTTCTCAATATAATCGTCAAAGGCCATAGAACATGCATTTCAGTCCAGTATGAAATTACTGCTGAAGAGAGGAGCAGATCGCTCAAAGAGAGCTTTAAGTAATGTCTTCAACAGACCCTGGCTTTGTTTGCATTAGATGGAACAAATGTTTTTTGTCATAACTGCTTGTTGATTAACCTGAACGAATAAAAACAAATCTCTAGATATAAACTATAGGCACCAAATCTGCTGTTTATTCTTCCGTCATCTTGGTTGACAACAACAGTTACAAGGGAAGTAACTCCAAAACACTGAGTGGTACAAACTATATAAAACATACATCAACACTGCTTAGCCACAAAAAAAATACTGAATTCTTCTTTAATTTTCAGACTTAGAGACAGTGCCTGTCTAATTGTGCAGGAACAAACCCATTATTACTACCAAAATAAGAGATTTTTTTTTTCACTAGCTATTCAGAAAATCTTATTATAAAATTAGAGTTAACATAGAATTGTATTATAATTGTATTATATATATATATTATGCTTTCTTGATTATCGATGTATGGGGCCTTACATAGAGGGATCATATAGTAAATCTATGTTAAATTAACTGGCTAATTGTGAGTCTTCTTATATAAAAGACTGAATAACTGTATAAATATTTATATATATGCATATGTTTAGGAACATGTGAGCCCCCAACTGTTCCATCTGATGGTACTCAGTCCAGTGATGCTAAGTCCTCCTACAATGAAGGGGACATTGTCCAGGTCGAGTGCACAGATTCTCCAGCAGATCCTGTGTCTGAGATGAAATGTACTAAATCTGGATGGACAACCTTATCCTCAGCATGCAGAGGTGATCATAGCTTAACTTATTGCTCAGTACTTTGAAGGTTTCCAACTTAGCATTCACATAACATCAGCAATAACAATTTTGACTCTTTTGTGAGACAAACTGAAAATTTTGATTTACTATAAAAAATTGAAACTTAAAAATTCTTTGATTTTCTCATTTAACAGTATATCTCTGTGTCATAATGTTTGCAAAGAAGAATCATTCCCCTGGTGAACCATAAAAATAACATTTATAATTTTTGTTTTATATTATGTTGTTACACATACAAGGAACGCATTACATATGAAGAGATGGGAGACAGGATTAATACAGTAATTGGACCCCCACGATGACTCACTAACCGCTGTCCAAAAACCCAAACTTAAACTCTATGGCCACATTACAAGGTCTTCAGGGCTCGCAAAGATCTTCCTTCAGGAAATAGAGCCAGGAAAAGGAGGCAGACAGAAAAGCCAATGGGAAGACATTAAAAAATGGACAGGCCTGTCAGTGAATGAAATTCTATGCAAGGTGAAACAGAGAGGGTTGGAGAAAGATTTTGTGGGTTGCCCCAACGGCTTAATAGATAGAGGGATAGGTGAAGGTTGTTACATCTACAATCTTATGATTATGTGCACTTTACCTCAATTGTAATGAAGTCTAGAAGGTTATAGATAAAATTGCTGTAATAAAAAAAAGTTTTATAAAAAATATAGGAATTTTATTTTAAGAGTTCTCTTCCCATTACATTCTAGATCGAAAGCGAAGTCCTTGATAAAATTCTCTATTGATACAAGAATATTTTTTAAATATAAAAACACAAAATCTAACCAAATCTTTTTTTTCAGGAGGATGCGATGACAAAGTCAGTTTCTGCCAGGACATTTTAAGATCATTTCCTAGATTCTGTTCTCACTCAAAAACAAGGGCTACAGCGACCCAGTATTGTGCCAAATCCTGTAGTATCTGCTCAGGTAGATTTTAAGTTTAGATAATTTGCAATTGTTAATGCACTCTACACTATTATTTATTTTGCCATTGCTTCTGTTTATATATCTTTAGTGTATTTAATTAAGGATGCACTATATAGCTACTTCTGTCTTGGAAGACAATGGATGCGCCTAGATGAGTCAACAGCTTTGGTTTCGTCTTGAGACAAGTCAGAATCTTGAGTGACTTATCAAGTCAATTTTGCGTCGGCAGAGTTTGCCACAATTCGTGCATATATATGCATCTGTCCTGGGGCTAGCTGACAGGGCAGCTTTCTTTTTCTTTCTCTTCACTGATGTAGCTTTGTGTCTTCTGGTCTAGGCGAAGTTAGAACCAGCATGCAAAATCTTGTCTCCATGCTGTCTGTTCTTGGGCTATCTCCTCCCACAGACTTTCGTTGATGCCTGTGGTTCTCATGTCTTGCTTGCAGACATCTTTGTAAGGTAGTCTTGTGCGGCCCTTTGGTCTGACTTGGGTGCACTGGAAATATTAGAAATAGTCCACCCTAGGAGGGTTTCCAAACAGTGCCTCTTTATGCAAATATGTTTTGAAAATGTACAAGAAATTATAAATACAAACACCTATGATAATCAGATTGGCAGATTAAAGTTTTTTATTTCTAGTATATGTTGTGTGTTATCCAAAGGCTTAGTGATATCTGGAAAAAACTGTAAACACCTACTCACAAAACACGTTACCTAACTCTTCACTGCATGAATACAAATAATGTTTATTTACTATGAAGGATAACTTTATGATAATCAGCATACAATTGATTACTTTCCAATAAATAAATATGATACAAACACTGATGTAAATCTATGACAAGAAATACATGAGTTATCCTATCATCATCCCCAGCGCTATCATCATCCCCAGCACTATCATTACAACCAGCACTATCATCCTCCCCAGCGCTATCAACCATATCATCCATTTTATAATCATCAACATTTGTATTTATATCCACTTTAGAAGTATAATTCCAATATGCCTCTATCACCACCATTATCCCACTAATCATAACATCTTCACAAGTGTCAACTTCATTGCTGTCATCATTACTATGTTATTGTCATCATTGTCTTTTTGTAATGAAAATGAATTTCCCAGCAAGCAGCACCTGCAGTTCTCCCAGTGTGAGCACCTTCACCAGGACATCCAGTGCGGAAAGTGTTAGCAGTGGGGCATTCATGAGCTTTACCTGTAGTCCTGGGCTCTACCACTGGTCAGGAGACAGAGAGCGGGCCTGTGGATTGAATGGAGAGCTTTTGGGGAATAATCTGGACTGCCAAGGTCAGTAATTATTCGTGTTCATGTTTTTAAAGATCTATCTTGGCCCACTGGTCATGTCATAGACTAAACTGCTGATGTCAGTTGAAGTTTTGTAAACATTTCAATCAACTGTTTTAACATTTTAACTATTGGAATAGCTTCATAAATGCTAAAAATTAAATTTAAAACATAATAAAAAACGTATACAGTATAACTAGATTAGGAAAATAGATTTTTGTATCTTCCTATGTGCATATATTTGAAATATCCAACAAAGAAAAAAAAATTATGATAGTATATTCTTATCTTATATAATACAGACGTTACTTCAAAAAAGAAGATGATTACGTCCTACGCGTCATGCATTTAGTCATGCATATTAACCAATGACTTAAATTCTGCCAAATCACTGGTTTTCCTGGCTAGCTCAGGCAACCCATTCCATGCTCTAATAGCACTAGGGAAGAAGAAGTATTTGTACAAATTTGTCCTAGCATATGGGACGAGGAATGTGCCTTTATCTTTGTGACAGTTTTTCATTTATTATAACACCTAGGTATATTGGGTTTTTAGTCTGTGTTACTGGTATGCCATGAATAAGATAAGTGGAATTAATTTGTTTTAGTTTTTTTGTTACTCTTAACAACTGACATTTTTCTGGGTGGAAAGACATGCTCCGATTTGATTTCCATTTCTGTTATTCATCTAATTCTCTTTGTAAAATATCTGTGTCTTGTATTGTTTTTATCTTATCTTATCTTATATAATACAGACGTTACTTCAAAAAAGAAGATGATTACGTCCTACGCGTCATGCATTTAGTCATGCATATTAACCAATGACTTAAATTCTGCCAAGTCACTGGTTTTTCTGGCTAGCTCAGGCAACCCATTCCATGCTCTAATAGCACTAGGGAAGAAGGAGTATTTGTACAAATTTGTCCTAGCATATGGGACGAGGAATGTGCCTTTATTTTTGTGTCTTTCAGAGTATTTTATTAAATTTTGTTTTGTTCTATATATTATGCAATCGTCTGCAAATAATCTGACTTTTGTTCCTGAACTAATGCAATTTGGTAAATCATTTATGTAAATTAAAAATAGTAGTGGACCCAAGACTGTTCCTTGAGGTACACCTGAGTTTACTGTTATTGGTGTTGATTTAGAGCCATTTATTATTACAGTTTGTTCTCTCCCTATCAGAAAATCTTTAATCCACTGATGCAGTGGACCATTAATGCCGAAATATTTTAATTTTTTAAGCAAACTATGGTGGTGAACTTTGTCAAAAGCCTTGGAAAAATCTAGTAAGATAGCATCTATTTGTTCACTATTATCTAAACCTTTTGAAAAATCATCAATTAGTCCTATTAGTTGTGTTTCACATGATCTATATTTCCTAAAGCCATGTTGGTATGGGGTGAGGACATTTTGTTTTTCTAAGTGGTTTATGATGTTGCTACATATTATGTGTTCTAGGATTTTACATGTGATGCTGGTAAGTGATACTGGTCTGTAGTTACCTGGATCAGATTTTTTTCCTTTCTTAAATAGGGGGGTGACATTAGCTTCTTTCCAGTCCTTTGGTACTCTGCCCTGGTTAAGCAATGCCTGAAAGAGTATTTTGAACACTGGGGCTAGCTCATTGCTTAGTTCTTTGAGTAATCTAGCTGGAATACCATCAGGTCCAGTATATTAGAATGTTCTATTCAAAATCTTACAGAATGAGAATTACCTTATATATCATGAAAAGCTCGAGGTGTATTAAAAAAAAACAACACCCAATATATATACAGATTATACAATTATACATACTTATATGCTAGTCTATAATAATAGTCAAATGCTAATCCAGTTTATTAATGCATATAGTTTCTTTGTTATAGTTCAGCCACCTATCACTGATATGAACTTGAACTTGGTCAGAAAGAGGCTTGACCTTCTGAAGACCGGCACAGCGTACTTAATGGACTTTGATACGTACAGGTTGTAGTCTTAAAACTCTTGCAGTGATTGGTTGTTGTTTGAATCTTTGTGTCACCAATTGCCTTGAGTCGATTGGTTTTCATTGAGTCGTCATTTTTCTAGAGATTTTACAACTTTCTTAAACTAGTAGACGATGTCACTAATCAATAACTTTTTTGTCTCTTAATAACAAACACATCAAAACAGATTTTCATATTTTCCGTCAAAAATGAAGATTAATATTTCCAAACCCTAACCCTAACCCTAACCCAAACCTCCAGCTGGCTAGCAGGATTTGAAGCCAGAACCATCTTGATGACATTCTGGAGCTCAAACCACAGGGCTAGAGTTCCAGCCTTTATTTATTAAGTTAAACAGCTGGCACTTATGCGTTCAACAGACTTTAGCCAAATTTTTCAATCTACGCTGTGCAAGGCCAAATGTTAAAGACTGTTTCCCTTTAATAAGTCATTCTACACAATGTGCATAGAGAGTTCCTAGTGCAGGTCAGCCAATGAGAGTTGCCATGCTGTGAAATTAGATGGTGGTATGACAGGAATAAAACAGACAGATAGACATGTAATTGAGAAAGGGATCAGAAAAAACTGAAGTTAGCCAATCAGGAAGAAGATAATCGGAATTGAAATAGAAATCAGATAAGATTGAAGTGGACTTAAGGGATAAGTCAATCCAAAGATAAAAAAAGGATCTAAGTGGAGGTATAATAAGGATCTAAGTGGAGGTATAATAAGGATCTAAGTGGAGGTATAATAAGGATCTAAGTGGAGGTATAATAAGGATCTAAGTGGAGGTATAATAAGGATCTAAGTGGAGGTATAATAAGGATCTAAGTGGAGGTATAATAAGGATCTAAGTGGAGGTATAATAAGGATCACCTTGTATTGAAGTGGAGATTATTTTTTAAAAAATAACAGTATAAAAATAGTTTTAAAAAGATTGTCTTATAAATTTCACCCTCTCAGTCTTTAATCACAACTTTACATAAGAAGTATTTCAATTAAATCCGTTATTTCTTGTTATTTAGCCAAAGTCCTGTGCTGTTACATTTGTTGATGGAATTGAATGGTCACCTTCTTTATAGTATTGCTTACTTAAAACATAACTTTCTATTAGAGTTTACACATTTTAACAAGGGGCTCCAATTTCTTTTCATGACAGAGTTCCTTTCAAAGGAGTTATCACAAGATGGTATTACTACTGTAAAACTCCTGGTGTTATGACATTTGCTGTTTACAGAAAAGTGAAGTAAGTTCTAGTTTTAGGATGTTTAATGTAACATGTTATAATTGTTCTCTTTTATCTTATAAAACTTTATAAGACTATGGCAGGTAAATTCTCTTGGATGTTACTTCAGAATTGAAGATAATTACATCTTAGGCCAAACATCATGCAAGACAATGGGGGATGTCAGCATTCAAATCTGGTACCATCAAGATGACAGTTCAGAGCGCTTACCACATGACCAGGCAGCCATCCAGACTTTTGTTGTTGTTTTTTTTTCCTCTTTTCTGTCTCAGACCCACTATCTACCCCACCCCTTTCTGTATTTCCTTTCATCTCTCATTATCTTTCTCTTTTATTTGTTTGAACTTTAACCCTCTTCTCATTATGATATCTCATATTTTAATCTTTCTGCTGTACTCTTTAAACTTAACTTTCTGTCTCTCTATCATTTCACTTTTGCTTTAATACTTGATTCTCTCAATCTCTGATTGTTACGCTCATTTCTCTTGTTCTCTCTCTTTTCTTTTCTGTTACTCTCTTATTGTTCTCTTTTCTTTTCTGTTACTCTCTTATTGTTCTCTTTTCTTTTCTGTTACTCTCTTATTATTCTCTTTTCTTTTCTGTTACTCTCTTATTGTTCTCTTTTCTTTTCTGTTACTCTCTTATTGTTCTCTTTTCTTTTCTGTTACTCTCTTATTATTCTCTTTTCTTTTCTGTTACTCTCTTATTATTCTCTTTTCTTTTCTGTTACTCTCTTATTATTCTCTTTTCTTTTCTGTTACTCTCTTATTATTCTCTTTTCTTTTCTGTTACTCTCTTATTATTCTCTTTTCTTTTCTGTTACTCTCTTATTATTCTCTTTTCTTTTCTGTTACTCTCTTATTATTCTCTTTTCTTTTCTGTTACTCTCTTATTATTCTCTTTTCTTTTCTGTTACTCTCTTATTATTCTCTTTTCTTTTCTGTTACTCTCTTATTATTCTCTTTTCTTTTCTGTTACTCTCTTATTATTCTCTTTTCTTTTCTGTTACTCTCTTATTATTCTCTTTTCTTTTCTGTTACTCTCTTATTATTCTCTTTTCTTTTCTGTTACTCTCTTATTATTCTCTTTTCTTTTCCGTTACTCTCTTATTGTTCTCTTTTCTTTTCTGTTACTCTCTTATTATTCTCTTTTTTTTCCCCTCATTTTTTTTTCTTCTATTTTTTAAATTTGTGTCTAATGTTTTATACATCTTTCTATTTTTATAAAATTAATTTTTCTCCTTTGCTTCTCATCTTTTATGTTTGTTGCACACAGCCACCAACTGTTTTTTTCAAATTATAGCCATTTTTACAAAGTTTATATCAACTCACTCTTTCTGTCTGTCTGTAAAGTAAAAAGTTGGAACATGTTTTTTTCTCCCATTTTCCATTCTCGGATCAATTAAAAACCTTGCGCAATTATTCATTGAACGTGACAAGACACGAATCAATAAATAAAATTAACCAATTCGTTAATTGTTTGTTGGTGGTTATATATTTTGTTTGATATTGAAATAAGGGAAATAAATTCTACTTAATGAGAGATGTTGATGTGTATATGGATTAATCCCCTTTACTACGTTTTGACACATTTTTTTCTCTCTCACTTCCAATTCTCATATCTTTTTAATTTATAGTTGATGACAATACAGGAATAAAAAAAAGAAACAGTTAATGTTAATCATTTAGTACTAATTAATTGATTTCGTTTTATATAACAGAATGGCAGCTAAACCCTGTAATTTTCAGTAAATGGTAGTAATAAGAAGCTATTTCCCTTATATATAAAGCTTTGTTTTTAAAAAGTATTCATTTTTATATCTTGCTTCTATATTCTGTTCTCAATTATTCCTTAAAGGATATTACCATCATATTAATGTCTCTTTCATATAAAACAAAATATAAAAATCTCTGTTCATTAAGACTTAATATAAAAAAAAAACTTTTTTTGCCTCCATAGCAACGTATTCACCTATGTGGGAGCAAACAACGTTACATGCCAGCCAGATTATCTGATGACATATTACGTTCCACTCCAGGACCAGATCTCAGTGCAAGAAAAAGATGTGTTCGCAGTCTTCTCTGCTGTAGCCAACACACTGTACGTCTCTGACTGCAACTCCAATGACAAAGTGTTGGTCAATCAGGTCATTGCTGCAAACAATTTCAACGAACTATCCACTAAACCGGTTTCAGGAACTTATTGTCTGGTTCCATCCTATGCAGCCAGAGTTCAGCCCGGTAATTTTAGTGTATTAATGTATTTAATTGTGGACACAACGTGTTATACTCTATCAATCAGCTGATGGTATTTTATAAACAATGTTTTGATTGGTCTTTCAGGTGCCTAAGTCAGAGATTCATTAAATTTTTGATTTAAAGCTTGCCTAATTACTTTCCACCCTAACAAAGTTTTCATAGAAACAAAAGAGAAAAGGGGTAGAGTTTGAAACAAGATATAGACTAGGAATTTTTATTGGAGATTTGACTTCAGCTGAGTTGTGTTTGTGAATGGCAGCAGGGAAGCCTTCTCTTAGATACTCACCTGTTCATAATGAACCATAAGGCACTGAACGTGTTATGCAAAAGGAACAATACTAAAAAAAAATATTTTTTAATTTTAAATTATGCATTCTCTTTATAGGTTTATAGACATAATCCATTGTAAATCTTTTTTTTCCTTTATAAATTCTAGTTCAAATTTTTGATATGTTACTTTTGAATAAGTAAGAACCATAAAGAAGTGACTTATTATTAAGTTATTATCTTTACAAAATATTTAATAGTTGTGTACACATATAAGTATTAAATTGTCCTGAAATAAAAAAAACCCTGAAAGTAGGGAACTCTGAAAGAGATTAACAGTCAATCATTTAGTTTTTAAAAAAAAACATATTTTTAGCAAAATTATGGACAAATAAAAGTGAATTCAGCATATTTTTGTTGAGACCAGTTGTGCTAGGGATGATCTGGTGTGGCCTACACAATACTATTCCTTTTAATTTCCTATTCCTCTACTATAGAAGTAAAACATCTGTTGCCACTGGTTTTTTTTATTTATTTTGTCTAAAAATCAGAATTTGTAGAGAGATTTGTCACATAGAGCTGTGTCTTTTAAAGGATTGAAGGATTGATTTATACAAAGCACAACAATAATAGAGAAGTAAAAAAGATGCTATTTTTATACAAGTTTATCTGATCACAATTCTCTCTACTTCATCACACACAATTATACAGGAGGCGCGATGCCTAGGTGGTAAAGCGCTTAGCTTCCGAACCGAGGGTCCCGGGTTCGAATCCTAGTGAAGACTGGGATTTTTAAATTCGGGATCTTTGGGCGCCTCTGAGTCCACCCAGCTCAAATGGGTACCTGACTTTAGTTGGGGAAAAGTAAAGGCGGTTGGTCGTTGTGCTGACCACATAACACTCTTGTTAACAAGAGGCAACAGAAATAGATGACCTTTACATCATCTGCTAACAGTACTAAAGCCCTAGTCTACCGGACCTGTGTGTTGAGCACCTTGCTGTACGGAAGTGAAACATGGTCAACCTACTCATGGCAGGAAAAAAAGCTGAATGTTTTCCACCTCCGATGCCTAAGGCGGATCTTTAAAATAAGGTGGCAAGATAAGATAACCAATGAGGAAGTGCTACAAAGAGCAGGGTGCCAGGACATCCGCTCTGTTATCAGCAGCAGACGCCTTGGCTGGCTTGGCCACGTTCGTAGAATGCCAGAAGGTCGACTTCCACAGGACATCCTGTATGGCGATCTAATAGAAGGCAGGAGAGCCGCTGGTCGCCCACTTTTACGTTATACGGATGTATGCAAACGCGACATGAAGCTCTTCAAAATCGACACTGCCAACTGGGAAGAGGTGGCACTGGACAGATCCTCATGGAGAGAGAGCATAAAGGAAGGGTCAAAGATTGCAGATGCCATACACAACAGAAGCAGAAAGAAGGGTGAAAATGCAACGGCGCCTGGTGATTATATATGCCCAACCTGCGATCGCAGCTGTGTATCAAGGATTGGCCTCTTTAGTCACACAAGAAGTTGCAAAGGGAAAAGATCGTCTCTCGAGACGTAAAATGCCACAGACATCATCTGCCCTATAGTTCACAAGGTCTGAAAGGGGAGCTTTACTTTACACACAATTTTACACAAATAAAGCATTCTCCTAAACTCCTGTAAGAAACTTTGCCACTATACTATACACAGAAGACAACAATGATATAAATTAAGCGATTTGAATTGTTCCTAAACTGTATAAGAATTATTAATTATTATTAACTAAATATACTTTAGTCGTCCTAAGAAATACTGTTCACAAAAATATAAAATTATTTTCTTGCAGCTTGACTCTAGGAGTACTGACATATGCAATGAACAAAACAGAATCTCAATGTTGAAAATACTTGTATCTAAATATTCTATTGTATGCCACTGCTTTGTATTAAAGTTATTTTTAGAAATAAACTGCCCTAACCTATATATATATATATTTATTTTGCCTTGTTTTTTTTTAGTAAAAGTGGCTCACTTATGAGAGAGGGAGAGAGAGAGGTTGAGAGGGAGATGGTAATGGAAAGCTTAGATTAATAAGATATTAGAAAAAAAAATTTCTTACAGAGAAAAGAGAAATTAGAGCGATAGTAGGAAGTAGTTTTAGTTATTGTACTGTTAAAATAAAAAAGAATTATAGAGTTGAAGATGGACAGATAAATGTAAGTAAAGATCTAATCCCCAGTAGTAGAGACATTCAACAGAAAATAAATGGTTTAGAAAGGCTTACAGACGTTTCAGACCATAAGAAAATTCCCTGCCAATAACAGACACAGAGGGCGAAAAGAAAACCTATATTAACCACGCTGAACCATGTTTATGTCTGCTCTGATTGTGACAAAATATATAGGTCGCTGCTGGGACTGCTTAGCCAGGTAATACTGCAAACTTTGTTAACTTTGTTAACCTTCGGACTCGGAGAAAGGCCCTATTTATGCATTGCAAAGTAGAGAAATGCAAATATTTATAAGCCATAGTACTAAGCTACTGGTCAAAACAATCATGAAACTTTTTCTACTTCTACCATCAGTAGTCTAATTAACTTTGCTGGTATATTAATGCTTCACTGGCACAAAGATACAACTAAATAGACTAATTAAAAAAGCCACCACACGGCTACCATCCTGGTGAAGATTGGGATTTTTTAATTTCGGGATCTTTGGGCGCCTCTGAGTCCACCCAGCTCTAATGGGTACCTGACATTATTAGGGGAAAGTAAAGGCGGTTGGTCGTTGTGCTGGCCACATGACACCCTCGTAAACCGTAGCCACAGAAACAGAACATCATCTGCCCTATAGACCCCAAGATCTTAAATGGGAAACTTTACTTTTGTACTATACTTATTCTGACTATGCGTCCTAAATGCTCACTAATTATTATTATTGTGTTGTGGGCATGCAGGCTGAGAGATAAACATGTACATATGGGCTGTGTACAGGCAAAGCCACTTTATTCATGAAACTGCATGGACATAATCACCATTTTGCACTACTGGAAACACTAATTTTAAAAAAAAAATTCTCACATCGACCAAATTGTGGCTTTTTGATCTAGGCCCTTTGATTAAAAATTTTTTTTTTGCAACTTTCAGTCAGGGTGTTTCAAGGTCATTTATCGTGATCGAGAAGTACTCAGAAGCTTTATCCATACTACGCTGGTTGTTTGTGAGTGTGTGTGTTAATGTTTGTGTTTGTTAATGTTTGTACAATTCTTTATATGTTTCGGATGTTTCTTCAGAGTTGAAGATAATCTGAATCCTGCCCAAACCTCTTGCTGGACGACGGGTGGGGGGGTATGGCAGGGTATGAACAAGGGACCATCAAGTTGACCGATCGACAGAGCGCTTACCACACGACCAGGCAGCCATACTCTATTGAGAGTCTATTGTTCCAGTAGTAGTAGTAGATTGTAGTCAAACTGAATATCAATTGGTTTGGACCAATAAAATATTATCTTATGTTATTTTAAAATATAAATGATGAAATAAATGACTTAGAGTGACAACACCAAGAAACGACACAAAAGTTATTTTAGAAATACTTTTAATCACTCCTGTTACATGTTTTATTACAGAAAAATATTGTTGTATAGGTAGCCCAAAGGTTGGTTATGTTTGGAAGATTGTGTCGGATAACTAAGGAAGACTGTACGGATCAAAGAGGAATATTGTTGGTGATAAGGGATATAGTAGCTGATTTTAAGAGGAAGATTGTGGGGGATTTAATGAAGATTGTGGGTGATTTAAGGAAGATTGTGGGTGATTTAATGAAGATTGTGGGGGATTTAAGGAAGATTGTGGGTGATGTGAGGCAGATTGCAGATGATGTAAGGATGTCTGTATATGATTTAAAGATGAAGACTGTGGGTGATTTAAGGAAGATTGTGGGTGATGTAAAGAAAATTGTAGATCATGTATAGATGTTTGTAGGGGATTTAAAGATGAAGATTATAGGTGATATAAGGAAGGTGTAGGTGATGTAAGGAAGTTTGTAGGTGATGTAAGGAAGGTGTAAGTGATGTAAGGAAGGTGTAGGTGATGTAAGGAAGTTTGTAGGTGATGTAAGGAAGGTGTAGGTGATGTAAGGAAGTTTGTAGGTGATGTAAGGAAGTTTGTAGGTGATGTAAGGAAGTTTGTAGGTGATGTAAGGAAGTTTGTAGGTGATGTAAAGAAGTTTGTAGGTGATGTAAGGAAGTTTGTAGGTGATGTAAGGAAGTTTGTAGGTGATGTAAGGAAGTTTGTAGGTGATGTAAGGAAGTTTGTAGGTGAGGTCCAGAGGAAGATTTAGGGGATGTAAGGACAATTTAGGATGTTTGGAAGACTTGGTCAACTTAACCTTCGACATAATTTCAAAGCTCCCATTGCCTTCTTCACATCTTAAGCCGTATGCTTGCAGTCGAGTACACACCGTGTAGTGTGCAAGCGACCTTAGTCAGGAGATGCAGTGAATGCCGACACCTATCGCATCTAGAGACTTGGGCAAACCATCATCTCTCTCTCTCTCTCTCTCTTTCTCTCTCTCTCTCTATATATATATATATAATAGATGTTCCCCGGAAGCTCTATAAAAATCAGCTCATGCGCCCTTTCACCCCAATGTCAACAAGGAAAGCATCTGGCAGCAAAGGATCTCTGAAGGGGTCACCTGGAGAGTTCTCACCAGGGTCGTAGGATAGACGTTTGAGGGCCAAAGAAAATCCCTTGCCGAAGACATGCGCAGAGGGTGTAAATAGCTAAAAAAAGACCCCCGGGGACAACGTCGTTGTCTGTATTAGATGTGGCAAAAAATGCAGGTCGCAATTGGGTTTTGCGTGGTCACGTGAAAAACAGCACTCAACTGTAATCTTTGGAATCAAAGACAACGCTTTATTATCTATCTACTTAATTCAAGGCAGGAGCGTGGTGGCTGAGAGATACAGAGCTTGATTTCCGAAAAGAAGGGCCTCGGGCTCAAATCTCGGCGAAGACTGGGTTTTTGAATTTTGGGAGTTATAAGGCACTTCTGAGTCCGACAAATCTTAAAGGTAGCTGGACATTAGCTTGGGACAAAGTAAAGGTGGTTGACCGTTGTTCTGGCCACACGACACTTCACATCATCAGCCCTATATAGTATGTTACGATTCATTAAATTACCGTATGTTACATTATATTACGTCACATCCCCCTATTTAATACACACTATTTTAATTAATTACACAAGATTACAATGATAAAGACAATACAAGAAAGGAAGCGCGGTAGCTGAGCGGTAAAGCGCTTGGGTTCCGAGGTTCTAATCCTGGTGAAGACTTGGAATTTTAATTTCGGGATCTTCGGGCGTCTCTGAGACCACCCAGCTCTAATGGGTACCTGACATAAGTTGGGGAAAAGTAAAGGCGGTTGGTCATTGTGCTGGCCACATGACGCCCTCCATTAACCGTTGGCCACAGAAACAGATGACCTTTACATAATCTGCCATATAGATCGTAAGGTCTGAAGGGGGACTTTATACTCTTTTTTTCTACCTATATATCTCAAGTTCGGAAAATGGTCTCTTACTTGTACTTGTTGATGCTGCTCAACTATCGGAGACATGGGAAATTGTTTCTATAGCAAGTAAATAAAAGTGTGGGGACGAACGTAATGTACAGATATAGCGGTGCATTTCTAGACAGAAGGAGAAATGGATTGGTTCCATGACACACAGAGGGGAATCTAAACATATATATATTTTAAAAAAAATTGAATTAAACATAAAAACTCAAACATGTCAACAGTTATGAAAAGATTTAGCAACTGAAACATATTTTTAAAATACTTAACGAAATAATAAATTTAATACATAAAATATGGATAAACGTAGGCCTATTTGAAGGAATAAACTGACTTTACCGATTCTGTGTATTTAGCAAATCATGAAAAGTGGATCATATCTAAAAGTCTAAATATTATTTTTGTTCGCTTTTATAGTTTCTACAGCTATACATAAAAATTATATATAATTATATATTATTATTATTAATATTATATTATTTATATATATATATTTTAACTCTTAGTGACATAACAACGTAAAGGTTTTCAGTAGGATAGTTAAATGAATTTTCAAAAAAAGACTTTTGGGGAAGTTTTCATTCAATTTGACTTGTAGTTCATTATTATGGAATTGTGAGTTTGAAGAACTGTTCTAGATTTTAAAATGGCTGGTGAGAGGTTGAGCCGTGCAGGTCTAGGCGAGGCAACTTCATAGTCTGAACTGGGGAGTTGAATGTATTCTGGCGGTGGGGTACGACCTTTGACCTCGAAGTCTTCAAGATGACCAATAGCACTATGGTTGTTATGGCAAGGCACGAAGCGAAGACCCCCATGACGATGACTGCGGCCAAGTAGTCCCGTTGGTTGGTGCACGCCTCTGACACACCAGTGCCACCTAAAGAGAAACAAAATAAAATATGTTCATACTCCTCCAAAAATTTCTCTAATGCAAGTAAATGTTATTATTGCTAGTAATTAGGAAAAGACAAGTTACCTTTAAGCATTTTCACGTTTTTCTTTTTTAACTTGATTTGTTTGTTTTTAAATCATTTCGAACTTGTATCATTTGTGGGATATATTTAACTAAGACTGTAATCGCCCAGACACAAAGATAGAGGCACGTTTCTCTTTCCATATGCTAGGACAAATGTGTACCAATGCTCCTTCTTCCCTAGTGCTATTAGAGCATGGAATGGGTTGCCTGAGCTAGCCAGGAAAACCAGTGACTTGGCAGAATTTAAGTCATTGGTTAATATGCATGACTAGGTGCATGACTCGTAAGACATAATCATCTTCTTTTTGAAATAACGTCTGTATTTTATAAGATAAGAAGATTGACAAAACTACAGGGTCTGATGAGCTTTTGCCCCAAGACATTCGGCAAGCACGATCCTGCATTATAAGTACGCGCCATTCTCCTCATAAACCAAACTCCCTACTTATAGGTAATTAACCCCGTTGCTGTGTATGTCTTAGGGAGAAAACCCCAACAAAAACGTTTTGGGCCCTCGAAGGTATGATCACTGCACTTTGACCTGACCTTAATCAGCATGGGAAAGAGGTGGATCTTTACTTTAAGGCAGTCCAGGTCATACCAATTTTTTGCCAAGATATACTCTTTTAGCAATAATGAGAATGTCTGTCACATCTTTTAAGTTGCAAGATTTCTGTTTAGACGTAAGTGCTGATAATATCGGATAATATAAGCTCCAGTACTCTCCGTTGTTATAAGCTCCAGTACTCTCCGTTGTTATAAGCTCCAGTAGTCTCCGTTGTTATAAGCTCCAGTACTCTCCGTTGTTATAAGCTCCAGTACTCTCCGTTGTTATTTTAAGTTTTAGATTTTAGATGCCATGCCTAGGACAATACAACAGAGCTCGATTCTTTTTTTTTTTGTTGTTTTATCTGTAATCTTACTCTGCAAAGAAATCTGTGCTGTTGTTAAATCAAGTAAGTCAATGCAACATTTGTGACAGTCAGCTGACAGCTCCAACTCTATTTTTAACATTTGTGGCCAGGTAACATGTCGACAGCTTTTCTTCCTGCCAGATTGTCCCTTTGCTTGCTTGTTTGTTTGTTTGACATGTTTCAGATGTTCCTTCAGAGTTGAAGATAATTTCCTTCCTAGTCCAAACCTCCCGCAGGACGACGGGGGATGGGAGCGGGCAGGGTTTCAACCCGGGATCATCGATAAGTCCGAACGACTGTCCAGCGCGCAAACCGCACGACCAGGCAGCCATCCTTTCCATCCGGAGCGTGATTTGATCTCTAACCTACTGACCATCATGGTACTCATCACTTCTTGACTTCTTCCAGAGTATGTCAGCTAGACCATCAAATACTATGAATTCTCTCCCCCCCCCCCAGCTTTTTTTTTTTCAAAAATTATCACCGACTTCGCAACTATAGTAAAGCATAAGTGAAGCCGAGAGTACAGGTAAAAGCTGTTAAGCCATTCAACAACTAGCAAGAGATCATTGAGATATGTCCCCCTTTTATACTAAGCCTCTATGTTCCATGAGGAACGCAAAGGAAAGATTACAATGATGAAATTACTTTCTTTTTTCTGTATATAGTGGATATGAGACTATAGGCCTACTCATTTTTTTTTCAATTACGTATTTTTTTGTCTACTAAACGTGATACAAAATGAACATACCACTTGTGTCTGCTTCACCAGGGTCAAGGACTTTGACACTTCCACTGACAGTTGAGTTCCCAGCAGTGGCGTCCCTACGTTTTCTCTTTCCTCCTTCGCCCGTTGCTGTGGAGTTGTTCTCAGGGGCGCCAGGGGGTGCTGCTGTGGTCGAATCGTCTGCCAATGGTACTGTGGTCGTGAAATTCTGACTGGCAGTGGTGGTGTTAGAAGCTTGGGCTGGTGTGTTGTCTATAAACAATATAAATGACAAAGTATAACGTTAAAGTTTGCCCTGTATCTACAAGCAATGTTTAAAAGCAATGAAAAGGTAAATCTTTGTGCAAATACTTTTTAGAGTGTAAAGAATAGCAGAGAAGGATTGAGGAGATAATAGTAAAGAGTTTTTTTAACTTCGTTTTTTTTTCCCTACTTGATCAAGACATTCTCTACAGCTTTAGGTAAAGTTTGAAATGATCAATCTAAATATGTATTAATGAACTATACAGAAATGATAAAAAAGAATTCGAAATAAATAATAGAATATCTTGAGATTAAAAATACATCTGTGACCTCTTAATATAACTAGAAGCTAGCAACATCTTCTGCCTCCCCAAATAGCAACTGTTTCAGGCACTTTAACCACAATCGAACAATATGAAAGGAGGCCGGAAACAACCAAAAAAAAAAGGCATAAGCCCCCCCCCCTCCCAACCACCAAAAAAATAGTCTCTCTGGTTGGTTTTCAGCATTAAGTCTGTTCAGTAGCTCCTGGAAATCCTCGAACCACATCTTCACCTGTCCTTCATCCCCTGTCGTTTCTCCACTCTTGTCCTTTACTGGTCTCTCTTACATAGTAAATCTAACTGATATCGTCTTGATGATAGATTACAAGTGTCAAGAGCTGTTCTGAAGGGGGCCGGCCTCTGTCGCCAGTGCCTCTACCTAGATCTGCTCTGATACTACGTTTCTGTTTTTGAATATTGCCTTTTTGTGCCTTTGCCTTTTGTTGCTCTTGTTTTCCTGCTGTTCACGTCTGCTTTCGTCTCTCTTCTTTCCTCGATCTTCTGAGGAGCTTCTGCTGACATCCACTCGTTGGGGGTGTATGACTTGACTCAGTACTTCTTGATTAGTGTGCCTGACTATACTGACACATACAATGCATAATACGCAATTAGCTTCTTTTTTGAAGTTAAGTCTGTAATATATAAGATAATGTAAAGGGCCTGCTGGCTACGGCCTGACTGTGATACAAAGTATAAACGACTGAAATGCTACGATACGATACGATACGATACTTTACAATACGATAGAATACAATGAATATGAAGATAAGACGATAGAGTATGATACGTTACTATATAGTAGAATAGAATACGCTCATACAATACAATAGGCTACGATACGATAGAACACCATGCGATACAATACGTTAAATTACAACACGATACTAAAAAATACAATAGAATGATAGAATACGATACGATAGAACACGATGCGATACTATAGAAATCGACACGATACGCTGGAATACAATACTAGACCATACAGTAGGATACGGTGATTTTCGACGCCATAGAATTCGATACGAGGCCGACGTAAACGATGTTTAGAACGCTTACCTTTGGTCGTATTACTGACGCCTGTCGAGGAACACGTTGGCATCTGTCGAAAACAAAATGTTTTGCTCATGAAACACACTTTTTAGTCTTTCTTTGTTAGACAAATTAAATACTTGTATTATGATGACCCTGAAAATGTTCAGGTAGCCACACCCCCCCCCGGGTCTCTCTTCCCCCCTCTAGTGGAAGTAGCCCTTAAGGGTTGAGATTAGGCCTACTTCTTTTTATGACCCTTTGACCAACGAAAGGCTTTACTGGTGGCCAGGAAGGAGAGATTGTATCTTCACCGACCCCTCTGTCGGAGGTCCCCCATCGAATGGATGATCATCACATTCGTTTTAATGAGGAGTCCTGAGGCCGAGCCTTCGAGGAGTTCCCACATATACTGAAACCTCATAGGAACATTGAAAAAAAAATTTCTTTCGGAATCTTATATGGAGAATTGTCCTTCCCTAAAGAACGCAATGCACGTAGTCATGTACTATGAGCTGTAGTGCTATTTATAGCGGATGGGGATTTTCCATTGGGAATAAGAACCGACAGTTACTGTAAACCTAGATGCTTTACAGCAGTGTTTCTCAAACGATGATGGGGGGTGGGGGGTCGTGCCCTCCTTGTAGGGCGATGGGCACGGCGCCCGGACAACGTGGTGGGGGAACAAAACCGGTCATTTCATTTTTCAAGGGCCTAACAAATATTGTAGTTTCATGGGAGTTCAAAACCCATGTTTGAATATTACCCAAGAAAAATGACATTTTAAAGTTAAAATATTTAGGTAAGGCAGCGATTCTGAATCCGTAGAGCGCAAGGGAAGCACGAAGCAGTGACAGAAGAGACAAAAAATGACACAAATTAAATATATCCCGTCGCACCAAATTCAAAGTAAATTGAATCGCGCTAAACGAGGGCATCACTCTGTTGGCCTCAACGTGACCGTAACATGCCCGCTACTAGGCTTGCCGCTTTTAACAAGATCAACCTTTCTGCCACTAGGAAAAAAAAAATCGCTTGGAGAGATGATTATGTCCCGGACTTCTCTGAGATGTTTACGATGCTTCCCAGGCTACTCATCTGGCGGGGACATATCTTTTTTTTTTTGCTTGCGTCATAATTAAAAGGTTGAGAAACATTGCAATGGGGTCTGGGTAATAAATATTATAAATTAGTTTAATGGCTTTCCAGGTACATTTTTTTTTTAACTTGATGGAAATTTTCTACAGTCTTTCACCTCAGCCACGGTTCACCAAAACTTACTGTCAAACGCTTTTCAAATTAAATTCCGAATTTTAAAAAAATCTCAACCTTAAACCGATCTCGAACTAAGGGCTCTTATTGTTAACAGTCTAGTATTTTCACTTAGCCACTGTAGCTTTTCCAAACTTTTTAAATCGAAACTGACCTGGCACTCGTCAGAGCTGCTGCAAAGTTTGATGGCGCAGGTGAAAATTACGATATTATTATTGCCGTTAAACCTAAACGCCTTCAGAGAAATCTCAAACGAGGCGGTGTCTGGTCGTCTGCTGGTGACGTAGATACTTTTGTATCTCATTACTGGACATCTGAAATACAAAGGAACATTTCTGTTCAAATAGTAAATGGTCATTTAACTGCACGAACTACATGTAATAGAGATGTTGGATACCTCAGAGATATTATGCGTGGTTCTGAACGACCAGTAGAGGAAACCTTTAATAGGCCCAGATTCTACACTGCCTTTGGCTTCACTTTTTAGACAATCACAAATATATAACATCGTGAAAAAAATCTATGTTTTCTTTTGTGAATTACACTGTAGTTGTCTTCTTTTAAAAAATAACTAAAAGATTTATAGAGCACTTCTTCAACCCCATGTGTTTTTTTTTTTATTTGAACATTTAAAAATATAGTTACTATGGTGAATTATTTCCCTTTCTTTTGGTGGGGTTATAACTATGAAATTCATTGACAAAATCTAGATTAGCCATAATTTTAATAACAACTTTAACTGCATTTTATTTTTATTTTGTGATTATTCAAACTTTGTTTCATCCTCTATATTATTTTCCAAAGGGTCTTGACTGATTAGTTTTTTTTTGTTTTTTTTTTGGGGGGGGGTCATTTGAAGCCGAAGTTGACTGAATACTTGTTTTTATGTAAGAATTTATACAAACAAATTGAAATGTAGGTAACGCTATGTTTAGGTATTCAGCTTCTCTAGAATAAACAAAATTTAAACTCTTGAATGCAAGAGTTCACAAAGCCTGAGGGATAAAAAGAAAGGATGTGACCAGAAAAGCAAGAAAGGACTACTTTCCATATTGAATTAAAAAACTGAACAAAAGTCTGTGTCTGTGTTTACATTATTAGTTTTTATGTGCAGTGGTGACGGGACTGTTATAGAATTCGTGTGTGTGTGTTGCTATAGTGACGGCGGGAAGAGGCTTGCGATTGGTTGTGAAGAATGCAATATAGGTGGCATTGTCGTCTCTTGATCTTAGGACAGACGACTCCAGAACGTGAGACTGAAAGGATGTGTTCATGTAGTGAGTTAGATTTTGTTAAAAAATATTATTACTTTAGTCTACTGCAGCTATCTTATCTCATTTCAACTTAGTTTTTGTTTATATTATAAATAAAATTCTATTTAGTTACTTTTTTTTTCACAAGTGGAAGTTGTTGAAGTTATTTGATGTTTTATTAGTTAAGATACATTACGCCTACAACGGTTTAGTTGTCCACCAGCAGTTTGGAACCCTAAGTCAACTACCGGTAACAACACCGGCAAGGGGGTTGAAATCAAATGGAGGTGTGATACTAAAATTATCAGGCCAAAAGGATTTGTTAGCAATACGATAGCTGGATGGAGTTAGAAATAATGCGCTGTTGCCTACAGGGCAGATGATGTAAAGGTCATCTGTTTCTGTGGCCTACGGCTAACAAGGGGTCATGTGGCCAGCACAACGACCAACCACCTTTACTTTTCCCCAACTAATGTAGGATAAAGCTGGGTGGACTCCGAGGAACCCTAAAGATCCCGAAATTCAAAATCAAATCCTTCTATGAGATTCAAACCCAAGACCTTATGTTTGGAAGCCAAGCGCTTTACCACATTGTATCAGAGATGGCTGTCTATTCCTAATTATTATGACCACATTATTTAAAATCAGTGAATTTCGATAATTAAAATTCTCCAGAAGCGTGACAGGGGCGCAGACTGTTCAATTCATCTTTAAAACAACCATTCCTTCATGGGCTATTGCCGAAACTAAGTGCTAATGACGTAATTAGATATAAATAGACACACACTCCTTACCCATTTGTTAAGAACTGTATTCTGGGAGTGCTGGGACCAACGTCACTAGCAGTGCAGTTCTCTACCTTCAAGAGACTCGGCCCTAAAAGTTCGCACACAAACAGTAATTTTAAACGAAATAATATCATACAGCTATATATAGTCTGCAATAGCAGAATGTTCTAGATCAGACAATATCACAAAAGCTGCAAACACCTAAGTTCCATAAAGTAGCAAATATAGAAACATCTTGAAAATACTTTTTTTAAAGGCAATACCTCCTATATAAAATTTTACAGAGCGACTGTTTTTCTCTTAATAATTAACTCTTTCTCTCCATAATTATTTATCACATTCTGATGGAATCAACGTGTGTATCGTCGGCTAGGAGAGAAAGAGTTAATGAAAGTTAGATAAAGCGAATGTATTTATCTACTAGACTTTATAATTTTCCAATGACTGTCCTTTAGATCTAGACTTTGAAAAAGAAAATGTTCTTGGACATTAATTTATTAAACTCTTGAATACTGTTAGATAGCTAAGTTAGTTAGTTGGGTTGCGCACTTTGTTAGACCGACAGTGAACGTATATTTTATAGTGACGACATAGACTTTGGGGTTAGAGATTACGATAGACTTAGAACTAGTCAGTTACCGCTAGATTCTCAAGGGGATAACATCGTTCTATAGTGATAGACTAGACTGTGGCCCATTCTGTAATAAACGTTTGTATGAAGTTCACCTTGAGCCAACTTGGTCATTGAGTCTGTGTTCCTGTTTAGTACCTTATCTCTATTTGTAACGGTGTGCATGAAGAGCTCACAGATTGAAAATACATCATACAAGGTACGCACGCACTTAGTCTACATAAGCATATTTAGAAATACTTCAACTACATCTGACTACACATGCATCCGTTACAGTAAACAATGCGTGTTCTAATGGAACAAATTAGATGGTTTGCGATTGAATCAACCCATTCAAGTCACACTTTCGGAGTAGAGCCTTCTGTGTGGGTGGACGTGATTTTTAAAACTTTTCCAAGAAATTTGACAGTGGATGTATATCTTTGAGAAAAGAATTACTACCTCGTCGGCCACACTAGCTCGACCGTTATATTTATTGAAAGCATAAAAAGAAAATAATTGAAATTTGGCTTGAGAAATTGAAAATATTTATCTTCAACGCAGTGTACGAGTATTTCCGCATGTAGGCATTAATGCAGCGGTTCTCAACCTTTTATGCTCGCCGACCCCTTTTTTACTATCACACACTCTGCCGCGACCCCCTCTACCCCCCACACACACATACAGCATTAGAAGAGTAGACAATAACAATCCACATTTTCGATGGTCTTAGGCGATTCCTGGCAAATCATCAATCGACCACCAAGAGGGTCGCGACCCACAGGTTGAGAACCCCTGCATTAATCCTTCAAGAGTCAAATAAATTAATGTTCAGGAACATTGAGCGCACCGCCATCTAAGTCTAGATCTAAAGGCCTATCATTGGAAAATGATAAAGTCTAGTAGATTTATTCATTGGCTTAACCAGGACTATTTCTGGGGGGGGGGGACGGGTAACACATGTTAAAATTATAGCATTCATTGGTAACTAGGATAAAAAATATTCTCTCTGTACGTTTAAATTATGTTTTGAAAAATATTTCTTTTGTTATATATGTTCAAGCGGCTTCTAGCCTAACAAATAGATGAATACAAATGAGAAACAATTAATATCTGAGCAAGTCAATGTCTCCGAAGACTCATTAAGTGCATCAGAGGAGTGGAATAGATTGCTGAGGTTGTAATAGATTCAGCAGTGTTGACCCAGCCACCACCAACACCGCTGGCTCACTACATATATAGGGCTGGGGACATTACCAATCAAAACACATCGTTTAATATTTTGAAAATCTTCAATAACAATTTGGTTTAGAGGGCTACGTTTAAAAAGATTACGATTTGGAAACTTTACTTAAGGATGCATTGATATTTATTTAATACTTGCCTTTAATGACTATTTTGATAGGGTCACCAAGTTTAACTGCAGATTTCTCTGTTAAAGTTTTGGAATCAACACTCTGAATCTCAAGAGTGACGCCGCTTGCAGATGAAGTGAAATTCACTTCTTTATAACTAAAATAGCCAATCAAAAAAAAAATTAAATGTAATAACAGAAAAAAATAATATTAAAAAAGAATAATGAAACTTGTAAAATGTTTTCAGAGGCAGTAGGGAAATCTACGAGTAAAATAGACTTGTTAAATGCATTTTGGGTTAATAGACTAAAATAGTATGTCATTAGTGCAAGTTATGGATTGCGTGTGTCTGTGTTTATGCGTATTTGATGATGTAATACAAGTACTGTATTGACTAAGATGCTATATCGTGTACCGGACACCTCATCTGTCCCCTTGACTTTTGTCTTGACTATTTGCGTCACCAAAAAACATCAATTCTTTTCGGTCAAAAAATTACTCTTAGAAGAATATCAAGAGAAAGTCAGGTTCAGTCTTACCCGTTGTCCGGCCAAATCTTATTAGGACGACCCTTTCTTCGTGCTCCCTCCACTGTACTATGAAGTATGACTTTTGACAGTGAGTCATGTCTTACAATATGACCAAACTAGCGCAGCTTTCGTCTCTACACATTATGGAAGAGTTTCTCCCTTTTGCCAGCCAGTGTTGATTCGTAAGATCACAAGCTCATTGATCTTCTTCTCCAGGTATTTGATACCCAGAAGTGTTTCAACTTTTCTGTGGCATTTACTCTCATAGGCTTGAATTTTGTTCGGTCAGTGCCCCACTTTCACAGGTAAAAAGAAGTAAGAGAGACCACCTCATTGTTCAGTGCCCCACTTTTACAGGTAAAAAGAAGTACAGAGAGACCACCTCATTGTTAAGTGCCTCACTTTTACAGGTAAAAAGAAGTAAGAGAGACCACCTCATTGTTCAGTGCCCCACTTTTACAGGTAAAAAGAAGTACAGAGAGACCACCTCATTGTTCAGTGCCCCACTTTTACAGGTAAAAAGAAGTACAGAGAGACCACCTCATTGTTCAGTGCCCCACTTTCACAGGTAAAAAGAAGTACAAAGAGACCACCTCATTGTTCAGTGCCCCACTTTTACAGGTAAAAAGAAGTAAGAGAGACCACCTCATTGTTAAGTGCCCCACTTTTACAGGTACAAAAAAGTACAGAGAGACCACCTCATTGTTTAGTGCCCCACTTTTACAGGTAAAAAGAAGTACAGAGAGACCACCTCATTGTTCAGTGCCCCACTTTTACAGGTAAAAAGAAGTACAGAGAGACCACCTCATTGTTCAGTGCCCCACTTTTACAGGTAAAAAGAAGTACAGAGAGACCACCTCATTGTTCAGTGCCCCACTTTTACAGGTAAAAAGAAGTACAGAGAGACCACCTCATTGTTAAGTGTCCCACTTTCACAGGTAAAAAGAAGTACAAAGAGACCACCTCATTGTTCAGTGCCCCACTTTTACAGGTAAAAAGAAGTAAGAGAGACCACCTCATTGTTCAGTGCCCCACTTTTACAGGTAAAAAAAAGTACAGAGAGACCACCTCATTGTTCAGTGCCCCACTTTTACAGGTAAAAAGAAGTACAGAGAGACCACCTCATTGTTAAGTGTCCCACTTTCACAAATAAAAAGAAGTACAAAGAGACCACCTCATTGTTAAGTGTCCCACTTTCACAGGTAAAAAGAAGTACAAAGAGACCACCTCATTGTTCAGTGCCCCACTTTTACAGGTAAAAAGAAGTAAGAGAGACAACCTCAGTGTTAAGTGCCCCACTTTTACAGGTACAAAGAAGTACAGAGAGACCACCTCATTGTTCAGTGCCCCACTTTTACAGGTAAAAAGAAGTACAGAGAGACCACCTCATTGTTCAGTGCCCCACTTTTACAGGTAAAAAAAAGTACAGAAAGACCACCTCATTGTTCAGTGCCCCACTTTTACAGGTAAAAAGAAGTACAGAGAGACCACCTCATTGTTAAGTGTCCCACTTTCACAAATAAAAAGAAGTACAAAGAGACCACCTCATTGTTAAGTGTCCCACTTTCACAGGTAAAAAGAAGTACAAAGAGACCACCTCATTGTTCAGTGCCCCACTTTTACAGGTAAAAAGAAGTAAGAGAGACAACCTCATTGTTAAGTGCCCCACTTTTACAGGTACAAAGAAGTACAGAGAGACCACCTCATTGTTCAGTGCCCCACTTTTACAGGTAAAAAGAAGTACAGAGAGACCACCTCGTTGTTCAGTGCCCCACTTTTACAGGTAAAAAGAAGTACAGAGAGACCACCTCATTGTTCAGTGCCCCACTTTTACAGGTAAAAAGAAGTACAGAGAGACCATCTTATTGTTAAGTGTCCCACTTTCACAGGTAAAAAGAAGTACAAAGAGACCACCTCATTGTTCAGTGCCCCACTTTTACAGGTAAAAAGAAGTAAGAGAGACAACCTCATTGTTAAGTGCCCCACTTTTACAGGTACAAAGAAGTACAGAGAGACCACCTCATTGTTCAGTGCCCCACTTTTACAGGTAAAAAGAAGTACAGAGAGACCACCTCATTGTTCAGTGCCCCACTTTTACAGGTAAAAAGAAGTACAGAGAGACCACCTCATTGTTAAGTGTCCAACTTTCACAGGTAAAAAAAAGTACAGAGAGACCACCTCATTGTTCAGTGCTCCACTTTTACAGGTAAAAAGAAGTACAGAAAGACCACCTCATTGTTTAGTGCCCCACTTTCACAGGTTAAAAGAAGTACAGAGAGACCACCTCATTGTTCAGTGTCCCACTTTCACAGGTAAAAAGAAGTACAAAGAGACCACCTCATTGTTAAGTGTCTCACTTTCACAGGTAAAAAGAAGTACAAAGAGACCACCTCATTGTTCAGTGCCCCACTTTTACAGGTAAAAAGAAGTAAGAGAGACAACCTCATTGTTAAGTGCCCCACTTTTACAGGTACAAAGAAGTACAGAGAGACCACCTCATTGTTCAGTGCCCCACTTTTACAGGTAAAAAGAAGTACAGAGAGACCACCTCATTGTTCAGTGCCCCACTTTTACAGGTAAAAAGAAGTACAGAGAGACCACCTCATTGTTCAGTGCCCCACTTTACAGTTAAAAAGAAGTACAGAGAGACCATCTTATTGTTAAGTGTCCCACTTTCACAGGTAAAAAGAAGTACAAAGAGACCACCTCATTGTTCAGTGCCCCACTTTTACAGGTAAAAAGAAGTACAGAGAGACCATCTTATTGTTAAGTTTTGCACTTTCACAGGTAAAAAGAAGTACAAAGAGACCACCTCATTGTTCAGTGCCCCACTTTTACAGGTAAAAAGAAGTACAGAGAGACCACCTCATTGTTCAGTGCCCCACTTTTACAGGTAAAAAGAAGTACAGAGAGACCACCTCATTGTTAAGTGTCCCACTTTCGCAGGTAAAAAAAAGTACAGAGAGACCACCTCATTGTTCAGTGCCCCACTTTTACAGGTAAAAAGAAGTACAGAAAGACCACCTCATTGTTTAGTGCCCCACTTTCACAGGTTAAAAGAAGTACAGAGAGACCACCTCATTGTTTAGTGCCCCACTTTCACAGGTTAAAAGAAGTACAGAGAGACCACCTCATTGTTCAGTGTCCCACTTTCACAGGTAAAAATAATTACAAAGAGACCACCTCATTGTTAAGTGTCCCACTTTCACAGGTAAAAAGAAGTACAAAGAGACCACCTCATTGATCAGTTCCCCACTTTTACAGGTAAAAAGAAGTAAGAGAGACCACCTCATTGTTCAGTGCCCCACTTTTACAGGTAAAAAGAAGTACAGAGAGACCACCTCATTGTTCAGTGCCCCACTTTTACAGGTAAAAAGAAGTACAGAGAGACCACCTCATTGTTAAGTGTCCCACTTTCACAGGTAAAAAAAAGTACAGAGAGACGACCTCATTGTTCAGTGCCCCACTTTTACAGGTAAAAAGAAGTACAGAGAGACCACCTCATTGTTCAGTGCCCCACTTTTACAGGTAAAAAGAAGTACAGAGAGACCACCTCATTGTTAAGTGTCCCACTTTCACAGGTAAAAAAAAGTACAGAGAGACCACCTCATTGTTCAGTGCCCCACTTTTACAGGTAAAAAGAAGTACAGAAAGACCACCTCATTGTTTAGTGCCCCACTTTCACAGGTTAAAAGAAGTACAGAGAGACCACCTCATTGTTCAGTGTCCCACTTTCACAGGTAAAAATAAGTACAAAGAGACCACCTCATTGTTAAGTGTCCCACTTTCACAGGTAAAAAGAAGTACAAAGAGACCACCTCATTGATCAGTTCCCCACTTTTACAGGTAAAAAGAAGTAAGAGAGACCACCTCATTGTTCAGTGCCCCACTTTTACAGGTAAAAAGAAGTACAGAGAGACCACCTCATTGTTCAGTGCCCCACTTTTACAGGTAAAAAGAAGTACAGAGAGACCACCTCATTGTTCAGTGCCCCACTTTTACAGGTAAAAAGAAGTACAGAGAGACCACCTCATTGTTCAGTGCCCCACTTTTACAGGTAAAAAGAAGTACAGAGAGACCATCTTATTGTTAAGTGTCCCACTTTCACAGGTAAAAAGAAGTACAAAGAGACCACCTCATTGTTCAGTGCCCCACTTTTACAGGTAAAAAGAAGTACAGAGAGACCATCTTATTGTTAAGTTTCGCACTTTCACAGGTAAAAAGAAATACAAAGAGACCACCTCATTGTTCAGTGCCCCACTTTTACAGGTAAAAAGAAGTACAGAGAGACCACCTCATTGTTCAGTGCCCCACTTTTACAGGTAAAAAGAAGTACAGAGAGACCACCTCATTGTTAAGTGTCCCACTTTCACAGGTAAAAAAAAGTACAGAGAGACCACCTCATTGTTCAGTGCTCCACTTTTACAGGTAAAAAGAAGTACAGAAAGACCACCTCATTGTTTAGTGCCCCACTTTCACAGGTTAAAAGAAGTACAGAGAGACCACCTCATTGTTCAGTGTCCCACTTTCACAGGTACAAAGAAGTACAGAGAGACCACCTCATTGTTCAGTGCCCCACTTTTACAGGTAAAAAGAAGTACAGAGAGACCACCTCATTGTTCAGTGCCCCACTTTTACAGGTAAAAAGAAGTACAGAGAGATCACCTCATTGTTCAGTGCCCCACTTTTACAGGTAAAAAGAAGTACAGAGAGACCATCTTATTGTTAAGTGTCCCACTTTCACAGGTAAAAAGAAGTACAAAGAGACCACCTCATTGTTCAGTGCCCCACTTTTACAGGTAAAAAGAAGTACAGAGAGACCATCTTATTGTTAAGTTTCGCACTTTCACAGGTAAAAAGAAGTACAAAGAGACCACCTCATTGTTCAGTGCCCCACTTTTACAGGTAAAAAGAAGTACAGAGAGACCACCTCATTGTTCAGTGCCCCACTTTTACAGGTAAAAAGAAGTACAGAGAGACCACCTCATTGTTAAGTGTCCCACTTTCACAGGTAAAAAAAAGTACAGAGAGACCACCTCATTGTTCAGTGCCCCACTTTTACAGGTAAAAAGAAGTACAGAAAGACCACCTCATTGTTTAGTGCCCCATTTTCACAGGTTAAAAGAAGTACAGAGAGACCACCTCATTGTTCAGTGTCCCACTTTCACAGGTATAAATAAGTACAAAGAGACCACCTCATTGTTAAGTGTCCCACTTTCACAGGTAAAAAGAAGTACAGAGAGACCACCTCATTGATCAGTTCCCCACTTTTACAGGTAAAAAGAAGTAAGAGAGACCACCTCATTGTTCAGTGCCCCACTTTTACAGGTAAAAAGAAGTACAGAGAGACCACCTCATTGTTCAGTGCCCCACTTTTACAGGTAAAAAGAAGTACAGAGAGACCACCTCATTGTTAAGTGTCCCACTTTCACAGGTAAAAAAAAGTACAGAGAGACCACCTCATTGTTCAGTGCCCCACTTTTACAGGTAAAAAGAAGTACAGAGAGACCACCTCATTGTTCAGTGCCCCACTTTTACAGGTAAAAAGAAGTACAGAGAGACCACCTCATTGTTAAGTGTCCCACTTTCACAGGTAAAAAAAAGTACAGAGAGACCACCTCATTGTTCAGTGCCCCACTTTTACAGGTAAAAAGAAGCACAGAAAGACCACCTCATTGTTTAGTGCCCCACTTTCACAGGTTAAAAGAAGTACAGAGAGACCACCTCATTGTTCAGTGTCCCACTTTCACAGGTAAAAATAAGTACAAAGAGACCACCTCATTGTTAAGTGTCCCACTTTCACAGGTAAAAAGAAGTACAAAGAGACCACCTCATTGATCAGTTCCCCACTTTTACAGGTAAAAAGAAGTAAGAGAGACCACCTCATTGTTCAGTGCCCCACTTTTACAGGTAAAAAGAAGTACAGAGAGACCACCTCATTGTTTAGTGCCCCACTTTCACAGGTTAAAAGAAGTACAGAGAGACAACCTCATTGTTAAGTGCCCCACTTTTACAGGTACAAAGAAGTACAGAAAGACCACCTCATTGTTTAGTGCCCCACTTTCACAGGTTAAAAGAAGTACAGAGAGACCACCTCATTGTTCAGTGTCCCACTTTTACAGGTAAAAAGAAGTACAGAGAGACCACCTCATTGTTCAGTGCCCCACTTTTACAGGTAAAAAGAAGTACAGAGAGACCATCTTATTGTTAAGTGTCCCACTTTCACAGGTAAAAAGAAGTACAAAGAGACCACCTCATTGTTCAGTGCCCCACTTTTACAGGTAAAAATAAGTAAGAGAGACAACCTCCTTGTTAAGTGCCCCACTTTTACAGGTACAAAGAAGTACAGAGAGACCACCTCATTGTTCAGTGCCCCACTTTTACAGGTAAAAAGAAGTACAGAGAGACCACCTCATTGTTCAGTGCCCCACTTTTACAGGTAAAAAGAAGTACAGAGAGACCACCTCATTGTTCAGTGCCCCACTTTTACAGGTAAAAAGAAGTACAGAGAGACCACCTCATTGTTCAGTGCCCCACTTTTACAGGTAAAAAGAAGTACAGAGAGACCACCTCATTGTTCAGTGCCCCACTTTTACAGGTAAAAAGAAGTACAGAGAGACCACCTCATTGTTAAGTGTCCCACTTTCACAGGTAAAAAAAAGTACAGAGAGACCACCTCATTGTTCAGTGCCCCACTTTTACAGGTAAAAAGAAGTATAGAGAGACCACCTCATTGTTAAGTGTCCCACTTTCACAGGTAAAAAGAAGTACAAAGAGACCACCTCATTGTTCAGTGCCCCACTTTTACAGGTAAAAAGAAGTAAGAGAGACAACCTCATTGTTAAGTGCCCCACTTTTACAGGTACAAAGAAGTACAGAGAGACCACCTCATTGTTCAGTGCCCCACTTTTACAGGTAAAAAGAAGTACAGAGAGACCACCTCATTGTTTAGTGCCCCACTTTTACAGGTAAAAAGAAGTACAGAGAGACCACCTCATTGTTCAGTGCCCCACTTTTACAGGTAAAAAGAAGTACAGAGAGACCACCTCATTGTTCAGTGCCCCACTTTTACAGGTAAAAAGAAGTACAGAGAGACCACCTCATTGTTCAGTGCCCCACTTTCACAGGTAAAAAGAATTACAGAGACCACCTCATTGTTCAGTGCCCAACTTTCACAGGTAAAAAGAAGTAAGAGAGACCACCTCATTGTTCAGTGCACCACTTTCACAGGTAAAAAAGAAGTACAGAGAGACCACCTCATTGTTCAGTGTCCCACTTTCACAGGTAAAAAGAAGTACAGAAAGACCACCTCATTGTTTAGTGCCCCACTTTCACAGGTTAAAAGAAGTACAGAGAGACCACCTCATTGTTCAGTGCCCCACTTTCACAGGTAAAAAGAAGTAAAAAGGATGTCTGGTAAATTGGTTGCGACACGGAGACCAGGTGCGAGTGGCAAGATCAAGTGCATCTAGATTAGGCTTGAGAGATAAGTGTAGAGATAAGTTGAGCGATAAAGGTGGATATAAGTTGAGAGATAAGTTTAGAGAAAAGTGTAGAGATAAGTTGAGAGAAAGTGTAGGGATAAGTTGAGAGAAAAGTGTAGAGATAAGTGAAGAGATAAGTGTAGAGGTAAGTGTAGAGATAAGTTGAAAGATAAGTGTAGAGATTAATGTAGAGATAAGTTAAGTAGAGTGATAAGTGTAGAGAAAAGTGTAGAGATAAGCTGAGAAGGTGAGAGATAAGTTGAGAGAAACCTTGTGAGATAAGTCCTAATTACCTTAACGTGTGACTGAATTTGTAGTTTATAACTTTCTACACTGATATTGGACATTTTCATACAATGTTTGTAAAATGTTTTGCATGTTTTGGAACTATTATTATCCAGCTTTTTGGTGTATCCGGTGTAAACATTAGAGTAATGCTGTTAAGCTTAGTTTTTTTTAAAAATGTACATGATAATTTTTGAGCACATTTTAGCACCCTGGCGAAAACATCTCCATAAAATCATCCATAGCCGCCCAATATACACCTGAAGACAAAAAAGGTTGAGATCTGAAACTTCATCACTATTTACCCTGAACCTTGTTCCTCCACGAGCGTGGTCTGACTGCTGACTAAGATCGTATCTCCGCCCTCCACAGTACATTGGGCTGTGACTAGCTGATCCACTGGAGACTTGAAATCCTTGTCATACTGGACAAAGAATCGTCGAACAAATGTTGTCGATGAGGGCGTATTCTAAAATAAAACATGATCATAAAAATTAACAGAATTATTTGTTATTATCGAGGCCGTACAATCAAAGTTGTTGACAGATATATTTCTATTGTGGCACTATTATTATTCAATTGTTATGCATAATCTCTAATCCTAGTGGTTACGGCTTTTGGTTCAAGAGTATTTTTGACGTCACTTAGTAACAGACGAAAACATATAGACCAGTGGCGTAGCATCCATGGCTCGAATGAATGAACCCGGGCCCACGACCACAGCCTGAGGCTTACCAACCATAAAGCAAAGTTCATTGAACATGAGCCCATCATTCGTGTCATAATTGGGCCCTCATGAGCCCTCGAAAAATATGAATTGCCTTATTTGTAAAAGCCGATTTAAACAATAGAATCTATAAAGGTACAATATTTGCATTTAAAGTCTTCTTGTAAATATATCGATATACCTGACTTGTATATTGGTATGTCATGTACCAGACTTCTCGATTTTTTTCTGTCGCACTCTAACTTGCTAAGTTTGTCCAAATAAGCTGCAGCCTTTGGAAAATGCTCTCTGCCATTTCTATTCGCTACGCTACATCATGGTAGGCCTCCCCATCGTTTGTTACGATGCTGCCAAGGTAAGTGAACTTGTCCAGCTCTTCAAGCTTTGACTCGCCAAGTCTGACGGGGGCACCCTTTGCCTTATATCCCACTCGCAAAATTTTAGTCTTATCCAAGTTTATGCGGAGGCCAATTTTTGTGCCTCTCTATCTAGGCTCTCCATCATTTCGTGTATGCATTTATTTGTAGCCCCGAGTAGTACAACGTCATCAGCAAAGTCCAAGTCCGTCAATCGGAGCTGTTCACGCCAAAGGCAGTCTGGTTCATTGCTCTCCTCATTATGTACTCGATGGCTAGGAGGAAGAGGAAGAGAGATGAGATGCCCCCCCCCCTCTTGAAGATCTCTATCATTGTATTCACTAACCTTTTTGTTCGTTTTAAGTCATTTCTTTTTCACTCTGTTTTCTAGCTGTTTTTTATGGCTTTAAAGTCAGGGCTGGGGCTACGTAGTCAAGGAAAATAATGTATTCCTCATTGATCTTTGGACTTGAAGACAAACCTTATTATGTCTTTAAATACAGAGCTATCACACCTTCCAGCTCTTGGTGAACCTTTTCTTTTTTTTTTCAGTTAAAAACAAAATTCGATACAAAAAAAAGTAAAATTTCTCACATTTTTCGAAGTTGCATCTCCACATTTACTCCCAATGTGCTTGAGTTCGATGCCGTATCCCTTCAGAAGTGTACTGTTTTTAACAAACGGGGGAATCTAAAAAGAAAAAAAAGCTATTTGAATGAAAATTAAAAGTTGTAAGTTCTACTGAAGGATTCTGGGTATTGATGACATTCTGACCATTTCCAACAAAATCAAAACGCATGCTAAGACTTACGGCAAAATTATAAGTGTTATGACACGAGTAGGAATGGACCTCATCCACCAATCGTAAACAAACACATTTAGCCACGTCATAATATTGATAAAACAATGAAAAATACGTATCACGTGACATAATTTATATAAGACATATGTGTATTACCTCCATCTGGACTTACCACACAATATATAGTGCGGAGGTATACAACACAAGTTCCTCAGGATCGCAAAGACCTTCCTACAGGGAACAGTTCCAGGAAAAAGAAGAAGAGGCAGACAGAGAAAGCGATTTGAAGACAAAATTAAAGAATGTACGCGACTGTCATTTTAAGAAAGTCTATTCAAGGCAAAAAACAAAAAAAAAGCCTTTCAAAAAGGAATGGAGAAAGAAGGTCGACGGATCATGTGTGTTACCCCAGCGTTTCAACAGACTATTAAGGGATACATGAAGCGGGAAGATCTATAAATTATATTTTAACTTAAATATGTTCCCAATTAAGCTTCTACTACTTTAAAGTAACACACACACACACACACACATTTTTAGCACGAAGTTATTAGTAGTTTGAGCTACCAGTAACACACACACACACAAGCACACACATACATGTATGTCTCAGATTGTCCATTTTAAAAAGTAGTTGCACATAAATGTGAGAAATCTAGTTACCGTAATGTTGCCTGTCTCATTAAAGATACACTCCCTGTCGTAGCCGTACGCATAGATGTATCCCTGGAACTGGGGATCCCCGTAAGGATTTATGTTGACATACATTGCGTCATTGGTACATTCTACTTGTACTAGAGAACAAATGTATGTTTAATAAAAACGAGCTTAATGTCAAAGTAAGAGATGATGTATAGATAAGCGATGATGATAATTAATAAGCATATTATCTAGGTAGCTAGTGATAATGTCTAAATAAGCAATGATGACATCTAGCCTATTCCCTATGTATTGACGATGTCTGGTTAAGCAATGATGACACCTTGGCTATTATCTAGTTAATTGATGATGATGTCTAGATAAGCGACGAGGATATCTAGCCTATTATTTTGGTAACAGATGTTGGTTTCAAGATAAGTGATGGTGATGTTTAGCTAACTATCTAGGTAGATGATAATTATGTCTATGTGAGTGATGAGGATGTCAAGATAATAAAATAATAAAATTTAATCTGTAAAAAAATTATTTCATTTGAATATTTTTTTTTGTTTTTATTACGTAACAAATCTTCAGACCCCCCCCCCTATTCCCCCCCCCCCTTGTAACAAATCGTATCAAATTTTTACCCCCCCCCCTTTTTATAGTCATTACGTAATATCGGAACGTCCCATTTAGTTCAACTGCATGTATTTATAAAACTCAAACACATTTCTGACATCGAATGGTAGTCAGTAGCAGTCGGAAACTATAGGTCACTAAAGGAAGTTGGGATTATTGTCTAAATTTAGACAACTATTTATTTATGTTAAGACTAATACCCAAGTTTAAAGCAAATATCTAAGTTACATAAATACCTAATACCTAAGAGTATTTTTAAAGAGTAATGAGAGCTTACCTCTTTGCAGAGTGCAGCTTTCTCCGTATTTACCCTCAGGGCAGTCAGAAGCTTAAAGATAAACACATTTATAAATAATCATTATACAATTATCTTTTGGGTATATTGTAGGTTATAAGCAATGCCTAGTAATTAATATTTTAAGTGAGTATATTTATGTCCTTGAGTAATTAATACTAATTATTTATTATTATTGAAATGAATATACAACCAACGGATATGTCAAATGTTAGAGCGTGCGTATTTGCTTTCATTGATTTGATGAGAAATTGAGAAATGAACTCCTGTGTTTAATTAATTTTATGAATTGTTACAAGTACACAAGTAATTAAAGAAAAACAAAAACCTTTTTTAACAAATCCATTATTAGGTACCACCACGGCCATCACGGTTGCCTCTCCTTTGTGTTCCTTGTGGAACATAGGGCCTCAGTCAAAACACGCCACTCTCCACGGTCTCTTGCTAGTTTTTTTAATGGCTTTCCAGCTCTTTCCGGTCCTCTCGGCTTCATCTAATACACTGATTCGACATGTTCTTATAAGATATTTCTACTAAACTAATAGAATATAAGCTCTTCTGATCGTTTACTTTGGCGATTTATTTGTGACTTTGAAAATTTGGAGATATTTACACTGTGCTTAACTTGAAAGCAGTTACAACAAAAAAAAAAAAAAACTCTATCGAACCTCGATCCCACTTCTAGGTGGTCAAGCCGAGCCAAGCCAAGTTCAAGCGCACTTGACCTCTCGACCACGCTTCCTACTTGCGCATGAATGTTAAGACTTGGACTCATGAGTGGCAACAATAAAAACATAGTGAGGAGCTAAACGTAAAAAAAAAGACTCTAAAGACACAGCAGTAAAAGTAAAATAGTGAGTGGTTAAACGTAAAAAAGACCCTAAAGACACAGCAGTAAAAGTAAGATAGTGAGTGGTTAAACGTAAAAAAGACCCTAAAGACACAGAAGTAAAAGTAAGATAGTGAGTGGTTAAACGTAAAAAAGACCCTAAAGACACAGAAGTAAAAGTAAGATAGTGAGTGGTTAAACGTAAAAAAGACCATAAAGACAGAGAAGTAAAAGTAAGATAGTGAGTGGTTAAACGTAAAAAAGACCCTAAAGACACAGCAGTAAAAGTAAGATAGTGAGTGGTTAAACGTAAAAAAGACCCTAATGACACAGAAGTAAAAGTAAGATAGTGAGTGGTTAAACGTAAAAAAGACCCTAAAGACACCGCAGTAAAAGTAAGATAGTGAGTGGTTTAACGTAAAAAAGACCCTAAAGACACAGAAGTACAAGTAAGATAGTGAGTGGTTAAACGTAAAAAAGATCCTAAAGACACAGCAGTAAAAGTAAGATAGTGAGTGGTTAAACGTAAAAAAGACCCTAAAGACGCAGAAGTAAAAGTAAGATAGTGAGTGGCTAAACGTAAAAAAGACCATAAAGACGCAGAAGTAAAAGTAAGATAGTGAGTGGCTAAACGTAAAAAAGACCATAAAGACACAGAAGTAAAAGTAAGATAGTGAGTGGCTTAACGTAAAAAAGACCCTAAAGACGCAGAAGTAAAAGTAAGATAGTGAGTGGTTAAACGTAAAAAAGACCCTAAAGACGCAGAAGTAAAAGTAAGATAGTGAATGGCTAAACGTTAAAAAGACCCTAAAGACGCAGAAGTAAAAGTAAGATAGTGAGTGGTTAAAAGTAAAAAAGACACTAAAGACGCAGAAGTAAAAGTAAGATAGTGAGTGGCTAAACGTAAAAAAGACCCTAAAGACGCAGAAGTAAAAGTAAGATAGTGAGTGGTTAAACGTAAAAAAGACCCTAAAGACAGAAGTAAAAGTAAGATATTGAGTGGTTAAACGTAAAAAAGACCATAAAGACACAGAAGTAAAAGTAAGATAGTGAGTGGTTAAACGTAAAAAAGCCCTAAAGACACAGAAGTAAAAGTAAGATAGTGAGTGGTTAAACGTAAAAAAGACCCTAAAGACACAGAAGTAAAAGTAAGATAGTGAGTAGTTAAACGTAAAAAAGACCCTAAAGACACAGAAGTAAAAGTAAGATAGTGAGTGGTTAAACGTAAAAAAGACCCTAAAGACACAGCAGTAAAAGTAAGATAGTGAGTGGTTAAACGTAAAAAAGACCCTAAAGACACAGAAGTAAAAGTAAGATAGTGAGTGGTTAAACGTAAAAAAGACCCTAAAGACACAGCAGTAAAAGTAAGATAGTGAGTGGTTAAACGTAAAAAAGACCCTAAAGACACAGAAGTAAAAGTAAGATAGTGAGTGGTTAAACGTAAAAAAGACCCTAAAGACACAGCAGTAAAAGTAAGATAGTGAGTGGTTAAACGTAAAAAAGACCATAAAGACACAGCAGTAAAAGTAAGATAGTGAGTGGTTAAACGTAAAAAAGACCCTAATGACACAGAAGTAAAAGTAAGATAGTGAGTGGTTAAACGTAAAAAAGACCCTAAAGACACCGCAGTAAAAGTAAGATAGTGAGTGGTTTAACGTAAAAAAGACCCTAAAGACACAGAAGTACAAGTAAGATAGTGAGTGGTTAAACGTAAAAAAGATCCTAAAGACACAGCAGTAAAAGTAAGATAGTGAGTGGTTAAACGTAAAAAAGACCCTAAAGACGCAGAAATAAAAGTAAGATAGTGAGTGGCTAAACGTAAAAAAGACCATAAAGACGCAGAAGTAAAAGTAAGATAGTGAGTGGCTAAACGTAAAAAAGACCATAAAGACACAGAAGTAAAAGTAAGATAGTGAGTGGCTTAACGTAAAAAAGACCCTAAAGACGCAGAAGTAAAAGTAAGATAGTGAGTGGTTAAACGTAAAAAAGACCCTAAAGACGCAGAAGTAAAAGTAAGATAGTGAATGGCTAAACGTTAAAAAGACCCTAAAGACGCAGAAGTAAAAGTAAGATAGTGAGTGGTTAAAAGTAAAAAAGACACTAAAGACGCAGAAGTAAAAGTAAGATAGTGAGTGGCTAAACGTAAAAAAGACCCTAAAGACGCAGAAGTAAAAGTAAGATAGTGATTGGTTAAACGTAAAAAAGACCCTAAAGACGCAGAAGTAAAAGTAAGATAGTGAGTGGCTAAACGTAAAAAAGACCCTAATAAAAAAAAAACAACCTCAAGAAACACACATTTAAGCATTTAAAATTGTACTACTTAATATTTCTCCTCTTAATCAGCTCAGAAATAAATGAAATTAGGGTCATTGGAAGGCATTTATCTCTATTCACGTAAAGTATACTGCTCTTCGCTGATCTGGAGTACCTAACAATTATAATTAGTACGACAAATTTGGAGCGAAATAGCAACTTCTGTGAAATTTAATATAACATTGCAACAGGCTGTGTGTATAATAATAAAATAAAATTATAAAATAACAGGAGAAGGGGCGAAGGCGCCTTAAGTAGTCAGCTTTGGGCATGAGGGGCTTGTTAACCATGGCTGGCTACCCACCTAGGAGAAGGAAAACTTTGAATTCAAACCTCTGTTGCCTTTCAGCTATACCCAATCATGGGAAAGACTTCGGGAGTCAACCCTGAAGAAAAATCAGGAGCTGGCGACGCTAAGACAGTTTGCAGCACCCAGTGCTACACCCTGGCAGAAACTGCGATGCCGCTGACCCCAAACTGTATCGGCACTGCCGTTCCTTTGGATACATCAGCTGCGTGTAGAGGGGGAAACTGATGTGTGGGCGATATCGTTCCGATCACAGCTCATGACCCATAGTTGCTTAGCAACTGAAGGATGTCATAGGATATATATATATATATATATATATATATATATATATATAATTATTGTAAGAATACCACGATATCATCCACAGAAATGCATAAAAATAGCTTTACATAAATTAGAACTGTATTTGTACAATCCCACGGAACATTAATTTCGAGAACTGAGAGACAAGTTGTACAAAGCTTCTAAAAACTCTGTCTGTCTTGTCAAAAGTGTGTACACGTTATTTCTCCCAAGCCCATTCTCAGATTAAGTTGAAATTTCACTCAATTATTTATTGGCATAGGCAGGGCGTGAATATTTTTTTTTAAAGTAACCAATGAGTCAATTACTGGTAATTAATTATTTTTGTAAACCAACAAGGGAAACTAATCCTTTAGTATTCACTCATATTTGTCTAATTTGTTGGCATTCTCCGATCAAGTTAATACTTTAAATAATTTTCTTTTGTACCTAACAAAACATGAATAAATTTAAAAAATAGTTAATTCATTATTGGTAATTAATTATTTTGTTTGATATGAAACAAGGGAAATAACGTGTACATTTTTTTTATAGATATAGCTTTAAGGGCGGAGTTCTTCCCCTGTAAATTAGCTTTTTTTTCTTTAAAATGTTTTTTTCCTTGTTAAAAAAAAGTCTTACTGTTAGCACATCGATAGTTGGAAGCAGGAGCTGCTGGTATACATATACACTCGCCAGAAGTCTCATTACAAGTTCCTTGATTTAGGCAGTCAGACCCTTGCCTACGACAATCAAAGTCGAAGGTTGAAGTCGCTCCTACCAGATTAGGAAAACAATGGATTCGTTTCATATGAGTAATAATGAGTTTAATATACATTTTTAGTCATTTTTTCAGGCGCTTTCTGTCACGATTTCATCTTTTAATGCATGCACATTACACATATCATTTTTTAAAGAGAGAAAATGGTGAATTCAATATATGAAAGTAGGGACTGCACTGACCAGGGAAGGAACCATGGACCCTCCAGTTTGGCAACTACGCTTTGCAGCAACGTAGTGACAAGGGAACTAAACACTAGCCCAACCATATCTCGAATACAAAAATATCTTTCTGATCGCGCGCTTGCCACCAAGAGGTCAAAGGTCCTTTTGTCACACCTGTCTTAAACAACAATTGGAACAGGTCCGACATAGCTGTAAAGCATATATTAGAAAAACAACGGCCCTGTCTTAACGGCTTATCTTTTTTTTTAATGGCGTTACTTTAGCACATAATAATAATAGCAAAATTCGACCCTGGCAGCGCCAGAGAATGACTACTCGTTCATTTCTGATATAATAATAATAATAATGTTAAGGGCCTTGAAGGTGCCTGTGAGGTCAGTTGTTATTATCCCCTCGCTTAATCTCCAAGCCTATATATCCCATATTTTCTTTGTTTTTCTATCTCAGTTTTTCTTAAATTATGAGACAGTGGTACGGCGATGTCGATAATGGTAGCGTTTTTTTCTTTTTTATCGATGAACAGCAGATCCGGGCGATTGAAATCTACCGTTTTGTCAGTCAGAATAGGCCTATCCCAGTACAACAGATGTTCAGTAGACTCGAGAACCTCTTGCGGAGAGTATTTATAATAAGGGGGAGTGTCCTTACCGATTATTATTATTATTATTATCTAAAATAATGTTATCTAAGATAACAATATACCCCATATCAACCACAGATACCTTCAAGGCCCTTAATATTTCTAAGAAAAATCTCGTTGCCTGTCAGAGGGCGGTACTACTGCAGAACTGCCACATCACCAGAAAATTCCTCAGTGGGACACTGATAAAGGGACTATAATGGATTTTGTTTCTTTTTTTTTTTTTATTTGTCCATGGCAGTGCCAGAGAAGGAATACTCGTTCGTATTTAACATAATAATATTAAGGCATGTCTTCGAGTCCGATGATAAGAAGTACTGCAGTGTTTTACTCGATGGTAGCTATTCAAGTCTTCTCCACATTCTTCGCAGACATAACCGGTGTCTCCGGATTGAGTTCCCTTTTCGCCGTCTATATCTGTCCCCGGCAGATTTCCTTTGGGAATTAAAATTTGCAAGAGATCTTCAGCTGTCTCGTTCGGAAGCCGCCTGCCTTCTATGTCAGTTAAAGCAAGCTGGTGGATGAACGTTATAGAACATAATACTGAGGTAGTTTAATGTTGATATCAACAGTTGGGGTTGAAAGAACACAAATCAGCATAGAAACACTTGATGGAATAGCATAATGTCCGGTTATGATAGCATTTTGTTCTGTTATGATGGCATTATGTCCTGTTATGATAGCATACTGTCCTGTTATAATAGCATTATGTCTTGTTATGAAAGCCTAATGTCCTGTTGTGATAGCATTATGTCCTGGTATAATATCATTATGTCCTGTTATGATAGTATTATGTCCTTTTACGATTGCATAATGTCCTGTCATGATAGCATGTCCTGTTATGATATCATTATGTCCTGTTATGATAGCATTATGTCCTTTTATGATTGCATAATGTCCTGTTATGATAGCATGTCCTATTATGATAGCATTATGTCCTGGTATAATATCATTGTGTCCTGTTATGATAGTATTATGTCCTTTTACGATTGCATAATGTCCTGTCATGATAGCATGTCCTGTTATGATATCAGTATGTCCTGTTATGATAGCATTATGTCCTTTTATGATTGCATAATGTCCTGTTATGATAGCATGTCCTATTATGATAGCATTATGTCTGTCATGATAACATTATGTCCTGTTATGATAACATTATGTCCTGTTTTGATAGCATTATGTCCTGCTTTGATAGCATTATATCCTGTTATGATAACATTGTGTCCTGTAATGATAGCATTATGTCCTGCTTTGATAGCATTATGTCCTATTTTGATAACATTATGTCCTATAATGATAGCATTATGTCCTGCTTTGATAGCATTATGTCTTGTTATGATAACATTATGTCCTATTATGATAACATTATGTCCTGTTTTGATAACATAACATCGTTTCATGAACATATTAGGAACAGGAACAAGAAGTTGATTTCAAATGAGTAGCTTGTGCATGACACCTGGACTCATGACAAGTATAAAGATTGTGTTACCTTTAGTCGTAAAAGGCCATAAAAAAAAAAACTCGTTTCCTATAAATGTTTATTCAATTAGTGGATGTATGATTATATTAAACATGCTTTTAATAAAGATATTTAAAAATCATAAGCTATTAAGAAAAAATAATAATTTAATGTAATGACAGGGCTGGTAAGTATGGGACTTTCATGTGTCCGGTAAGGCTTTTGGCTTCTGATGAAGACTGGGATTTTTAATTTGGAGATCTAGAGTCCACGCAGCTCTATTGGGTACCTTAACTCTTTCTCTCCGTAGTTATTTACCAGATTCTGGTGGAATCAACGCTGGTATCGTCAGTTAGGAGAGAAAGAGTTAACTGTTAGCCACAGACAGATGCAAGCTTAAAAAGTGAGTACCTTAAGCGTCACCGAAAATAATTAAACCTTAGTACGTACCTGTCAAAACTAGCAAATAAGCCGATACTGTTATCACTGCCCGGAACATTGTTCTTCTCGACAGAACCTTTGAATTAAAAAACATACAAAATCTAAATTATTCTCAGCCCGTATAATCAGCCATTGTCATGTCGTTCAAAGTTTGAGGAGTAGTTTTTCCAAGGGCTGGGAGTCTCATTTCAGAACCGAAATGTGTAGAACGAAAATTATAAAACAAAAAAAAACGAAACACCGAAGTGAATTTAATTCTAGAATGTTATTGTTGTCTAACATTGCGTGATGTTATATAGAAAATTTAAATTTGACAAGTGTCGTCCCAAGACGTAGGGACACACAGCACAAGCTAGAGAAGAATATAGGAAGCAGACGCACCACTCTTAACAATTTCAATATTAAGACATTTTGTTTTTACAAGCTTATATACACTCTGTCTGTCTGGTAAAAAGTTTGTACACCGTAATATTCCCTCACCCATTTTTTTCGGATCAAGATAAAATTTTGCACAATTATTTCTTTTACCTGACAAAACAAAAATCGTCTTCTTCTTCGTTCTCACTGTTATGTTGGAGTGTTCAGATGACTAGGCCAATACATGAGATGAACTGCGCAGTGGTTTCCAAATCAGGGATTCAGATTTCACTGGTTCCAATTTTGAGCTTCCGGTACATGTGTTGTCGCATTCTGTTGTGTCCGGTCCTGAGTCGAAAGATTAGACGTTGGTCTTGTAGGAATAGCTTATAGTAATCGTCATCTTTCTTGTGATTTGGATTAGAGCTCTTTCATTTCTCATTTATTTTATTTACAATTAATTTCTTCAATTCTTCTGGATAGAGTGCAGATTTCTAATTTGAGTTTGTGTTTCCACACCAACTATCCTTGTAACCTTGGTTACAGTTCTGTTTCAGTTTCCTGTCTGGTGATGAGGGGAAGACGAAAATTGTAGGGAGGGGGCGGCGAGGGAAATGTTTGTACAGCAGTCTTCACAATTCAGCAGGTCGAACCCACTAAATAGTGTTAAGCTTGTATGACAATCGATACTATAAAGTAGAATGTAAGGCGTATGTATGCATGTATGTATGTGCCAAATAGAATCAAAACCATCTGACCAATCTTGATAAAACTTGGCATAAATGTTCCTTGGGTACTCACTGGGACCGTAGTGTATGTATTGTAGCCCTAAAACAACATAAGACCCTTAAAAAAGTTGACCGACTCTATAAAAGTATGGTATCATGTTGACATGAGAAAAGATAGAAAGGATTTAGATCTAGATCTAATTTTAAGAACTACACTTTGCTCAGATTGTTTTTTACTTTGACACATGAAAATTACTAAATATAGTTTATTGATTTCATCATTTAATCAAATTAAGCTTCAAATTTTTGTTTCAAAAGCATTTTTACATAAATTCGTTCCTTATATCTGCGAATTTAGAATTCCTGACGTACATTTTTTCATTAAACTTTACCCCAAAAGGTTACACATCTCTCTATTCCTAGCTCTAAAACTCTAATTAATCTCTAAGATGATAGAACGTCTCTTCGCAAAGATAGTTTTATACTTCAACACATGAACATACCAATTATAGTCCATTCATTTCATATTTAAATCAAATTAACAATTAAATTTGTTTTCCTAAAGCATTTTGCATACATTCGTTCGCTAAAGCTGCGAAGCTGAGTTGAGATACATTCTATTAGTTTCATTCATGAATCGCGTAATCTAATAAAAAAGGTCACGCATGCGCAGAGCGAAGCCTTCACGCAGGCGCAGAATGAATTCTATTAAAGATTAGTCTAGATGTAGATCTATGTCTAACTCAAGATCTACTTTATACTGTAACACATGAACATACAAAATTAAGTCTATTCATTTAAAATTTTAATCAAATATTTGTAGGCCTACAAGTAAATGTTTTTATTTGAAAAATGAATTTGAGTCGATTAGCAATTGGATACTATTTTTACATTCACGCATTCACGCATTCCGCATTCGCTTGTAAAATTATTATTTCGTTTGATTGTTTACAAAGCACTCTCAGTGACTGTATCGAAAGTGATACGCAAATCAAGACCCGCGGGCCGTGGTTTATATATGTCTAGTTTTAATATAAATATCTATAATTTTGTTATACTATTTGAAGGATGTATGCAAAGTGTTTTTGACCATTTTTTAACTAATATCTGTTAGTGTTTAGAGTTAGACAATATTCAATGACAATGTGTTTACATTGTAATATCAATAGTACTAAGCAGTGCTTAGTTCCTAAGTTTATTTGTGCAATCCGGAGAAGATGAGGGCCCTAATAGTCACCTCACGCAGTCGTTGCCACCCAAGTCCAATGTTGGGCACATCATTGCTCCGCTTCTTATTGTCTTGTATATTACATCTTATTCACAGTCTCCGTCACTTTGGATTCTGGTACATTGAAGCTAATTCATAAAAAGCAAGATTTTTTTTTAGTGCAGCCGGTCCACTTATACAAGTAATGCAGTGGCTCTAATCACCCGGAACCACAAACAATAATAACCCAAACGGGCTCTTTTACAGTAACATTCTTTTAATGTGTTCGCAGTAAGAATTTTTATATTCGTAGATATTTTTACTTGACATCATTGTCTATGTAATTATTTTTTATTTATCTGGTATATCTATCAATAGCGAAACGGTTTGAGTTTATTAAGGTAGTTTGAAATGGATTGAATTTAGGACATTTTATTTATTAAACAGTACATCATTTCATTTAATTCCGACATTTAACTCTTTCTCTCCTAACTGACGATACCAACGTTGATTCCACCAGAATGTGGTCAATAATTACGGAGAGAAAGGGTTAAAAGTAAAATAGTATAATAATAATAAGAAGAAGATTCTCGTTGCCTGTCGACTGAGGTTCCGCTGCAGACCAGCCACATCACCAGAAAATTCCTCAGTGGACACTGATAAGGGACAACAATGAATTTTGTTTCTCTTTAATGAAACTCGACCTTGAAAGTGCCAGAGAATGAATAAGCCTACTTGTTCGTATCCAACATAAAAGTAATAAAAATAGTAATAATAATAATCTATGAAAACAAGGTGAAATATTCTAGTCGAAAGATTGTTTGTTCTTTTTTTCTTTAATATTACGGTATTTATAAACTAGTTAAAATACATCAAGAAGCAACAATAATTAACACATTGTGTTCATTTCAAGAATTCTACGAATTGAACATGTAGGAAATATATCTTTACTTTTTGCAATTGTATACAATGACATGAGCTATTCTGGTATATAGAAGATCTAGTAGTACAAGAAAATGGAATTCAAAAACTATTAGCCAACACCAAACCAAATAAAGCGTCTGGACCTGATGGTATTCCAGCTAGATTACTCAAAGAACTAAGCAATGAGCTAGCCCCAGTGTTCAAAATACTCTTTCAGGCATCGCTTAACCAGGGCAGAGTACCAAAGGACTGGAAAGAAGCTAATGTCACCCCCCTATTTAAAAAAGGAGAAAAATCTGATCCAGGAAACTACAGACCAGTATCACTTACCAGCATCACATGTAAAATACTAGAACACATAATATGTAGCAACATCATAAACCACTTAGACAAACATAATGTCCTCACCCCATACCAACATGGCTTTAGGAAATATAGATCATGTGAAACACAACTAATAGGACTAATTGATGATTTCTCAAAAGGTTTAGATAATAGTGAACAAATAGATGCTATCTTACTAGATTTTTCCAAGGCTTTTGACAAAGTTCACCACCATAGTTTGCTTAAAAAATTAAAATATTTCGGCATTAACGGTCCACTGCATCAGTGGATTAAAGATTTTCTGATAGGGAGAGAACAAACTGTAATAATAAATGGCTCTAAATCAACACCAATAACAGTAAACTCAGGTGTACCTCAAGGAACAGTCTTGGGTCCACTACTATTTTTAATTTACATAAATGATTTACCAAATTGCATTAGTTCAGGAACAAAAGTCAGATTATTTGCAGACGATTGCATAATATATAGAACAATAAAAACAAAACAAGACACAGATATTTTACAAAGAGAATTAGATGAATTACAGAAATGGGAATCAAATTGGAGCATGTCTTTCCACCCAGAAAAATGTCAGTTGTTAAGAGTAACAAAAAAAATTAAACAAATTAATTCCACTTATCTTATTCATGGCAAACCAGTAACACAGACTAAAAACTCAAAATACCTAGGTGTTATAATAAATGAAAAACTGTCATGGAATCCACATATTGATGAAACTATAAAAAAAAATCCAACAAAGCATTAGGGTTTATTAAAAGAAATTTCTATAAATCAAATAAGAACATAAAACTAAAATGTTATTTAACCTTGGTTAGGCCAATAATAGAATATGCATCCACCGTGTGGGACCCCTCAACTCAAGAAAACATTAAGAAACTGGAACAAACACAAAATAGAGCAGTGAGATTCATAACAAACGAATATTCACATTTGACTAGGGTAACACCATTAGTAAAATCACTAAATTTAGAAAGCCTTCAGGACAGAAGACTCAAAAGTAAAGTAGCAATTATACATAAAACACTGAACCATAATCTTCAAATACAAAAACAAAATTTAATAAAATACTCTGAAAGACACAAAAATAAAGGCACATTCCTCGTCCCATATGCTAGGACAAATTTGTACAAATACTCCTTCTTCCCTAGTGCTATTAGAGCATGGAATGGGTTGCCTGAGCTAGCCAGAAAAACCAGTGACTTGGCAGAATTTAAGTCATTGGTTAATATGCATGACTAAATGCATGACGCGTAGGACGTAATCATCTTCTTTTTTGAAGTAACGTCTGTATTATATAAGATAAGATAAGATAAGATATTATGGTACGAAGAAATGTTTGCGATGTCAAAACAGTCAAATTTAGTGTATTGCTTTTAAAGGTTGAAAAAAAAAACATAGGTCGTCTGCTAATTATTAGTTGGAACGCGTGTGCGCGCATGACCGGAAGTGTGAAAGTTTGAGACATGGACAGGGACGCGAGTGTGATATTTGCTATAAGAAATAATCAAATGTTATATTGATGATGACCAAGTTATTGTACAGTGAGAACCCACGAGGGACACTTAGAAGAGTAGCAAGAGACGAGTGTACTTTCTAGTCCATTAAAATAGTAGAGAGATGTTACTATATATATATATATATATCATATTTGTATGTGTGTGTGGATGGCTGCCTGGTAGACTGTCATTCTGACTTCTCGATGGTCCCAAGTTCACACCTACTGTTGTACCCTGCTCGCTGTCATCCCCCGTCGCCCTGTAGGAGGTTTAGACTATATGTATACCTGTGATTTAAAAAAAAATCTCACATTTTTGGCTACACTTGGAAAACTCGTGGTCGACCGTTATATAGTTTTTATAATCTTTTATTTTCGTAAAATTAATTTTGGCTAGTCATTTTGTGAATGAAATATTTCTGAATACGGTCAAAGGAAAGTAAAAAAACGTACGATTTACGTCACTCGGCTTATAGCACTATACTGAAACCTTTTCTTTAAAAAAAAGAAAGGGGCAGATGATGTAAAGGTCATCTGTTTGTGTGGCCAACGATTAACAAGGGCGTCATGTAGCCTTTACTTTTTTCCCACTAATGTCAGAGCTAGGTAGACTCAGAGGCGCCCAAATATCTCGATATTATTAGAAACCTGGTGGTGGCACAGATGGGGGTAGTGGTGTAGTGGGGTAGTCAGCCGACGCAAATCGCCCTAGGCCAGCGCTAGACGAGCGGTCAACCGTGACGAGTTATGACGGTCAGCCGAGACGAGTGTCAACATGACGGTTCGGGAAAGATCGCCGTCGTGAACAGAGCTCAGGAGCGTCCCGAGGGATGTAGTCATGTGACGAGGCTAGAAACGTCGAGCGAGGTTCCGTCCGGTTCTAGAAGGCCATCAGGGACCCAATATAAAGAGCGGAGGTGTTGCAGTCAAGAAGGTTCAGAAAAGGGGTTCACGACAGGGCTCAGAACACGGTCGACTACAGCACAGTTCAACGGTGTGGTTCTGTACGGATCATTACGACGGTTTAGTGCGGAGTACTGTCAAGTACAGTTGAGACGACTGGCGTCTTGATCTTGGTCTGTGATCGAGTCCGACACAACGAGCCTAGTGTGTGAAGTCAGTCCTGAACTGTTGAACCCAGTGCAAGCCCGGAACGAGACGAAGAGGCCCGTGCAGGAGTTAATATGGCGGTACGGTGTCATCTGAGAGATATATGTACAGTATACGTTTTACCATTGTACAGCATTGGCTGTTAATTATTCAACTATTAAAGTGTTACGTTACTTTGGAGCCCTGAGTTGTCAAGTTCTTTAAGTTGGTGGTGTATGGTGCAGTTTGCAGAGAGCCTGGATAGTGAGATTCGTAACAATATTAAAAATACCAGTCATCACAAGGACTCGAACCCTGGACCCCGGTTCAATAGCCAAGCGTTTTGCCGCTTAACCAACGCAGCTCCTTAATGAATCAAAAGGCCTAATTAAACAGTTGCTCTGTTATCCTTTTCACCTAATTAAAAGCCACCTTTCACGGCTCTCCGCAATTAAAGCGTGAACAATGTGTAAAACAAGCTAAACACAATAGCCCAACACAGCTCAGCAAATTTTATTTCATTATCTACATAAGTACGCCCAAGGAAGTCTAGTTTTTTTAAGCTAAAAATTGATCATCGTAACAGGTTCTCAACAGAAACCCTTTCAAGACCAGCTCAGGCGCCAACTTGCATTAACTGACATGGATAAAAGAAAGCCCTTGGCAGCAGGCGGCTTCATAACTAGACTTAATAAAGGCCGCGGGATACACATTTGAGGCAAAAAAGAGAATCCACTGCCAAAGACAGACGTAGACGATGGATGGAGGGTTTGTCTTTGCTGAATGTGGCAAAAATATGTAGGTCGCAGCAGGGCTGAGTAGCCACTTGATATACTTGACATTTTATAGATATGCAGACTCCAAGACAAGCTTTATTATCATTTTGTATGAAATCATTGTAAAACAACTCAGCGCTCTAAGGGTTAAAGAATAGCACTTGGTTTTCGCATTAATTTCGCTTTATTTACACTGACGAGGTTCTTATTTTTACTAAATGTATTTTTTTGAATTGCGCCACTTTCTATATTGCCTCTGTACTAATATATTTGTGTGTGTGTGTGTGTGTTTCCAACGACATTGCTGTAAAAGTGTTATTTATGTTTCAAACTACATGGCTTATCAGCACTTTGTACACCAAATAGCTTGCTATGTATGTGTATCCGTCATAGAATCTGCAATACGACAGACTGGGATCTGTTCTTGTTAACACTTTGAGATTTTCAATAAGTGAAGGCATTTTTTAAATTCTTAATAATAATAATGATAATAAAGTTTGTTTTTGAGTCCAAAGATTAATAAAGAATGCAGTATTTCGCATGACAACGCAGCCCCAGCTGTGACTTACATATTTTGCAAGTACTTACTAATATTATATTTAGAGATTTTATGTAAAGTACTATTAACCAATTTTAATTAATATTTTTTTGTTTTCATATTTAGTTGATTTTCAAGTTTTCATACCACTAGAAGGTAGACACATAATTTAGAGCCTTATTGTTCCTAAAATTTAAATTATAACATTATAAAGTATTTAATAAAGAATTTTTTCACAGATGATTCAATCATTGTAAAATCTCTCCACTTTTGTCAAAGGTATCCATTCATATATAAAAAAAAGTGGGAAATCCAACTAGAGGGAAGAAATATTTTTAAAAGTTTTGTTCTCATGTTTCTTGCTGTTTTTATTTTTTAAACATTTTTTTGTTCCTGTTTGCTCTGACAGACTTTGGTAGGATTTGTGTGAACTATTTCTTGGTAGGATTTGTGTGAACTATTTCTTGGTAGGATTTGTGTGAACTATTTCTTGGTAGGATTTGTGTGAACTATTTCTTGGTAGGATTTGTGTGAACTATTTCTTGGTAGGATTTGTGTGAACTATTTCTTGGTATGATTTGTGTGAACTATTTCTTGGTATGATTTGTGTGAACTATTTCTTGGTAGGATTTGTGTGAACTATTTCTTGGTAGGATTTGTGTGAACTATTTCTTGGTAGGATTTGTGTGAACTATTTCTTGGTAGGATTTGTGTGAACTATTTCTTGGTATGATTTGTGTGAACTATTTCTTGGTATGATTTGTGTGAACTATTTCTTGGTATGATTTGTGTGGACTATTTCTTGGTAGGATTTGTGTGAACTATTTCTTGGTAGGATTTGTGTGAACTATTTCTTGGTAGGATTTGTGTGAACTATTTCTTGGTAGGATTTGTGTGAACTATTTCTTGGTAGGATTTGTGTGAACTATTTCTTGGTAGGATTTGTGTGAACTATTTCTTGGTAGGATTTGTGTGAACTATTTCTTGGTATGATTTGTGTGAACTATTTCTTGGTATGATTTGTGTGAACTATTTCTTGGTATGATTTGTGTGGACTATTTCTTGGTAGGATTTGTGTGAACTATTTCTTGGTAGGATTTGTGTGAACTATTTCTTGGTAGGATTTGTGTGAACTATTTCTTGGTAGGATTTGTGTGAACTATTTCTTGGTAGGATTTGTGTGAACTATTTCTTGGTAGGATTTGTGTGAACTATTTCTTGGTAGGATTTGTGTGAACTATTTCTTGGTATGATTTGTGTGAACTATTTCTTGGTATGATTTGTGTGAACTATTTCTTGGTATGATTTGTGTGAACTATTTCTTGGTATGATTTGTGTGAACTATTTCTTGGTATGATTTGTGTGAACTATTTCTTGGTATGATTTGTGTGGACTATTTCTTGGTAGGATTTGTGTGAACTATTTCTTGGTAGGATTTGTGTGAACTATTTCTTGGTAGGATTTGTGTGAACTATTTCTTGGTAGGATTTGTGTGAACTATTTCTTGGTAGGATTTGTGTGAACTATTTCTTGGTAGGATTTGTGTGAACTATTTCTTGGTAGGATTTGTGTGAACTATTTCTTGGTATGATTTGTGTGAACTATTTCTTGGTATGATTTGTGTGAACTATTTCTTGGTATGATTTGTGTGAACTATTTCTTGGTAGGATTTGTGTGAACTATTTCTTGGTAGGATTTGTGTGAACTATTTCTTGGTAGGATTTGTGTGAACTATTTCTTGGTAGGATTTGTGTGAACTATTTCTTGGTATGATTTGTGTGAACTATTTCTTGGTAGGATTTGTGTGAACTATTTCTTGGTAGGATTTGTGTGAACTATTTCTTGGTAGGATTTGTGTGAACTATTTCTTGGTAGGATTTGTGTGAACTATTTCTTGGTATGATTTGTGTGAACTATTTCTTGGTAGGATTTGTGTGAACTATTTCTTGGTATGATTTGTGTGAACTATTTCTTGGTAGGATTTGTGTGAACTATTTCTTGGTATGATTTGTGTGAACTATTTCTTGGTAGGATTTGTGTGAACTATTTCTTGGTATGATTTGTGTGAACTATTTCTTGGTAGGATTTGTGTGAACTATTTCTTGGTAGGATTTGTGTGAACTATTTCTTGGTATGATTTGTGTGAACTATTTCTTGGTAGGATTTGTGTGAACTATTTCTTGGTATGATTTGTGTGAACTATTTCTTGGTAGGATTTGTGTGAACTATTTCTTGGTAGGATTTACATTTCATGTCAAATAAAAACATAGGAAGAAAAAAAAACAACAACAACACAGATTTAATTTGAAAATATCGTGATAAAATTATTGACTTGATAAGAATTTTCATATATGTATATAATTTCTGGAATGTGGTGGTTCTCCTCCCCCCCCCCCCAGGGCCTCCAAGTGGAGCTTGGGCCCCCGCATGAGAGGGGGAACTCATGTCGGGGCTGGGAGGACCGTCCAACGTGACGAGCCGGGTGTGATTACATGATCACCTAGTCGCTGTGGGACTCCTGACAGAGGGGCTGGTGAAGAGCCAATTTGTTTTCCTGGCCACGGGATAAAAACCTTTCCCGGGTCACATGGCTCATAAAAGGGATGTGCTCGACTCGAACCATAAAGGACATCTGATTCAGGTGCTTCCCCCCCCCCTCCACCTGTAGTAGGTTAAGTGCAATAAAACAAAATCGAGCTATCCCCTATGTATCAGTGCATACACAAAGAGGCGTTTCGCTGCAGGTGCTGCCTGTCTGAAGATGGTGATTTGATTTTAGATGTTGAATGTAAAAGAAACTCTTGCCAAGATGAAGGAAATGTTTCAATGAATCAGTTGAATGATATAGACTTAAATACTTTAGGGTATTGTTTCGTTTTGTCGTGTGCCAATTTTACAAAGGAAAAATACGCCAGTTGTTAAAAGAATGCTTCTAATGCTCCCTATTGGGTATGATTTAGTCACGTAATAGCAAGAAATTAGGTTTCTTTTTTCAACTATTTTCAACTAATTCTATAGAAATGAAATACAAATTAGTGACTTCATAAGTGGTGGATAGAGAGTCCGAGATTGGAATATCTAAAGACGTACAAGGACTAGTCATCAGAATTGGGAAATCAGAAAACAAGGGCAGCACCTGGCTACAAATATGGCTGCCTGGTCGTGCGGTTTGCGTGCTGGACTGTCGTTCGGATTTATCGACGGTCGAGGGTTCAAACCCTGCCCGCTCCCATCCCCCGTCGTCCTGCGGGAGGTTTGGACTAGGAAGTAAACTATCTTCATCTCTGAAGGAACATCCGAATTATGTAAAACATTTTACAAACATTTTACAAATACAATGGACAAGGGCAGCACCTGGCTACAAATACAATGGACAAGGAAGTCGTCGCTCTAGGATTGATGTAAAGAAGAAAAACAAGGGCAGCACCTGGCTACAAATACAATGGACAAGGAAGTCGTCGCTCTAGGATTGATGTAAAGAAGAAAAACAAGGGCAGCACCTGGCTACAAATACAATGGACAAGGAAGTCGTCGCTCTAGGATTGATGTAAAGAAGAAAAAAAGGATAAATTGCACAGATTGTTTCTATAAAATCAGAATATTTGACATTTCGTGACCATATTAACGACGAGTCTTTATTGCTTCTTCTTCGTTCTCATAATTCATGTTAGAGGGTTCAGATCAGTAATTGTAGATCAGAAATGAACGCGCAGTGGTTTCCAGATAAGGCAGTTCTCCATATAAATTTTTGTTCTATATACTAGAGGGCAAGGCCGGACTGGGTGTCAAAATCGGCCCGGGAATTTCTATACCATCCGGCCCATAAATTGTATGGACACCCAATTATAGATCTACATGTCCTCAAAGTCATTATGTTTAGTTTGGTAATGTATCGATAACTGCACACATGCAGGCAGTGAACTCTGCCAAAGAAATAAAGGCCTTATGTTGCTTTTTTAATAGCAAAGTGTGTATGCCTTAAATGGATGAATCTCACTGTAGCACTGTCTACGGATGTAAGCTTTTACATTATTTCGGAAAATGTGTTTGATTAAATTAGAAGGCCCTATTACACTATAGAGTCTGTAAAAAGATTTTTTTAATACGCCGCTCAGAGGGCCCCTTTTGTAAGGCAATGCTAGAAAACCTTTAACAATTTGTATTTGCCATCGTGGCATCCATGCGGCCCTTATCTTATAAAACACAGACGAAGATTACTGTGGCCCATTTGGGTACCGGCCCACCGGGCATTTGCTCGAATGCCCATATAGCCAGTCCGCCCCTGTAGGAGGGTTTTGGGGCCAGAGTCTTGCTCGGGCCTCTTAATATAGTATGCAGCTTTGAAGGGCATGGTCAGCATTCACTTGTGATGCTCCACAGGGGAAGGTTTCACTAGTCCCCACTTTTAGCTTCCAGAACGTAAGTTGTCTCATTCTGTTGGGTACGGTTCTGACTCTAAAAATTATGCGGATGTGAGCTGGCCCGATTCTCATTTACTAAGAGCTTATAATAGGCGTCCTTTTTCTTGTAATTAGGATGTGAGCTGGTCCAATTCTCATTTACTTAGAGCTTATAATAGGCGTCCTTTTTCTTGTAATTAGGATTTGAGCTGGTCCAATTCTCATTTACTTAGAACTTATAATAGGCGTCCTTTTTCTTGTAATTAGGATGTGAGCTGGCCCGATTCTCATTTACTAAGAGCTTATAATAGGCGTCCTTTTTCTTGTAATTAGGATGTGAGCTGGTCCAATTCTCATTTACTTAGAGCTTATAATAGGCGTCCTTTTTCTTGTAATTAGGATGTGAGCTGGTCCAATTCTCATTTACATAGAACTTATAATAGGCGTCCTTTTTCTTGTAATTAGGATGTGAGCTGGCCCGATTCTCATTTACTTAAGTCTTTATTGAGTATAGATATTCCATAAGATGATGGAAATGTTGTGTGAATAAAACCCATAACTGAAAGTGTATCTACAATGTTGAAATGTTTATAAAAAGTTTTAGAAAATCACGTAAAAGATATATTTTAAGAGTTAAAATGACTGCAGTACATTTGTATTTTGTTTGACAGCACTCCTGACATAGTGCACACTGATCAGATTCAAAAGTTATACGATTGTAAGGGAGAAAAAAGCTGGTGAGATTTACTTTGTTACTTTAGTTAAAATATCTAGAAAGGGGTTAGCTTGAATTTATGATATGTCGAGCTCGGGGATATAAACAAAATGCAGCTTCGGTGTTTGGAGTTATAAAGGAGTACAGGACATTTTAAGAACCAACAGAAAAGCTGTTTAACACATGTGTATAGCATTCACTTAATCTACATTGTCAACAATCCTTTCAGAAAATGCTTCTTGCTTAAAATTTTTTGGTACTATGGAAATAAATTTTCGGTTTAAAATTATAGCCTTTAGAGATGCAGCTTAAGATCTGTGTCTTTTATTTTACTTCGCTTTGCTTTATTTTTTTTATTTATCTTTGCTGGAAGGTTTATTGAAAGGCCCAAGATACATAAGAGTAGTCCTACCTTTAAACTATTGACAAACTGGGGGTTAATTAAACTTTTTGTTTAAAACCAAAGCATAACACCTTCGACAAAGGAACATACAACACGTTCACAATGGGCTCATTATTTTTAAATGAAATAGTTCAAGAAATTAATTATAAGTGGCTGGTACGCTTTTAAGTTTGAAATCCAGAAAAGAAAAAAAAACATTGTAATTTACTTAAGGTTGCAGTGTTGCAAAATTGAACTATAGATAAATTGTCATTATTAGTTGTTTAACAATCAATTATTGTGATTAATTATAAATTGTGTATTATGACACAACAGACCAAACTTCTTTGACGGGGAGGGGCTGGGATAACACCCTGAACTGACCGCACCGGGTGATACCCAGTCTAGTGACGCCTCTGGTTGCAAGTCTACCAAAAGCAAAGTATTCGCGGGGCTTACCATATTTTCAATAAATTGAACTTTCCTGATTTTAGGGCCTCCTGCATTCGAAAGGGGAAAAACAAACTGACAATAACAAATAATGTAAACGTCCGGTCGAGAACAAGAGCAAAGAATCTGTGATGTAGGTCAATAAAAAGCAGCAGTAGGTCACCAAGAAATTGTATAATGAACAAAGTAAGAAGCGTTACACCTCCACAGTAAATGTTGGTAAAATGATTATAAAATGCTTTATATGTGTCGGATGTTCCTTCAGATTCTGAAGATAATAAAGTTGTAGTCCAAAACTCCCGCAGGACGGCAGGAGATGGCCGGGGGGGGGGTTCAAACCAAAGACCAATGAGACCATAGAACGTCAGTCCAGAGCGCATTCTACAGGACCGGACAGCCAACTGGATAGTGGTCACTAAATACTCCTATATACCTTATATACTTCGATGATGATGATACTCTTTTATTCTTTTAGTGCGGGGCTACGCTCAGTGGGTAACTTCGCTAGCGTTGCTGGTGAAGACCTAGTCTTTTTCAATAACAAAATCAAATATCTTAAATTTCATAATAAAATAAAAAATTATGTAACTTTTAGTAACTCTCACCACCATGCAGATTTTTATTCGTTTTGGAAAACTCAATTGTTTCGATCAAAATAATTCGCAGTGAAAGAGTTGATCCTGCGTTAAAGTTTAAGAATAAAATGAGTTCGTTTTAAGTGCAAATTTGCTACCTATAGACCTTGCCAGTTAGGCCTACTGCCTAGTAGATCTAAATAGGCTTTGTAAAAAGAACCGATTACAATGCAAGTAAAAATAAATCATAATTAATAACAAAATGATGAAATGGTTGAAATGGTTCAATCACTGCAGATGTTACATTTGGCGATTGTTGACAAATAGAAAAAAACAAAAAAAACAAACTACAACACTGCTTTATATCGCTCTCTAACCCAAACCAACTCACGTACACTCATGCAAACACATCTCTGTTTTTAATCCGTACATATGCAAGATACAGAGTTTTAACAAATCTGGGCGTAGTCCCAGATAAAGCATCTGGCTATTTTATTATTGATGGACGCTTACTAAATACACTCAACTGGCAATCTGTCAAATCGAGTGTTTATTTTAGCCTGAGCATAAACACGATGGACTCCAGATACTGGGAGAAAGTGTACTAATAAATAAACATCAACATTTCGCAACAGAAGACAGCTCCCACCACACACTAACTGGTTTGTTCATCTTTCAATAAGGTCTCAAGAATTTTATTGATTAATTGTTAGAAAAACATATAGACTCTGCTATCAGCTAGCAATGGAAAGTAGAGGACAAAGACTTTAAACAAATAAAGATTTTAACTCATAGAAAGAGTATAATAGGTAGTGAATAGCGCTAAAAAAGCTTAACTCTAGAAATAGCAAAAACAGTGAATAGCACTACAAAACAATAGTTTTAACGCGTAGAACTAGTCAGTAATAGCACTACAAAACAAAGGTTTTAACGCGTAGAACTAGTCAGTAATAGCACTACAAAACAAAGGTTTTAACGCGTAGAACTAGTCAGTAATAGTACTACAAAACAAAGGTTTTAACGCGTAGAACTAGTCAGTAATAGCACTACAAACAAAGGTTTTAACGCGTAGAACTAGTCAGTAATAGCACTTGAAAACAAAGGTTTTAACGCGTAGAACTAGTCAGTAATAGTACTTCAAAACAAAGGTTTTTACGCGAAGAACTAGTCAGTAATAGTACTTCAAAACAAAGGTTTTAACAAGTAGAACTAGTCAGTAATAGCACTTCAAAACAAAGGTTTTAACGCGTAGAATTTGTCAGTAATACCACTACAAAACAAAGGTTTTAACGCGTAGAACTAGTCAGTAATAGTACTTCAAAACAAAGGTTTTAACGCGTAGAACTAGTCAGTAATAGCACTACAAAACAAAGGTTTTAACGCGTAGAACTAGTCAGTAATAGCACTACAAAACAAAAATTTTAACGCGTAGAATTTGTCAGTAATAGCACTACAAAACAAAGGTTTTAACGCGTAGAACTAGTCAGTAATAGTACTACAAAACAAAGGTTTTAACGCGTAGAACTAGTCAGTAAAAGCATTTCAAAACAAAGGTTTAAACGCGTAGAACTAGTCAGTAATAGCACTTCAAAACAAAGGTTTTAACGCGTAGAACTAGTCAGTAATAGTACTTCAAAACAAAGGTTTTAACGCGTAGAACTAGTCAGTAATAGTACTACAAAACAAAGGTTTTAACGCGTAGAACTAGTCAGTAATAGCACTTCAAAACAAAGGTTTTAACGCGTAGAACTAGTCAGTAATAGCACTTCAAAACAAAGGTTTTAACGCGTAGAACTAGTCAGTAATAGTACTTCAAAACAAAGGTTTTAACGCGTAGAACTAGTCAGTAATAGTACTACAAAACAAAGGTTTTAACGCGTAGAACTAGTCAGTAATAGCACTACAAAACAAAAATTTTAACGCGTAGATATTGTCAACAATAGCACTACAAAACAAAGGTTTTAACGCGTAGAACTAGTCAGTAATAGTACTACTAAACAAAGGTTTTAACGCGTAGAACTAGTCAGTAATAGCACTTCAAAACAAAGGTTTTAACGCGTAGAACTAGTCAGTAATAGCACTTCAAAACAAAGGTTTTAACGCGTAGGACTAGTCAGTAATAGCACTTCAAAACAAAGGTTTTAACGCGTAGAACTAGTCAGTAATAGTACTTTAAAACAAAGGTTTTAACGCGTAGAACTAGTCAGTAAAAGTATTACAAAACAAAGGTTTTAACGCGTAGAACTAGTCAGTAATAGCACTACAAAACAAAAATTTTAACGCGTAGAATTTGTCAGTAAAAGCACTACAAAACAAAGGTTTTAACGCGTAGAACTAGTCAGTAATAGTACTTCAAAACAAAGGTTTTAACGCGTAGAACTAGTCAGTAATAGCACTACAAAACAAAGGTTTTAACGCGTAGAACTAGTCAGTAATAGCAGTACAAAACAAAAATTTTAACGCGTAGAATTTCTCAGTAATAGCACTACAAACAAAGGTTTTAACGCGTAGAACTAGTCAGTAATAGTACTACTAAACAAAGGTTTTAACGCGTAGAACTAGTCAGTAATAGCACTACAAAACAAAGGTTTGAACGCGTAGAACTAGTCAGTAATAGCACTACAAAACAAAGGTTTTAACGCGTAGAACTAGTCAGTAATAGTACTACAAAACAAAGGTTTAAACGCGTAGAACTAGTCAGTAATAGCACTACAAAATTAAAATTTTAACGCGTAGAATTTGTCAGTAATAGCACTACAAAACAAAGGTTTTAACGCGTAGAACTAGTCAGTAATAGCAATACAAAACAAAGGTTTTAACGCGTAGAACTAGACTGTAATAGTACTACAAAACAAAGTTCTTAACTTATGGAACTAGTCAGTAATAGCACTACAAAACTAAGGTTTTAACGCGTAGAACAAGTCAGTAATAGCACTACAAAACAAAGGTTTTAACAGGTAGAATTTGTCAGTGATCGCACTACAAAACAAAGGTTTTAACGCGTAGAACTAGACTGTAATAGTACTACAAAACAAAGGTTTTAACGCGTAGAACTACTCAGTAATAGCACTACAAAACAAAGGTTTTAACTCAAGGAACTAGTCAGTAATAGCACTACAAAACAAAGGTTTTAACGCGTAGAACTAGTCAGTAATAGCACTTCAAAACAAAGGTTTTAACGCGTAGAACTAGTCAGTAATAGTACTTCAAAACAAAGGTTTTAACGCGTAGAACTATTTAGTAATAGCACTACAAAACAAAAATTTTAACGCGTAGAATTTGTCAGTAATATCACTACAAAACAAAGGTTTTAACGCGTAGAACTAGTCAGTAATAGTACTTCAAAACAAAGGTTTTAACGCGTAGAACTAGTCAGTAATAGCACTACAAAACAAAGGTTTTAACGCGTAGAACTAGTCAGTAATAGCACTACAAAACAAAAATTTTAACGCGTAGAATTTGTCAGTAATAGCACTACAAAACAAAGGTTTTAACTCAAGGAACTAGTCAGTAATAGTACTAAAAAACAAAGGTTTTAACGCCTAGAACTAGTCAGTAATAGCACTACAAAATTAAAATTTTAAAGCGTAGAATTTGTCAGTAATAGCACTACAAAACAAAGGTTTTAACGCGTAGAACTAGTCAGTAATAGCAATACAAAACAAAGGTTTTAACGCGTAGAACTAGACTGTAATAGTACTACAAAACAAAGGTTTTAACACGTAAAACTAGTCAGTATTAGCACTACAAAATTAAGGTTTTAACAGGTAGAATTTGTCAGTAATCGCACTACAAAACAAAGGTTTTAACGCGTAGAACTAGTCAGTAATAGCACTACAAAACAAAGGTTTTAACGCGTAGAACTAGTCAGTAATAGCACTACAAAACAAAGGTTTTAACGCGTAGAACTAGTCAGTAAAACCACTACAAAACAAAGGTTTTAACGCGTAGAACTAGACTATAACAGTACTACAAAACATACGTTTTAATTCATTGAACTAGACAGTAATAGTAGGCCTACTGCAAAACAGGTTTTAACTCATAGAACTAGTCAGGAATAGTACTACAAAACAAAGGTTTTAACGCGTAGAACTAGACTGTAATAGTACTAGAAAACAAAGGTTTTAACGCGTAGAACTAGTCAGTAATAGCACTACAAACAAAGGTTTTAACTCATGGAACTAGTCAGTAATAGCACTACAAAACAAAGGTTTTAACGCGTAGAACTAGTCAGTAATAGCACTACAAAACAAAGGTTTTAACGCGTAGAATTTGTCAGTAATCGCACTACAAAACAAAGGTTTTAACGCGTAGAACTAGACTGTAACAGTACTACAAAACAAAGGTTTTAACGCGTAGAACTAGTCAGTAATAGCACTACAAAACAAAGGTTTTAACTCAAGCAACTAGTCAGTAATAGTACTACAAAACAAAGGTTTTAACGCGTAGAACTAGTCAGTAATAGCACTACAAAACAAAGGTTTTAACGCGTAGAACTAGACTGTAACAGTACTACAAAACAAAGGTTTTAACGCGTAGAACTAGTCAGTAATAGCACTACAAAACAAAGGTTTTAACTCAAGGAAATAGTCAGTAATAGTACTACAAAACAAAGGTTTTAACGCGTAGAATCTGTCAGTAATAGCACTATAAAACAAAGGTTTTAACGCGTAGAACTAGTCAGTAATAGTACTACAAAACAAAGGTTTTAACGCGTAGAACTAGTCAGTAAAAGCACTACAAAACAAAAATTTTAACGCGTAGAATTTGTCAGTAATAGCACTACAAACAAAGGTTTTAACGCGTAGAACTAGTCAGTAATAGCACTACAAAACAAAGGTTTTAACGCGTAGAACTAGTCAGTAATAGCACTACAAAACAAAGGTTTTAACGCGTAGAATTTGTCAGTAATAGCACTACAAAACAAAGGTTTTAACGCGTAGAACTAGTCAGTAATAGCAATACAAAACAAAGGTTTTAACGCGTAGAACTAGACTGTAATAGTACTACAAAACAAAGTTCTTAACTTATGGAACTAGTCAGTAATAGCACCACAAAACATAGGTTTTCACACGTAGAACTAGTCAGTAATAGCACTACAAAACAAAGGTTAAACAGGTAGAATTTGTCAGTGATCGCACTACAAAACAAAGGTTTTAACGCGTAGAACTAGACTGTAATAGTACTACAAAACAAAGGTTTTAACGCGTAGAACTAGTCAGTAATAGTACTACAAAACAAAGGTTTTAACGCGTAGAACTAGACTGTAATAGTACTACAAAACAAAGGTTTTAACGCGTAGAACTAGTCAGTAATAGCACTACAAAACAAAGGTTTTAACTCAAGGAACTAGTCAGTAATAGCACTACAAAACAAAGGTTTTAACGCGTAGAACTAGACTGTAATAGTACTACAAAACATAGGTTTTAATTCATTGAACTAGACAGTAATAGTAGGCCTACTGCAAAACAGGTTTTAACTCATAGAACTAGTCAGTAATAGTACTACAAACAAAGGTTTTAACTCATGGAACTAGTCAGTAATAGCACTACAAAACAAAGGTTTTAACGCGTACAACTAGTCAGTAATAGCACTACAAAACGAAGGTTTTAACGCGTAGAATTTGTCAGTAATCGCACTACAAAACAAAGGTTTTAACGCGTAGAACTAGACTGTAACAGTACTACAAAACAAAGGTTTTAACGCGTAGAACTACTCAGTAATAGCACTACAAAACAAAGGTTTTAACTCAAGGAACTAGTCAGTAATAGCACTACAAAACAAAGGTTTTAACGCGTAGAACTAGTCAGTAATAGCACTACAAAACAAAGGTTTTAACGCGTAGAACTAGACTGTAATAGTACTACAAAACAAAGGTTTTAACGCGTAGAACTAGTCAGTAATAGCACTACAAAACAAAGGTTTTAACGCGTAGAACTAGTCAGTAATAGCACTACAAAACAAAGGTTTTAACGCGTAGAACTAGACTGTAATAGTACTACAAAACATAGCTTTTATTTCATGGAACTAGTCAGTAATAGTAGGCCTACTGCAAAACAGGTTTTAAGTCATAGAACCAGTCAGTAATAGTACTACAAAACAAAGGTTTTAACGCGTATAACTAGTCAGTAATAGCACTACAAAACAAAGGTTTTAACTCAAGGAACTAGTCAGTAATAGCACTACAAAACAAAGGTTTTAACTCAAGGAACTAGTCAGTAATAGTACTACAAAACATAGGTTTTAATTCATTGAACTAGACAGTAATAGTAGGCCTACTGCAAAACAGGTTTTAACTCATAGAACTAGTCAGTAATAGCACTACAAAACAAAGGTTTTAACTCTTAGAACTAGTCAGTAATAGAACTATATTACGTAGGACGTAATCATCTTCTTTTTTGAAGTAACGTCTGTATTATATAAGATAAGATAAAACAAAGGTTTTAACTCATAGAACTAGTACAACAATACAATTAGGGCTAAACAAAGACGTTGAGCTCATGTATAGAAGACTTCGGACTCGCCTCTTAGAAAACTCTTTTCTTTTACCAGAAACGTAATAACAAGTGTGAACACTATCAAAACAATGTTATTGGATCAAGAAACTCACTATTTTGTCTTGTGTGTTTTCCGCAATGGAATCGTCTACTGATAAATTAAAAAAAAAGAAAATGAAGACTTCATTGTGATTTAAACTCTTTCCCCTCCTCAGGTAGACTTGCGCTTATATCACATCTCGGGAATCTATCCATCCATTCCAGTGGCACTGCATCCATCATTATCTGTAGTCTTGCACTCCTATCGACCCATTTACATTTTTCATGACGACCTTCACCAGTAAATTCTTCTTATTAATTATACTTATTACCGTAAGCACTCATTCTCCGCCACTAAAAAAGTCGATTGGCTAATAATAATGTTACATGATATTTTGACCAAAATCTCGCTAATAAACACGTCTTGTCACTCCGGAAATCAAAAGTTGTCTATCCTACCTAATACAGCTGACGACAATGCCGCTTATATTATATATCATTCACACTGCATAGCTAACAACTTTTTCTAGCGTTACCATAGAATCTTTTTTTAGAAACACACACACGCACTCCATGAGAGTAATACAGCAAGGCGGCTCCTCATTCATATAATATAACTTTTTATTGAAGAGTTTCATGTATAACTTCATTTTATTTTAATGAAGCATTATCGTTTTCTAAGTATTCCTCAACATGGCAGCATTTACAGACCACCAAATTCTAGTTTAGAATACATGCAGGAACTATGTAATCAGATTACTACACTTAAAGAGACAAATATAAATGCAGCTTTTTGGATTATGGGTGATTTCAACCTACCTGATATAAATTGGAAAACACTAACCATAGATAAACACCAAAACCTTAAGGACAAATGAGCTTTTCATAGAAACTTTACACAACCTAAGTTTAGATCAAATCATTAAAAAGCCAACTAGATTAAACAACACATTTGATCTCTTCTTAACCAACAGACCTGGATTAGCAGTTGATTATGATATTATCCCTGGTCTGTCAGACCATGAGATCATAAAAATACACAGTCAGATAAAAGCAGTAGCCAATTCAAAACCAAAAAAAAAATCTAACTCTGTAATAAATGTAACCTAACACAACTACACCAAGCTGCATTAAACTTTCAACAAACATTCTTATTAGAAAAAGATATTAACCAACCAGTCGATGACCTCTGGAATTTCATTAAAAACCATCTTAAAAGCATTATAGAAAATCATATACCAACTAAATACACATCAAACAAAATAAATAAATGCTTGTTTAATTATAGACTAAAGAAGCTCTGTAAACAGAAGGAAAACTTATATAGAAAATTTAAAGAAACTAAGGCAGAAAGAGTTTACACAAAGTATATAAAAATTAAACACTTAACCCAAAAAGTAAGCAGACAGATGCAGAGTAAATACATAAACAATGTAATATCTAAAGATAACAACAAAAACCTATGGTCATACATTAAGTCTAAGAAAATGGAAACAACAGGCATAGCGCCATTAAAAGATGAACATAACATAATACATAATGATAATGAAACTAAAACAAACATCCTAAACAAATGCTTTGCATCAGCATTCTCAGCCCCAGGAGACAAAGGCATATTACTGAATTTGAACCAAGTAGACAACATAGAAGATATAGTAGTACAAGAAAATGGAATTCAAAAACTATTAGCCAACATCAAACCATATAAAGCGTCTGGACCTGATGGTATTCCAGCTAGATTACTCAAAGAACTAAGCAATGAGCTAGCCCCAGTGTTCAAAATACTCTTTCAGGCTTCACTTAACCAGGGCAGAGTACCAAAGGACTGGAAAGAAGCTAATGTCACCCCCCTATTTAAAAAAGGAGAAAAATCTGACCCAGGAAACTACAGACCAGTATCACTTACCAGCATCACATGTAAAATCCTAGAACACATAATATGTAGCAACATCATAAACCACTTAGACAAACAAAATGTCCTCACACCATACCAACATGCCTTTCGGAAATATAGATCATGTGAAACACAACTATTAGGACTAATTGATGATTTTTCTAAAGGTTTAGATAATAGTGAACAAATAGATGCTATCTTACTAGATTTTTCTAAGGCTTTTGACAAAGTTCACCACCATAGTTTGCTTAAAAAATTAAAATATTTTGGCATTAATGGGAGAGAACAAACTGTAATAATAAATGGCTCTAAATCAACATCAATAACAGTAAACTCAGGTGTACCTCAAGAAACAGTCTTGGGTCCACTACTATTTTTAATTTACATAAATGATTTACCAAATTGCATTAGTTCAGGAACAAAAGTCAGATTATTTGCAGACGATTGCATAATATATAGAACAATAAAAACAATACAAGACACAGATATTTTACAAAGAGAATTAGATGAATAACAGAAATGGAAAAAAATCAAACAAAACATCAAGATTTATTAAAAGAAATCTCTATAAATCCAATAAGAACATAAAACTAAAATGTTATTTAACCTTGGTTAGGCCAATAATAGAATATGCATCCTCCGTTTGGGACCCCTCAACTCAAAAAAACATTAAGAAACTGGAACAGACACAAAATAGAGCAGTGAGATTCGTAACAAATGAATATTCACATTTGACTAGAGTAACACCTTTAGTAAAATCACTAAATTTAGAAAGCCTTCAGGACAGAAGACTCAAAAGTAAAGTAGCAATTATACATAAAACTCTGAACCATAATCTTCAAATACAAAAACAAAATTTAATAAAATACTCTGAAAGACACAAAGATTAAGGCACATTCCTCGTCCCATATGCTAGGACAAATGTGTACAAATACTCCTTCTTCCCTAGTGCTATTAGAGCATGGAATGGGTTGCCTGAGCTAGCCAGGAAAACCAGTGACTTGGCAGAATTTAAGTCATTGGTTAATATGCATGACTAAATGCATGACGCGTAGGACGTAATCATCTTCTTTTTTGAAGTAACGTCTGTATTATATTAGATAAGAAGATGGCTTTTTTGTTTAAATTTAGTTTTAGATCTTATTGGAAAACACGGATACAGGTATATAGTTTGAATTAATCTAGCATCTTTTTTTTTGTGTATGCTATTGTGCAATATTTTATTTTTCTGTGCAATAACCATGTTCTGCTAGAGGCTGGTTTGGAAAGTACAAACGCATTATTTACTGCGCTAGGTTGGACAACTATCTTGCATAGGGGATTACCCGCATGCTAGAGGGGATCTTTTTTGGCGAGATTAAAAGCAGGATGGGGTTAAAGAGGTGTCTCCGGAAGTGACGTAAAGATGAATTCAGGCTAATTTTTGCATGGAGGAAAGCAGCTGGCCTTTGAAAAAGACAATGGACCTTATTCACCAATCGTAAAAAACAACAACATTTAGCCACCTGATTCTCTATCTCTTCTAAACAAAATAAGGATCTAATTTTTAATACACAATGGCTATCACGTGACAGTTTTTTTCCTTTGTTTTATCAATATAATCACGTGACTAAATGTTGTTTGTTTACGATTGGTGAATGAGGTCCGTTGGAGAGCTCTCACGAAGGTCGCGGGAAACACATTGGAGGCCCATAGAAGAGCTCTTGTCGAAGACATGCGCAGACGATGGGAAAGCTTAAAGAAACATTCGGAAGTCTACGGCTTTGTCTGCAATAGATGTGGCAAAATTAGCAGGTCCGAAATCGATTTGCGTGGTCCCGTGAAATAGTCAGCCGATCCTTAATTTTTAAAACCAAAGATAATACTTTATATGCCTACCTAAAGATCTTATTAAGGATGCTCATTATAAAAATAAAGTTTTATTGAAGTTTCAAATTTCAATAGTGTGTCTTGTGCTACATTCTTAACTAACGGCATCAGATAAGAGTGTACAAAGGGACAGACCACACAACCATTATCACACAATTGTATTTCATGACTAACTTTTTTTTATTACAAAAAAAAAATATTTTTTTAATTCAACAGTAAGTTTTATTTACACATTTTTCTACCAGCACCCCTAAACTATTAACATTAACTAACTCTTTCTCTCCGTAATTATTTACCACATTCTGGTGGAATCAACGCTGGTATCGTCAGTTAGGAGAGAAAGAGTAAAATGTGCAAATTTTTTTTTTTGCGTTCTGTTAATTAGGAACTCTGTTTTTTTTTGTAATTGTTTTTAAACAGTTGAAAATAAAAATTTTTAAAAAGGTTACTAATTGTGAGTGGATTAAAAGGTTTACTTGATTTACACTCAGTCCGAATTCAACAAAGAGTTTATATATATATATATTTATATATAAACTGAGATCAGACATTTATATGGATGGCTGCCTGGTTGTGCAACATGCGCGCTGGACTGTCGTTCGGACTTCTCAATAGACCCGGGTTCATACCCTACCCGTTGCCACCCCCCGTCGTCCTGCAGGAGGTTTGGACTAGGAAGTAAATTATCTTCAACTCTGAAAGAACATCTGAAACATGTAAAACATTTTTACAATCAAAACTACACTCTCTCTAAAATGAAAATGGTCTTCTTGAAAATGTTAAGAAAGCCCATTTGGAAAGAAATAAGGTAGAATACGTTTTGAATAAGATAGAAGGTAGATATTTTTTTCTCTTATAAAATAAGTATTCAGTATTAATAAGTAATAAGTTAGAAAAGTTTTATAATAAGATAGAAGGTATATTTTTTTTTTACTCTTATAAATTAAGTATTCAACTAAAGCGCACTATTATGGACATAACATGTTACTAAATTAAATTTCAAGTATGTACTGCCTAGTACTGTTGTAATATTGTATTTCTTTCATGTCATACCATTGTCATTACAATTGAATACGTACGTGTTTTCAATGTATTAACTCCGTGGCTGTTCACATCCACACACACACGCGACTGGTCCAACAAATCTGACGTCAAGACTACAACAGATGGGCAGGTCTAAGCCATCAATACAAAGTCTGATGTGTGAGAACACACAAAAATAACAACAGTTAAAAGAAACGGGTCTCGCTATAGATCGTACAGACTCTGTCTCCTTCTCATGACACACCTGAATATGCATGTATTGAATAGATTTGTGAGTCCCTGGTTCAATAGAAAGTTGCGTCCCTGTAAGTCAATTTAGTATCGATACTTGATAATCAAAACTTGAGTCACACGACATACCTATGGTTGGTGAAAATAGATCAATTAATAAAACTTTCCGTTCTATGTTGGTAAGAGCAATGCAAGTGATAGGTCGGTCACCAATTAAAATCTTCTACTGGTGAGAAGTCTGGGTTTATTCACTCTTACAATATTCGGAAGAAGACAATTGAATATACATATATTAAATACACAGTATCAGTGGCGTAACTAGGGTCATAGGAGAGGGTGTTCAAATCTGAAAATTATACCGGGTCCCATCTTGAGGGGTCCCCAAATGAGTGTTCCATTTTTTTTTTTACATTAAATATTTATCCAATGCCTTATCACCTTGCTTTTCATGTTGTTATGGAAATTAGAGACCATGTTGCATGTATTCCACACATTAGACTTATATATTTATTCAGTACATTATCTCATGTCATGATGTAAAATGTCAAAATGCGGGAACCCTAAAGAGGCTAGCCCCCCCCCCCCCAGCCCGAAAATCCCTTGCGACGTCACTTACAATAAACTGTTAAATGTGAATCGATTGGTTCTATAGAAGGTGAGTCCATGTGAGTCAGTTTATCATCGATGGATGATAAGGATGATAGTCCCACATGATAGCGGGAAGTGTGGTCGAGATGCTAAGTACGCTTGATCTTGGCTTGGCTACCTATGAAGGGGGGATCGAGGCTCGACTCGAGCAGAGTTGTGTCTACTGAGCGCCTAAAGGCAGCACCGAAAACTTTCTTCCAGATACCCCCCCCCCCCCACCGGTGACACACAAGACTGAACCACAGCGCTCTGACCACGCTATAAGCACGAAAGCATCGCTATATAAAAGATATAATTAATTTATTTTAATTGTATAATTAAAACTTAAGTCTTACGACATTAGGATTAGGTTCGAAAAAAAAGGAATATTTAGTAAAACTGTCTCTTTATGTTGGAAAAAACAATATTTACAATATTGCAACATTAAATGAAACCTTCTTTTGTTGAAAAAATACCGTTCTTTTCTCCTAGAGCATGGGATGGGTTGCCTGAGCGAGCCAGGAAATCCAGTGACTTGGCAGAATTTATAATAAGGCTTGTCTTCGAATCCGAAGATCAGCGAGGAATGCAGTATTTCCGGTGGCTGCGTAGTCCCAGCTGTGACCTACATATTTTGCCACACCCAGAATTTACGTCATGACTAAATGCATGACGCGTAGGACGTAGGCTAATCATTGCGAAGGGCCCAGTCTATGTAGGAATAATTATAGTAAGTGAACATTAAGAGTTTGTACTAGAAAACGAATTCGTCTTTGCATTTTATTTATTCTTTACTACGTACACGAAGCACGATTTAATTTTTTAAAATATCGCTTTTGATTTTTGTTTTTAAATTGAGATAGATTTATATATATATATATATATATAGATCAAGATCTATGTCTATGATCTATAGGGACCCCTCAACTCAAGAAAACATTAAAAAACTGGAACAGACACAAAATAGAGCAGTGAAATTCATAACAAACAAATATTCACATTTGACTAGAGTAACACCTTTAGAAAGCCTTCAAAAACAGGAGACTCAAAAGTAAAGTAGCAATTATACATAAAACACTGAACCATAATCTTCAAATACAAAAACAAAATTTAATAAAATACTCAGAAAGACACAAAAATAAGAGCACATTTCTCATCCCATAGGCTATGCTCGTTGCTTTACTTTGGAACCTGAAAACTTTATTCCGCTCAGCTGGACCTTCTTGTTATTATATTGCTAGGAAGGCTACAAACCTTCGCAAGCCTGCATCCAACATAACAAGCTACACTCCTAATAAAACATGCATGATATACACTTCAATACTTGATTAGATCCAGACAAAATATTCTTTTTAAATGGCTTATAACAAGAACGCACTACTATTTGTACAAAGCTTATAGGCCTATTAATCAAGTCATTCTGTCTGGTTAAAAAGTCTGTACACGTTATTTCTCTCACACCGATTCTCGGATCAAGTTGAAACTGCGCACAAAGGAACCAATTAGACAATTAATTAGTTGTAATTCATTATTTTGTTTAATAGCAACAAGGGAAACTAATAAGTCAGTATTGACATAATTGGCTGGCTAAATGTGTTAGGTTTAGTCCCCATAAATATTTGTTTACGCTATTTCTGTCTCACGCATTCTCCGATCAAGTTGATACTGTAAACAATTATGTATTGTACTTAACGAAAAATGAATCAAAAAACAAAATACTCAATTATTGGTAATTAATTATATTGTTTGATATCGAATAAGAGCATGAGATTGGCCAACATGAACAGCATGTATGCTCTCCTGACACAAAGAAGATTACGCTGGTTCGGACATGTCACCCGCATGCCAGATGGTAGAATCCCGAAAGATATCTTATATGCTGAGCTTGTGGAAGGAGTCAGACACAAGGGCCGCCCAAGACTACCATATAGAGATATCTGCAAGCGAGACATGAGAGCCACAGGCATCAGCGAAAGTATGTGGGAAAACATAGCCAAAGACCGGAGTGCATGCAGACAGACTGTGCGTGCTGGGACAACCCTTGCTGAGAACAAAAGAATTGAAGCGGCCTTAATCAAGATGAAAAAAAAAAGCTGTCCTGCCCGCTAGCCCTGAATCAGAGGCATACACGATCTAGAATTGGCTTGATTAGCCAACCAGATTCTGCCCCGTCTCAAGACAAAACCAAAACCAGTGACTCATTTGGGCGCATCCATTGCCTTTCGAGACAAAAGGAACCATATATATATATATCGAATAAGGAAAATTAGGCCTACTTGTACATTATTAGTATATTATATAGTTTTAAGGACGGAGTTCTTCCCCTTTAGATAAGCTTTTTTTAAAAAAAAAAAAAGGATTTTTTATATTTTGCATGTTTCCATTTCAATTTCCGAATCTTTTTTTTTCCATATTGGACTGTTCCTTAGTTACTCGTGTGAACATATCACCAAAAAGTTGTACATATAAAATGGCAGAAACTCTATATTTAGAAAACCTGACAGTTTATCGGCCCGCATACCTCCACACCGTCTGCTTATATGTCGCAGTGGAAAAGTGGCCAGATAAATTCAAGTGAGTAACAAAACACGTAGAAAAAGTCCACAAAAATCAAATGTTTATAAGAAAGTATACCAGCCAAATCTAGTCAACAGTATATTCGTTACAGCTGGATAGAATATTTCATAGCAACAATGAATTTATAATAAAACAAATGCGGACGATAGAACGATACGTTTGTAGCTATGAATAGCTGAACAATGACTCAACAACATTAGATTGTTTATAAAGTGTAGCACAGAGTAATTAATGTCTTGGCTAACTTATTTATCTCGGCCTCTGATCGATTTCATGTCAAGATTTGTACCGTAGAGAGTTTCAACTTGAGGTTCAAAACTAAAGCATGACTCAACGTCTTAGCCTTGTCAATATATGACCAGTGGGTCAGAGTCTTGAGTCTGTAAGTCTTCTAGCCGGATTCTTATCTTATCTTATAAAATACAGACGTTACTTAAAAAAAAAAGATGATAACATCCTACACGTGTTCCGAGATCAAACTAGTCAGGCATGTTAACCAATGGCAGACGTTACTTTAAAAAAGACGATGATTAGGTCCTACACGTGTTCCGAGATCAAACTAGTCAGGCATGTTAACCAATGGCAGACGTTACTTTAAAAAAGACGATGATTACGTCCTATTCGTCATGCATCTTAACCAATGACTTAAATTCTGCCAAGTCACTGGTTTTCCTAGCTGGCTCATGCAACCCATTCCATGCTCTGATAGCACTAGGGAAGAAGGAGCCTTTGCACAAATTTATCCTAGCATATGGAACTAGGAATGTGAACCTGGCCTAATTGATGTCATAATGAGTATCTAATTGATGTAATTGTTTTGTAAAGGGCCAATCTCGTATTTAAAGCCTCAAGAGAAGAAAAACATTTCCGTAAAAAAACAGAAAAATTATTCCTATTTAGTTAATGATCCACTGTCCAGTGGAGGCGATTATATGAAAAAGAACTTAGTAATTGTTGTTTTAAATAATGTTCCACTTATATACATACTAAATAGATTTATTCTCTTTAAAAAAATGTAAACATTTGGTAAATGTAGTAGTTAGTATGACAGAACTTTCTGAACTTAGCAATACAATAGTCAAAAAAATTTTTGAACAAAAAATCGAAAATCGTTTGCATAAATGTGTTGTGTTCTGTTGTCACAGATTAATAATAAATTACTGTAGACGTTACTATTTAATAATGATAATAACGAGACTGTCTTTATCAAGGTAGACATATAGAACTCACTTTTATTTCAGTCCGATCCTTTGCTTTCGCACAAAACATAAACAACAAACACTGACGTAATATCTTCTAATATTAGCACATCCTTCCTTTTGAAGCTATTATCACATCCTTCCTTTTAAAGTTCTTAATACTTATATTTACAAGGAATTTTGACAACTCGACCACTTCTGGTTGTCTTGACCGGCACAACAAGTTCTCTAGATGTTGGTTTATAATTGTCTGTTTCGTTTGTTCCAGCAGTTTGCTGTTCATTGTCTTCGTCGATGTCATAATATCCAGAGATGTCTTCTTCGTAGCTCTTGTTTAAAAACCGTTGATTTCGTCTGTATGTTTTTCCATCATTTGTCTTTATAATGTAAGATCTGGGTGATGGATGTTCCTTAATGACGACTGCTTTCTGCCATGTTTGTCCTAGACGAACTCTCACTTTCTCTGCGACAGAGTAGTCTTTAGGTAACCTTGCTTTTGCATCGTATTTCACTTTGCTTTTCATCTGTCGTTCGTTGAGTAATGTCTCTGCATTTTCTGCTACCGATGGTTTCAATAGTTTGGAATCAGTTGGAATGATGTCCCTGAGTCTTCTACTCATCAGCAGTTGTGATGACGAATAAAGCAGTCCGCTTATCGGAGTATTTCTATACTCGAGCATAGTGAGATAGGGATCTTTCTCACTTTTGTATGCTTTGTTGAATATCTGCTTTACGATACCAACATACACCTCACTTCGTCCATTTGATTGAGGGTACCTGGGACTTGATGTTGTTATCTTGAAACCACATTCAGAAGCAAACTCTCTATATTGATAGATATTGAATGGCATATTGTCGCTCACTATTTCTTCTGGTATGCCATGTCTAGCAAAAATACCTTTCATTGCCCTGATAACACATTCTGCTGTTTTGTTCTCCAGTCGTTTTATTTCAGGATATTTAGAGAAATAGTCCACAACTAGCAAATAGTCATTGTTTCGCCATTCAAACAAATCTGTCGCAATCTTAATCCATGGTCTGTCTGGTACAGCATGAGGTAGCAATTTTTCCATGGTCTGTCTGGTACAGCATGAGGTAGCAATTTTTCCATGGTCTGTCTGGTACAGCATGAGGTAGCAATTGTTCCATGGTCTGTCTGGTACAGCATGAGGGAGCAATTTTTCCATGGTCTGTCTGGTACAGCATGAGGTAGCAATTGTTCCATGGTCTGTCTGGTACAGCATGAGGTAGCAATTGTTCCATGGTCTGTCTGGTACAGCATGAGGTAGCAATTGTTCCATGGTCTGTCTGGTACGAGGTAGCAATTGTTCCATGGTCTGTCTGGTACAGCATGAGGTAGCAATTGTTCCATGGTCTGTCTGGTACAGCATGAGAGAGCAATTGTTCTATGGTCTGTCTGGTACAGCATGAAGGAGCAATTGTTCCATGGTCTGTCTGGTACAGCATGAGGTAGCAATTGTTCCATGGTCTGTCTGGTACAGCATGAGGTAGCAATTGTTCCATGGTCTGTCTGATACAGCATGAGGTAGCAATTGTTCCATGGTCTGTCTGGTACAGCATGAGGTAGCAATTGTTCCATGGTCTGTCTGGTACAGCATGAGGTAGCAATTGTTCCATGGTCTGTCTGGTACAGCATGAGGTAGCAAATTTTCCATGGTCTGTCTGGTACAGCATGAGGTAGCAATTGTTCCATGGTCTGTCTGGTACAGCATGAGGTAGCAATTGTTCCATGGTCTGTCTGGTACAGCATGAGGTAGCAATTGTTCCATGGTCTGTCTGGAACAGCATGAGGTAGCAATTGTTCCTTCACATTATTTCTTATGAACGTTGCACATGTTGAACATTTCATTATTGTCGAAAAAATATCTTTGGACAATCCTGGCCAAGACACACTCTATTTTGCCTTCGATCTGGTTTTCTCAAGACCAAAATGACCTGTGTGCAACTTGTCGAGAATTTCATTTCTCATACTTAAAGGAATTTTAATTCTGTTCTCATAAAACAATATTCCATTCTCTTCATGAATACTGTCTTTAAATGACCAATACACTTTCACTGTTTCATGAACTTGAGTTTTTATTTTTGGCCAACCTTCTCTGACATAATTGATTACAAGTTGTAATTTAGCATCAGATTCAGTTTTCCTTCTAATTTCAATAATCTTCTGATCACTTCTCGGAAACTGTGCTGTTGCGCTATTAATTCTCATAACCATGTCATCATTTGAATTTGATTGTTCTTGACTTATCAGCTATTTGCATTTTTGAACCTGGAGTGTAAGTTACTGTTAATTGATATCTCAACAGTCTTAACATCATCAACTGAAGTCTTGATGAAATCTTGTGTAAAGGCTTCGTCACAATAGTTTGCAAAGGTTTGTGATCTGATTGTACAGTCACGGTTCTTCCAAAAATATAATGGTGAAAATGTTCAGCTGCTAACACTATAGCTAACATTTTCTTTTCTATCTGTGCATATCTGCACTCTGTTTCTGTCAATGATCTTGACGTATACGCAACTGGTCTGTCTTATTGCATTAAACATGCTCCCAACCCTTTAGAAGAAGCGTCACACTGAATAGTAACTGGTTTTTCAGGGTTAAACAATTGCAGAACTGGAGCTTCACTAAGTGTTTTCTTTATTAGTTGGAAAGCATTTTCTTGCTCTGCATTCCATTGCCATAATACACCTTTCTTTAGCAATTCACGCATGGACTGGTAATTGTTGACATGTTTGGAATGAAACTTGACAGAAAGTTCAACATCCCTAGCAGTCTTTGAATTCCTGTTCGATCTGTTGGTGCTGGCATCTCCATTATGGCTTTAATTTTAGCTGGATCTGGACGAATACCATCTGCTCCAATTTGTCTTCCGAGATAATTAACACCAGAAAGTTTATATTGTATCTTGTTCTTGTTGAACTTTACATTGTCCATGTGCTGTTGTCACAGATTAATAATAAATTACTGTAGACGTTACTATTTAATAATGATAATAACGAGACTGTCTTTATCAAGGTAGACATATAGAACTCACTTTTTTAATTTCCGTTCGATCCTTTGCTTTCGTACAAAACATAAACAACAAACAATGACGTAATATCTTCTAATATTAGCACATGTTGAAAATATGGAAAGTAGTATTTTCCCTTACTAAAAAGCCACCCTTGTTTGTTACTATTAATAGTTAATATATTTTTATGAAAAAACTGCTAGCATGGTTGATTTTAAAAATAAGATTTTTCGCTATCAGAAAAGAAAAAAGTAGCCGTTGCATCAGAACTTTGAATGTTTTAAAATATTATGATTTCGGATTTTCACTATCTTTTCTAGTTTACGAGATCTAAACGGGACGGACGGACAGACAGTTCACACAAAAATGATAGCGTCTTTTCCTCTTTCGGGGCCGCTAAAATAAAGTTGTTTAACTTTGATGACAGTGTCTACATGAAGACCATATTTTTTTTTTATATAGGCACGTTATTGTTTAGACGGATTTCTAAAATCTGGTGTGGTGGTAAGTCTGTACCTGTGGCACCTTCTGGGGCAACTCGGTTATGAGCAAATCTCCCCAACATCTTGCCCATCTGCTTGGCATCAGCTTCCTTAAAAGCGGTGCTATGTATTCTTTTTTCCTTGGGGCTTCCAGGTTAGGGCTTGCCTTGTTATGTTGGATGCAGGCTTATAGCTTTTTTTCTTTAATATAGCGCTCAGAGCGCTTTGGTCCAATCTCATTTGTAGAAAAGAGGGGTGGGGGTATCTAGGAGTTGGTTTTCCGTGCTGCCTTTAGGCGCTCAGTAAACACAACTCTGCCCGAGTTCAAACGCACTTAGCCTCTCGATCACACTTCCCACTTGCGAAGGTTTGTAGCCTTTCTTTCAATATAATAAGAAATTCCAGCAGAATAAAGTTTTCAGGTACCGAAGTAAAACAACGAGCAGCTTGATATGAAATAATGGAGTACATTTAAAAAATAAAGTAAAGTTCCACTATCAGACTTTGCGATCCATAGGGCAGATCAGTGCTTTTTTTGTAACAAAATAGGTGCCGGTACTCAGTGATGGTTTGCCTAACTTTTAACTATACCAGTTCGCACATCGATGCACAAGTTAAATCACAACTGCAAAGATACTAAAATAATGTCTAAAACAATTTTATTTTATAATTAACCAACTTAAATTGTTTTATTATTACTTTATTAGTATACCGTAAACATTTGTTATGATTGTAAAAATTTAAGTAACAACTTATTCAAGTTATTCTTGATTTACTTTAAAAAAATTGTGTTAAGTTCTCTTGTGTTTTATAGGAAAGAACCCTGTTAAAAACTAAAATAAAATACAAATGTTGAATAAATTATTCATAATAAATTCCAAAGTTTGATCAAGTTCTTATCTGACGTATCCTCCCGACTGCGTTCTTTGCTGTTGGTATCTGTGGCTGAATGTCTGCCTCTAAGCAACCATGATTCAACGTATCTTGTTGGGTCAAAACGTACGAGTGGTGGTCCAACTAATCTGATAAATAACAGTGAAGATACAGTTGTTGTCATCAATGAACTTCTTGTCGGGGTGATGATAAGATTCATTTGCGAAAATCCTCTTTCGGCTTCACTTGAAGAAATTGGGATTGTACTGAGAGCAATTTGCAAAGGAAGTAGTTTATCCGGAATGTTTTTTTCGATGAGATATTCACGAAATCCGCGAATCATTATTCTTTCGTTTAATTGCAATCTTGTTGACAAGTTTCTCATTTCTGTTTCGCCAAATGTTAAGTGAGTACCAATGTTGTCCGGCCATTGCTTTGTATCGAGCACTCGAGCCCAATATGCCAACTCAGCATCTTCACTAGAAAGCAACCTTTGTTCAATTGATTCTTGTAGTTTTTTGTAAAAAGCTTTTACGTCAATTGGTGGATCACTGGTACAGTTTTTGGTGTGAAGTGAAACTCCTTTGAAAAGGTTACTATCTACAGCAGTGGCCGCAATTTTATAATAAGGGCCTGGAATAATTTGCCTTTCTTCAAAAATCTGTATAACAGCCTTGATTTTTTTATCTGCTTTGTAGATGTCTATGTTGCGCTCTTGCAAATCCAAACTTAACTCTGACAATTCTTGGAGCGCATCGCACATCAATCCGAGGTCTAGTACAAATTCAGTAGAAGTAATCTTTCGCTGCAAACCTTCATACATGCATTGATCTTTTTTGTCTCTGGTTGAGTCAAGTTTTGCTTCTTCAAAATGTTGTACCAAAACTTCATAATCTTCCCAAACTGCTAAAACAGAACGGAAGCTGGATGCCACCCATCGCGTGCTTAACATTCTTCCAATTTTTAACAACTCAGCCTCTAACAAACGAGCACATACTTGCAATTCTCTGCAATTTTTGGGTGAAGAATGATAAACTACATACAGTTTATCAATGAATGCCTTAAATCTGTTGATACCTGAAACTTGTTTTACGACATCACCAACGGAGAGTTCCAGTCGGTGATTTGCACAATGCCAAACCAGAACCGATGGAAACTTTTCTTTTAGCAATGCCTTGACGCCACTTTTGCTTCCCAACATCACAGCTGCTCCATCACATGCAAGAGAAACTAAGTTCCTTCTTAGAAAGTCTTCTGTTAACCCATAGAAATGAAGGCAGTGTAGTAAAGAAGCAAAAACTCCATTTGCAGTTACACTTTCGAGTTCTACCAAATCCAAGAATAAATTTACTGGTGAGGTCATTCCACTGTCTGCAAGACAAACCCGAATATACACAATTAAAGTCGATTTTTGGCTAAGCGTAGTTGATTCGTCGATGATCAATGAAATTTTATTGTTCGACCGTACAATTTCTTGGAACAATTTTTTTCTCATTTCACAACTAATGTGATTCACTACATTTATGCAAGCATTGGTTGAATGAAGAATACGGCCCATTTCAACTCCGTTTAGTTCTTGCAAATCTATTTCAGATTCGAAATTATGAAACGATTGGTTTTCTTTGGCTACTTTGTAAGCTGTACGAAAAATCTTTGCAGTTACGATTTTCTCACGAGTTAATGCCTTTAACAACACGTTCTCAATAGGTGCTGCCTCGGCTTCTGTTAGGATCTTAAGCGCAGCTTTGTGTGCCGCAGTTTCTTTATGATCGAAGCTGTTGTTGTCGATCAGTACCGAAGTAAGTTATTTTATTGTCGGCCCATTCGTTCGATACCTTCATTCCCATCTTTGCCTCAACTCCGAGATTGCCAACTTTTCGGCAAGGGATACAACCAAGTTTTTTATTACGGATAGATAGCCAATCATATTTCACAAGGAAATAATTTCTTTGATCTAAAGTCCAGCAGGTAGGCCAGTCAACATCTGCAGACTGCAGTTGTTCAAAAGTAACAGAGGAACCACGAACGATATCTGACGGCTTTGGTTCCGATAGTTCCATTAGGGTTTCTTCTGTGACATTGGCTTCGGCCGTTATTTCGTCAGTTAGTCTGGTTTTCTTACTTACCGGCAAAGTCCCAGTCGGAACATCCACTGAATGCAAAAAGAAATCAGAAATTTTCTTCATTTCTAAAGTGGGCTAAGAAAATAATTATTTCTTAAATTATCAATTTCTAACCACACTCGTTTTAATTTCTTTAAGTCTTAATTATTACATTCAAATTTTGAAATTTTAAAGGCATTACGTCATAAAAACAAGCATGACCGGAAATGGGTTAATGACTAATGACGAGTGTGTATGGAAAGCAGTTTCGCATTTTATATTTTAATTCTTATTGCGCGCAATTTTAAAATAATTCAATTTTGACAAATTAATAATATAATAAATTAATAATAAACATTAAAATACAAGATAAGTAATAATTTTTTCCCACACTGAAAAAGGTGCCGGTACGCCGTACCGGTGCGTACCGGCACAAAAAAAGCACTGGGGCAGATGATGTAAAGGGTATCTGTTTCTATGGCCCAAGGTTAACGAGGGTGTTATGAGGCCAGCACAACGACCAAGCGCCTTTACTTTTCCCCAACTAATGTCAGAGCTGGGTGGACTCAGAGGCGCTAAAAAAAACAGAAATTAAACATCCCAGTCTTCACCAGGATTCGAACCCGGGACCTTCGGTTCTGAAGCCAAGCGCTTTATCACTCAGCCATCGCTCCTCCTCACACTTCATACAAACTCGACCAGAAGTCATATAATGGTGGATCTTTGTTTCAAAATAGAGTCAGAATCTAGATCAGTTCAAATTTCAGTGATATTGTTATGAAAGGAAACTCCGATGCCGATATCTTATAAAATACATTTATTTCCATTTCTGCACTACTTAGACCTACTCGTCAATTACTTCAATGGTTCTTGGAACTCCCTAAAGGAGCTATTATAGGATGCCTGGTGATCATCCCCACATCCGGTTTCTCTCTGATCCAGAGGTGAAGCAGTCAAGAACGTTGAACGACATACCAGACACTAAAGTGTGGTAAAGCGATGGGCTTCTGAAACATGAGGTCTCGAGTTCAGATCCTGGTGAGTGGGAATTTTTGGGTACGCTTCTGGGACCACCTAACACTAATGGGTACCTTACAAACATTTGGGAATTGAAAGCGATTGGTCATTCTACCAGTCACATGACACCCTTATCAACTGTAGACCACAGAAACTTGACATCCTCTCCCCTAATAGATCCAAGGTTTGAAAGGGGTACCTAATAGCTGACATTTTTATCCACAAAGTTGATTGTTAAAAATACCTTTAAAACTGTGTCAACTCTTGAAAAAGGGGCACTATAGATTTGATAACGGATTCTCCATTAACCATTTCAGAATAAATTTGGGAGTGTGGTTTAAACTAGATTGTGATGTTGTGTACATGTTATGGCTTCAAGTGTAATAAATATGGATATATATTCCCTTTATAGGTTGAAAGGGTTGGTCAAAATTAGAAATGTTCAGGTGTGTGCTTCCTAATAGTTATTTAAGACGTGGATAGATAAATACAGAAAGTTGTTTTTACAATAACAAGTTTCTGAAGCCAAATAGGAATAGATTTACTAAAGAGATTTTAAATTTACTAACAAGCATAATATAAAAAAAATCTTTCTGAAAAAAAAAAAGCTTATCTAAGGGGAAGAAATCCTCCTTTAAAACTGTATTTATCAGTAATGTACAAGTTATTTTCCTTATTCAACATTAAACAAAATAATTAATAACCAATAATTGACTATTTGTATTTTTGTTTATTGACTCATGTTTTGTTAGGTACAATAAATAATTGTTTCAATCTGACGGGAGAAAGCGTGAGGGAGAAATAGCATTAACAATTATTTAAGGGGACTAAACCCAACAAATTTAGTCATATCTGTTAATACTGAAGTATTAGATTCCCTTGTTGCTATTAAACAAAAAAAAAATGAATTACCAATAATAATTCTCTAATTATTTATTTTTTTATTCATGTCTTGTCTAGGCCAATGAATAATTGTGCCAAGTTTCAACGTGATCTGAGAAAAAGTATGAGAGAAATAACGTTTACACACTTCGTACCAGACAAACAGAAGTGCTGCACCAAACTCCTACAAATAAATTTGTCACAGAACCAAACATTCTCATAGATGGCCAGAAATTAGCAAACGTCATAAGCTCAAGCTTTCAAGAGCTCTTTCCAGGAATGCAATATCGACATTCACGGCTGGGAAGCACTAGCTCTCGATCGCTCCTCATGGCATGAAGCTGTGAGTCTCGGTGTCTCAAGAATTGAAGCAAGAAGAGTGGCCAGGGCAAAAGAGCGCTGAACCAAAAAAAAAGCTGAGAGAAGAAGCAGGCCTATCTGCACTGACCTAGCCCACCCGCGGCCGGCATTTTAAAGCAAGGATTGGACTTTACAGTCATCTTGGAGTCCATAGGAAATGAGAAATGTGCTCATCTTCGACCACGAAGGAGGAGCTATATACTAGACAGACTGAGTTGATACAAGCTTTGGAAAAGAAATGGTTAAGATTATTGTTTGAAAAAAAGGTAAATGTTCATATATTACTTCCAGCGTAACAACTAATAGTAATAAAAACAGACCTTTGTTCACCAAAATTTGTGCTTAACTTTTATTACTTTCAAAACACTCACTTTTAAATACAAAATGGCCTAAGATTCAACATTGCAAGAAGTGAATTTTTTGTGTACAAAACAGACAGCCATATCACAATTAACTTACAAAAACTTATTTCCTAATCTGTTTGGTAAATTTCTTAAGAGAAATATTTCAGCAACACTTTGGATTGAGTTTAGGAAAGACCAAAAAGAAAACAAAAGGTTTTAAATGTCATTACAATTAATTATCTGGAGAACATTATTAGGTCCAAGAATGAACAAATGTAATAGCCCTACTGTTTTATAATGAATGATATAGTTTGAACACTGTGGTTCAGTGGTCTTGAATGTCCCGGGTTCAAACACTACCCACAGCCATCAATTGTCATCCTGCGGAGGTTTGGGCTTGGATGAAATTATCTTCAGAAACTGAAGGAACATCCAAAGTATAAATAACAAGAATGATATAAGTATAATTTTAATTCGAACATATGGCATGAATTATTAAGTTGGATTTCAAGACTATGTAGGAAATTGATGATGTAGGTATGAATTGTATTATTATTAGAAAAGGGAAAAGAAATGTATTTTTATAATTAAAATATAAAAATAATTTCTTCTTTTTTTTATAAATATAACATCCATGTTTAATAAAAATGATAAATAGTTTATTGCAGTTAAAATAAGAATACATTTTGGGAGTTCAAAGATAAAAAATAATTACCATACCTTTAGTTTATTGTAAATATTTACAAACTTTTGCAATAGTGTCAACAATAATAAAGTCTTTTAGCATTCAAAATACTTTTTTAAAAAAACTAACAAAACATTTAAAATACTAGCAAAATACAATAGACATTTAAAATACTAAAAGAAAACAAAACAACAATAAAAAAAAAATAAAAAACATTCCATATCCTAACAGAATACAGAAAACATTTAAATACTAACAAAAAACATTCCATATACTAACAAAAAACATTCCATATACTAACAAAAAACATTCCATATACTAACAAAAAACATTCCATATACTAACAAAAAACAGAAAACATTCAAAGTACTAACAAAAAACATTCCATATACTAACAAAAAACATTCCATATACTAACAAAAAACATTCCATATACTAACAAAAAACATTCCATATACTAACAAAAAACATTCCATATACTAACAAAAAACAGAAAACATTCAAAGTACTAACAAAAAACATTCCATATACTAACAAAAAACAGAAAACATTCAAAGTACTAACAAAAAACATTCCATATACTAACAAAAAACATTCCATATACTAACAAAAAACATTCCATATACTAACAAAAAACATTCCATATACTAACAAAAAACATTCCATATACTAACAAAAAACAGAAAACATTCAAAGTACTAACAAAAAACATTCCATATACTAACAAAAAACATTCCATATACTAACAAAAAACATTCCATATACTAACAAAAAACAGAAAACATTCAAAGTACTAACAAAAAACATTCCATATACTAACAAAAAACATTCAAAGTACTAACAAAAAACATTCCATATACTAACAAAAAACATTCAAAGGACTAACAAAAAACATTCCATATACTAACAAAAAACAAAAAACATTCAAAGGACTATCAAAAAACATTCTATATACTACAAAAAACATTCATAGTACTAACAAAAAACATTCCATATACTAACAAAAAACATTCAAAGTACTAACAAAAAACATTCCATATACTAACAAAAAACATTCAAAGTACTAACAAAAAACATTCCATATACTAACAAAAAACAGAAAACATTCAAAGGACTATCAAAAGAACATTCCAAATACAAACAGAATACAGAAAACATTTGAACTACTAACTGAAAACAAAAGACATTCCAGTGCCTACTCCAACAACAATGCTGAGATTGCTCAACCATTCAATCTATTACAGTAACTCATTCATCGTTGGTGCAAAGGTAAACTTAAACACTGGCGCTGTCCCATTTCCTGTGGAGATATATTGCACCATGATGCTGGAAGAAAATTGTCTTGGACTCACATTGGCTACCTGGAAAAGAAAAAAAAAATCAAGGTCTTTCTCTAATGAATTGTCACTACTAAAATCATGAATATAAATGAGCTATGTCTAAAACATCAATGACATTATTGACAAAACTCATAACTAGCACTCTGATGAATAAATATCTTGACTAACAACAAATACACATTTTAAGGTATGTTTTAAAGTGCAGTATAACTGAGATATGTATGATGTACTGAGATATGTCTGATGTTCTAAGATATGTCTGATGCTCTGAGATATGTCTGATGTACTGAGATATGTCTGATGTTCTGAGATATGTCTGATGTTCTGAGCTATGTCTAATGTAAGAAAGGTCTGATTCAATGAGAAAGATCTTATTTACTGAGATAGTTGGATGCCCTGAAATATGTCTGATTTACTGAGATATGACAATACACAGTACAACTAATGTAATCATTGCAGATTTCTAAATTAAACAAGTATAAAAACAGAATAACTACAGGAACTCAATCGCCACCTTAGGCTGTAAAATGACTACAGCTCATCCCATGGTAGAAGAATTAAGTGCCTGGGGATTGGCTACGGTTGAAACATTGTTTCCCACACAGCAGCTCCCCCACTCTAGAAAGCAGTAAAACACAATGCAACACCTTTCCCATACAGCTTGGGGTTGAGAGCAGCAATACAGTAGAAGTTAGGATCCAATGTTTTCCTTCTAGGTAAGGTAGCCCAATAAAGGTTAAGTAGCCATTCTCCTCTGGCCCAAATAACTACTTACGTTGCAATAAGTACTTATCAATGGATCTGTGTCTGAAGTCCCCTGGTAGACCGCCACATAGCTAGTATCACAGTCTAAGCCTGCAGACACTTCATCAAACTTGAAGTAGGAAGTGCTGTGAGGTGAAATGTACCAGGAGCAGGTTTGATTCTGAAGATATCTGTTGGGGAACTCTGGACTTGTGAAGACACCGTAACTCAGACCTGTCAAGTTACCACCACAGCCTGAACCTAAAGGAAACACAGATGTAAAGAAGTTTAAAATTTAAAATAAAATACACATCTGCTGCTGTGCTGATTCTCCAAATATGTCAAAGGTACTGAGTACAATTTATAATATTACTACCTTGAATTTATTTGATGTAACCTCTAAAGAGAAGCATTTATAAAACTTGTACTGGTGTTGGGAAGAATCATCTTAGTGGTTTTGAGTCAATATTATGGCCTACAATTTTAGAGTTCCTTATTAGAAAAACTACCTCTCTTAATTAAAGTATTCTAATTTGGTAATAATGGCATTTTATTTCATATTGAAACATGTATTGATTACTACAATGAAAATACAACTTTTTAGCCCATTGAGAAATTAATTGACTGGCCTTGCCCCCTCTCTTTGTCAGGACTTTGGGCACCCTCTTAAGAGGCTGCCATGCCCCCTCCCATCCCAGTTCAAGAAATACTGCTTTAAATCCATAATTGTTTGACCCCCCCCCCCCCCAACACTAGTATGGCCTCCTTCAGTTGCAAAGCGACTATGGATCATCTCACCCTGGGCATCCTTAAAAGTTATTTAATTATACACATCATAGTTAAATAAAAATGTATCTCGTAGAGTTTGTGAAAGGTAATAAAGGTTGGTGCACTGCCATAAATCTGGAGCTGTATTTATATATTATAAGCAAGCTACAACCATCACTTCTTAATCTTGACAGTGTTGCCAAACATAAGATATAATGTATTCTCTACAACAATGAAAAAAAAAAAAGGAAAATATAATGGCTACTGGTTTTATCCTTCCTGCAAAGCCTTTCTTAGGTGGATAGCCAGCCAAGGCTAACGAGCCTCTCCTGTCTAAAGCTTACTGGTTTAGATGTCAGTTACTCACTTTCGCCCCTACTCCTGACAGTGATTACAGTTCTGCAGAACCCAATATACAAGTTACACCTAAAGACTTTTTCAACTTGTACAAAATTGGATAAATAGGAGACAGAAACATAAATACTTTGATATTTTGAGTTTTTAATTCTTTCTCTCCTAATTAATGATACCCTCGTTGATTGGACCCCATTAAATTAAATTAATTTTTGGTTTTAGAAAGTATCTGTGGCATTTTACGTCTTGAGAGACGATCTTTTCCCTTTGCAACTTCTTGTGTGACTAAAGAGGCCAATCCTTGATACACAGCTGCGATCGCAGGTTGGGCATATATAATCACCAGGCGCCGTTGCATTTTCACCCTTCTTTCTGCTTCTGTTGTGTATGACATCTGCAATCTTTGACCCTTCCTTTATGCTCTCTCTCCATGAGGAGCTGTCCAGTGCCACCTCTTCCCAGTTGCCAGTGTCGATTTTGAAGAGCTTCATGTCGCGTTTGCATACATCAGTATAACGTAAAAGTGGGTGACCAGCGGCTCTCCTGCCTTCTATTAGATCGCCATACAGGATGTCCTGCCAAGGCGTCTGCTGCTGATAACAGAGCGGATGTCCTGGCACCCTGCTCTTTGAAGCACTTCCTCATTGGTTATCTTATCTTGCCACCTTATTTTAAAGATCCGTCTTAGGCATCGGAGGTGGAAAACATTCAGCTTTTTTTCCTGCCATGAGTAGGTTGACCATGTTTCACTTCCGTACAGCAAGGTGCTCAACACACAGGTCTAGGGCTTTAGTACTGCTAGTCAGCAATATGTTGTCCCAGACTCTTTTCTGCAGCTGTGACATGGTGGCCATTGCCTTGGCTATCCTGTTGTTTATGTCTTTATCCAGTAGAGTGTTGTTGGATATGATGGAGCCAAGGTAACAAAAGTGTTCAACAATTTCTAGTGGTTGGCCATTAATGCTTACTTGAGGCGTAGTGTTTGTGTTTTGGACAAGTATTTTAGTCTTGTTTTGACTGATGTTTAAGCCGAACTTCTGGCAAGCAGCAGATAGTTTGTCAACCAGGGACTGTAGCTGAATATCAGAATCAGCCACAATAGCTGCATCATCAGCATACAGGAGTTCCCTGACGAGTAGCTTCCTAACTTTGGTTTTTGCCCGCAGCCTTGATACATTAAATAGTTTTCCAGAGGATCTTGTATGGAGAAACACACCTTTGTTTATGTCGTTGTACACATAATGCAGTAGACAAGAGAAGAATATGCCAAACAGAGTAGGTGCGAGCACACATCCCTGCTTGACACCACTGCAAACCTCAAAAGGTGCTGATTGGGCTCCATTGAATTTGACAGTACATTTAGTTTCCTTGTGAAAACACTCAATGAACTTCAGTAGTTTGGGAGGCCAACCTATTTTCCACAGGAGTTTAAAAAGGCCACTTCTGCTGACCATGTCAAAAGATTAGTCAGATCAACAAAAACGATGTAAAGGGATCTGTCTCTCTCTCTGAATTTCTCCTGCAGTAGTCGTAGAGAAGATATCATGTCTATAGTGGATCTACCACTCCTGAATCCACACTGAGACTCTTGATAGACTCTAGAAGCTATCACTTGCAGCCTGGATAGTGCCACTCTAGCAAAGATCTTGCCCACTATACTGAGGAGAGAGATACCCCTTTGTTGCAGTCACTCCGATCCCTTTTGTTCTTGTATATTGTGACTATAGTTGCATCATGCATGTCCTGTGGGACATGACCTTTTTCCCAACAGCGGCAGAGGAGAATATAGAGTTCAGGGAGCAGGAGTGATTCGTTGACTTTCACTACTTCCACTGGGATACCATCACTCCCAGGAGATTTTCTATTTTTTATGCAGTTAATTGCTTTTTTGAGGTCACTAAGGCTCGGAAGCTCATCTAGGCATTCCAGTACTGGAAGATCTGGTAGAGAAGCCAGGGCGACATCGTCTACTGTATTCTGTGTGGCATAGACTTCGAGGTAGTGTTCTGTCCATCATTCTAGCTGCTTGGTTTGACCTGTAATTTTTTCTCCTGATTTGGATAGAAGGGGGCAGGCTTAGACACTGTTGGACCCAGGGCTGCTTTAATGCCATCAAATAGAGCTTTGCTATTTCCTGAGTGGAGACTGTCTTGGATTCTTTTGCAGGTATCCCTCCAAAAGTTGTTAGCACATTTTCTAGCCATTTGTTTCACCTGTTTATTAGCACTTTTGAAGGCCTCCAAAGATCTTGGACTTGGCTTTGTCTTGTGAGCGAGGTGTGCAGATTGCTTTTTCTCGATGCAAGGTTCCATATGTGCTAGATTCGCCTCAAACCAGTCTACATTTTTGTGTTTTTGAGGCCCAAAGGCGGTGATTGCCAAACTGTAGATTACATCTCTTAATTTCTTCCATCTGATAGAGATGTCTTCTTCATCACTTAACAAGGGGATTGAACTGTTCAGGAGCTTGCCAAAGAGTGCACACTTCTCTGGGTCACCTACATAGTTGACGTTAATTCGCCTAGTTCTGGGTTGAGTGGAAGTATAAGCCTTCTTGAGAAGTAGTTTGATTTTGCATAGCACTAGTGAATGGTCTGAGTTGCAGTCCGCACTATGGTATGAACGGGTGTGGATGACACTTTTCAGATCTATCCTTCAGGTGATGCAGAGGTCAAGCTGGTGCGACCTTTTTGAGCGTGGGTGCTGCCAAGAGACTTTATGGCATTCCTTGCCAGAGAAGAATGTATTAGTTACACACAGTTCATGAGAGCTACAGAACTCGAGTAGCCTTTGGCCATTGTCATTGATTTTGCCAATACCATGAGGTCCCAAGCATTGTGGCCATGCATCATTTCCATCACCAACACGGGCATTAAAGTCTCCATTTATATAGAGGTGCTCGGATTTTGGAATACTTTCAATTACGTCCTCTAGAGCTTGAAAGAATCTGTCTTTGTCCTCTTCCGGTGCAGCAAGGGTTGGTGAGTAAGCACAGATTATATTAACTTTGCCTTGCGGTGATGCAAATTTCATGTGTGCTACTCTTTAGAAAGTATAATTGGTTACATAAGAAGAGCATGCATTCTCCTATGATTCTATACCAAAAGTAATGTTTTCTGTTATTGAAGTTTAATCATAAAAGGGTAGAATGTACAAATGTGAAAAATTACAAATTCTGTCAGAACGTGGAAAAATAATTAGGGAGATAAAGAGTTAAAGCAGCGCAGTGGCTATATTCTGATATCAACTAAAATTTCTAGTTTCAAATCCACTAGTCAATCGCTTCAGTCACATTTGGCCATCCCCCAAAAATATCTGTACATTGCAAGTTTGTCCCTTGAACATCAGCAGTCTTGTTATTTCTCTTGCCAACTCTCTACTAAGATTGTGTTGAATTTTACTTCCCTTCTTACTGGTGGCCACATGTCGACAGAATAAAGACATTTAAATAAATTGCTCTTCTATTGCTCATGCTATTGCATTCTTAGTGCATTCAGGTCCAAGCCTCTTTTGTGGACATGTGTGGATGTGAGGTTTCTGTTCCTGGATGCCCTGAATGCTGATGATCTTACATGCATAAGAAGTGACATTGAGAGACCCTGTAATGTCTATTCTATAATAAATATTAATGACCCAAATGAATAATATTGATTACCTTGGGTTGAAGCTATGTAAATGAGATCAAATCCCATTCCACCGACTGAAATGTCTGTCAAAAATTGCAATGTAACTCTGTTATCACGTAAAAATACAGGATTCGGGAGAATTCGTCCACAGAGAGTAGCCACGACCTGGGAGGAGCTGTTTTTCACCTGTTACAAGACATGAGGTAGTAAAAAAAGTGAACTCATTTTGTCCTTGTTCAATCAATACCTACTTTAGTTTCCAAGCCCAGGTAAGAAAAAAGGAGGGCTTGAAGTGGGGCTAGTGGCCCCACCCTGTAATACCTCAGTTGCAACAGAAATGGCAAACTTTAAATATTAAGATAATTTTACATGCAGTGAGGGCAGCCAACCCCCAAAGGCGGTGTTGGACCAAACCCAACAGGACGTCCAATGCCTGATACATGGCAAATCTTTCAATGAAAAGAAACTGACCTAATCGGTACAAGGAACTTAAGGGCGCTTCCGTCAGACATGACTGATCTAAGCTAATTGATACAATTACACTTTGTATTAAAGTTTTTTTGTTTTTTTAAAGTATTTTTTATGTTTTTCTTGTATTTGAATTTTAGAATGTTGGAAGGCTGCATGGTTGTATGGTATGCACTCTGGACTGTTATCTCGATGATTCCGGATTGAAACCCAGCCTGCACCCATCTCATCTATCCTGGGGAAAGTTTGAGAGATAAAGTGCTTGAGTGACCAGTAATGGTATTGTAACTGTGTATCGATCAACTTTGTTGTTATTTTCATAAGTGAACTGATAAGCGAGGCAAGTTTTATTATATGCAATTCTGTAAGAATGGGCCAGTTTACAGTAGTCTGTACTATTTAAGATTGGGAAAGGATGAAATCATCTTCAACTCTGAAGGACTGACTGAGGCATGTGAAACATGGGTGAATAAAGGTTGTACTCTACAATATTGTTGTCCACCTGCCTTGTACCAGTGCTTGTGGTGCATACCAGCACGAAATTGAACAAGGAAGATGCTGTATTAGAAGAAAGAACAGTGTATCAAGTTATTAGGGAGAGTCTGAATTGTTGGGGAACTAAGGAGCTGTCTTTTGTGCTGCCTGAAAAATAATAGGGACTTAGAGCGTAGCAGGGAAGGCTGTCAGTGGTCCGTATTTTGGTTTGGTGGAGAAAGGATTGGTAGAATTAGGAACAAGACTCTTGGAATGCAGAAGCCTGTTATGCGTTTGTCCTGGTAAATAAACACATTTATTTACTGTAGAACTTCGTTGAGTTGCCTGCCTTAGATTTACAACAATATTATTTGTACTGTAATGATTATATATATATATATATAGTTTCATCTACAAAGCACCTTTTTCTCCACCTCAAAGCTACAGGATGAAATGTAATCATTTATAGAACAATTAAACAGACAGAATGCTTTGAGAAAAACTGAAAAGCTTGACCACTGACCGTTAACAAATCATATACACAGTTTGGGTGTGCTTCCAGGTTAAATTCTCTAAAGTAAAGAGCCACTGAGGTATTGTTTGCTGTTTGAATCATGTAGGTACAGTTGTGGTTGTTTTGATAACTGAAGGGAAACCCTGAACTAAATATTCTTCCACTGGGCTGGCTGTAGCTTCTCTGGCAACCTGGAACAAAAATACAAAATCTTATGGAAAGAAAACACTAGCCAAATAAAGTCTTCTAATTCTAAATGAATAAACCTTTGCCTTGCAATTCAGCTACCCTGGGTGTGTTTTAATTGCATTGTTGCTTAATGAGTAGAAAAAAAAAAAGATAAATTCAGGAGCCAAAAAAATTATCACGCTAATGAATATAGCTATAAACAATAAGAATATTAAATTGTAACAGTGCTCTCTCTCTATAGCTGTCCCCATCCTGTCTTCTCAAAATAGAACAACAATATTATGAAGACTGATAATCTAGAAATATTTTTTTTTATGAAACCAAAAATGCTACAAAGAATCTTAAAACATGTATATATCTTTATTCAGAAAACAAATGCTAAATACTATTGTCTATGACATATATTTCTTGCCAAGAAATGAATCTACATTACAATTTATAATCTAAATAGCAATTATTATTAATTTATCAATGCTTCTATATTAACATTAGCCTAAATAATGCTAGCTAAAATAATGTATAAAAAGGATAGATAAATTTAAGTTTAATATTTACTTATAATAATAAGACTTGTCTTAGAGTCCAAAGATTAATGAGAAATGCACTATTTCCTGTGGCTATGCAGCCCCAGCTGTGACCAACATAATTTGCCACATCCAGCACAGGCATAACCATTGTCTGCTGGTGGTGGGGTTTAAATTTTCTTGTGGCCATCTACATCTGTCCTCGGCAGCCGATTTTCTTTTGATCTCAAATGTTTATCCCGTGGTCTTTATAAGTGACCTACAGCTGTCTTGTTCAGAAGCCGCCTGCATCCAGGTGCTTTCTTCTAAAGCAAGTTGACACCTAAGCTGGTCTTTAAAGCAATCAACGTAAAAGAGATTCCCCAAAGAATATTTATTTATACTGGCATTTTTTAAACAAATTATTTTGTCGACAGACAAAACGTAGAAATATACTTAGAACTGTGGTTAATGTTTCTGACTGCTTAGAGCTTCAAACAAACAACTTTTGACATTCCTTTTGATCATTCTGTGTACCATCATCACATAAACAACCTCATAAGCCCAACTCTCACTTAAGTTTAAAACAAAAAACAGGTCCTGTTTTAGAATGTCCTAATGATAGGTTAAGACGAAATCTTAATGTTAAATATTCAAACCTGCAGTAGAAACATCTAAGCTAAACTTAGAGGTAGATGTTCCATTGTACAAGACTTTAGCACTCTCAGAAAGAGAATAGAATGGGTCATGTAGAGATAGATCGCACAAATCAACATTTTGTCCGGCTGCTACCTGCAATATAAAAAATCTATTCAAGTACGGTCCTTGGAACAGGGTTATTATTGCTGGAGACTGACAAACATCTATGGAGAAAGGCAGTTTTTTTTTTTAAAGATTGTAGTAATATTCTATTGAGTTTGTTTATTTATAGGGATACTTTCAGTGTGATTTTATTATTTTATGAGACATGTTTTTTTCCTACATAACTTTAGGTGACTTCAAATTGTTTGATAGACCTAGACTTGTGAGTTAACTACATAACTTAAGTTGACTTTAATTGTTTGATAGACCTAGACTTGTGAGTTAACTACATAACTTAAGTTGACTTTAATTGTTTGATAGACCTAGACTTGTGAGTTTACTACTTCAAACTAAAGAAATCAAGTAGGATGTCAGCCAGGCTGTAAAAAGTGAAAACAGTCCATGTAGCAGATATTTGTGTCAGTGGTGCTAAAAGCCTGGGTCAGGAAGATGTCCCCCCACACAGCAGTTCCCCTCTCTTCTTGCAGCTGATGTGTTCATAGGAAAGGCTAAAACTGGGTAAAATTTAGAATCTCCTGTACTGTGTGCTACAACCCCCAGATTTTTTTTTCTCAGGGTCAGACACAGAAGCTAAGTCTGGGTATAACCATGAGGCAGTAAGAGGTTCAGATTCAAGAGTTTTGCTTCTCCTTGGACTAGACATTTAATTGTCATAAAGTAGAAATTGTTTTGCCAATGATCTTCCATTCTCAACTCTTATTCCCTTTCAATGGGACAGTCTGAAACCTAGACGAAAGACTTACCAAAGGTTCATCAGTCACATATAATGTGGCTCCACCAGAACACAGGCGGTTGGTCATGTTGATCTGAATCTCATTGTTTCTTGGAACATTTATCAGCCAGGAGCACAGAACAGGCTGCCCGTAGGTATTGGGATAACTAGGTGAGACCACCTGGCTTGAGGATGAAGCATTGACAAACCCACCACAAATCCCTGTTGAAAATAAATTAGTTCAGTTACAAACTCTTGACCAACAGGCTGACTCCAAAATATTAGTGATAACAGTGGACAGACAAATAGTGATTTAGTTCTTCCATTGTTTTTGTTTGTCTTTGTAAGCACTAGATATTCCTTCAGAAAGGAAGAAAAGTTCTAGCCCAAGCAGAATGGCAGGTGTTGTCAGTGGGCAGGAAGAAGCTTAAAACCATTCTAATGATGGTCGGAATTCAAGTGCACACCTTAACTACCGGGGATCCATCCTGATATTGTCATGGCCTGCAGAGAATATCAAAGTTTAATGTAAATGAGCCTCAATGGCTGGACAGAAGTTTGAGAGGTGAGAGTATTGCTTCAAGAGCATGATATGGCAAGCAGGACATAGTTTGGACAACACTTCTATAACCAGAGCTTCAAGACCATGATATGGCCTGCAGACATAGTTTGGACAACACTTCTATAACCAGAGCTTCAAGACCATGATATGGCCTGCAGACATAGTTTGGACAACACTTCTATAACCAGAGCTTCAAGACCATGATATGGCCTGCAGACATAGTTTGGACAACACTTCTATAACCAGAGCTTCAAGACCATGATATGGCCTGCAGACATAGTTTGGACAACACTTCTATAACCAGAGCTTCAAGACCACGATATGGCCTGCAGACATAGTTTGGACAACACTTCTATAACCAGAGCTTCAAGACCATGATATGGCCTGCAGACATAGTTTGGACAACACTTCTATAACCAGAGCTTCAAGACCACGATATGGCCTGCAGACATAGTTTGGACAACACTTCTATAACCAGAGCTTCAAGACCATGATATGGCCTGCAGACATAGTTTGGACAACACTTCTATAACCAGAGCTTCAAGACCATGATATGGCCTGCAGACATAGTTTGGACAACACTTCTATAACCAGAGCTTCAAGACCATGATATGGCCTGCAGACATAGTTTGGACAACACTTCTATAACCAGAGCTTCAAGACCATGATATGGCCTGCAGACATAGTTTGGACAACACTTCTATAACCAGAGCTTCAAGACCAAGATATGGCCTGCAGACATAGTTTGGACAACACTTCTATAACCAGAGCTTCAAGACCATGATATGGCCTGCAGACATAGTTTGGACAACACTTTTATAACCAGAGCTTCAAGACCACGATATGGCCTGCAGACATAGTTTGGACAACACTTCTATAACCAGAGCTTCAAGACCATGATATGGCCTGCAGACATAGTTTGGACAACACTTCTATAACCAGAGCTTCAAGACCATGATATGGCCTGCAGACATAGTTTGGACAACACTTCTATAACCAGAGCTTCAAGACCATGATATGGCCTGCAGACATAGTTTGGACAACACTTCTATAACCAGAGCTTCAAGACCATGATATGGCCTGCAGACATAGTTTGGACAACACTTCTATAACCAGAGCTTCAAGACCATGATATGGCCTGCAGACATAGTTTGGACAACACTTCTATAACCAGAGCTTCAAGACCATGATATGGCAAGCAGGACATAGTTTGGACAACACTTCTATAACCAGAGCTTAAAGACCATGATATGGCCTGCAGACATAGTTTGGACAACACTTCTATAACCAGAGCTTCAAGACCATGATATGGCCTGCAGACATAGTTTGGACAACACTTCTATAACCAGAGCTTCAAGAGCATGATATGGCAAGCAGGACATAGTTTGGACAACACTTCTATAACCAGAGCTTCAAGACCATGATATGGCCTGCAGACATAGTTTGGACAACACTTCTATAACCAGAGCTTCAAGACCATGATATGGCCTGCAGACATAGTTTGGACAACACTTCTATAACCAGAGCTTCAAGACCATGATATGGCCTGCAGACATACTTTGGACAACACTTCTATAACCAGAGCTTCAAGACCATGATATGGCCTGCAGACATAGTTTGGACAACACTTCTATAACCAGAGCTTCAAGACCATGATATGGCAAGCAGGACATAGTTTGGACAACACTTCTATAACCAGAGCTTCAAGACCATGATATGGCCTGCAGACATAGTTTGGACAACACTTCTATAACCAGAGCTTCAAGACCATGATATGGCAAGCAGGACATAGTTTGGACAACACTTCTCCATGATATGGCCTGCAGACATAGTTTGGACAACACTTCTATAACCAGAGCTTCAAGACCATGATATGGCCTGCAGACATAGTTTGGACAACACTTCTATAACCAGAGCTTCAAGACCATGATATGGCAAGCAGGACATAGTTTGGACAACACTTCTATAACCAGAGCTTCAAGAGCATGATATGGCCTGCAGGACATAGTTTGGACAACACTTCTATAACCAGAGCTTCAAGACCATGATATGGCAAGCAGGACATAGTTTGGACAACACTTCTATAACCAGAGCTTCAAGAGCATGATATGGCTTGCAGGACATAGTTTGGACAACACTTCTATAACCAGAGCTTCAAGACCATGATATGGCAAGCAGGACATAGTTTGGACAACACTTCTCCATGATATGGCCTGCAGACATAGTTTGGACAACACTTCTATAACCAGAGCTTCAAGACCATGATATGGCCTGCAGACATAGTTTGGACAACACTTCTATAACCAGAGCTTCAAGACCATGATACGGCAAGCAGGACATAGTTTGGACAACACTTCTATAACCAGAGCTTCAAGAGCATGATATGGCCTGCAGGACATAGTTTGGACAACACTTCTATAACCAGAGCTTCAAGACCATGATATGGCAAGCAGGACATAGTTTGGACAACACTTCTATAACCAGAGCTTCAAGAGCATGATATGGCTTGCAGGACATAGTTTGGACAACACTTCTATAACCAGAGCTTCAAGACCATGATATGGCAAGCAGGACATAGTTTGGACAACACTTCTATAACCAGAGCTTCAAGACCATGATATGGCCTGCAAACATAGTTTGGACAACACTTCTATAACCAGAGCTTCAAGACCATGATATGGCCTGCAGACATAGTTTGGACAACACTTCTATAACCAGAGCTTCAAGACCATGATATGGCCTGCAGACATAGTTTGGACAACACTTCTATAACCAGAGCTTCAAGACCATGATATGGCAAGCAGGACATAGTTTGGACCAACACTTCTACAACCAGAGCTATACCAGCAAAACATCTAAACAGAAGGAATCTGGAAATATTCAAATGGCAGAAACTAGCTAGAAAAGAAAGCTGTCTATTTGTAAGGAAACTGCAACTTACTGTTCTGCTCAGCAAAGGTTAGTGTGAAGGTTGCAGCAGAGCTCAAGGTGCTTGTTTCCAGGATTATTTTCACAGTATTCTTGGTAGATTTCAATGAGATAGGAATCAAGGCACCACAATATTTGCCTCCAAGAAAGTCATTGAGTCCCTCTTTTACCTTGAGTTGATGACAAAAATTTAGTACTAAAGTTATTTGAATGAAATATGATATTTTCAAGTTTCTATATCACTGTTTCCAACATTGTTCCTGTCTAAAACAAAACCTAGGGACATGCTTGGGACGTTATCATCTTTTTTAAAGTAATGTCTGTATTTTATAGAAAAAATAATCGACAAAAACTTAATTTGTGCTACAGAAAGAAAAAAAATTTTTTGTCAATAGTTTAACAATTGTGGAGGGAATTTACTTTTTAATGTATGTCATGTCTTATTCAAAATATTCTTTTATAACTATAGTGTTGAATTTTTTAAATAAAACAGAAAATGTTGAGTCTATCAGGGGGAAAACCTATCAGTAAATATATTTATTAAACAGTCACTTTGTTCATTCTACGACAATTTTAGTTAAACAAGGATGAATTTAAGAAAGGATGTACTTTTATTGCATTGACTTTGCTTTCTTTATTGCATTCCTTTTTATTGGTTAATTATGGCATGATTAGGAATTAGTTTGGAGGCAAAGTATTTTGTCACTCACAAACTATGCCGCATGATCATGAGGTCAATTTTATCAAGCATATTTAGACAGCCCCCCACCAGAAGTAACTTAGACTTAGACTTAGCTCCTCCAGCGCATTGAGCGGCAAGCTGTCTCCATAAAGATCTGTCACTGGCAATGTCTGAAGCCTCTTCCCACCTGGTGTCCACTGTTCTGAGGTCCTCCATGAAGGTGTGTCGCCAAGTAATACGAGGATGTCCCTATTTGCGCTTTCCTCGTTTTGTCTTCCATGTTATCGCAACTCTTGGTGTGCGTAATTCATTTTGACGTAGAACATGTCCTGCAAACCTCATGCGACGCTCAGTCACAACCTCACCAAGTGTTCGACTCCCAGTTCGGCATAGGATTTCCTTGTTTGAAACCCGATCTGTATAACTGACTCCCAAAATCCATATGAGCCATCTCTGTTGAGCCACATTTAGTCTTTTCTCAATTTTGACAGATGACTTCCACATCTCACATGGATATGTAGCAGTTGGAATGACGATTGTGTTGAGAAGGTGTATTTTTGTCTCGAGTCCAATGGTTTGGCTAGTCCAAATAGGCTGCAGCCTTTGGAAAATGCTCCCTGCCTTTCCTATTCGGTTTCCCAGAAGTAAACATATCCCTAATTAATACAAAAAACAACCTCTGGTTCTAAGGTATCACAAATAAGACTATTAAATCAACTTACATTTCATGATTAAAATAAAAGATAGATAAAAAAAATTTTTTTTACCAGGATGTAGTCAGTCTCACATCCGGCTGGGGTCGGAATATTTATGTTTGTGATATTTAGGCTGACAATTTTATCCTCACCTGCAAGAGTACAGAATATAATTAAACTATAAAGGAAAAAATCCTGATGGCGTGGCACATCAATTATATTGTACTGGGTATATGGGAGCGGGGGGGGGGCACATCGGGTGACACTGACACTAATGGCAGTACTGTATGGAAGTGCTGATACAATGTTGTTTTTTTTAGTAAGAAAGCATTGTATAATTATACGTATAATTACTCTTTTATGTGACAAATCTATCACCTTTTTGACAGCAGAGTCAGGAATTCATATAACGGACACATTTTCTGTTAATGTAATTGTACATGTAGATGTTAGATATTTAATGTAAAAAAAAAAATCAGCAACTTTATTTTATTTGATTTTATTGATAAGATCAAATACTTAATCCAATGATTTTCAATGTCAATCCAGAGTTGTAGATATTTTAAACATGAAATACAGAAAAATATTTTATTAAGGAAGAAAATATAAAAAGAAATATTTATAAAAAAAGGTTATATTTACGTAGTTTGGATCAGTCATGTAAATACATTTTTAATAGATCTAGAATTTCACTTGTATGAGATACCAAACGAAATAATTAAAATCCAATAGTTAATTAACTAACTGATTAATTTTTTAAAAATTGATTCTTGTGTTGTAAGATTAAAAAAAAAATTGGGCGAAATTTCAACTTGATCTGAGCTTAGGGGTGGGAAAAATAACATGTAAAACTTTATCCCAGACAGACAAACAGACAGACAGAGTGAGTTGATCTAAGCTATGTAAAGAAACAAAGCTTATACGAAGTGTAGTTGTATCAACTAGTTTGGATCAGTTATGTAATTAAGTATGTAATAGATCTAGACCAACAACAATCTGGACGATTAAAAAGTGTTACCAATTGTTTCTGTTTAGCGCTATTTCTTGTTTTTAGCTTTTTTAATGGTCGACTAATCTTGAGTGGTGCCCCAACGGTCCAACAGACTAATAGATAGGGGAAGGATGGTGAAGGTGAGCTTTTTGAATATTCTATGATTCTATCCCCTACCTTGACCATTTGGAAAAACAAAAGGGGGGGGGGGGAGAAAGAAAAGGATATCTGAGTGAATTTTACCTTAATTGCTTTTTAAAAGCATCTTAAAACAAAAAAAAGGGAGAACAACCTGATGTCAAACTCATGGCTCATGCTTCCTCAATCCAAAATTATAACCACGATTTCTTTCTCTTGTTCAAGATAGCAAATAAAATAATTAATTACTAGTAAATAGTTAGTTATATTCTTGTGTTATCAGGTTTAGTAAATGATTTTTCAAATTTTCAGCTTGATCAGTCAGACAGAGTGAGTCGATATAAGGTTAGTGAAAATAGAGATTCAGTTACAATGTTTGTATATATCTATTGCCTTAAATTACTACTACAACAGCAGATCTAATAAATATATAGAATATCGTTGTCTGCCAGGGGTCTATTTAAGTTCACTTTTCAAAGTGAAGACCTGCCTTGGAGAAAGCTTTTCAATTACAACTACAAAAATTTGTTATGATAAATTCAGGGCGACCAACACAACTCTTATTGAAATAGAGTTAGTACCTACTTTTACATTCTATGAAATGTTTCTAAAAATGGCACTGACCTACAGTTATATCCCAAATGCAATAAAGTCCTGGCTCATTCTGTCCGGTGTTTGCAATGTTAGGGGCAGTAATTGTTCCTTGAGTTTGATTCAATGTACCACCACAGCCAGATGCAGGACCTGTTTTAAATATAAAATAGTTGAGATTTAATATTCACATCTTTTTTCTCTTTTTGAATTGCTTTCGTGTAGCACTTCTTTTTGTGTGCTTATAGCTTGTTCAATGCACAGTGATCTAAACTCTTTTTGTAACACATCTTTTTATGCTTATAAATTCTTTAATTAAAATCTTTTATAATTTCAGTGTTCAATTATGTAGAGCTTCAAAGGAAAAAAAACAACAACTGAACAGACTTAAGACAGTAGTGGCACTTTCCTAAGAATGACTGTACTCTCCTTCAATTGGTAAGCAATTTTTGAAAACTATGACTGAATAATTTAAGCTTCAGACAATTGACTGCTAGTTTGTTTTTTTCAGGTTGATCTACACAAGAAACTTATAATTATCATTCCTTCACTCTTTTACTTCAGAAGGTCAGAGCAAACACAAATCTCATAATTTTGTAAAATTGATCAAATGGTTACTTTTGTTGTCCTTATGAATTAGAGACTATATATGAGAAATGAACCTTACAATGCTACAGGGGCAGCAGAAATCAATGGTAAGTTTAAACTTGATAGTGACCATGTCCGATAAACTCTAATCCAATGATGCTGCTTTTGTTCATGCACTTCCATAGTTGAAACAAAAGATGGATGTCTGAGATTAGATTTCAGCCCAGTCTAAATAATTGTGTAATACCGATTCAAAAACTGATGGACATCAAGCTGGAAATACATCTCAGGCCAAGACTATCCTCTAAACTAGAAAAGAAGAGTAAGCAGAAGTGGTCGACAACTGGTTGGGCAATGTTTGTAAAATGTTTGACATTTTTCGGATGTTCCTTCAGAGTTGAAGATAATTTACTTCCAAGTCAAAATCTCCTACAGGACAACAGGTAATGGCAGAGTGCAGGGTATTAACCTGGGGCCATCAAGAAGTCTGAATGACAGACCCGTGCGCATACAGCATGACCAGACAGCCACCCATGTATAGGAGGCTACAGGTTTCACACCTGTTACACCATTGCAAATAACTTCCGAAAGGGAGGAAAGAGAACTAAGGTAGCAATATAACAGCTACTCACACACGGAATGTTACAGTGAAAAAAAATATTTCTTTCTTCACTTGGTCTCATACAGGATAAAACAACGCACTTTTAATTTCACAATAATATATCATTACCAAAAAAAACCTGTGCAAAAGATTAATCCATTGATGAATTCTCTAGAATCAGAAATTATTTTCCTTGTTCTGAGAAAATTATTCACTTTGCCTTTTTCCTGAGCATCTCTTGATTAAACCTGAATCAAGTTTTGGATTCCAAACAAATTTACATTCAGCATTGAACCAAAGGGAAATACATTCCACTTTCATGGAACAGAAATACACTAAGAAGTTAACCTTGGACAATAAAAAAAAAGCTTACTGTCTGTGGACAAAATGAATAAATGACAAATAAGTAAATATGTTTAAACAAGACAAAAGAGAAGTTTATAAAAAGGAAAACAATCTAATTTCAATTGAAAACATTTTGGGAAGAAGTTTTTAAAAAAAAAAAGATTTTTTTGAAATAATTGTGACAGAAACATTTCTGAGGAAAAGTCTATTCCAAATCGATGGTAAGAGCATTGCTCAGGTGACAAAGAAATGAAAATCTGATATATATAACTAGCCAGATAAGACCTGGGGCTTGCCGGCCCTAGTTTGGGTATTACTGATCTAGTGGATTGGATTTAGATCTATGTCAAGCATGGCGAATGTTCACTTAACATTTCCTTTTGCCATGAAAATGAAAGTAGAGTGTGAAAATGGGTTTACTCATTCAGCTGACATATTGATATCTTATATAAAATACTGTGAAAACAGGTTTACCTGATTTGTTAAAAAAATTCATTCTTTAATAAAGATAAATTTAGCCCTTTTTATTATTTTATTTTTAGGGTTCTCAAGTTGTAGCAGGGACATAAAACACACACAACAGTGTCCGCCATGATCTAATAAACATTTTTGCCAAGTTGTATCAAGATTGATTAAACAGTTTTGATTTCTGTTCAGGACATGCATACACACTCCATACATTCTACTTTATATATTAGATGACTACCTACCATACGTTGACAAGTAGGTAGCATTGAAAGGGTAATCTTGTCTGCTCCCGAAGAAAATCTCTGGTGTTGTCACATACTTGATAAGCATAGTACTGTTAGAAGACCTCACCATTTTATAGGCATAGGTTTGAGTGCAGTAAGTCCCCAAGGAAGGAGAAGTTGTATTTGGGCCATCAAAGATTTCAATATAGTTTTGGATGCAAGAAGCTTGTCTAGTATAAAACAAAGTATTGAACCTAAAAGAAAAGAAAAAAAAAAAAAGATAAAGATTAGCTTTTACCTTCAGTTTTTAAACAATGTTCCAATGTAACTAATGGTGATGTTTTAATCAAATAGTTGACCAATAAAATGGAATTTCTTCACAAAACAATTGAGATCCCTAATGAAAATATGTCCTTTTATTTATTAAATCGCTGGATATGATCCGCGGCCTGCAGGTCTTAGTTAGGGCATTTCTGATCTGCTCGATTGATATTAAGTTTTACGTCAAACATGGAGAATGTTCCCTTCACATTTGTGTATTTTGCCACAGTCGACACATTCACATGAACAAACAAAAATATTTTGAAAAAGGATTTACCGATTTGTTAAAAAGTTTGGTTCTTTAAATGGAGATGCAATTAGGTACTCTTTGTCTATTTTTAGGGTCTCTGCCATGACCAATGGAACAGTTATGCCAAGTTGTATCAAGATAGGTCAATTGGTTGTGATTTTTATATCCACTTTATGGATTACATTAGTTATTATTCATAATAGTTGATATGAAAACACTTACTTTAAAAGGACAACCTTATTAGATTCAACTGAGATAGTCCAGAAGCATTCACTTGAACCGGTAAAGTTCCCATGAAAAGAATGAGGTTGGATGACCCCAGAGGTACTGTTCAAGTAGCCCCCACAGTCTAAAGTCAAAATCCAGTGAAGAGGATAAACAGTTGGACAAAAACAATACACAAGATTAAGTAAGAACTCTTCAACAATAACATACATGTGACATTGGTATATTAAAAACTAGAAAACTATTAAATAAACTACTTCTTTTTTTAAACAAAACTTATATTAAGCATAGATGTATCAATTAAAAGTTTATAAAAAAAAAGAATGGCCTGAATTCGAAGTCATGGGCTTAAGTCTATTAACCCGACATACTAACTACTAGGCCAGGGAGTGCTTAAAAAAATAGAAGGTTTTATTGTTAGTTTTAAACTTTAAAGCAGCCACTTATTACTTTCTAATAGTTTATACCGCCACGTTAGTCAAGTACAAGGTTTTTCCCTTGTTCGATACCAAACAAAATAATTAATTAGAAATAGTTAATTAACAAATTGGTACATTTTTAAAATTGATTCTTGTGTTGTCAAGTAAAAGAATAATTGTGCAAAATTTCATCTTGATCAAGGGTTGTTATTGTTATTAAGTTCAATGTATGTGGAGATAGTTGACTTTATACATCTTGTTTTTTATAGCCAGCATTTTTGCTGCTGAGCTGTAGGCTCTTTTGTAGTCCGTGACAAGGAAAAATAGCTTTTTTTTCCCAGCTGTTCCATTCTGACGTACTTCTTCTTCTAGCCAGCTTTTTGCTGCTGAGCTGTAGGCTCTTTTGTAGTCTGTGACAAGGAAAAATAGCTTTTTTTTCCCCAGCTGTTCCATTCTGACGTACTTCTTCTTCTAGCCAGCTTTTTGCTGCTGAGCTGTAGGCTCTTTTGCAGACAGTGCCAAGGAAAAATAGTGCGCTGTTTTCTTCAGTTGTTCAGCACTGCTGTACAGAGTGTTATTTATGTTAGGTTGCAGTGGTAATTGGGTCTGTTTAAGGTGAATTAAACTGGGGCATTTAAGAGGGTATGATTCCGAGTTTCATGAAAATCAACTTTACACATGTCACTCTGACATAAATAATGAAAAACTGTTTTTAAGTCCGAAGATTAAGGAAGATTGTAAAATATCCAGAGATAAGCTTTCTATTTTTTTCCCTTATCAAATACAGGTGAAATCCTTGTCGTCTGGGGATCAATGTCAGTTATTATAGGATTTTTACACCAATATTAAGTTTCTCTTTGGGTCTTAAAGTGAATTTTGAGATTTTAAATAATTTCCCAGCCATACTGTTTTCTTCTAAACTATAAACCTTCAAACATATTATTTTAATCAGAAACATTCTGTCATTTTTCCCGTATAAATATAAAACAAATTTATCATATAAACAAAACAAACAAAAAAACTATGAAAAAGTCCAGTACATTAAAATGGTCTTTATATTATTACCTGACGATTCGTACTGTGCAGAGAAACCTTTAGATGTCTCAGAACTTGTGGCTTCAAATATCAGCTTAAGCCAACCTTGTGAGTGAAAAACTTGATTACTGAAAAGACAAATCCTTCTGTAATTGCCATTGGCAGGATTGAGTTGCACCAAAACATTATCCTCATTTTGACAGTAGAAATGATTCCACCTTCTGCTCCACCAGCCCCTAGTGTCTGAGAAATATTTGAAAAGAATATTTTTTTAAAAATGTACACTCCTAAAACAAAAAAAAATTGACATAAATATTTTTACTTTATCTGATGAGAAAAAATCAAGTGCTTGTGATCGTTAGGCAGCTTCAAGCACAATGACTTACATTCTGGCAGGCCTATGATGCTTCTGACACCAAACTGATTCAGGTGTTATGTTTCCCTTTCAGACCTTGCAATCTATGGAGCAGATGATGTTAATGTCATCTGTTTCTATGGCCAAAGGTTATCAAGCAGGGTGTTATGTGGCCAGCACAACGACCAACCACCTTTACTTTCCCCAACTAAAGTCAGGTAGGTACTCATTAGAGTTGGGTGGACTCAAAGGCGCCCTAACAATTCTGAAATTCAAAATCTTAGTCTTCAATGAGATTCAAACCCAGGACCCCAAGTCCTTGTCAGCCAAAGGGCTCCTGATTCAGGTATTGTCATTCCATCAATCGCAAGCTTTGGTTGTTTTTGTCTCAGTCTTTTTGTCATTCTACTTCAAGACTGAGGCGCCCACTTCAGGACACGTAATTGTAATTGTAACCACTAATATTGACAAATTGCAAGGTCTACCTAGTTGTAGTTATTTTACACAATTGTCGTTGTGGATTGTCCTTAACTAAATCTCTGTTCACACATGCTGGCGCCATATTTGCCATTTACCTTCTACGTCACATTTCAAATTTCTCGACCTAGATCTGGTCTTATTAATCAATCAGTAGCATAGAGAAGAGAGATTTGTTGTTTTTGCAACAATGTTCTGACCACCACCAATGCCCAGGCTCTTAACCTCCATGCAAGACATGGAGGTCATCTGCCAATATTGAGAAAAGACTAAATGTGGCTCAACAAAGATGGCTGAGACAGATTTTAGGAATCAGTTATAGAGATCAGGACTCAAGGTAATCCTATGTCGAACTGGGAGTTGAACACTTAGTGAGGTTGTGAAAGAGCGTCGCATGAGGTTTGTGGGACATGCCCTCTGACAGAATGAATTACGCATACCAAGAGTTGCGATGACATGGAGATAATTATGAGGAAAGCATAAACAGGGACGTCCTAGTATAACTTGGCACCCCACTTTCTAGAGGACAACAGAACAGTGGACACCAGTTGGGAAAAGGCTTCATACATTGCCACGGACAAATCTTTGTGGAGAAACCTTGCCACCCAATGGGCCAAATGTTGCAGGAAGATCTAAGTCTAAGTCTACTTTAGGAAGGTGATGCTCATCTATCATTTCTCATTTTATTTATTTCTTGTAATACTTCATTATTGAAAGGGGTATTCCCACTGAAGCCCTGTGTGACGTGTCCTAAAACAATCTTTTTCTTTATGTCAGTGGAAACAATTTCATCGAAAACAAGCAATACAAAAAGGAATAGTTTTAAAGACAAAGCTTATCAAGGGAACAGAACTGCTAACTACTGCCATTTATCTGAAAACTACAGGGTTTAGCTCCCTTTCTGCAATATAAAACAAAATTAGTCAATTTGTACTAAATGATTAACTAACATATTTAATTTTTTAATTGATTCCTGAATTGTCATCAACTATGAATAATTATGCAAAATTTCCACTTGATCCAAGAATGGGGTGTGGGAGAAACGTGAAAATGGAGGACTTACATTAGTGGGAAGAGGCTTCAGACATTGCCAGTGACCGATCTTTGTGGAGACAGCTTGCCACCCTATGCGCCTAAAAGCGCGGAGGATCTAAGTATGTATGTAAGGACGAAACACCTAAAAGATGGCATTAGTTGATGGAGAGAAATTTATGAACACGCACACGTCACAGGACCTGTCAATCAACCATATATTTTATTAAAGCAGTGATGCCCAACCTAATTCGACCTGCGGGCCATTTTCATTTCCAATGCGGGCCACATGACCGAAAAGGTTCAAAAACGAAATGAAATCAGCCTGAAACCATTTGATCAGGAACTTACATTAATTAATGAGACATTGGAAGTTTATTTTTTTGTACACTTCGGAAAGTGGTTTCATTTCTCTATTTAAAATGTGAGAAACATTGTAGCTAGCTCTACCATCGACTTATTTTCTTTTTTTTTTTGGGTAAATATTCTCATCAACCCTCCAATTTCTAGGCGCGTTTTTACAATCTTTTATTGTCGGCTCAAATCAAGAATGCCGTCATATTTGTTTTGTTAGGCCGTTGTATGTGTTTGTTTTTTTTCTAAACAAGCACACTTTCTTTACAAATTAAATATCTTGGCTAATTATTATGTTCCACAAAATAGTAAAGATCCGTTCACCTTACCTGGTAGATTCTACATTCAGAGTCCCATTTCAGAAACGCACAAGTGTTAAAAGGTTAATAGTGAGGCCTCTAACAAAGGAAAAGATGCATTTTCAACCTTTTTTTATGAAAAGGTGGGAGGGTTTCTATACTTTGTTTTGACATTGTGGCGGGCCGGATAGAACCACGCCGCGGGCCAGATGTGGCCCGTGGGCACTGTATTAAAGCATTAAAAAAAAAAAAGAGTGTGCTCATTGAGCAACTGAAATCGTTACCTATTGCAAGCTGCATGTCTGTGAACTGAAGCTTGATCAACTTTTGATCCCCAGGTTTTATTAGGTAAGTACATGAGGTGTGCGAATAGTAATTGTTGGGGTAATTGGGAGATGTAACCACACCACTTTCAGCTGTATAGACACCACCACATGCTGAAAAAAGGAAAAAAATAAACAATAAAAATTCAAGCAAAGAAGAGTTACTTTTACATTGACCAACTTCATCAATGCTTTCAAGTATAAAGAAAAAAATGACAATGTAAATATTAAATTTGAGTTACAAAAAAAAAAAAAATTATTATTGTCATACCGCGACTCCAGTGCAAAGAAAAGCCAAGTCCGTTAGTGTGGTCGTCTGATCTGAATTTCACAACCAATTTATTCAAGGAAGAACTGATATTGACAGGAGCTATGTTAGAACACCATCTCCCCAAAGATACTTCTGTTCCATCTTGCAAGACATTCAATAACTAGATATGTGTAAAACAAAAAACATGTTATATAGTTACATATGATGCAGACAAAGTTATGGATGCAATGAACAAAGTTGAGTTCTAATTGTTGCATCAGAAACAAACAAGAAGACCAGTAACAGTTCAACACTTCCACCAGCTCTCTTCATTATTCAACCATTTCACAAAACAAATGCCACAGACAAAAATAGTGAACTCGTTGAGCTTTAGTGAATCTTGGTGAATACAGAGAGTGAAAATGTAAATAGTGAGCAGAGTTAGGTGTATTTGGTATTTGGTTGATGTGACGTCAGGTAAGTGGACTAAGTGATATGAACGTAGTATAAAGGGAAGCTAGAAAGTTATTATATTCATCTTGTATCTTTCTTAACCATGACAGTGTTACCAACCATAAGATTTTAAGTACTGTGGGTAAACATGATCAAAAAATCCAACAGGTTCTAAAAATGTAAGTTTCTGATCTGTTGAAATTATTTTTAAAAATCTCTTTCATGGGGGCCCCTCTCTTGTGGAGTGCCTGGGACAGTAGCCCCACCTGCCCTCCCTTAAATCCAGCCCTGCAAACAGTGTATGTTACTTCTGTCTTGGAGACCCTTTCAGTTTTAACAGCTAGTTAAACAAAAGCAAAAGGCATAAGAGAAACTGGGTGGAATATAAAAAGGAACAATCCTTTGTGGACATGTTGAGAACATTATTTCAGCAGGGATTCCTTATCTACCCCCAACAATAGATTCTGTGGTAGAAATAGAGAAATATGCTGGAAATAAAAATATATAGGTCTTGCTAACATGATGTAGCCACTCATATTGACAGCTAGGATACTTGGTCTTGTACACCAAGTGCCACATGGTCAGCCCATAAATGATAAGTTAGAACTACTAGTAGCCAATAGAGCTTTTAGGTATGCTTAAAAGATATCCTCTGTTGAGATAGGTTGTGTTGTGTTTATATGAGAAAAGAGTCCTTGTAATCAAAATTTCCATAAGGACCAATAAAGCAGTCTTAGTCTTAGAAAGTAAAGTAGCAATAATACTTAAACCTCTGAACCAAAATTTACAAACGCAATAACACAAACTTTATAAAATACTCGGAAAGACACAAACATAAATGCACATTTTTTCCAAGCTTTTTAAGAGCTTCTTGGTCTTTAATGATAGAATCAGCCAGGTAAATGAATCAAAATGATATTACGCCTCTAATAAACATGTTAAAACTAGGCTAATAACTACTGTACTTAGGACGTATTTGTTAATAACTACCATACGTAGGATGTAATAATCTCCACTTATAAAGGAATGACTGTATTAATAAGATAAAATAGGGAAATGTATGAATACATGACTTATAACATCTTTAAATGGGTATTTACATCTGGGAGAAAATAGTGCCTATTTGAAGGACAGTATAAAAAGGTCCCAAGCTCACACACACACACACAAAAACAAGCTGAAATCTGGACAAAAAATGTAAAATGAAACAGCCTAAAATGGTTTCATATGTCCCATTCTACTTGTAATTATTGGATTAGTTTCTCAGTGACATTAGAGTTCCTGCACAAGACATGACATTACCTCCAAATAATCCCATTCGCAGTTATCATGTGCTATGTCAAACGGCGAGTCAAACTGCAACATTATGTAGAATCCGCTTTCCACAAGGATGTCCCACCTGCATTCAATGTTGTGAGGGTAACTACGTGGATAGTTGGGAGACTTGATCCATCCATTGGTGCCTTGTTGAAGTCCACCACAGGCTGACCAAAAGTTAAGTCATTAGGCATTGCACACAAAATTTTTATGGAACTATGAACTATATAGTGAGACATGGTGGCTGAGCGGTAAAGCGCTTGGCTTCCGAACTGGGGGTCTCTGGTTCAAATCCTGGTGAAGACTGGGATTTTTAATTTTGGGATCTTCAGGCGCCTTTGAGTCCACCCAGCTCTAATGGGTACCTGACATTAGTTGGAGAAAAGTAAAGGTGGTTGGTCGTTGTGCTGGCCACCTGACACACTGGTTAACTGTAGGCCACAGAAACAGATGACCTTTACATCATCTGCCCTATAGACCACATGGTCTGAAAGGGGCAGCTTTACTTTACTTATATACTTATAAACCTAGATCTAGATGCTTAAAAGAAACATTGGCAGTGTTGATAATAACCTCTGTGTTTATTGTGGCCATAATAAACAACATTCTTCAAACTAAACTCTAGAAAGCTAGTGTTGGTTCTTGTTTCTTGTAGCCTTTTTCTTTTCTCAGGGTACATAATTTGTTTTGATTAGCAAAAACAAAAAATTTGATGGATGTTGATATGTATTGCAAGTATTATGTCCCTTTGCCCCTGTGTTAATTAGTTTAGCCTTAGTCAAAATGGCGACTTAATAAACAGCTTTTTTGGAACTAAACTCTACAACAGACGGGTACATCAACAAAAAGTGAAAAAGGCAAAACTTCACAAGACTTAATGGTTAATGATTTCAATTTTGGGTGAAACAATAAGGTTCTGGAGGTCTTATGGCAACTTACCTAATTGATCTTCCACATAATTTAATGAAAATCCTGATCTGCTATCAATAGGTCTGTTGAAGACTCCAGTCAGCCTCAATACATTACTGTGTGACTTCATTTCTGCTGGTAATGTGAGGTTGCAATATTTTTCTGTGTTGTTCAAAAAGGGAGAGTCAGAAAAGCCACCATTTTGAATTGAAAGGAAGCCATCTGCACAACTTAGGTTGAAGCGTGCTGGCCTGATCTGTAATAAAGAATCAAATAGTTCAATATAAAAAAAACACAGAAAATAATTACTTCAAATACAATACTTTAATAGACGTGTTATCTTCCCAAATAAGAATGTTTAATACAACAAAGAATTATCTGACTGATAATGTTTTGTTTTTGTATTTAAAATTGCTTTTGAATAGCCAATTTTTTGCTGCTGGTAAAGTCATTGGCAAACATTCTTAAAAAAGCTTAAAAAAGATTCTAGAAATAAAAAAATCACCCTTCAGGTCAGGATTTCATGATTTGAAGAGAGATAAGATACATAAGATAATTTTTATTGATCCAATCAAATGGAAATTTAGTTAGTAACTCCTGTACAATAACAAATACAAACAAGATTCACACACAAAAACACAAACAAGACACCGATAGCAAAGACTCTTTTGTTCCCCTCGAATCATTAAAAAGAAACAATCTGATTTAAACTTTTCACATGTTAATTATGAGTGAGTCTGGTGTAAAAGCACATTTTGGTTTTCTATAGTTATTATGTTTTGTTTGGTGTAATGCACAAATTGTAAGACAAATTTCTTTATGGATAATAAAGATTATTATAATTAAATAGCTCAGTGCAATACTGTTCAATCACTTTTGTGGATATATAGGGGGGAGGGAGTATCTGGAATAATGTTTCTGTGCTGCCTTTCTGTGGCATTTTATCTCTCAAGAGATGATCTTTTCCATTTGCAACTTCTTGTGTGAGTAAAGAGGCCAATTCTTGATACACAGCGGCAGTCTCAGTTTGGGCATATGTAATCCCAAGGCGCCATTGTACTTTCACCTTTCTTTCTACTTCTGGTGAGTATGGCATCTGCAATCCAGGCACCTTCCTTTATGCTCGTTCTCGATGTGGATCTGTCCAGTGCATCTTTGTCCCCTTTGCTTACATCAGTAACACTTCAAAGTGGATGACCAGCAACTCTCCTGCCTTCTCTTAGATCACCATTAAGAATATTTTCTGGAAGTCAAATCGTGTGGCATATCTGTGAACGTGGCCAAGCCAGCCAAGGCGTCTGCTGCTGATAACTGAGTGGATGTCCTGGCACCCTGCTCTTCGCAGCACTTCCTCTTTGTTTATTTTATCTTGCCACCTCATTTTAAAGATCCCCCTTAGACATCCGAGTTGGAAGATATTCATCTTTGTTTTCTTCCATGAGTAGGTTGACCATGTTTCTCTGCCTTTAGACACTCAGTAAACACAAAGCTAAAGTTGGGATTCATGCTAACATCTTAATGATGGATTTGAAAATGATATGGCTAGCCAGTCAACTTATGCCACTCTACCAGAGATCCCACAACAATGATATGGCTAGCCAGTCAACTTATGCCACTCTACCACAGATCCCACCACAAGATTCTCTCTCACACACCAGCTAAGCATAAATAAATATGTAGCACTGATGAAAATAGTTTCAAGCCAATGATATTTTTCTACATGGACAAAACAGACAGCAGTGGTTAGTCAAATGAAACCAACAAGTCTCTAAAGCCACTCACCACTATCTGACTTCCTTCAGGATACTCAATAGTCCATATACAAGATTGAGGAAAAGTACTTTCTTCAGGGAAAACAGGAACTTGAAGGGCTCCATCACCTCTTAAAACTCCACCGCATGCTAGAAATACAATGTTTTCAAAATAGTTCATCAAATTTGTTTCCATTACATTCAGTACAGTTTAAACAATGGAAGCCTTAAGCTACTGCTAAGTACAATGACATATAAACATTTGGCTAATACTGCACTCATCCTTTCACTTCAGTCTTCAAGACAATGCCTTATCATTTATTAATAGTTTCTATATGATTGTTGAGAAACCAAGTCTTCCTCTCTGACTTCAGCTAAATAAAAATGAATGTCACATTGATTTGAAATTGTTTTCTAATCTAATAGCTCTTTACAAAACAAAATATATCTACAGCTTAAGACACATTTCCTTCATTACAACCCCCCCCCCTGCACTAGTATTTGAACCATTTTGAATTCATTATCTTTTAATAGTGCTGTCTGAACAATATAACATGATCTAGGCCACATTAGAACATAATATAATATATATCTATAATTTAAAGGGCAAGATTACTGTATTACATTTCAGTTATAACTTAATAGAATATGAGGATGATTTTAAAATGAGCATTAAATAAAATGCAAGCTTTAATCTGTCCTTTGACTTTTGTCATAGGGGTGATGTCACAGTTCGACTAACCAAATCCTTCCAATTTTCCCAAATAGCAGCTGTTTTAAGCAGGATATCAAGAGAGAGGCTGGTCTAGCACATATAATATATATATATATATTATATCTTCTCAGAATATCCCATCAATCCATTCACTGAATTTGAGTTAAACACATTAAAGTAACAAACAAAACTAGGTATCCTTTCAACCCTGTTATGTTCTTTTTTTTTTTTTAAGATCATAGATTTGACAGTTTACGGAGAAAACTTTTAGTTGCATATGGTAATTAACACATTTTTTTTGTAGCATTCATAAAAAAACACAACTCTTCATGTCCAACTATGAATTTTAAAAAATAAAGGTCAACTTACAAGATACTTTATATGTCAGATAAAAACCTGGACTGGCAACGCTTTGATCAGAACGGTACATCACCCAAATGTTACTGCCTTGAATTAGTACATCCTTTGGTTTTGTGCTGCCACAATAACGGCCTATCAGTTCTCCTGACCTATCAGGTCCTATATTTGTTTATAAGAAAACATAAAAATTAGTTTATTAAATATTATTTATACTTTCTTAAAGTTTTATAAATCAATAACAAGTCTGTGTTTAATATTTGTTCCTATAAAAATCTGTATTTTTTCAATCCCTATAATATTGGCTAAGTTAGTAAAGCATAAATAGAAAGTACACACTAGGGTGTAGCAAACAAAAGAAAAAAAAAAACACAATTCAAGCCTAAAGTTACAAGAAAGAAACAGTTACCCATAGTAGAAACAGTCCCCATAAGTATTTCTAACAGAACATTCAAGCACTAAAAGCATTTTTTTTAGAGCAGGTCATTTGATTAAAGTGTAAGGCTAATGATCTTTTGGCCAATGCAAGTAAGCACACACTTATATAGTGGAAACTGTGGTGAAGGCTCCTCTCTTGGACGTTGACTGCAGAATTAGAGAGGAGGATTCTAACAATTGATTAAGATGCTACGGAAAGATCTAGGTATCACATACAAAGAATGCATGACAAAGAGATTAGAGACAGGATTAGTACAGCGATTGGACCCCTACATGAAATGCTAACTACTGTCAAAAAACACAAACTCTTACTACAAGATTCTCAGGTCTTTGCAAAGTCCTTCCTAAGGGATACAGTACCAGAAAAAAAAAAGAAGAGGCAGACTAGAGAAAGCAATGGGAAGACAACATAAAAGAATGAACAGGCCTGCCATCGAAAAAGATTCTATCCAAGTCAAAAGACAGAGAGGAACGAGAAAGATGGTCAACAGATCTTGTGTGATGCCCCAAGGGTCCATCAGACTAATGGATAGGAAGAGAGGAGGAGGGGAGGGCAGTAAGTGTAACTGAGTGATGAAGACTGATTTGCTGTCTATCCATTGGGCTCGGGTTTGAATTCCGACTCAATCTGAGTTATGTTTGCAGAGACCCTGAAGGCGAACATCTCCTAGAGACCCCTTCCCCCACTGGTCTACAAAAGAGATTGGAGCCTAAGACACAGCATGCCATAAGCATAAAAGTTGCACTAGATAAAAGCAATTACAAAAAATAAAAAAAAAAGAGGCCCACTCAAAGCTGTCAGGTCCTTGTTCTAAACAGAAAGTGGGGTCTTCTCTTCTGGACCTCAATGAAAAGCAAAAACATTCTTTTGTTCAGTGATTTCTGAACTAAATATATCTCAAATAAATACATAAGCAGAATACAATAGCCCTACTGTATGGTTCTGACACATGGAGAACAACTGAAGCACCAACAAAAAGTACAGACCTTCATCAACAGATGTCTGAGAAACATCTTGAAAATACACTGGTATGACAAAGTAGAATATATCAAACTGTGGGAGAAGGGTGGACAGAGAAATATAGAGGTTCAGATGTTAGAAAGTAGAGATGGATTGGTCATAACCTTAGAAAATATACCAACAAGAGCTGTGACATTAGAGTGGAACCCCCAGGGCACAAGACGTAGAGGAAGACCAAAAAGAACGTGGCAACGCAGTGTACTAGATGATGCCAAGGAAAGATGTGGGACGCCATTAAAAAACTAGCAAGAGACTGTGGAGAGTGGCCTGTTTCTACTGTGGCCCTATGTTCCATGAGAAACGCAAAGGAAAGATGATAATGATAATACAAAAATCAATTCCATTAAACATAAACCCCAAAATGTGTTAATGTTAGGAAAAGAATAACCAATAAACAAAAATTAAAAAAAAATTTTTTAAATTGTTTTATAACTTTAGATGCAAAAGCACAATAAAAAAGTGACTGCAAATGAAAATGAAATAGAAAAAAATCTGCAGATAAAAACAAATTATTTACCCAGTGACATGCTGAAAGGCAAAAAGTATCAGTAAAAAAAAAGCATGAATTAATACAGAACTGTATACTAATAGTAAAATGCTTAAAATGTTCAAGATCTTCCTTCTGAGTTGTAGACAATCTACATCCTAGTCCAAACCACCTGCAAGAAATGGGAAATAGTAGAGGGCAGGGTATGACCCAAACAACAGTCCAGCAAACCCCATGACCAGGCAGCTTTTAGTAAAATAGTTTTATAGATAAGACCTATAAATGACCAATTGAAAACAAAAAATGGAGTCTAGGAACCATCCAAGACAATTGTAAAGAATACTTGTAGATGTTAAAAAGGAAAGACTGTGGTGTTCAGGTCATCAAGGAAAAATAACCACAACATAGAGTTACAGAGGAGTGAAGGCGCTATACAACCAACACATAATCGGAAGAGTTATAAGAATCAATTCTCTATTTGCAGTGGATCAATACATTCTATAAAAAAAATTCATGCAGGAGGGTACAGAATAACTGTGGGCAGGCATCAAACTGATGACCACAAAAATGGCCGTCCAAAGTATGAACACAGTTATTGAAACAAAAAACATTGGAACATTTTTTTTAGCATTTCAAAATATCGAGGCTTCCAAACTGAGTGGTTTTGGGTTGGAAACTCTGTGAAGTCTAATTTGATATTTGCGGGTATTTTAACAAAGGTCCTGAGTCTATCCAACTCTGATGGGTACCTGACATAAATTTGGGAAATATAATGAGGCAGTTTGTCAAAGCACTTGCACCATGACACCCTAATTAAGCATTTGGACTTGGTAACATAACCTTTACATCATTGGCCCTATAGATCACAAGGTTCAAAAGGAACCCTAACCCTAACCCTAACCTTATATTAAAATGTGGGTGTTTATATTTTCAAAAGTAAAATTAATTTTTTTTTTATATATACATATTTATTAGGTACCATATTATAAAAACAAATGTACTTGATACAAAAGTTATGGTAACAGACTTTACTCAATACTTTGTAAGTATTTGAGTTAACTCTGAAAAAATACATCTTCATGCAATTTCAATATGGAACTTATATATATATATTATATATCTTAGACTTAAAATCTTTAAGCAATATCTGACACTTCTTGGTAAACAAGGTTCAGTGTTGGCACACCTTACGAAATTTTGCTTTAACTCTTTCCGTATTTATTTTCTACCTTCCGATGAAATTAGTCACTACCCTGTTATGATTAAACTTTAATAACTTTTTTATTTATCACAAAATGTTATATTTGGGATATAATTAAAGGTGAATGCACGCCTTTTTTATAAAACAAACTGATCTTTAAAAAAAATTAATTATTTTGGATGATGGAATTGAAAAATAAAAATTTGCCAACTGTAAACAAGTCTATCTAGGCAATGTTTTGTGACACAAATTTAGCTGAAAGTATTTTTTTATGATAGTTATTAACATTTTCAAAACACTAAATATATAACATATATAAAACATTCAAATTAATTGTCTCGAGGTCACTATCATATGTCACCATACCATGAAAATTTAATACACAAAAAAGAACCTTGTTTTAGCCCCACTCTTTAAAAAGATTGTTTTTCGTAGAAACACATTGAGAATGAAGAAAATCTGTATTTTTACCAAAGGGAAACTATTCAATATTAATTTTATAAAATTTTGGGAAGAAAGAAAATAAAACAACTGACTTTTTAAGCATCAACAATAACATCGACAATTAGCCTGCAGAATGGACTAAAATAAACAATGATCTTGTCGATTAGGAGTGAAAAAGTGAATAATGCCAGTGTAGATACATGTGTTGTGAACACTACGGCTAGAGACATGGCTTACACTACATGAATGAAACCAAAATAGGAACAAGGGAATGAAGTATGCATGGATTACCTGATCTTATTTCCAGAAAGTCAAAGGCACAACTTCCATGCAGCTCCAAGTTAAATTCATTGAAAGACAATCTGACAGTGCTCTGTGCTTGCTGTAAGATTCTCCAGATGCACTGAAGGTTGTGCGTTTCATTTGTTTGAGGTGATGTCATGAAGCCTGTGGTGTCTGTTACATCCCCTCCACACACTGTAGAAGGAGCCCACACAAAGAAACAAGATTAATGTACTGAAAATATTTTGCTATTAAACAACTATATCTAGGAGTGTGGTGTCCGAGTGGTATAGCGTCCCGCTTCCAAACCAAGAGGTTTCGAGCAATAATCTCTGTGATGACTAGGATATTGAATTTCTGGATTTTTAGGACGAGACAGAGTCTATCCAACACTAATGGGTACCTCAGTTAAGGTGGAAAATGTCAAGACGCTTGATCATTGTGTTGGCCACTTGACACCCTTGTTAACCCTCAGACATATCAACGAAGCTCACCTGCCTGATAGCAATGTCTAAAAGTAGTATTTACCTTACTTTACTTAACTACTAAATTAATAATGCTATAAATATCCTTCTATTCAGTCTTTACAAAGGCTAAGTACTGGTATATGGCGCTGCAATTTGGAAGCAGATGGGCAAGACCTGGGGACAGTTGGAGACACTGGGCCAGAACTGAGATGCCTAGAGGAAGCTGGTTGGTCGCCTATGCCCCAGAAGGGACCACAGGCAGAGATGAGATATGTGAACCACAAGAGAGACTAGTAAATGTTGAATTTGCTTTGTTATTTAGATACATGTATATTCTCCCAAAATAGATGTTAATGGTATGTAATATAATTTTAAACAAGCAAAATATGAAAAAATCCTTTTTAAAAAAAAAAAAAGCTTATCTAAGGGGAAGAAATCTGCTCTTACATTTATATCTATTAATAATGAAGTTATTTCCCTTATTTGATATACCAAAAAAGTTAATTACCAATAATTAATTGAATAATCGGTTTATTTTTTTAATTGATTTATGTTTCGTGGGAAACCTGGTAGATAGGCTAAGTACGCTTAAACTTGGCTTGGCTACCTATGAAAGGGGCTCGAGGTTTGACACCCGACTCAATCAGAGTTGTGTTTACCTAAAGGCAGCACACTGCTCAACATATGAGATTGGACCATAGTGCTCATAAGCATGAAAGTAGCGCTAATTAAAACTTAATAATTTTTTTATATTTTTTTTTAAAGTTTTGGTTTGATTCCAGAATGGGTGTGGCAGAAATGAAATGTACATTTATCTACGGGAACCAAACCCTACATATTGAGCCATCTCAGTGAATACTGTAGGATTAATTTTCTTTGTTGGTATCAAACAAAACAATTAATTACCAGTAATTAATTGACAATAGGTTAACTGTTTTATTGATTCATTTCTTGTCTATGCCAATAAATAATTGTGCCAAGTTTCAGCTTGATCCGAGAATGGGTGTGTGAGAAATAGCATGTAAAGACAGGCAGATAGACAGACAGAATGAGTTGATATAAGCTTTGAAATAAAAATTACATCTCTAATTGCTGAATGTTCGACTGAATGGCATCAACTGCTTGGCTATAGAACAATGTGGCTCAAGTTCAAATCTTGTAAAAAATTTTAAATTTTAAACTGAGATTAGACTTGAGCTGCTTGTTTACTAAGAGCTCAAAAAACAACAAGGAAACATTTTTTATGATACAGATTAATCATGAGCGCACCAAGCATTCTTTAGCAAGAAAGACACACTAAATAAAAACAATAAAAAAAAAAACACTTCCAAAGGTAGTCTAATAACATAACAAGAATATACGATAAACATGCATATATGTCATGTCATATGTCAGACCATGTAAAACAAAGGACGTTTGGGCCAGGAGGCCTTCATCAACTACAAAAAAAAAAAAAAAATATGACAAACAATTAACACAAAATAGGCTTTTAACTTATCTGTCCGATGTTGTTCTCTATCAAGGCAGAAAAGAAATGAGCTACTCTGGTGTAAAAGAGCGGGAAATATGCAAACAATTATTACTGATGAAACCAATAACTTACCAATTTCCTCATCAGAGTTATAAACAGCCCTAAATCCATGACCAACAGAACTGTGATCTGTTCGGAACATAACTTTCAGAGCGTTTCCACTTGACTTGAAGACTGGTGGGATTACATCACCACAAAACTTTCCCAGGGAAGGTGAATCTGACTCCAAACCATTCCAAACCTGGTAGAATTGAAGTAGTTTAAAAAAATATAACTCATGAAAAATTAAACAGGTTTTATGTAATAGAAAATGAGACACAAACGAAGAGATAAGAGGCAGGGTTACTACGGCGATTGAGCCCCACGACAACCCACTAACTATTGTAAAAAAAATGCAAACTAAAACTCTACAGCCATATTACAAGGTCTTTAGGGTTTGCAAAAACCTTCCTTCAGGGAACAGTACCAGGAAAAAGAAGAAGTTGAGATGGGAAGATAACATAAAAGAATGGATGGGCCTGCCAATGAAAGAGGTTCTATCCAAGGCACAAAGCAGATAGGAAAGGAGAAAGACGGTCGACAAATCTTTCGTGGTGCCCCAACGGTCCAACAGACTAATGGATAGGTAAAGGTAATAGAACAAATAACATTTGCAACCTTAAAAGATTTTTCTATTAAAATTGTACTGATATAAATGGATAGCTGCCTGGTCGTGTATTAAATGCTCTGACTACCGTCTTCATGGTCTGGTTTCAAATCCTGCGTGCCACCCATCCTGCTGTAAATTTGGATTAGGATGTGAAAACCTTATATTCCGAGGGAACTTCCAACCCATGTAAAACAAACAAATACACAGCTACGCATTTTCACTTTTGTCAGACAGAAAAATATACTACACTAAATTAAAAAAAAACATTAAGACCTGTTTAAAGCTTTTTTAGATTAGTTTGTCATGTTAGCTCTTGTGTTTATGTTTGTAATGTTATTACAGCGCCTTGAGCCTACATTTTCTTTGTTAAACAGCGGCTCTATAAATACAATGAATATTATTATTTGTTTTATAACTATTACTTAAGTAAATACAAAAATGAAAGTATTCCTATTATATTATATAGGTATGGGTTAGGTTGGCTCTATACCATACAAACTGTATATAACTAACATGAATGAAGTCAAATGTACAAGACCAATCATTTTCCAAATCAAAATCTGTAAATGTCAAAGTGATTCTCCTGTCTTGAGGGGCAAAGATATTCCAGACACAGGTTCGTCTGTTACTATACAGATTTGGAAAATTCGGTGATGTGAACTCTCCTGATGAGAGGTACAGATTTCCACCACATTCTGAAATTAAGAAAAAGATAAGTAATAAGCCCCATTAGTTTCAATGTAACAGAGCCAACATTTCTAATGATGTAGTCTTTTCTTATGATATAGTCAACATCTCTAATGATGTAGTCATCTCTTATGATACAGTCAAAATCTCTAATGATGTAGTTATCTCTTATGATACAGTCAAAATCTCTAATGATTTATTTATCCCTTATGATATAGTCAACATCTCTAATGATGTAGTTATCTCTTATGATACAGTCAACATCTCTAATGATGTAGTCATCTCTTATGGTACAGTCAACATATCTAATGATGTAGCCATCTCTTATGATACAGTCAACATCTCTAATGATGTAGTCATCTCTTATGGTACAGTCAACATCTCTAATGATGTAGCCATCTCTTATGATACAGTCAAAATCTCTAATGATGTAGCCATCTCTTATGGTACAGTCAAAATCTCTAATGATGTAGCCATCTCTTATGGTACAGTCAAAATCTCTAATGATGTAGTCATCTCTTATGATACAGTCAACATCTCTAATGATGTAGCCATCTCTTATGGTACACTCAACATCTCTAATGATGTAGTCATCTCTTATGATACAGTCAACATCTCTAATGATGTAGCCATCCATCTCTTATGATACAGTCAAAATCTCTAATGATGTAGTCATCTCTTATGGTACAGTCAACATCTCTAATGATGTAGTTATCTCTTATGATACAGTCAAAATCTCTAATGATGTAGTCATCTCTTATGGTACAGTCAACATCTCTAATGATGTAGACATCTCTTATGATACAGTCAAAATCTCTAATGATGTAGTCATCTCTTATGGTACAGTCAACATCTCTAATGATGTAGTCATCTCTTATGGTACAGTCAACATCTCTAATGATGTAGTCATCTCTTATGATACAGTCAAAATCTCTAATGATGTAGCCATCTCTTATGGTACAGTCAAAATCTCTAATGATGTAGCCATCTCTTATGATACATTCACCATCTCTAATGATGTAGTCATCTCTTATGATACAGTCAACATCTCTAATGATGTAGTCATCTCTTATGATACAGTCAACATCTCTAATGATGTAGTCATCTCTTATGATACAGCCAACATCTCTAATGATGTAGCCATCTCTTATGATACAGTCAAAATCTCTAATGATGTAGTCATCTCTTATGGTACAGTCAACATCTCTAATGATGTAGACATCTCTTTATGATACAGTCAAAATCTCTAATGATGTAGTCATCTCTTATGGTACAGTCAACATCTCTAATGATGTAGTCATCTCTTATGATACAGTCACCATCTCTAATGATGTAGTCATCTCTTATGATACAGTCAACATCTCTAATGATGTAGTCATCTCTTATGATACAGTCAACATCTCTAATGATGTAGCCATCTCTTATGATACAGTCAAAATCTCTAATGATGTAGTCATCTCTTATGGTACAGTCAACATCTCTAATGATGTAGTCATCTCTTATGATACAGTCAAAATCTCTAATGATGTAGTCATCTCTTATGATACAGTCACCATCTCTAATGATGTAGTCATCTCTTATGATACAGTCAACATCTCTAATGATGTAGTCATCTCTTATGATACAGTCAACATCTCTAATGATGTAGCCATCTCTTATGATACATTCAAAATCTCTAATGATGTAGTCATCTCTTATGGTACAGTCAACATCTCTAATGATGTAGATATCTCTTATGATACAGTCAAAATCTCTAATGATGTAGTCATCTCTTATGGTACAGTCAACATCTCTAATGATGTAGATATCTCTTATGATACAGTCAAAATCTCTAATGATGTAGTCATCTGTGCCTTTCCAAAACACACGCAATTCTTAAGGACAACCTGCGCCCATTAAACCACTGTTACATCAGATCTGAAAAGTGGTTGTCTCCTTTCCATTAGGACTAAAACAGAAAGATTTAAAAAATTCTTTATCCCACTTTCAGTCAGTGTTACAAGGTCATCTGTCGTCATCTAGAAGTATACATAGAAGTTGAATTCATAAAGCGCTGATTGTGAGTGTGTATGTGTTTCATGTTGTTCGTATTTGCATCTATATTGTTATTGTTACAGTAGTTACACTGAGGTGGTCAACTGTAGTCAAACTGAATTTCCATTCGATTGGACCAATAACAATTATCTCATCTATTCTGGAAAACTCCATTTTTTCAATTAAAATAATATGAACTGTAAGAGTTAAGAACCAAATTAAAACTGAATTTTTTTTTAGATTTCTCATTTGTTTTTTTCATTAATGAAGGATGTATATCTGGGTGGTATAAACTTGTATGCTGACATGCTAAGGGAAGATCAAATTTGAATCCTGGTGTAGACTAAGATGGTTTAATTGCTTTCAGTATAGAATCCAGAGTCATAGAAATAGAACCAGTATTGTTGTTTATCTAATGTAAAGACTGATTGGCTATTAATTCTATAACATTACAACTAAACTAAATGAACTTGATAATTCAAGATCTGTGACACAAATATTTGTCAACTATTAGACCAAATACATCATTGGATTTTATTATTGTAATGAATAGACACTGGCCAAATGCTTGATGGATGAATTATTGAAGAAAAATATAATATGGTGTGGTGGCCCAGTGGTAGCTTTATAAAGTCTCATGTTCCAATCCTAGGATTTAGCATTTAGGAATTTTAATATGTCTTTCAGCACAAGGAGTGCCTAGCAATAAAAGAGAAAGCTGGATATTGAGTTGGTCACAAAACATTGTCTGTAAGGGGTACTTTTTTTTTTAAATATTGTTATGACATGATTAGGAATTCTGTATTTGTTTTAGAGAAAAGGGGAAAGTTGTACTTAATGATGAATGAGGTAAAACAAGGAAAGAACACTCTATTCAACACTATCAACAAGACGCTTTTCAGTTTACAGACGGCTAGTAACGGAGGACATTAGACGAATCCCTTCTTAAGTATTAAAAGTGTTTATTGTTTAACACTAGTGTCGACTCCATTTATCGATTGTTGACCTTTCGACGGTGTTCATATTCAGCATTGAGTTTGGTGTTATCTCAGTTGGATCTGTTACTATTTCAAGCACTCAGCACCGCGGAAGAGCACAACAAATACAGTCAAAAGATAAACAGATTGAAATGATGATATTTACCTTCTAAGCTTGAATCAAAATGAAACTTGAACCCTCTATTAACTAGTGTTCCATCAGCTTTGAATTGAACATAAGCCTTGTTGTCAGATGTGTTCTGGGAAATAGATTGATCTGTGCAACTGTTAAACAAAATGGTATCTGTTGCATTTCCGTCTCTAATCATCAGGAAATCAGTACAATTTTCAGTCTGTGGGAAGCTGAGAGTGTCCAGGGTGAAATACAAATAATGTCCAACTGCTCCTTGTAACTCCCATTCACATTCATCATTGTTTCTATAGTTGGAAGGGAAATTCGGACTTGTTACAGTACCACTGGTGCTGGCAATGCGACCACCACATGTGGCTGAAACACAAGAAAATGCAAAAAATTGATTTTTATATATTTGTTTTTAATGTGTCAGAGACAAGCTCAAAACAAGAAAATAAAATCATATGCCAAACTGGGAGTCGAACACTTAGTGAGGTTAAAGAGAGTGTCACATGAGATTTTCGGGACATGTTCTCCAACAAAAATGAATTAAGCATAATAAGAGATGCGATAACATGGAGGCCATTATGAGAAATTCGCAAACAAGTATAACTTGGTGCCGCACTTTCACCCCCAATGCGCCAAACGGCACAGGAGGGATCTAAGTCTAAAAAGACTAACTGTGCTATGTCATTTTTTTCTCCTGGCTGACTCAGGCAACTCGTTCCAGGATATAATGTCTCTAGGGGAGAAAGAGCAATTATACTTTCTTAGAGGACCTCAAAGCAGTGGACACCAGGTGGGAGGAGGCTTCAGACATTGCCAGTGATAGATTTTTGTGAAGACAGCTTGCCGCCCAATGCGCCAAACGGCACAGGAGGGGTCTAAGTCTAAAAAGACTAACTTTGCTATGTCATTTTTTTCTCCTGGCTGATTCAGGCAACTCGTTCCAGGATCTAATGTTACTAGGGGAGAAAAAGCAATAATACTAATTTGTCCTAGAATATGGAATAAGAAAAGGTGCCTTAATCTTCGTATCATGTCTCTGGTATTTTATTAACTTATTATTTTATATTTTATATCTGGTAGAGTAAGATATGAATTCTTCTTTTGTTTACATATATTGTAACAACTATTAAGTAGTCTTAAAAACAAAAGATTAAACCTAAACATAAACCTTTATTTATACAATAACTACTAAAACCCATGATTAAATAATTAAATACAACACACTTCACTGCTCTCTATGTAAATCCTCTAATCTGAAAAGAGAATTCATTTAATCTAGATAAATATTTTTGATAATGAATTACAGAATGCTCTAAAGATACCTAAAGATACCGTCTAAAGACGGCTGCCTGGTCATGAGGTTTGCACGCTGGACTGTCATTCAGATTTATCAATGGTCAAGGGTTCAAACCCTGCCCGCCCCCATCCCCTGTCATCCTGCGGGAGGTTTGGACTAGAAAGTAATTATCTTCAACTCTGAAGGAACATCCGAAACATGTAAAACATTTTACAAACATTTTTTTTTAACAAACCTCTTGAATATTTCACTTTAAATCCTTCATGTCCTACACTGTCATCTGTTCTAAATCTAACAAACAGAAGATTGGAGTTTGAGTAAATTGTACTGGGCAAACGTGTGCCACAGAAAGGCTGTCCAATGCGTGGAGAGTTAAAGGAACTACCATCACGGAATTCAATGTAATCAAAAGTGCAACTGAAAAAAAAAAAAAATATTACATTTAACTCTTTCTCTCCTGACGATACCAACGTTGATTCCACCAGAATGTGGTAAATAATTACGGAGAGAAAGAGTTAAGACAAATTCATTTACTCTTATGATGGTCAAGATGCCTGAGCCTATACTAAAAAAATGTCTGCAACTGTACATATCAATACAGTACCAGCTTTGATTCTAGTGCTACTTTTAAATTGTTTCATTTTTACAAGAGACTGAACAAAATCAGTAGGCCCTAATTGACATTGTGTACAAGTTTGTTTTCTTTTTATAAAGATCTTTTCTGATCTAAAACAATTTGATACTAATGCTGAAAGATAAGCTTCCATAAAAGAGTCTCAACTTGAACCCTGGGGAAGACTAGGATTTTAGACTTCTGGATTTTAAGGAACACCAACTGAGTCTACCCAAGTTTAATCAGTTAATAAAATTGTGACACAGAGATATTATTACTAAAGAGAAAGTAGATACAGAGGAGAACAAGGACTTGTGGGGTAGTGATGAAGGCTTTATTGTTAGAATTGATGAGTTTATAACAATGTTTTTGAGAGTAATATTGTTCTTACATGGAAGTAGATCTAGATTAAGAATAGTGTATATTTATACAGTTTGCCATAGTTATGGATTGGTATTTTTTCACAAAGAGATCTATTATTTTATCAATAAATGTTTTGTGTAGGACTCTCATCATGTTGTTCTTTCTGTGGAATGACTGAATTTGTAAGTTGAAGAAACTCAGAGTAACATTATAATGGTATTTTTATAATTGTAACAACCAGGGTAACATGTCCGGCCTGTTACAAAAATAAATTGGGGATGTAAAAGCGGTTGGTCATTGTGCTGGTCACTTGAAACCCTCATTAATTCTTGGGACATAAAAACAGTTTTACTTCACATCATTTTCCCCCCTCAGATAGCGCAAGGTCTGAAAATAGATACCCTATTCATCCTATAGAAATATACATTAAAACCAAAGAAAAATCAAGTAAATTAGAACTGTTTCATTTATAAGTTTAATATTGAATGAAGTTTTCTGATTCCTTTTGAGTCTCAATATAAAATCTAAATTAATGTTCACAGCAAGAGAGAAAAATTTTTTTTTATACAAAAATTGAAAAAAAATTACTTGTTGTGGTCTTCTATAAAAAATGTATCCACAAAGTCAATACGTATACGTGTCAGTGCAGGAGCAATTATCCTCCAAGTGCAGTCCACATTATGTGGATAATCATTGGGATAATTTGGAGACGTGAAGAAACTGAAACAAAGCGAGACATACACAAATAAGCATTTAGAAATCACATTACAAAACACGGGCGTACAATAAAAATCTATAGGGATAAAGGAGGCCCACAATAATAAAAAAAGAAATTAAGGATAATTACCAATATAAATCCATATATAAATAAATAAAGTTTTAATAAAACTTAAGAAATAAATATATATACAAATAAGAACATATTAACAAATACAAAGGAAGAACAATAAGAGACAGACCTAAAGTGATTAGATGAACTTTGATAATATTAACTGAGAGACAGATACTACTTAGAGGAGGACATTGTGGCTTCTCAATTGAGGAGTCTCAGGTTTAAATATAGTTAAAGACTAGGAATAAAAATTTCTAATGGACACCAGGCATTAGGTGGGGATAAGTAAAGACGGTTGGTCATTGTACTGGCAATATGACACTCTTGTTAAACTTCAGCCATAAAAACAGAAGATCTTTACACCATCTGCCCTATAGATTGGAAGGTCTGAAAGGGTACTTTACTATTTTTACTATAAACTAACTATAGAAAACTAAAACATGATGATATACTCTATCATAAAACTGTATGGAGAACCAGTGGCTGAGTAGTAAAACACTCGGCTTCTGAAAATAGAGTCCCTGGGTTAGAATCCTGGAATTTTTTATGTCAGGATCTTTAGGGTGGCTCTGAATACATTCATTTCTAATTGGTACAGACATTAGTTGGGGAAACAAAGGCGGTTGGTCATTGTGCTGGCCACATGAGACCATCATTAACCAAAGGCCACAGAAAGAGGGGACCTTTACATAATCTGCCCTATAAACCACATGGTCTGAAAGGAGAGCTTTACTTATTTATACATAAAACTGTATAAGTGGACTAGCAGTACTACTCACCCTGTCATCAATGAATCAGTCAATGTCAACGTACCGCCACAGGTGATTGAAACTTCAGAGAACGTCAATGAGAAACCAGCACCAGAGCCACTCCCATCGGAGACAAACTGCACAAACAATTGGTTGCTAGAAGTTTCTAGTCCCCGGGGCGCGGTCTGGCCACAGTAAGTTCCATTGATATTAGTTGAACCATTCAGAATTAAAGGTGGAGATGATGATGTTGGACCATTGAAAAGCTGACACACAAAAAAAAGGGAAAATTTCATTGTGCACTATAAAAACCAAGCTTTCATATTTTCTTTCATTGCAAATTGTTCTAGGTTTTTATTTTTGTTTTTAATAAAGGGGAAGATGTTACCACCAAACTTCAGTTATTTATTTGGAAAGAAAATACAAATATTTATACAGAACTTGCTAAATAGATATGATCAGAGTTAAAAGTACTTGAATTAAAAAAAGGGAGAACAACCTGAATTTGAAATATGGCTCAAGCCGACATTGTAACCCCTCTGCTAGTAAGATTCTTATGAACAAAGAAGATTGCAGAGTTATCTATTGTTTCAATAATAGTCTCGTCCCATTTCTGTGTTCACTAAAACTCAAACCACAACCTATAAAGGGGACTAATTCAGCTTATACCATTAATTAAGTCAAGTACACTTTCTTTCCTTGTTTGAGATACCAGACAATTAACAATTAATAACAAACAATTAACTAATTGGTTAATATTTTTTTTAATTCTTGCATTGTCAGGTAAAAGAAATAATTGTGCTAAATTTCAGCTTGATCAGAAAATGTGTTTGTGGGAGAAATAAGGTGTACAAACTTTTTACCAGGCAGAGTGAGCTGATACAAGCTTTGTAAAAAAAACAGAAAAGTCTGTTGAAATTGGATATCAGGTTTATAGTGCTCAATTAAACGAAAATAGGCAGCAGAAAGTTGCATAGGATCAAAGGGCACGGGAACAGTGTGGGTGTATTAGCCTGAACTTGAAACTTTCAAAAAGGATGAAGAGATCCTGGACCAGAAAAGGAAATCTGACCAATGAGATGACCAAAAGACTGTAACAGAACTTAAGGAGCTAAACCAAACTCTGAAAAAATGTAATTGAACTTCTATTGCCTTGAGATAAAAGGAGCCCTCTATATACAGCCAACTATTGGCTTTTAAAAATGAATATGTTGATAAGTAATTCTTCCATTATACAATCTTCTTAACATGAATAAGAGCTGTGTTCATGTATAAATTGGAGGCCTGGTGGCTGAGCAGTAATAAGCGCTTGGCTTCCAAACCATGTGTCCCTGGGTTCGAATCCTGGTGAAGACTAAGATTTTTAATTATCTTATCTTCTTCTTATATAATACAGACGTTACTTCAAAAAAGAAGATGATTACGTCCTACGCGTCATGCATTTAGTCATGCATATTAACCAATGACTTAAATTCTGCCAAGTCACTGGTTTTTCTGGCTAGCTCAGGCAACCCATTCCATGCTCTAATAGCACTAGGGAAGAAGGAGTATTTGTACAAATTTGTCCTAGCATATGGGACGAGGAATGTGCCTTTGTTTTTGTGTCTTTCAGAGTATTTTATTAAATTTTGTTTTTGTATTTGAAGATTATGGTTCAGTGTTTTATGTATAATTGCTACTTTACTTTTGAGTCTTCTGTCCTGAAGGCTTTCTAAATTTAGTGATTTTACTAATGGTGTTACCCTAGTCAAATGTGAATATTCGTTTGTTATGAATCTCACTGCTCTATTTTGTGTTTGTTCCAGTTTCTTAATGTTTTCTTGAGTTGAGGGGTCCCACACGGTGGATGCATATTCTATTATTGGCCTAACCAAGGTTAAATAACATTTTAGTTTTATGTTCTTATTTGATTTATAGAAATTTCTTTTAATAAACCCTAATGCTTTGTTTGATTTTTTTATAGTTTCATCAATATGTGGATTCCATGACAGTTTTTCATTTATTATAACACCTAGGTATTTTGAGTTTTTAGTCTGTGTTACTGGTTTGCCATGAATAAGATAAGTGGAATTAATTTGTTTTAGTTTTTTTGTTACTCTTAACAACTGACATTTTTCTGGGTGGAAAGACATGCTCCAATTTGATTCCCATTTCTGTAATTCATCTAATTCTCTTTGTAAAATATCTGTGTCTTGTTTTGTTTTTATTGTTCTATATATTATGCAATCGTCTGCAAATAATCTGACTTTTGTTCCTGAACTAATGCAATTTGGTAAATCATTTATGTAAATTAAAAATAGTAGTGGACCCAAGACTGTTCCTTGAGGTACACCTGAGTTTACTGTTATTGGTGTTGATTTAGAGCCATTTATTATTACAGTTTGTTCTCTCCCTATCAGAAAATCTTTAATCCACTGATGCAGTGGACCGTTAATGCCGAAATATTTTAATTTTTTAAGCAAACTATGGTGGTGAACTTTGTCAAAAGCCTTGGAAAAATCTAGTAAGATAGCATCTATTTGTTCACTATTATCTAAACCTTTTGAGAAATCATCAATTAGTCCTATTAGTTGTGTTTCACATGATCTATATTTCCTAAAGCCATGTTGGTATGGGGTGATTCTGGGATCTTTGGGTGCATCTGAGTCAATCCAGCTCTAATGGGTACCTGACATAAGTTGGGGAAAATTGAAGACGGTTGGTCGTTGTGTGGGCCACAGAAACAGATGAGCTTTACATCATCTGCCCTATAGACCACAAGGTCTTAAAGGGGAACATTACATTTTTTTTAATTGAATAAATTATGTGTTCATGAACAAATTTTGTGTTCACAAATAAGAACTGTGTTCATGAATAACAATTATGTGTTTATAGTTCAGTATTTCAAGGTGGTCAAATCAAATTGTGTTGAAAAATCAAAGTTTCAATCATAATCTTTACAAAGCAAAAAAGAAGATAATAGTTGAATCTTCATCACTAAAATAAACTAAATAACATTTCTTTTTCGTTAGAGACTTTACAAAAATTGAACCTTTAAATAATCCTGCTGACAAGGGGCACTACCAGCGATATCAAAAGGTTGAGAAAAGTCCAGTTTGATAGTTTTACCAGTTCTTGCAGTGACTTGCCAAGTACAATCTTGATTGGGTGAATAGTTATTGGAATAGTTTGTACTTTGGATGATACCACTAGACACTCCCGTGTATACACTTCCACAATCTGATGGAGGAAATAATAAGGACTAGAGAAAGATCCAAAATAAGACATTACAATTAACTCTTTCTCTCCTAACTGACGATACCAGTGTTGATTCCACCAGAATGTGGTAAATAATTAAGGAGAGAAAGAAAGAGTTAACATACTCATAAATTTTCCTGCAATTAATTAAATCTAAACAAAGAGAAAATAACTATTCCAGTACAAACTTATATTAAACTTGTACTGGAATCAAGTAAAATATAAAAATATACATTTTAAAAAAAAACAAAAAAACCCAAAACAAAGTGTAATTTTATACATTATTTTGAATCTATCATGTAATTAATTTGTAACAGATATAGAATAACAATAATTCATTTTTGCGATTGGAAATATTTTTACCAAACGTTTTGTATAGCGCAATTTTATGCTTTTAATATACTCAGAGCACTGTGGTCCAACGACCTCAGTGGATCAGTTGAATGGGGGGAAATGGGGGATCTGGGAGGAGATTTTCATGCTGGATTTTCAAAAGCAATAAAAAAAAAATAAACAAATAAAGTGGCTCCACTTGAATTAAATTTTGATGAAAGGTCAACACACTAACCACTGAGCTAGACCAGTGCTTATAAAAATATGAGATTTTGTAGTTATCATCAGAGAAAAAGAAAACGGACATAGACGAGAGCACCTGGTTGCATGCCGCCTCAGAACGAGACAGCTGGAGGTCACTCACAATGGCCGCTGGATACACATTTGAGACCAAAAGAAAATCTGCTGCAGAGGGCGAAAACAAAATCTAAATTGACCTCCTGCGGACAATGGTTATGCTTGTCCTGGATGTGTCAAAATATGTAGGTAACAGCTGGGACTGCGCAGCCATGGGAAATACTGCATTCCTCACTAGTCTTCGGACTCGAAGACTAGCCTTATTTGTACTGTTATCTAAACAAGGCTTATCTACCCTAAGCTAATACTGTCTCTATATAAAACAAAATAAATTAATTATGACTAATTGATAATTCATTAACTAGTTTTACTGATTAATGTGTTTTTAAGGACAATGAATAATTTCAACTTAATCCCAGAATGGGAAGTGGGAGAAATAACATGTACAGAATTTGTAACAGACAGACAGAGTGAGTTGGTATAAGCTTGGCAAAATTATTTCTAAATATTTATCTTTCAATTTTAACTATTTTTGTACAGATACTGAATCACATAAAGAAAGAAGACAACATTTTGAAAGCATTTATTATATTGCAGAATGGTCCAATTCAAAACCTTAATGAGAACTTAATGAGTGACTTAGGCACTAGTCGAAGCTCTTTAGTTTTGCATAAGTGTTTAGTGTTATAAATACTTGCGATTAATCTTTTTCTTTTATTCTTTCCTTACCTTCATGATATGTAATGTAAAAGCCTTGATCTCTAATTGAAAAATCAGAGACAAAGGTAATTCCAAGTGAATTTGAAGATGAATATATTGCTCTGCCGACAATATCGTCTGAGCACTTCCGACCCGTAACAGCTGGCTCATTGAGAGCTGAAAAATTGGGAGAGTTAAATAATTAGTTGACAGATTGAAAGTCTGGAAAACAACTTTATAAACTTTAGGGTGAGAACTAAAAAGAAAACATGGAACCATAAAAAAAAGAATATATAGTAATAATAATGATAAAGTTGACTATCAGTCAATACTGATTCATCTATAAGCAAATAAGTATTACAGAAAAATAAGCAAATGAGTATTTCAGAGAAATAGAACACATTGAAAAATACTGTAAAGATAATTTTGTATTATTAAATGTCAAAAAGACCAAAGAAATGATAATCGATTTCGTAGGGAAAAGAAGGAAAATTATATTATTTTTGTTGCTGGAGAGACCATTGAAATAGTGCAAACTTGTATATACCTTGGTACTATCTTAGACAATAAATAACATTTTACTTCAAACACTGCAAAGATTACGATAACAACACTGCAAAGAATACGATAACATAGAAAAATGTCCTCATTTAATGTTAGCGAAAAGCCCCTTGACTATGTTTTGTCACGCTCACAACAGCCATATTTTAATTTATCACTGCTTGGTATGGCAATCTGAACATTAAAAATAAAAATAAACTTCATAGAATCCTAAATGCTGCTGGGAAAGTCATTGGCGAAAAACAAACCCCATTTGGGGGGGGCAGCTGTTTGAGACAAAAATCATAAAAAGGTTGAAAAGATTCTAGAAATAAAAAAACACCCTTTGGGTCAGGATTTTGTCATTTTTCCATCACAAAAGAGATACAAGACACTGATAGAAAAGACAGACACAAAAGCTCTTTTGTTCCCATGACAATAAAATCATTATATAGAAACTATCTAATATAAACTTTTCATATGTCAATTATGAGTCAATTATGAGTCTGATGTGAATGTATATTCTATAGTTAAAATGTTTTGTTTGGTGTAGTGCACAGATTGAAAGACACATTTCCTTATGGATAATAAAGATTATTATAATTATTTAAAAAAAAAGCTTAACATCTGCTCTTTACCATTATGGAATTGGAGATAGTCATGGCAATAGTAAGATGTCCCTTCCAGAGACATGTTGTTTATGGTAATGGAGACACGCTTCCCCAGAGGAGCAGTTATGGTCCAGAAACAGTTCAAGTTGTTGGCATACAAGTTAGGATAGTCTGGAGATGTCAGGACTTGAACAGTGCTGTTGGCAATGAAATCACCTCTGCATTCTTGTCCTAAAAAAAATAATTACACTTTCAAAATGAGTCCCCAAATTAGTTTTTTTTTTAATTATTATTTTGCCTTCCATCTTGCTCATGCTGAGAGAAATGAACAAAGTTTTAATGAAGCCTCATCATTTGTTTTCTTACACTAAAAAAAAAAAAAGATGAGATTTTAACAAAAAAGCTCCCAAACATTTAGACTTACAAAATGTACATAAACCTATAATTTAATAAGCCTACTGTTCAACTGAAATTGAGGTTGTACAATATTCATGCTTAAATATCATTTTTCGGCTTGAGGCATTTTGGTATTAACTATTCAGTAAGAAACTTATATATATAATTCTCTTCGTCTGCCAACCATGCAGGACACCATGCAAAAGTCATGAAAAGATAACTCTTTTATTTCTGCAAGTCGGACTAGAGTTACCCCATGTAACTTTTGCAGTGACAGAAAGCACGGCTCAGAAACAAAAAGGGGGGGGGGTCAAGTAATCTTTCACTTAAACATTCTATACTTAACTACACTTATTTGTGTTATTTTTTTACACATGTAAATATCTGGTGTCATTAAAATAGTTGCATATTTTTTCTATAACTTTGTTTTGATTTTGCCCCTTGGTTTTGCCCTTTGTTTCCTAAACATTGCCACCGCTTCACATATATTTCATGGAGTCAACAGGTCTTTCAATGTAATCTGAATTCCTGCATCAGGTCACTGTTTATTTCTTTTTCTGATGAAACTGTTGCTCTCAAACTTCACTTCTCTGTGAACATTGGGATAACTATGTTGATGCCCTGTCCGTTGTTCTTACTCACGGAAGCACAGTCATACACTCTGCTCAACAATACATTGCCTAAATGAATACTTCCAGCATTTGTGGATAAAAACAGTCGATTGCCCAAACCCACCCCATTTTGACAACTGTGTCTTTCAGGAAGTGTTCACCCGTCACTAAATAGCGGCGTATGCTATGCCACGGGTCTACTAGTATATTTTAATGGTACTCATGATTTCTCAAAGAGTGTACAAGCAAATATACTCCTGGGCAATGCTTCTCAGCCTCAGCATGGTGTAAAGGTGGAAAACCATTGTTAAGGGTGACAAGTAACCCAATAAGGAAGCAAAAGAGAAACCTTGTTGGGGACAATGCACTGGTAGGGATACAAGAAAGCCAAGGGGTCATTTCATGGCTGTTTTATGGCATAATTGTCTATGTTCCCTGTATCACCCTTTTGCCTTGTTTAAAAGAAATACATTTCTATCAGCTTTTCAAATGAAAAATATCTAATTCCATCCAGTAAAGGATTTGGGCTGAGAAAAAACAACAACAAGGCAACACTAAAAGCCTCTAGATGACAGTTATTCATGTAAACATATTTTTATCTATGCTCTATGGCATATTCCTCATAGGGGACTTAAACTGCCCAAATTTCTTGTAAGGGTAAAACACATATGGTTTTGTTGTTTAAATTTGTACAATATGTTATCGCCCTATTCCACATGCGATACAGGTAATGGTGGCATTTGCTTTAGTGGTTTTAGTTTGACTCACTTTTCTTCCAGAGCTGAGGTCAGTGCCTTTTCATTGTATATGGCTTTCTTTGTCACAGTCTACCACTGACTTATCTTATATAATACAGACGTTATTTAAAAAAAGAAGATGATTACATCATATGCATCATACATCTAGTCATGCATGTTAGCCAATGACTTAAATTCTGCCAAGTCATTGGTTTTCCTGGCTGGCTCAGGCAACCCATTCCATGCTCTAATAGCACTAGGGAAGAAGGAGCATTTGTACAAATTTGTCCTAGAATATGGAACAAGGAATGTGCCTTTATCTTTATGTCTTTCTGTGTATTTTATTAGATTTTGTTTTTAGATTTGAAGATTATGGTTCAGTGTTTTATGTATAATTGCTACTTTACTTTTGAGTCTTCTCTCCTGAAGGCTTTCTGAATTTAGTGATTTTACTAAAGGTGTCACTCTAGTCAAATGTGAATTCGTTTGTTATGAATATCTTAATGTTTTCTTGAGTTGAATAGTGGGAATACATAGCCAAGCGCCACACCATGTGGAGAGAGGGATTTCTATTACTTTTGAACTAGTAAAAATATAGGTACTACCTGCTGTAGTGGGCACACTACTTGATACGGTAGTCCAGGAAAGTAAAAAACCTGTCAACTGATTATAATAATCAGAATGAAATATCACAGTGACTACGTTTGAGGTTGAACGGAGGAAACTTGGTGGCCTGTTGGAGTTAGAGTACATCCCAAGTGAAGAGCTGAATTGGTCACCATCCAGAATCTGACCAAAAAAAAATGCAGATGATAAACAAAACACATCAAGATATTGACTATTTATTTAATGTTTGGTATAATAGTTAGAGCTTTTATATAGCGCTACTTTCATGCTTATTGCATGCTCAGAGTGCTATGGTACAATCTCATTTGTGGACCGTGAGGGGAGGGGGTATCTGGTAGAAAGTTTTCCGAGCTGCTTTTAGGTGCTCAGTAAATACAACTCTGCTCGAGTCGTGTGTTGAACCTCGGGCCCCTTTCATAAGTAGCTAAGCCTTGCCAAGTTCAAGCGTACTTGGCCTCTTGCTAAACTAAACATTTTATTTTGAAACATTTTATTTTGAAATAAATATAAATACCATAAGCACATCATTGCTTCCAAACTGACTTGAATGAATATTGAAATCATCAAAAGTGATCTGTATTGTTTTATTTTCCTGCACAATTATTGTCCACCTGCAACAAAAATGGTTGGCTATCAAAAAAAGTGTTTTCAATCCTTCATTTCAGTTTGCTATAATTTGTGTTCATTTTTTTTTTCTCTTTCTGTTCAACACATTTACAAACATACATATTCATTACTTTATTTCTTGACATTGTCAAACGAGTCCGCATGATTCTAAACTAATAGGAAAAAAAAATCACTTACATGCAGTGAATATTACTTGGATATTGGGAAGGATAGAGCAAGGATGCAATTTGTCCACTAGCATTTGTTAATGTTCCTCCACAGACTAAATTTAAACAAAATAAAAAACCTTTAAATGACTGCAATGTTACATAAAAATATCTGTAGATAAAATAGAATATGGAAAGATTATACATAGTGGGATGTTTGGCTAAATGAGATAAGATACTTGGCTACCTAACTGATGGTGTTTGAGGCTGAATCTCAATGTTGTGTTTGCTGCAAGTCTAAAGGCAACATAAAAAACTTTTCCCAGACATCTCCCCTCCCTCGCATGCCGATGAAAGAGTTTTGACAAGAGCGTTCAGAGCATGCTATAGGAGCATAGGAATATGCATTGTATTTGTAAATGTCCTCCTTTGAAATCAAAGATGAGAGCCTTTCTCATTTCCAATGAACACGAAGATGAATGTTAAGTCCAGTCCTTGCTTGAAAAAGCCAGCTGCATACGTTGCATGGGTAGGTTAGGTCAGATAGGCCTGCTTCTTCTCTCAGCTTTTTGTTAGCTCTACTTTCTTTCATGCTGGCCACTCTCCTTGCTTCATATCTCGTGACTCTAACACTCACGATTTTGCGCCATGAGGAGCAATCAAGAACTAGTGGGAAAATATGCAGGTCACAACTGGGCTTGCGTAGTCAAGTGATACACTGCACTCATCCTATATCTTCAGAATCTAAGACATTGCTATTCAATCCATGACAACACATGAATTAGTATATACTTTAAATGACTGATCCAGTTGTATACCTGTCATCACTATGGCCCCTAGTTTGATTCATCTGTCATCCTGCAAGAAGGTTTAGCTTGGACATAAAATTATTATTTTTTTCTGAAAGAACATACCACAAAATCAAAAATAGAAGACTTAAGAGATTACCTTGAGCATATTCAGCTAAAAACCCTTTACTGTGGCCTGAGTAATCTGATCTAAATAGTATCCAAGCACCAGTTAATCTAGTAATAGTTCCTGGACCCTGGTTCCCAAACCACCTGCCTACGACAGGACCAGCTTGATTTGGTGAGTGAATCTCAAGGTAGTCATTGTTTCGTTCACCAGTTAATTCAAACTCACTAGGAAGTAAGAAAAAACAACAGCAATGTTTTCAAATAAAATCACAAACTTTCCAAACACTCAGAATTTTAAACTCATTGGACTAATAGTTAAAGTTTACTAAACCAATCTATTTTAAAACAAAGTAGCAATATATGACACAAATTAATGATTATAAGGCCTTGTGATCCTATGTTATTGTTTTTTTTTTTGTTTTTTATATAAAGGGGAGTGTTGATAACTCCATGTGATTTATTAGGTTCATTAAATTTTTCAAGTTCTGTGGCTTCAGTGCTACTTGGTGTTTCACTTATAGAAGGGTCTTTTCATCGTACAGATATGTCTCACTTCACACATCTACAAAAGAAGTAGGACCTGAGCAGAAGTGCTTAACAAATGTTTTTTTTTGTTTGTTTTTATTCATTGAATTGCCTTTATATATATAACTTTTGTTCTTATGCTCAGCGAGCTTTGGCTAAGTCTTTTTTTTTTTTTAGACCAGTGGGGGGGGGGGTATCTGGGAGCAGGTTAACCATACTTTCTGCTCTGCTCAAGTCAGGATTTGAACTCAGGCCCTCTTATAGATTGGCCTCTCGGATACAACAATAATAATATTTAAAAAATAATAATAATTTTAGATTAAGCCAACTGCACAGCTCAGCTCCTTAATATCTAATAAAATATACAAACTTGAAGTTTAATTGAATAGAATTTCCAGGAGATGCAGTGATTTGCCAGGTGCATTCGGTATCATCAGGGTAGCTTTGTGGGTAGTGGGGGCTAACAAAGCTGCCAGTCATTGCAGTTAGGTTTCCAGAGCCTATAAAATAGAGATGTTTACAGATTACATTGTGAGGGCATATATAATAACACATTGCAGTTAGGTTTCCAGAACCTATAAAATTGAGATGTTTACAAAAAACATTGTCAGGGCAGATATAATTACACATTGCAGTTAGGTTTCCAGAGCCTATAAAATAGAGATGTTTACAGATTACATTGTGAGGGCATATATAATAACACATTGCAGTTAGGTTTCCAGAACCTATAAAATTGAGATGTTTACAAAATACATTGTCAGGGCAGATATAATTACACATTGCAGTTAGGTTTCCAGAGCCTATAAAATAGAGATGTTTACAGATTACATTGTCAGGGCAGATATAATTACACATTGCAGTTAGTTTTCCAGGGCCTATAAAATAGAGATGTTTACAGATGACATTGGCAGGGCAGATATAATTACACATTGCAGTTATTATCAGAGCTCAGATGATTACAAATTGTAATTGTCAGAGCACTGTACTGATATCACAGAAATGTAAAAAAAAAATTATATTTGCATGTTGCAAATAATGTCTGAGTTATTCTGAATTCAAACCTTCCTTTAGAAATCTCCCTTCAGGAAAAATCAGGAGTGGACCCTATTAAAGCATCAACCAACCAGAATAGCTCTATTAGCTAAATGCCCAATGCAATGTGAAGATTTTAAAATATATATGCATGATTAACCCCAAAAATCTATTGAACACTGAGACTAGCACCTCTTATCAGTAAATAGTGACAACATCAAAATTATGCATATCCAAAACTCTTTGCCATTGACATAATATGATACTGCTATATAAAAATCAATCATTAGGGCCTATAACAAGACCCAGAACAAACAAAAAAGAAAATAGTGGGATTTTTTTATTTACTTTTGACAGTTCCTGTAATCTGATTGACTTGTCACTATATATTTAAACAAAATTTGTGCACCTCATTAATGATACACTGTTATAATGAAAGAAGAAATTTTACTTCAAATACTGATGAAACTTACATGTCAAATAAGTAGAGAATTTGGCTTTGAATCCAGTGCCCAATAAGTACCCAGAATGGAAGCTGACCATAATGGGTGAATTTTCAGAATAAATAGGACGAGGAACAGCCTGGCCACAATACGTGTTGTTATTTTCACCATAGCTCAGGAAAAGATAACTTGAAGTACATGGATTGTAGTCAGGTATGTCCATATGAGAAAATGTTAAATAGACTGGAGCTGTATGAGAAAAACATAATAAAGAGTTAGTTCATTTAGCATCAGACATTTCAAGTTGCTTTCATAAACACAATTTTTTAAAAATCTTCATTAGAGTGTAAAAATTAAAAAAAAAAGCTACATAACTAGATACAGATTTGCTCTTATTAAAAAAGCTAAATAACTAGATACAGATTGGCTCTTATTAAAAAAGTTACATAACTAGATACAGATTTGCTCTTATTAAAAAAGCTACATAACTAGATACAGATATGCTCTTATTAAAAAAGCTACATAACTAGATGCAGATTTGCTCTTATTAAAAAAAAAGCTACATAACTAGATGCAGATTAGCTCTTATTAAAAAAAAGCTACATAACTAGATACAGATGTGCTCTTATTAAAAAAAGTTACATAACTAGTAGCAGATGTGCTCTTATTAAAAAAAAAATTGACATAACTAAATACAGATATGCTTTTATTACTGTTTATATATTTTACTTTTATTATCATCATCATCTGTCCCTTGACTTTTGTCGTAGGGGTGCTGTGATAGTTTGCTTCACCAAATCCCTACACTCTTCCCGGTCAGCAGCTGCTCTTAGTAGGATATCAAGTGAGAGGCCTGTCCATTCTTTTACATTGTCCATCCAGGTTTTTTGGATGACCCTTTTTTTCATGTCCCCACTGCTGTTCCTTGAAGGATGACTTTAGACAGTGAGTCTTTATCCCCATATAACTTCATTTAAGTGAGGGCTTGAGAAGTCTCCCTTGCAGATGCCATAGACAGAAATCCTGCTGTTGTGCATTGTGCATGTACATCACCAAGCAGTTCAAGAACTTGTGACTTCACAGACCTAACAAAAAGAACATGAGGCACTATTTCCTCTTTCTCCCCCCCCCTCTCCACATCAGTGCATTGAGTCAAAGTTTGGCCTGAGTTGATATCCAGACCTAGGTCTTGTGCCAGCACTTAAACTGTTGTTTTTTTTTATTTCTGGCATTCGGATTTAGTTTACCAAATATATACTTCACATCATTTGCCCTATAGACCACAATGTCTGAAAGGGGAACTTTACTGTATGTATAACTTTACTATACTTCATCAAACAAATGTAAAGTTATTTATTAAATCTTTTTTTTATTTGTGAATTTAATAACTTGAGAGAAATAGAAGAACTTACTCCTTGCAATGTGCCAGACACAGTCAGAGTTTCGGTTGTAACGTCCAGGAAAGAAAGGAGACATAATTATACCTTCATCTGCGTCTAAGGTGCCTCCACAAGCTGCAAGTTCCAGATTGAAGATCAAGTTTTATGTCATGAAAATATTAAAAAGAAAGAGAACAAAGCATGAATCTAAAGTTATTAGACTTAACACCTTGTTTTAATTCTTAATTATATTAACTTGAAGTCTTAGAGATTTTGTGTTTATACGCAAAAATTTATTTTCATAATTCTGAGGTTCAGGAGACCACTACATTTCTACATCTTAATTATATGTTCAGCTATAAGTTTCGGAGAAACATTACCTGTTATGTAAGTGGCTCTAAATCCTTTGTGACTATTGTACCAGGAATAATGAATTCTCATACGAATGAACATCTGATTTGATTCACTGAGATAAAAAGATGTATTTCCCAACTGGCATACTGATGAGGCTAGTGGTGTCCCAAGGCTATTCTCTCCACTATAAATCTGAAGGGAGAAACAGTTTGAACTAATACTTTCAAAGTTCTAGTAAAGTACAATAAGTAATTTTTTTTTTATAAAATAAAAAAGGCCTAAATTGTGCTGATGTGCCAAAAACCCAAATTATCAGTAATAAAAATAAATGTAACAAAAGAGTTTCAATATCCTAATACCATGTCTTTTTTGTCTAGGGCATTCACAAAAGGGTGGCTGCGTGTTTAAGTGCTAGGTTTCTGAACCTGAGGTCCTAGGTTCAAATCTCCAAGAATCTCCATCTCCATGGGATATGGAATTTCTGGATTTTTAGGACACCCCAAAGTCCACCCAACTCTATTGGGTACCTGACTTAAGTTGGGGAAAGTAAAGACAGTTGGTTGTTAGGCTCGCTACATGACACCCTGCTCATTAACCATTGACCAAAGAAACAGTTGACCTTTAAATCATCTGCTTTATAGATCACAAGGTCTGAGAGTGGAACTTTTTTTTACTTGTATTTTATTAGAGAGGATTCGAGGCTTTACTTTAAAGGAGTTTGATGATGATGACAAAAGAACCATGGACACAAAGAATTAACTATGTATCAGAAAATATGGTGGGAAAAAAATTAAAAGTTGGCAAGACAAAACAAAGAGTTAACTTCTAGTGGTGGTTACTTGTCATTGAACTTGGGACTTACAGAAGTTCAATGGCACCCAACGTTTTAGAATGTTTGGCCATTAACAAATATTACAAATGCTTGGATAATTAATATTCTTGGTAATATACATTCTAAACTTTTTTGAATAATATCATAACATACATATAAGTGCAAAATACCACTCAATGACTAATTCATTGATCATGAGATCTCTTAAACTTGAACGCATCAAACTTTGTATACAGGTGCTTTCTATCAAACCTTTGCAGTTTACTTTTGGTATTTCCTCCAAATGTCACAGTCTACATGTCAAGCATTTTTTTAACAAATATCTTTTTCCCTAAGTTTGCTTATTTTTAGTATGCCTTGGGTCATTACAATTTCACTTCTTTTTTAGAATAGACTCAAAAACACTGCAGGAATTATTTTTTTACCTAGATCTAAAGCATATGAATAAACTTCTCTTTTTTATGTCAACTAATTGATGCATATTGGGGTAGCCTAACAATGTAAAATGTTCAATTTGGTAGAAACATTTGTCTTACCTCTTAGTAATTGCTTACTATGAAATTGTTTAGTTACCTTCACAAAGATCTATATAGTAAAAGTAAAGTTTCCCTTTCAGACCTTATGGTCTTTAGGACAGATGATGAAAAGGTCATCTGTTTCTGTGGCTAACGGTTAACAAGGGTGTCATGTGGCCAGCACAATGATCAACCGCCTTTACTTTTCCCTAACTAATGTCAGGTACACATTTAGAGCTGGGTGGACTCAGACGCGCCCAAAGATCCCGAAATTAAAAATCTCAGTCTTCACCAGGATTTGAGCCCGGAACCCACGTTTCAAGAGAGAGAGTGAGCAAGGAATGGTACTGTCTAAAACAACTAAATCCTAATAGCACTGAGAATCTAGATCTATGGTCATTTTTGCAACATTCAAAATGGGTCTAATAAACCATTCCAATTAATTTAAACCGAATTGATATTCCTTTTTTATTTCGAGAACAAAACACCAAGATAAATGTAGGAACGACAACTGGAAGTTTTTGTTGTTGACAGAACAGGGGGGGGGGATAGGAAAAAGTGCTACAAGAATTAACTGTCCCAAAATATGAGAGCATGGAGGTCTATGTGTCGGGGTGCATTATATAAAGCAGGTCTTTACAAATCAAGTCTATGTGGGAGAAATTACGATGCGCAGGTAAAAAAGAAAAAGAAAATGGGGCTTCCAGAGAGAGAGAAAGAAAAAAAGCAGACTGTGAAATTTCATTGTAAATATATATAGGCTATATTTTAACATATAACATGGGCTAAAAATGTATGTTAGGTTGATCCTCTAAATGTGACCCATTTATTAAAATAAAAAAAAAATTAAAAAAGAAGGAGGTGTTATTCCATAATAAATGGGAACAAAACCGGCCATAGTAAAAATAAAAAGGCTAGGAACAAATGAAAGGGCTTAACCGGTGCGTACTGCTAGTAATATTAATAAATGCCATCACTTTTACTTACATCAATAAAATCATCATTCTGGCAATTTAAATCCAATTCTGAAAAGGTTAAATTGACTATATGGTTGGCTTCCACCTTTATCGTCCAAGAACATTCAACACTATTTCTGACATCGTAGGCATTGGGGTAATTTTTGGAGGTGAGAGTGCCACTCCTGGTTGTAAAATCTTTACCACAGGCTTCAAAAAAGGGACAACATAAAAATATTTTATGACAAGTTTCTTAAGAATCCATGCCGGTATCAATGGTAGTGTGAAGAAAGCTAAATGTATATATTTTACATTAAATATATTTTGTTTTCAATGTTCACTCTCAATACTGCGATTCACTTGATCGTTATGTGTTCTTCTGCATTTCCCTATACAGAAAACGGCTACGACTTCTTGAGCGCTTTCACCAAAGATGCCTGCACTCCATCATGGACATACGGTGGCAGGACCACACTACAAAAAGCGATGTCCTTGCGAACGCCGGTATGGACAGTATAGAGGGACTTCTTATGGTCTGACAGTTACGCTGGGCAGGGCATGTATCCCGTGCGGGAGACGAACGTATGCCAAAGGCAGTCTTTTTTGGTGAGCTAAAAGGTGGTCAACGTAACAGAAGCGCCCCACAGAAACACTTCAAAGATCAGCTTAGGTGTCAACTTTCCTTAGCTGACATAGAAGAGGGCACCTGGTTGCATGCTGCCTGAGAATGATACAGCTGTTCACTCACGAAGGCCGCGGGATACACATTTGAGACCAAGAGAAAATTAGCTACTGAGGACAAATGCAGATGGCGAAAAGAAAATCTAAATCGACCACCTGCGGACAATGGTTATGCTTGCCCTGGATGTGGCAAAATATGTAGGTCACAGCATGGGCTGCGCAGCCACAAGAAATACTGCATTCCTAACTAATCTTCGAACTTCAAGACAAGCCTTATTATTATTATTATTTGTAGCTGGTAGCTGTACTATTTTGTGGGAAGCGTAGTGGAGAGGATAAGTTCGCTTGAATTTGGCTTGTCTTGGCTATGAAGGGGGTTCGACACCCAACTCGGGCATAGTTGCGTTTCCTGAGCGCCTAAAAGCAACATCGAAAACTACCCCCTCCCCCCACTGGTCCACAAATGAGATTGGACCATAGCGCTCTTAGAATGCTATAAGCAAGAAAGTTGCGCTATATAAAAGTTATAATTATTATTATTATGTATTATTTTTTTATTTTTCTCTGATGAAACTGGATAATACTAGTGTAACTTCAATGGGGCTGTGTTCAGCCTGGGTAAACCACTTAGGTACTTTCTGTAGGTGATTAAGACAATTGGAACAATAGTTGTTTTTTTCTAAAAAACTTGGCATTGTTTAAAAGTTTTCATGCATAGTTACAATTTTTCCCATAATTGTAATTCCAAGATAGATGTTAAAAACAACTGAATCAGAATCTTTACAAGTATTTTGATTATCGCATCACAAATACTTGTAAAAGTATATCCATCATGTCATTAAAGGTAATAATTTTATTATGAAACAACTCATGAAAAAGGATCTCAGAAAAATAAAATGTAATGAAGATTTTTGACGCCATGGTTTTATTTCAATAGTTAAAGCAGATGTGGAAAAACATTCATTTGTAATGAAAATCTGGCAATTCATTAACAAATTTAAATCATTATTATAGTTTTTAACAAGCAAAAAACAAAGATGATTTTACGCTTAGGGTCGGTACATTGTGGACAATTTCAAAAAGGGATCGATAGACTAATTCTGTTGTCACCTCCATCTCATTTAAAGCTGAAATAATCTTGCTATGAAAACAGAGTGATCAAAGCCAGCATTCATAATCAGAAGAATGAATAGATATTCTATTTAACTAGTGATGCAGTAACTATCAAAATTTTAAGGGCCAAGGAGCAGATGAAAGCCCATTGCAAAGAATATTAAAACGGAAAATTAATTCAAATTTTTTACTTTAAAAGGAAAATTCACACCAGTTTTAAATCAAACATTACAATCTCCAGAAATTATGTTTTGATACATTCTTGAAAATATGACCATTGTTACAGCTCTCTAATTAATACTATGGAAAATCAACTAGTACCTCACCACTGTCTAGTCATCCTTAGGTTCTGCTGTAACTATGATAATACTAAATAACTCAGTAACATCAACTTTTATTATACACACTTTCAACTGCCCTCACACAAAACGCACACACTACCAGCCATTCTCTCATTTCATTCTGACTGACCTTTACAAGTTAAATTACATTAGACATACTTCCTTGACAACCAGAAAAAAAAAACACTTCTCTATCCCCCCTCCACAAAACATAGATGTATTCAAAATATTTTAATAAGTGATTACTTCTTTGAACTGCATTGAAAATGGCATTAAATCCTCTGCCAACTACACTTGGGTCACTCTTAAACAAAACAATCATGTGGTTGCTCTCTGATGTCACAGACTGGGTAGAGTTCTGAGTGTGGCACAGAGTGACAATTGGCTCTTCACTGATGTCCTCTGAATACACCTACACGGGAGGAGAAAGAAACATATTATTGACTAGCATATGAGAAGGCGTGGCGGCTGAGTGAAGTGCTTGGCTTCCGAACTTGATGGGTTCAAATGTCAGTGAAGAATGGGTTTTGGATTTCGGGATTCTTTTGGCGCCCCTGAGTCCACCCAACTCTAATGGGTGCCTGACTTAAGTTGGGGAAAGTAAAGGCAGTTGGTCATTGTGTTGGCCAAATAACACCGTGCTTATCTTCTTCTTATCTTATATAATACAGACGTTACTTCAAAAAAGAAGATGATTACGTCCTACGCGTCATGCATTTAGTCATGCATATTAACCAATGACTTAAATTCTGCCAAGTCACTGGTTTTTCTGGCTAGCTCAGGCAACCCATTCCATGCTCTAATAGCACTAGGGAAGAAGGAGTATTTGTACAAATTTGTCCTAGCATATGGGATGAGGAATGTGCCTTTATTTTTGTGTCTTTCAGAGTATTTTATTAAATTTTGTTTTTGTATTTGAAGATTATGGTTCAGTGTTTTATGTATAATTGCTACTTTACTTTTGAGTCTTCTGTCCTGAAGGCTTTCTAAATTTAGTGATTTTACTAATGGTGTTACCCTAGTCAAATGTGAATATTCGTTTGTTATGAATCTCACTGCTCTATTTTGTGTTTGTTCCAGTTTCTTAATGTTTTCTTGAGTTGAGGGGTCCCACACGGTGGATGCATATTCTATTATTGGCCTAACCAAGGTTAAATAACATTTTAGTTTTATGTTCTTATTTGATTTATAGAAATTTCTTTTAATAAACCCTAATGCTTTGTTGGATTTTTTTATAGTTTCATCAATATGTGGATTCCATGACAGTTTTTCATTTATTATAACACCTAGGTATTTTGAGTTTTTAGTCTGTGTTACTGGTTTGCCATGAATAAGATAAGTGGAATTAATTTGTTTAATTTTTTTTGTTACTCTTAACAACTGACATTTTTCTGGGTGGAAAGACATGCTCCAATATGATTCCCATTTCTGTAATTCATCTAATTCTCTTTGTAAAATATCTGTGTCTTGTGTTGATTTTATTGTTCTATATATTATGCAATCGTCTGCAAATAATCTGACTTTTGTTCCTGAAGTAATGCAATTTGGTAAATCTTTTATGTAAATTAAAAATAGTAGTGGACCCAAGACTGTTCCTTGGGGTACACCTGAGTTTACTGTTATCGGTGTTGATTTAGAGCCATTTATTATTACAGTTTGTTCTCTCCCTATCAGAAAATCTTTAATCCACTGATGCAGTGGACCATTAATGCCGAAATATTTTAATTTTTTAAGCAAACTATGGTGGTGAACTTTGTCTAGAAAAATCTTCTAAGATAGCATCTATTTGTTCACTATTATCTAAACCTTTAGAAAAATCATCAATTAGTCCTATTAGTTGTGTTTCACATGATCTATATTTCCTAAAGCCATGTTGGTATGGTGTGAGGACATTTTGTTTGTCTAACTGGTTTATGATGTTGCTACATATTATGTGTTCTAGGATTTTACATGTGATGCTGGTAAGTGATACTGGTCTGTAGTATCCTGGGTCAGATTTTTCTCCTTTTTTTAAATAGGGGGGTGACATTAGCTTCTTTCCAGTCCTTCGGTACTCTGCCCTGGTTAAGTGAAGCCTGAAAGAGTATTTTGAACACTGGGGCTAGCTCATTGCTTAGTACTTTGAGTAATCTAGCTGGAATACCATCAGGTCCAGACGCTTTATTTGGTTTGGTGTTGGCTAATAGTTTTTGAATTCCATTTTCTTGTACTACTATATCTTCTATGTTGTCTACTTGGTTCAAATTCAGTAATATGTCTTTGTCTCCTGGGGCTGAGAATGCTGATGCAAAGTATTTGTTTAGGATGTTTGCTTTAGTTTCATTATCATTATGTATTATGTTATGTTCATCTTTTAATGGCGCTATGCCTTTTGTTTCCATTTTCTTAGACTTAATGTATGACCATAGGTTTTTGTTGTTATCTTTAGATATTACATTGTTTATGTATTCACTCTGCAGCTGTCTGCTTACTTTTTGGGTTAAGTGTTTAATTTTTATATACTTTTTGTAAACTCTTTCTGCCTTGGTTTCTTTAAATTTTCTATATAGGTTTTCCTTCTGTTTACAAAACTTCTTTAGTCTATTATTAAACCAGCATTTATTTATTTTGTTTGATGTGTATTTAGTTGGTATATGATTTTCTATAATGCTTTTAAGATGGATTTTAATGAAATTCCAGAGGTCATCGACTGGTTGGTTAATGTATTTTTCTAATAAGAATGTTTGTTGAAAGTTTAATGCAGCTTGGTGTAGTTGTGTTAGGTTACATTTATTCCAGAGTAAGATTTTTCTTTTGGTTTTTGTATTGGCTACTGCTTTTATCTGACTGTGTATTTTTATGATCTCATGGTCTGATAGACCAGGGATAATATCATAATCAACTACTAATCCAGGTCTGTTGGTTAAGAAGAGATCTAATGTGTTGTTTAATCTAGTTGGCTTTTTAATGATTTGATCTAAACTTAGGTTGTGTAAAGTTTCTATGAAAAGCTCATTTATGTCCTTAAGGTTTTGGTGTTTATCTATGGTTAGTGTTTTCCAATTTATATCAGGTAGGTTGAAGTCACCCATAATCCAAAAAACTGCATTTTTATTTGTCTCTTTAAGTGTAGTAATCTGATTACATAGTTCCTGCATGTATTCTAAACTAGAATTTGGTGGTCTGTAAATGCTGCCTATTATAAGGGATGTTGAGGTGGTATTAATTTTACAAAATGTAGATTCTATGTTTTTTGAGTTAGGTAAGGTAATTTCTTCAGCTATAAGAGTGTTTTTTATTGCTAAAAGAACTCCTCCATGATTATCAGCCCTATCTTTTCTAAAAATTTCATAATTACTATTGAAAATTTCTGCATTATAAATTTCAGGATGTAGCCAAGTTTCTGTTCCTGCAATTATGTCTGGTTTCTCACATTCTAATAAAATTTCTAAGTCTGCTGTTTTGTTCCTAATACTTTGAAAATTTATTACTAAGGTTTTAAGGTATTTTGCTATTGCTTCTTTAGGAGGTTTGTTTAGTGAGGCTGTTGTATTAATTTTAGTAGATTTAGGTTTAACAGGAGTGGATCTGGCTAGTGGTTGGTGAGTTGGTTTTGGGATGGTGTTTAAGATGTTGTATGGGTTAGAAGTGTCCGCATCAAAGGAATCAAACAGTCCTGATGTAAACTGAGGTAACCCACACGGTACACAGTGCCATGATGCATCTTTGTTGCCTAAGACATAATACACAGGTGTATTCATATGGAGACATGATGCATGGTACCATTCATCGCAGGTGTCACATTGAATGGCTTTCTGTTTCATGGTGCATACTTTTTTGCAGATGTTGCATCTATCTTTAGATCTAGGCCCTGGATTTGACTCTACATCTCCTGCTATTAATATTAACAGTGAAAGGTATTTATTTCTACTGTGTCTGATTGAGAACTTCCATTTGTGATGGGAAATCTTCTTTAAAGTTATTGATGTGTATGTTAGGTTATTTTTGAAGTTGCATTGATTTAAAGTGTGATGATTGATTATGACTGTTGTTTCATTTTTAAGTTTAGTGTTGACTGAGGTAGATCTAGTTCTGTGTTCAGCTAGTGTGTATTTAGTAATTATTAGGATAAATAGCCAGAGCAATTTCATGATGACTGTTGTTGATTTTAGTTTTAAAAGGTCTAGTCTAAAATAGTTTAAGGTTAAAAATGCCTAAGATGGCCTAAGCTAAGTCTAAAGTGATAGCTAATTTACAATGACAATCAAATGTTTGTTAACCGTTGGCCAAAGAAACAGTTGACTTTAACATCATCTGCCCTATAGATCATAAGGTCTGAAAGAGGAACCTTACTTCACTTTGCTGATTTTCAATATGTAATCTCTGGTTTGGCCATTTCTGGACACCCATGTCAGCATTAATGTAGCATCTGGCAGAAACATTTATAGATAGAATATAGAAAGACCAAATAAAAAGGCCAAATGACCCCTCACCCCCATTAGATTGCATTATGGAATGCTTGGTGTGGGCATAAAAGAAGGACTCATTAGTCTGTCATAATTTATCCATCAGGTTGTATTGTATGAGGCGTGGTGGCCGAGCGGTAAACTGCTTGGCTATCAGACCGAGGGTTCCCGGGTTCGAATTCTGGTCAATTTTGGGATTATGGGTGCCTCTGAGTCCACCCAGCTCTTATGGTTACCTGACATTTGTTGGGGAAAAGTAAAGGCAGTTGCTCGCTGTGCTGGCCACATGACACCATCATTAATCATGGTCTTCCCATGTTGCTTGGCCTTAAGCCTTTTTTCTCTAGTCTGAATGTCTTAGGGTTAAAGCTTTCAAAAAAAAAAAAAAAAAAAAACAAGTATGAAAATTTTCATCTGCTTGGAACAAGATCAGATGATAAGTTGGCAAGGTCAACAGAGGGGCGCTTAATGAAAGTCAGTAAGATCAATGGCACAGCTAGGGATTTGGGGGCCAAGAGGGCTTGAACTCTTTAGGAGCCCCTGCACTTTGACATTCAACATAAGAATATTTAATGTAAAAACTAATTTCGGACCCTCATTTGGCGGCCTGTCCTAAGTGGGGGCCAGGGGGGAAGGGGGTAAATTTGAACCCCCCTCCCTCCAACCACCCTAGCTAAGCCACTGAGTAAGATTTGAACCCTGCACTACCATGTCAACAATCCAAAGTGCATACTACAAGACAACCATATTCTGGGAAAAAAAAGACAAAGTAACTATGGAAACTACTCACAAACAAGCCATCAAAAAAACAATTGCTGTGAGTTTCTACATCAAAATCTGTTAGGGTAAGAGTGACCACATTGCCTTCGGAAACTGTGATATCCCAAATGCAAGTCTGACTATTATTATATGACCTTGGATAGTTCGGACTCTTAATTATTCCAGTATTTTGGTTAAAGGTCTCTCCACACCCTGAAACAATGAGTAAAAAAAAAATGTTTTGAAATTTAAATATAAAATATATATTTTAAAATGTAAACAAAAAGGCTTTGACTCAATTGAAGCTTTTCCATCAGGATCAAGGGATCTAAAGCACTGGTGAAATAAAGAGCCTATTTTGTGGTTAGTGAAATTAACCAACAGGTAATCGTATACACATGTCGAAGATGGGTGTATCTGTAATACTGGATAAAAACCAAAGACTCCACCAGTAAACAACTTTAAAACCCTCAACAGTGGTGGTGTACCTCTAAGTGGCCTATACCCATTGGAGGATAACAGTTTTGTTGGTTTTTTTTGTTTATAGTCACTAAAATGTTTTTATAGAGTAGGCTGTTTTTTTTTTCCTTTCTTTTTCTTACTGTTACAGAATTCCACTTGCTTAATAATGATACAAAAAAAAAATGGAATTTTAATTTGATAAAAACAAAAAGTCTCTTACAACAAGAAACAATGGGCTATTTGTTCTGTATACATTGAGCTTTCAGTATGATTGGTTTAAATGTCATTATATATTCTTTTAACTTTTGACCATTTGTAAAGAAACGATATCCTAAAATCTTGAACAACAGAAACAATAAAGTTAATACGACAATAAATGTATCTCTGTAATCGATTAATCCTACCCAAAGGAAATCTCTTATTGAAGACAGGTACAGAAGACAAAAAGAAAAGCTTAAATAGACCACCATTTGCAACAGCTTTGTGTGCACGAGATGCAGAAAAACATGCTGCAACTGGGTCGGCATAGTCATGTGAAACACTGCACCCCCTTAATCTTCGGCAAGTAAGACATTGCCATTATTTTAGAATGATCCCCTTTGCATGAGTGTGTAAAAGTAACAAACACCAATGCAAAAAGAAGAAAACCAAATAAGAGTTGATGAAAACCAAGCTGAAGGATTCCTAGCATACTCATACAAAGCGTACATAGGAAAATGAAGCTATAGTCATCTTTAAGCACATAGAAAATGAGATTGTGCTAATCTTTATATACATAGAAAATGAGATTGTGCTAATCTTTATATCCATAGAAAATAATATTGTGCTTCAATTACTTGGTTAAGCCAATAAAAGAATATGCATACTCCGTTTGGTACCCCTCAACTCAAGAACACATTAAGAAACTAAAACAAAATAGAGCAGTGAGATTCATAACAAATGAATATTCATATTTGACTAGAGTAACACCTTTAATAAAATCACTAAATTTAGAAAGCCTTCAGGACAGAAGACTCAAAAGTAAAGTAGCAATTAAACATAAAACACTGAACCAATATCTTCAAATATAAAAACAAAATCTAATAAAATAATCAGAAAAACACAAAGATAAAGGCGCATTCCTTGTTCCATATGCTATGACAAATTTTTACAAATGCTCCTTCTTCCCTAGCGCTATTTGAGCATGGAATGGGTTGCCTGAGCCAGCCAGGAAAACCAATGACTTGGCAGAATTTAAATCATTGGTTGAAATGCATGACTAGAAGAATGATATGTAGGACGTAACTACTTTTTTGAAGTAACGTCTGTATTTTATGAGATAAGATTACAAAGGAGATGCTTTCTTTAAAAATCTAAGCCATTTCAATTCATCATGTTAGCTAGGTTCAACTAGTATTGAAATTGAATATTAGATTGACATTTAAATACTTATTGAACAAAACTTTAAGCGCTCTTTATGGCAATTGGTTTGCTATTTTTAAACTTACCTTCAATAATCCATTCTAATTTAAACCCTAAGTGGCTAAGAGAGGAATCACTGTGAAACTGTACTGCTAATGTATTTGCATTGGACAAAAAATTGTTCACAGGAGCATCTTCACCACAGAATTTGTTATTTGTAAGATTAGAGCCACGCACCTACAACAAAGAAAACATATCTTTTAAATTTTTGCAACAGAATAAATATTAAGCATTTCACTTAACAGAATTAATATTTTATTATTTTGTGGGCTAATTTTTTTCTTAATGCTAATTTTTTTTGTGAATAGAATTAATATTTAGTATTTTGTGAGCTAATTTTTTTCTTAAGAGAAATATTAAATAATGTATAACCTAGTTTTTTGTTCTAAACAGAATAAACATCAAATATTTCTTTTTTTCTTAACAATTCAGATGATAGCTACACAGTAAGTCTGTGTTGAAAATAAAAATGTTTAGAAGCATTACAAATATACATATATATATATATATATATATATATATATATATATATATATATATATATATATATATATATATATATATATTATATAGCTGCAAGGCAATCCCAATCATGGGAAAGGCTTCGGGAGTCAACCCTGAGGAAAAATCAGGAGCTGGCGATCCTAAGGCAGTTTGCAGCCCCAAGTGCTACACTCTGGCAGAACCTGCGAAGTCGAGGGCTTTGCACTGGGGTTTTGTGCCTCCTAATGTGGCTGATGAAACCTATGTGAGCCCAGCATGTTTGGCTGAACACTGGGCGGGTTATTCCAGCTGGAGCTACTTCTCAAAACTAGAGTTGAATGGATTCATGGGAATCCTAAAAATCCCAGTCTTCGTTGAGATTCAAATCAAGTGCTTTACCACTCAGCCAGTAAGCTCCCTCCCTCAAGTTCTATAGCCTCAAACAAACAAAAATTACAAAGATTTTATATGATGAGCTTTGGATTTAAAGAGGTCAAAACATGATATTATTTCTGTTTATAGTTAATGATAGGACTAGAGAAAATGCCCTTTTGTACTATTATCAGAGAAAGCCTGCCATGTCCTCTTAAACTGAATACTTTATTCAGAGGTCCAAAAGAAGATGCTAGCCCCGAAACACAATATGAGAACTACTGCCTGATCTGTGTATCCTTGCACAGCTCATCTCAGATATAGGACTCTATATCTGAACCCTTCAACAAGATAATGAGAAGTCAGAAGAAAAAGAAGAAATTGATAATATTATCCTAGTCCCTTAGATGCCAAATGAATTATCCAAAGTTCTCTGTCTTCTCAGCATTATCCAAGCCAGCATCATAGTTTCCATTTAGTTTAACATAGTCATCTCCTTCTGCTCTTAATTATAATAACTATGCCCTGCACTTGGCTCATGATGGCCACCAGTGCACTATTCAACAGCTGATATGGACTCACTGTCTGGATGACCATTTAGAGCAGCGGTTCTCAACCTTTTTGGCTCGGCAACCCCTTTTTACGATCCCCCACTCTGCCACGACACACACCCCCCACACACACACACACAGCAATAGAAGGATGGACAAAAACAATTCATTTTTTCTATGGTCTTAGGCGACCCCTGGCAAATCGTCAATCGACCCCCAAAGGGGTCACGACCCACAGGTTGAGAACCCCTGATTTAGAGAGACGGAGTTGACATATGCTTGAAGAAGAAAAAAAAGTCTGGATTTCTGGAACTTAAAAGAAACGAGGAGTCCTGGGTTCTGCCTGGTACCTAGTTACTAGACCTGGAACAGCACTGGGAAGTTGTCGGTTTGGAAATAGGTTTGACAATCAAGGGGAATAAAACCTTAGAACTAGACTATGTGAGGGCATGAAGTCACTGCATGTGTTTTGTCTATGTAAAAAAAAAAGTCCTTGATCTTTTACTGTTAACGCAACGTATATGGGTTTGTCTTTCTTAAATGTATTATGACATATATTATAAAATTCTTGGATACAAAGTAAGTCTGATAATTTTGAATAAATAAAAGTTTTGTAAAAGTCATGAGATAAAGCCAAAGATTGAATCCTTACCTCAACATAGTCAAAGTTGCAGACGCCATTGTGTTTATCTTCTAGTTTGAATAAACCAAAGTGAGAATTGATCTTGTTCCCCAGCGGTACGTCAATGGTCCATAAGCAATCAATTTCATGAGGGTAAGGATTAGGGAAATTGGGGCTTTCGATGGCTCCGAAGGTACCATTAAGACGATTGTTGCAGTCTAAAAAAATAACATTTAAGTTAATATATTGTAATATCTATATAAACACTAGTCATAACTAACTAGTGAACCTTTTAATAAAAAAAAAAAAAGTAAATTCCCCGTTACAAGCATAGTGGTCCATAAGGCGGATGATGTAAAGGTCATCTGTTTCTGTGGCCTACGGTTATCGATGGTGTCATGTGGCCAGCACAACAATCGACTGCCTTTACTTTTCCCCAACTAATGTCAGTACCCCTTAGAGCTGGGTGGACTCTCAGGCGCCCAAAGATCCCAAAATTAGAGGCGTAATAATCTTCATTTCTGAAAGAACTTCCAGAAATTATAAAAACAAATAATAATAATTCCTATAACAATGGCTGCCTTGCAGTGCGGTATGCGCACTGGACTGTCATTCAGACTTCTCAATGTTCCTAGGTTCATACCCTGCCCGCTGCCATCCCATGTCATCCTGCAGGAGGTTTGGACTCTGAAGGAACATCCAAAACATTTTACAAAATTTTTAACAACAATTTAAATTATAGGGTAAACGCTTGGCTCATTTCTATTGGTTGAAACTTGCAGACGTGACCCCTTTTTTTTGATTTCAATTGGAGAGAAATAAATCAGAAGAGTTAGGTCAAAGGCAGATAAACCGTTGAGCCAAACTTTACCTGTGACATAAGATGCTCTGAAACCAATTCCTCTTGCATAGGGGCTACTTCTGAACTTAATGACCACCAGATTATTGGTAAACGTGACAGGAGCTGGGGGATGATAGCCACACAAGTGTTTGGTCTTTCTCCTGCCCTCTGGTACCTAAAAAAAAGCAAAAGATAAGAAGTACACTTGAAACAACATGCCGTGAAGATATTTATAAAAAATTGGATGGCTGCTTGTCCATGTGGTTTGCGCTTATATTCTTGTTACAATGGTCCGCATCCATGAAATATAGCAGGGCATTTTGGTGATGCCGTTTTGGCGACAGGATGTTTTGGCACTATATATGTAGACATATAATGTTAATTATAATTAGCCTTTTAAAAGACTAATGTTAATGATATATTAATATTGAAAGTCTTAGTAATTTAATGAGCATAGTTAGAATTTGTATTATAATTTATAAATGTGATTAAAAATATAAATTCTATCAATCTCTGCAGTCATATAAATTACCTCTATGTAATTTCCATAACAGTGAACCTCGAAATGACTATCAAAGGATAGAATAATCTTACTCCCTTGTGCTACACGAATGGTCCATTGGCAATCACTATTAGGAGGATAAGGATCAGGATAGTTTGGTGACTGGAATATTCCTCTAAATGCGGTGAATTCACCTCCACAACCTATAGACAAATAGAAGTTTGTAAAGGATTTATGCTTGAAACTGTAAATAAAAGCATACAATTATCTTATCTTATTGATTACAAACTTGGAAAAATGATAATAGCATGCTACGAATCTCATGTGTCAATTTATTCATGCATGTTAATCTGTTTAGTCATTGGTTTTCCTGGCTGATTCAGGCAACCCATTTCTCTAATGGCACTAGGGAATATTGTCAATTTAAAACATTATCTAATAGTTTTTTTTAAATTGTATTCCAAATGTTTACTAAGTTCAACATCTCTAAAAGTAAATTTCCCATTTCAGACCATGGGTCTATAGATGATGTAAAGGTTATCTTAGTGTGGACCACATGACCACATTTACTAAGGGTGTCATGTGGCCAGCACAATGACCAACCGCCATTACTTTTACTCAACTAATGTCAGGTATCCATTAAAGCTGGGTGGACTCAGAACAGCTCTTAAGATCCTAAATAAAAAATCCCAGTCCTCACCAGAATTCTAACCCAGGACACTCTGGTTCGGAAGCCAAGTGCTTTTCCACTCAGCCACCACACCTCCTGTACATCTATAGCTAATTAATTAAGCATCTTATTAGTTCATGGCCATGTGAAAACTTCTTAAATTCACAGATGAAAGAGAGATATGTTGTCATGAGGAAATGGGAGAGTCTTGAAGAAATTTTGTGATCTCCCAAACTGAAAGTACCTTAGGTTCATAATGGATGCATTGAAGTATTTATAACAAAGCACTTCACTGAATATTTTTATCACAAGTCACAACTTAAATAATAGTAGTAAATCTTATTACATTAGTATGAATGAAACTATGTCAAAATCATTCTAGTTAGTTATGATAGAAAAATGATGCTCAAACTATAAGGCCATATCATGCCAAACTATGAGGCCATATCAGGCCAACTATGGGAATATATCAGGGCAACTATGGCGTCATATCAGGCCAAACTATGGGGGCAATATCAAGCAAAACTATGCAGCCATACTAGGCCAAAATATGGAGCTATATCTTTTCAAATTATACTACCATATCAGGCTAAACTATGCAGTCATAATCAGGCCAAACTAAAAGGTCATATGAGGCTTAACAAAGGGGTCATATCAGGCCAAACTATAAGGTCATATGATGCTTGACAAATGGGTCATATCAGGCCAAACTATAAGGTCATATGATGCTTGACAAATGGGTCATATCAGGCCAAACTATAAGGTCATATGAGACTTAACAAAGGGGTCATATCAGGCCAAACTAAAAGTACTATGAGGCTTAACTCTTTGACTCCGGAATTACTTCGGAATTATTTTCCACTTTTGGATGGAATTAATTTTTCCCCCATTTCAGAGTGTGCTACTTTGCTTCGATATAACTTGTATAACTTTTTTATTTATTATTGGAAAATAATAAATTTGATATAGAATTAAAGAGAAATGGATGTTCTTTCCATTTCTTATGTTTTCTAGTTCGCAAATCATGTTGTTTTTGTAATTTTGGGTTTTGAATATAAAAATTAAAAATGAAAAACTCACCAACTGACATTGAAAATATCCATCCAAGTGCATGTTTAAAGAAATTTATTGTTCAAATTGAACACAAATAGCTTTTTTTCTCATTTTTATCCATTTGTTTACAGAACACCATAGAAGAAACAGCAATAGATGCAAAAAATAATAAACTGGAACTAATAATCCAATGTCATTACTTTAACGAAAAAGCCCATAGATAATAGATATGAATGTATCAGCTTCGAATAAACCCATTTTTGCAAAACTACTTTTCTTTTCATAGCGAAAGAGAAAAAATTAGCTAAGTTTAAAATACATCTAAATCCAATCCACTAGATTAGTAAACACAAACTAAGGCCCGCAGGACGTGGGTAATGTCCGGCTAGTCTAGTTAAAAATACTGTGAAACAGGGTTTACCCGATTTGTTAAAAAGTTTTGTTTTGTTAATAGAGATACAAATACTTTTTCGTCTATTTTTAGGGTCGTCCGTTTGTGGTAGGAAAATTAAACATACACTACATTCTCCGCAATGACTTAAAGAACATTTATGCCAATTTTTATCAAGATTGGTAAAACGTTTTTATTCAGGACATACATACATACATGGCCTACATACGCCTTACTTTCTGCATTATATTATAGATTAATGTAATTGATCATAAACAAAAATAAAGACTGCTCATCACTGTATAGTTTGTCCATTGTGGCTTGATGATCACTTTTTCTCATTCGAGGGCCGAGGGGTTTGCACTGCGATTTTGTGCCTCCTCGTGTGGCTAGTGCGACCTATGTGAGCCCCGGAAGGTTCAGCGGCACACTGGGCAGGTTATTCCAGCAGGAGCTAGTATCACAGTAAATCCTAGCTTCACTGTCAAATGGTATGATTTAGAAATGCTACAAAATATAAATATATATACATATAATTTGTATACTTACCAGAGGCAAGTGCATAATACTGAAGGTAAAATCCATTTCCTCTTAAGTAATATCCAGTCCTGTATTTTATGTATAGTTGGTTTGTGTGGGATGTTATTAGTCCACTGGGTGGTTGGCAAAGAAGAATCAGAAGTGGAGATGTTTGATAGCCGCCATTTCTAAGAGCAAGGGAAATAACAAAAACATTCCATTCTAGATTCAGTTGAAAATGAATAAATAGTGAACATTTTTTAAACCAACATATACATTAAAATGAAATAAAAGTAGATAATAATTAATAAATAAATAATCAAAGCATTGGGTGCATTTAGTATGAGTGAAAGTGTACATTGCATTTTCGTTGTTCTTTATATAATACAATCCTTGCAAATTGTCTTGTTTTCCTGAACTAATGCAATTAGACAAGATCTTATTCCATCTGCTAAAATAGATACATTAAACAGTTAATTCTTTTTTAGTTTAATGAATGTATGAAAGGGGTTATTTAAATCACCCTAAAAGTGAGTTCTAACTATCATACATAGTACAATGCTTCTTCTTCCCTAGTGCTATTAGAGCATGGAATGGGTTGACTGAGTCAGCCAGGAAAACCAATGAATTAGCATTGATTAACAAGCATGACTAGATTGACCTAAGGACATGCATAGGACGCAATCATTTTCTTTTTTGAAGTAACGTCTATATTTTATAAGATGAGATAAATAGCTAGATCTAGATGCTACAAGCTCATGTGTATATGTCATAAAAATCTAATGTAAAGAAATACCAGCAGATTACACACTAGAGTATATTATAAAAGTAACATGTAACATTTCACCTAATCTCTAGGCATCTATAGTCTTGTACATCAAAGTCAGAGACATTCAATACAATCTGCATGCCAGGGCTCACATTGATGACCCATTCACAGCTGACACCTGGAGGAGAACTACTGGGATAATTGGGTGACTTGATGCTTCCACTTGGAGCCACTAAAGTTCCTCCACACTCTGAAGATTATAATCATTACTTGATATCAATCTATAACAATGGTGTCTTAGCTCATGTCATTTTCTTGCTTGAAAGTAATAAAGTATTTAGTTTTCAAAGTAAAGTTAGTAAAGCATTTCCTATAACACCGTGCCATCAGTCAGGCAGATCTGTTTCTATGGCCAACGTTTAACTGAGAGGGTGCCATGTGGCCAGCACAACAACCATTACTTTCCCTAACAAATGATAGGTACCCATTTGAGTTGTGTGAACACAAGGGAGTTAAAAATAATTCCAAAGTAGATAATCCCAGTATTCATCAGGTTTTGAACTCTTAACCCCTCAGTTTGGAAGCCAAACAGTTTACCACTCTTGCTGGTTAAAACAACATTTCTGTAAACAAGTGTTTTTGAATCAAGTTGAAAAAGGCTAGGTCAAAAACTAAACATGCCAGTAAGAATTTTATTTTATTATCAGATACAAAATAGGTGAAACAGCAACTACTGGCCAATGAAATTTTGTTTTAATTGAAATAATGATACTCTATCCTTTACCAATCAATCTAAACTGGCCAGATTTTAATGCAATTTTTTTCAGTACTCACATCCAATCTGAATTTCAAGCGAAGCAGTACAACATAAAACGAGAAAAAAAAAAAACTTAAAAAAAAAACAAAAACAATGCGTATAATTAATATGCAGGAGTGGATGCACAGGGAGATGGAGGACATAATCAACTCTTTTGTACTAGTACGAACTAGATCTGTACAAGGTAAGAAGTATGTACTAGGTAGGAAGGTGGGGCTAACGAAAAGTCACAGGGGCAAGTTGTCACTAACACCATTTGAGATGTTTACAGAAACATACAAATAAAATGAAGCTGATGCCTTTTACCATTTTTAACTTATTGTTTTGAGTGTTTGGAAAATGGAATTATTTTATTTTTTTTGCCTAATTTTGTTTTAAAACACTCATAATGTTGAAATGATTGTCCAACATTACCCTGTTTCATGTTTCTATGTATAAATTACACATTGAAATTGTTTTTTTTTTCCTTAAGGCTCGACCCAATGGTTAATGGAATAAATGATCTGAAAATTGTACTAGGTAAGAAGGGTCACCAACTCCTTAGATTTACTCTGGGTTTATTCCCAAAGTGTTTTCCATGTTTGGGTATAGCCGCAAGGCAGCACAGGTTTGGAATCAAATATTTCCTTGTCCAAGGTGGGAAGCCAGCCAATGCAAACGATTACCCAATGGCGTAGCTAGCCATCGAGCCGAACGGGGCATCAAGCGGTGGGGGGCATCAAACTAAGGATCAATTTTCTCAATAAAAATCATTGCATTGTACATACATGAACAAAGACAAGCTGCTGAATTTAAAATGTTAACTAGATTTAATTTACTCTGCTATAAATCTCCTATATTATTTCTTAAATTAAACGGAAGCTTTTATATAACCAGGTTGAATCATGTTTACTAGATTTTTTTAAATCTCCGAAGGCCACGCACTTTTACCAAATATGCACATCTCCAAAAATACAAAAGGAACCTATTGTAATACTGGGTGATAATGAGACAAATATTTTTCCTTTTTTTTGACAGTTCACCTGACATCACAAAACTAGATCAATTTTTCCAAATGTTGAGGTTATGTCATCATGGATACTGTAGTCTTTCACTGACATCATCTTAATTCATTATGTGCTTGAAACATTCTCTGAGTTTGGCTGTAATTCAGGCTGAAGTTAAAATCTATTCAGTGACATTTTTTTCGGTACACTGGACCATTTACACACATTTTTATCGACTTCAGCACACAGCTAGGATGTCCTCAACAAAATAACAGAAACTAGCCTTAAGCACTTGGTTAAAGCGCTGGAGCGCCAGAGGAGAAGTCGTTAAGATAGTTATTGATTCCTTTTTTAAAATTATAGAAACTCTAGAGACATTGACTAGAACAGATGAAAACTCTACTCTTAGGTCTGAAGCAGGCGGATTGTTAGTTGCTATGCATTCTTCGTTTTTTCATCTACCTGGGTTTTCGGCCCCTGTATTAAGGAAGGTTTTTTAGAGGGGGGGGGGCATCATGACAAACTACCGCACTATGCCACAGCGATTACCTCCTGTTCATAGCTTACTAGTTTAGGCACCTTGGCTCACTTTTACCACATGTCCTATCAGTGATAAAAGTTCCCCCCTTGGATCTAATATTTGAATATTAATTATTAAACACCATTATAACTAAAAATCATACTCACCAAATGACTCATTCCTGGCTATATAAGAAGCCTGAAAGCCACGTCCAACTATTGAATGATCACTGCGTAACTGGACAACCATGACATTGCTGGTTGATGTCTGAGCGGGTGGTATGGTTTGTCCACAGAACCTAGTGTTAAAAAAAAAGGATTATTTTATAATAAAACACCTATGTATAGCTATAAATATGCAACATCATTAATCAAATAAAAAATACAAAAACAAAACAAAAAAATGTCTATGTCCCTATACAAACAAGAGATTCAAAAGAAGATCACAAGGGCAATCTGGCCCCACTTGGGGTGAAAAAAGAGTTAAGGCTAGCCTTCATCAAATTATATCTTATATAATACAGACGTTACTTCAAAAAATAAGATGATTACGTCCTACGCGTCATGCATTTAGTCATGCATATTAACCAATGACTTAAATTCTGCCAAGTCACTGGTTTTCCTGGCTAGCTCAGGCAACCCTTTCCATGCTCTAATAGCACTAGGGAAGAAGGAGTATTTGTACAAATTTGTCCTAGCATATGGAACGAGGAATCTAGCCTAGATGTAGAAGATCTATTATACATGCAGTATGGCCTAGTATAGGATTAGGGCCTATACAGCCTATACTAGATTATAGATATAGATAGATCTAGATCTAGCAAAAATGTTTGATGATACGATGATTGGGACCCTGGTTATGACAATTTGGTGGGTGCAACAGACTTCATTTTTTTTTTCATGAGAAATAGCTAAAGGCCTACTAAAAAACAATACAAATCTTAAATAGTTATTGAAATCATGGTGGCAATGTGTACATATATGTCTAAGTACTTTCATTAGGAAATAATTATTTATGCGAATATGTGTACGCAGAATTTATTATAAATGACTTATAAAAATGAAGCCAAAAGAACAACATTCAGAAGTCGAACACAGATCTGTATGTCCAAATAAGAAAACAATGCTTTGTACCACAAACTCAGGTTTGGAGCGCTGCTTCTTTCCCCCTTCTTACAGCCATAGCTAGAACTAAGACATACACTGGCTTCTTCATTATGTTTATCATGTGTTATGTGTCGATATATGTTTAGCATGTGCTATGTGTTTATCATGTGTTATGTGTTTATCATGTGTTATGTGTTTATTATGTGTTATGTGTTTATCATGTGTCGAGTGTTGGTATGTGTTTCTTATGCATTTATGTGTTTATCAAGTTATGTGTTGATACATATGTTATGTGTTTATCAAGTTATGTGTTGATACATATGTTATGTGTTTATCAAGTTATGTGTTGATACATATGTTATGTGTTTATCAAGTTATGTGTTGATACATATGTTATGTGTTTATCAAGTTATGTGTTGATACATATGTTATGTGTTTATCAAGTTATGTGTTGATACATATGTTATGTGTTTATCATGCATTATGTTTTTGATGTGTGTTTTTCAAGCATGGAAATGAATTATGACATGAGCAGCATATGTAATTGTCATACAAACAGGTAAACATTTATTTATTAATTATGTTTCAAAATTTCCTTCAGATTTAAAGTTTTTGTTTGTTTTGTTTTACATGTTTTCGGATGTTCTTTCAGAGTTGAAGATAGTTACTTCCTAGTCCAAACCTCCCGCAGGACGACGGGGGGGATGGGAGCGGGCAGGGTTTGAACCCTTGACCGTCAATAAATCCAAACGACAGTCCAGCGCGCAAACCGCACGACCAGGCAGCCTAGCCCGAAAAAAAAACTCCCTCATAACAATTAAGGATGGAAGCAAGCAATTCTCAAACCCCAGACCATAGAGGCAAACAGTCTAGAGTGCATACTACAGGACCAGGCAGCCATCTTGGTTGAGAAGCCTGCATTTCAAATGGTGTAGGTGATCCAGGGTACTATTTCTGCTTGCTGCTATCTTCCAAAGGAATGTTTCAAGAGAGTACATTACAATTCTCCTTGTGGAAGGAATCTCTTTTAATTATTAAAATGAACAATAAAAAGTAAAGCTCCCCTTTCAGACTTTGTGGTCTATAGGGCAGATGATATGCAGGTCATCTGTTTCTGTGGCCTATGGTTAACGAAGGTGTGATGTGGCCAGCACAATGAACCAACCTTTTAGTTTTTCACCAACTAATGTCAGGTTACCATTAGAGCTGGTGGACTCAGAGGCCCCAGAAGATCCCTAAATTAAAAATCCCGGTCTTTGCCAGGATTTGAACCCTGGATCCCCAGTTCGGAAGCCAACAACTTCATCACTCGGCCACCACGCCTCCAAATGAACAATAAGAAAAACAAATTACCGGCCAAGTTTGCGATTATCCAAAGGTGTATCCGAGTCATATACATCAACATAATCAAATAGGCAATTTGAATGATATTCAAGGTTGAAATCTTGAAAAGTTAATCTGACAACATGTCCAGGACTCACAGTAATATACCAAGTACAGTTCTCATGGTGAATATATGACTCTGGGAAACCAGGACTTTGGAAAAATCCTAGATCTCTGTTCAGGTAACCACCACATCCTCTACCTTTTTTTTTTATTGTTAAAAAAAAGTACAAGAAAAATTATAATATTCTGTAAGGACAAGTAAAACAATATTCTAATTTCAAATAATGCAATAAAAACATGCATATTCTATTTATAAGTATTAAATTGTATATAGCATATAATTACTAAGATAATGAGCGTAGTGCCAGGGAAGAGGGTTTGGGGTTCAACACCCCCCATCCCTAAAGTAATACAAAAGAGAGAGAAAAAAAAATGTAATATTGCAAACAAAATTTCAAAATTAATATAAGAATACTTATTTTTCAAGTATGTTTAAAATATTTTAAACAAGAGATTTGATTGTTATTGGGTTAATACACAATGGTATATCAGGTTTTCTTCATTATCCACAAGGCAAGTCATTTCTTAACCTTTCACTTGCATTTCCCACCTCCCCCCAGGCCCCATTAAGATAGCTGGGGGCCTTGTGGACCACGGTAAGAACCAAGCCAAGCTCTTCCTACATTTTAAACTGCTCAAATATTTGTGTCCTGGTGACAATATGTTGTAAAAAGATTTCATTTCAACTAAAGTTAAATAAAGGGGGTGATATTGAATTGTGTGAGGCAATAATACCTTTTTATTTGATCAATTTTTAAAGATGGATCTATAGATAAACTGCAAATAGAACAGACATTTTTAGCCATTGAGCTCTTTTAGACCTTTGTAAGCATGTTTCTTCCCCATACGCCCTAATGGTTGAGAAATGTGGCAATAGAATGAAAACTAATGGACATCCTAAACTAAGTAAAAAAAATAATAATACAAGATCGCAACTTCCAATTTAACTTTAAATTGTTTTCATAACATAAATTTAAAATTATTATCCTAGTTCAGCATTCAGAAAAAAAAATTTCAACATATGACATACCTTCCACAGACGAAAAATTGGCAACGAATGACAACAGATTTTCTGATTCTGTATCATAAGTAATGAACAACTGATTTCCACTTGATCTGTATTCAGTGGGAACATTCTCAAGACATGGATAGGTAACGCTATCACTTCCAAATCCAGTTTCAGAAAGCTGAAGTAAAAAAAACAAAATATTAGTTTGTAAGTTGGCTTTTAAATTTATGTTTTGGTTTGAAAGCTTCATTAACTGTAAACTAGCTACAATCAAACAATCAAATGCTTATATTCCTAAATTCAATCATTTGACTAGCAGGATATGACCCGTGGCCTTCGGGCCTTACATTGAGAGTTATTGATCTAGTGGATTGGATTTAGATGTCCAACATGGTGAATGTTTCCTTAACTTTCTTTTTTTATTTCCAAACAGAGCCAAAAATACAAGTGAAAATGCTTTCAAAGATACAGAACTCAGTAACTTATCTCTTTCATAATTAATTAATTCCATAAAGGTATCAACTATAGTTATATTTGCAATATGCTTTAGATCTGTATGTCGACTTCAAACCATGTTAAATCTTTCAAAAAGAGATTTTTGAGCCAAAATCAACACACTCTTTGTTGTTGGCCTCCTTCAGTCATAGAACAACTATCTTTCATCTTATATCATAGCACTTTTCAGTCATAGAGCAACTATCTTTCATCTTATATCATAGCACTTTTCAGTCATAGAGCAACTATCTTTCGTCTTATATCATAGCACTTTTCAGTCGTAAAACAACTATCTTTCATCTTATTTTTATAGCACTTTTTTGTGACGCTGTAGAGTCAAATGCTGGAAAACAAATCAGCTATAATGGTCAGTACCATATCCCCATCTCCATACAGCCAATGTTCCCACTCTTCTACACTGGAAAACATTTAAGTCTAGCTCACTATTTGTATTGCAGGAGATCTTTTTTACGTCAATTTCGAAATTGTTATTTGGACTAAAATATATAATCAGAGCTACCAGTAGGTGTTTTTTAATTCCTCATTTTTTTTTAAGAAAACAAAAAATCAAATTACCTACCACAATATTTAAGTCGCATATATGTCTAATTGGGTTGAGGTGTGTTGGGTCATCAGAGAGTTTCAGGAGAATGGTCTTGCCAGCAGGTACCTCGATCTGATAAGTACAAATACTAGCTAAATATACAGTTGGAGTTTTGAAAGTGCCTGAGTTTCCAACCAATTTTCCACCACAAACTGAAAATGTAAAAAAAATAATTATATTTATATAGATCTAGTCGATATAGATTCTCTCTGTTCAATTAAATATAATGCTGATGCTATGTAAAGAGACTATCTTTATAGGCCTATATAGTCTACAAGCAGTCTTTTAAGGTCTTTAAATTTAAGGACTGCATCACAAACGAAGCCATTAGAGACAGGGTTACTAGAGCGATTGGACCCCATGATGAACTGCTAACTATCGTTAAAAACTAAAAAATCTATGGTGAAATTACAAGGTCTCCGGGGTTAGCAAAAACCTTCCTTCAGGGAACAGTACCAGGAAAAAGAAGCAGACAGAGAAAGCAACGGAAAGACAACATAACAGAATAGACGGGCCTGCAACTGAAAGAGGTTCTATCCAAGGCAAAAAGGAATGGAGAAAGACGGCTAACAAATCTGGTGTGGTGCCCCAATAGTACAGCAGACTAAGGGATATGTGAAAGTAATATAGATCTAGATGATTAGATCTAGATGTGTGATATGTTAAAGATCTTAACTTTATCTTATCCTATAAAATACAGACTTTACTTCAAAATAGAAGATAATTACATCCTACACGTCATGCATCTAGTCATGCATGTTAACCAAAGACTTAAATTCTGCCAAGTCACTGGTTTCCCTGGCTGGCTCAGGCAACCCATTCCATGCTCTAATAGCACTAGGGAAGAAGGAGCAAATTCGTCCTAGCATATGGAACGAGGAATGTGCCTTTAACTTTGTGTCTTTTTGAGTATTTTTAAAATGGTTTTTGTATTTCAAGATTACTGTTCAGTGTTTTATTAAATGTATAATTGCTACTTTATTTTTGAGTCTTCTATCCTGAAGGCTTTCTAAATTTAGTAGTTCTAATAAAGGTGTTACTCTATTAAAATGTGAATATTCGTTTGTTATCATCATAGAATCTAAAGTAAAATATAGTCAATATTTGAATATAGATATCTAGATCCTCATCATCTAAGGATCTATCTTCACTAAAAATCTAGATCTAGTACTAGACTAGAATCTTGATCTAGAAATAGATCTATATACTAACTATATAGTATATTATATAGAATCTAGTGATAGTAGTAGTAGTAGTGGTAGTAGAAGTACATCTAGTATGATCTAGATTCTAGATCTTTAATTAGTATAATGAGTAGTCACTCATTAGTCTATAAAGTAGATCTGGATCACTTCATTTTAATGCACAAGAGCCTGGCCTAGGTCTAGAGCAGAGGCAACTTTTCGAGATATCGCCACATAAAAAAATATAGATAAATATTAATTATAATAATAAATTAATACATTGATCTATTTTGTATTTATTATTCCCAACTTGATTAACTTGACCCAACTTCAGGCAAGCCCCAAGCCCAAATCATAAATGAATACTATTGGTGTATTTATTATGAATTATGATATTTTTTATATGAGCCTTTAAAAAAAAGTTTATTTTCTAATCAATACTATAGCCCGGTCAATAGGTATAATATAAGGCTATTGATTGAGGGTGGCCGTGAGACTATGGGCCTACAATAAAAATGGTAAATAGAATCTTTAGAAACCTTGCAGATTTTTTTTTTTTAATGTAACCATAGTGTCTAGATGTAGATCTAGGTTGATCATTTAGAAACCACAACAGCAGAAATCCAAAGACGGCAAAGAGTTGAAAGAGTTAGAAAAAGTCGACTTTGGTCTTGGTTATAAGGATTTCTCTTTAGAAGAGTTAATGACGCACACCAGTGAATGCCCTTGGCAAGCTGGCACTCTACTGACGACTAAAGCAAAAACCATAGTATGAGGACCTGGAATATTAAAAACCTACATGCAGAGGCAAGGCTTATAAACGGCCCCATTTCTCAATTAGATTAGGTCCTTTTCATGTTTAGATCTCATTTAATAGGCTACTTATTTCATTGATACTAGCTCTAAATGCCTTAAAACGAATCCTTTAGTGTTACAGCTATCAGTGCAGTGATACCCAAACAAAGGTCTGCGGGTCAACATCGAAAATCCTGCACATATTAGTGTTAATGAAGCCAAAGAAACACAGTTCTATTGGACTCACCATTTTATGCTATTACTGAACTCATGACACGCGTCAGAGAATTATGTATGACTGATGTCCGATTCTTGTGGCATGCTACATTCATGTGTGCGAATTATCAAAAACATGTTACACAATTTTTCATGAAAATACTTCAGTAATAATTTAAGTTTATGTTACCTGCATTATATTGTGCGCTGATGACCACGTTGGAAGTTGTTGAGTGCCATATGATAAGCATCGTGTTTCCTGTTGAGTTCATTGCCCCCGGGACAGTATTGCCGCACAATCTGCTCAAATCGGGCGATGTTATGTTGATACCATCTCTTACCTGGGGAAAAATTTCCAAATGATTTATTTTGTATTTCACGCCTAAAGCATTGGTAAAGGTGGAGTTTTATCTTTCTGGAACTGAATCAATAGGGCAACATACAGATATGTAAAACTTCCTTCGTTTCACTGAGAACAAAAGGTAAAAAATGCATTAATTAAAAAAACAAAAATTCGTACCCGCTTGAATTCAAACTCAAGTCTAATGCCTCCTCAAGGGGAGTAATTCAACTTTTGCCACCACTTCTGCAAAGCGTCGTGCTTAAAAACAAATCTTTCTCAGACTCTACAGTGTTATACTGTTTTAATTTAACACAATTTCCGAAATAATGTAATAGCCTTCATCTGTAGATAGTGCTATTCGTAGCTTCATCCTTTTATGGCTCTGGTTCTCAAACTTTTAAGCTCGGCGACCCCTTTTTACAATCCCCCACTCTGCCGCGACCCCCACCCACCCTCACACATACAGCAATGGAAGAGTAGACAATAACATTCCACATCTTGATGGTCTTAGGCGACCCCTGGTAAATCGTCAATTGACCCCCAAAGGGGTCGTGAACCACAGGTTGAGAACCCCTGTTTTAGGGCCTATACATACTTCGCGATTAAAAAGCAACATAAGGCCTATAAAAGATATATGTATTCATTTATACAGCTACATTATCAAAATTAACATAATACTTTTGAGGATAAAGAATTTGTGGGCCGGATTGTATAGAAATGTCCGGGCCGATTTTGACATCCAGTCCGCCGCTGTATATACGGTGTACAGAATAATAAAAGTATTGATAATTTTTTTAATGATACTTTTGTGCACTTTATAGCATTGAAGATTCAACGTTTCTTATGTTTGTAGTCTCTTCCGAGTATAACAAAATTTTTTCTTTCATTTATTCGGTAATACTGAACTAACGGAAGTTCAATTTTACGTCATTGAAATGAATAAGCTTATCCTTATCTAGCCTCTCGACCTATTTTTAACGCAGTAATAATTTCTTGATTATATTTTGAGTTTCTAAGTCCGATTTACATACATTGAGCAGTAAAATACCGTAATATGATAAAATACAGTATATTGACCGCCTTGTATCGTAGAATGACTATGGTTCATCTCGAACACTTTTTCATATGGCTGTGGAGCCCTATTTTGGAGAGACACTCCCGTCCACATATATTGCAGGGGCCACTTTCGTCGGTGGGAGGGATCCTAGGATTCCAATGGACAGCTACCCCCGCCTTAAGCTGGGCAGCCCCCAGCCAATAAGATGCTGTCCCGTCATGCCTGTCTTCCTCGTATGGGCACACGAGGATAGGACAAAATCTGAAAAGCAGGCACAAAGCCAATGTACCAGTCGACATGAAGGGAAAAAAGAGGAGCTCCACTCTTAACTCTTTCTCTCCTAATCGACGATACCATCGTTGATTTTGACCTCATTAAATTAAATTAATGACTAACTTTTTGAACTTGACTTTGAATTCTATAAAAAGAGCATGCATTTCCCTTTAATTCTATACCAAATACAACATTTTCTGATAACAAACAACAAAACTATTGAAGCCCAATCATAACAGGGTAGTGAAAGAAGAATTCCTTCAAAACGTGGAAAAATAATTACGGAGAGAAAGAGTTAAATTGGGCATACTTTACAAACTGGACTTCATGTAAACTTACCAGACATAAAATACAGTATTATGGTAAAAATACAGCAATATGGTAAATTACAGTAATATGGTAAAATACAATAATATTGTAAAATACAGTAATATGGTAAATACAGTAATATTGCAAAATACAGTAACATTGTAAAATACAGTAATATTGTAAAGTACTGTAATAATGTAATGGAAGAGTAATCGATACTGTGAAATGTGAAAGCTTAATAAGGTAAGCTAAAGATAAAAAAATGGTCACACTATAGGAGATTGTTATACAATGTATATAACATACCGAAAGCAAGCTTTGTGGTGTATCCGCTGTACACAGTAAAAAAAAGTGTTGATAACCTTTGTTTTTAAAAAGTTATATGGTGGTTCCACAGTCCTAAGTCAAATAGCTAACTATGTATCTATTTTTTTTTTGGATAGAGATAAATGGAATTGCGGCTAAATTACCGCTTTTATATTTAGCGGCACACGTTTCCTAGGTCTTACAGGAATCACAGGTTGCCTTTGGCTATGAGTCATTGCCTCTGTATGGAGCTTGGGAAGCATTATATCTGGCACCAACCAACACAGTTTAGGGAGCTTTCGGAGGGAAAACTTATAGTCAATAACCTAATAGGTCCAACAACAATGGGGCACCACTCATTTTTTCCCTTGTAATTGTCTCAGTCTGTACAAAGAATCCTCCTTTACCTGTCAGTTTAGTAAGGCCTAGTCACTTATAAGGCCGGTTGCTGGACTTATTTTTTCTGAGACCCATACAATCCAACATTAGAAACTATCACCTTAATTGTTAAGACCTATCTAATTGGATAATTGGTACAACCTACACTCTAAACCAGGGATCTCAAACTCATTTCAGCATGTGGGCCACTGTGGAAAGCAACAACCACTCAGCGGGCCGCACCACAAAAAGAGAATGTTTTTTCATTAAATTTTACAAACACCACTGTCACTGCAGTAAAATGCTAAAATTAAGTTTTTATAATTATTGATAACATTTAGTGTAGTTTATTACATGCACAGGCAGTTTAGTTTATTAAAATAAGTTGACGTTGTCTCTGTCACTTATTAAAAAGCAGAAACTGTAGTTCCCCAAAAAACAACAACTATAATTTCTAGGCCTACGGAAGATGGCTCGTCACTCATGTTTCTGTCCACTCAGCTGAGAGCGTTTGGCAGAGACCAGACCATCGACATTAGGCCTGAAGTCGCGTGTAGTGGCAAGCCGCAAGGTTGCTCTCAGATGCTTATCAGTCAGTCTTGATCGTAAGGCTGTTTTGTTGATCATTCTGGAAAAAAAAAGTTCGCAAACGTACGTACTTCCGAACATCGCTAGAATTCTGGCAGCTGCGCAGAATAAGTTTGAAAACTTCTCTCTGGGATGAAACTGGTAGAAATCTGGAACACCAACATCAGCGTATTTTTGCTTCAGAACAGTGTCACACTGCAGGTCCAGTAGTTTCATCTGGACTTCCTCTGGAACTTTTTTCACTTCAACTGGGAACGGAATGGCAACAAGGAATAACTGTGGTTCGAGAGCAGTGAATAGCTGAAAGCGGTGTTCAAAATCTTCCAGTAGTCTGGAAAGGATGACTACGTAGTCTTTCAGGCGCTGTGGTTCAACCGTTATGCTCTGTAGAAAAGACAAATGAGCCAGGTTTCCATCTGCCAGCTGAATGGTCCACAAAGTCAGCATGCATCTGAATGATTTGATGCGGTCAAACATCACGGTAATCAGCTGCTTTGTGCCCTGTAGTTGTGAATTGAGTGTATTGAGATGTTGTGTGATGTCAGTAAGAAAAGCAAGATCCGACAAAACATTGGGTCACTGAGTTGAGGTATGTCTCCGTCTTTCATTGCCATGAACAATGCTATTTCCCGTCTCAGTTCAAAATATATCTGCAGCACTTTTCCGCGACTCAACCATCTGACTTCCGTACAAACTGGCCTTCAGTGAATGGTCGTGATGCCTTTGCTATCATCTCGCTAACAACAAAGCTTGCCTTCACAGAATCTTCGCTTGCAGTGGGCGGAACCTCATTTACTGATTTGTGCAGTTCTAAATCATTTCACGGCTTATATGTGGTCATTGTAAATTTTATCTATATTTTTTTAATTCGCGGACGTGGCCGCGAGCCACACAAAATTGTTTGAGTTGTGTTTGAGACCCCTACTCTAAACCACTACATTTTATTTAATTTTCGTTTTTCAACGATTTTTTTAATGTGCTTTCATGCTTAATGCAAATAAGCTAAACCTTTTTTCTTGCCCTAATTCGGTTACAAAAGACTTTTTTACTATAAGGCGTTGTTGAAGATCCAAAAGTGAAGGAAGGATGTAGACAAACCGATGTTGTTAGTATTCTTTTTCGTCTGCAAGATCTAAGTCAAGGACTTTTCTTAGGGCCTCAAGTGTGTCACGAGAACTTCTTCATTACCCACACACACACACACTCTCTCCTTTCCGAGGCCATCAGCTGCTAGCTACTTTCCTTTTTTCCAGTGAGGGCAAAATGGCGCCCAAATTTCTCTTTATAGCACTTCCGGGAGCACCTCTGTTACGTCATCCTCTTAAAAGCTCTCCAAAGAAGGTAGCAGTTGGCATGCGGTCAGCCCCGGTAAGGGGGCTGTGGAATGGTAAGTAGGCTAATTTCTCTAGTCTAAACTGTCCTCACCAGCCTCTGGTTATTTATAAACAACAATGCTCAGCAAATAGAAACTAAAGGATGTTAACCTCTCTACAAAATAAAACTAGATCTGGTACTAACTTTATTATCATGCAACTTTCTAACTTACTGTCAACAAGCCATTCTGACATGGTTGCTGGAAAGTTAAAAATGAAAGAGTTATAATGTAGCCTTCTGGAACTCTTATAGACCATGCACAGGCAAGACGGTCTGCGTTGTTGATAGAAATTGATCCGCTATTCTGTGTTAATTCACCCCCACATGACTGGCCTGAAAAGTTTGAAAAAGAATTTAAAAATAAAAACAACTTGGGTTTTAGCATTATTCTTTGATTTCAATTGTGTAAAATTCTGGGGGAGGGGGGGTTAGGTAGAGGAAAGCTAGAGGAAAGAAAAACATGAAGTTATTGTATTCTGTAGAAGGTTAGATTTATTTAGGGTTATCTTCTGTGAGGTTAGATTTATTTAGGGTTATCTTCTGTGAGGTTAGATTTATTTAGGGTTATCTTCTGTGAGGTTAGATTTATTTAGGGTTATCTTCTGTGAGGTTAGATTTATTTAGGGTTATCTTCTGTGAGGTTAGATTTATTTAGGGTTATCTTCTGTGAGGTTAGATTTATTTAGGGTTATCTTCTGTGAGGTTAGATTTATTTAGGGTTATCTTCTGTGAGGTGAGATTTATTTAGGGTTATCTTCTGTGAGGTTAGATTTATTTAGGGTTATCTTCTGTGAGGTGAGATTTATTTAGGGTTATCTACTGTGAGGTTAGATTTATTTAGGGTTATCTTCTGTGAGGTTAGATTTATTTAGGGTTATTCTCTGTGAGGTTAGATTTATTTAGGGTTATCTCCTGTGAGGTTAGATTTATTTAGCGTTATCTTCTGTGAGGTTAGATTTATTTAGGGTTATTGTCTGTGAGGTTAGATTTATTTAGGGTTATTCTTTCTTAATATTTTATCATAGATAGATTAGATATGTTAGATAGATAGATAGATTAGATATGTTAAATAGATAGATAGATTGATAGATGGATAGATAGATAGATAGATAGATAGATAGATAGATAGATAGATAGATAGATAGATAGATAGATAGATAGATTAGATTAGATTGATAGATAGATAGATGAATAGATGTCGCTTAAGTCCTTGAGTAAAAATGTACTGTTAATGTTATCACAGCGCATCGCATTGAGCCTACATTTTTTTATTTAACAGCACTCTTTAAATTATATATATATAAAGGTCTTCAGGTCATCTGTGTCTGTGGCTCATGGTTAACTAGAGTATCATGTGTCCAGTACAAAAGACCAACTGCTTTTACTTATTAATGTCGCACTAACTAGACTAGACTTCTATATTAGCTAGAAGCCTACTTTACCTAAATACACTAGACAGCCTACTTAGCCAATCAACCTTCACTTGCCTGTTATTTGTTGAAACGGGATGGAGAAGCCTTGTTGTGGAGTGCTATAATTAGAGTAAAACCTCACAAATGCAAATGGAGATGTTGTAGATATCACTTGTTCAGCGGGCGAGCCACAAATTTGTAGTAACAAAAGGGAGCCTTCATCTTCGCCGTCATAAATCTGAAATTTCAAACACGGGAATTTCCATCAAATAATAGTTTTCCCAGAAAATTCACATGACAAAAAACAAAATCTTTTCCCCCGAAACATCGCCCTCTTTGCTATAAACCATTTGAAGCTTAAGGATGTCTACAATACGGCTCCTCAACAGATCACAAGAGTTTAAATGAAATGTAATTACCATGTAATAGGCGCTTTATAAAAAAAGATAATTATTAGACCTCTCTATGTGGTAAGTGTTTCCATGTTCAAACCACAGACCTCTCTATGTGGTAAGTGTATCCATGTTCAAACCCCAGACCTCTATAAGTAGTAAGTGTATCCATGTTCAAACCACTGACCTCTCTATGTGGTAAGTGTATCCATGTTCAAACCACAGACCTCTCTATGTGGTAAGTGTATCCATGTTTGAACCCCAGACCTCTCTATGTGGTAAGTGTATCCATGTTTAAACCCCAGACCTCTCTATGTGGTAAGTGTATCCATGTTTGAAACTCAGACATATCTATGTGGTAAGTGTATCCATGCTAAAACCCCAGACATCTCTATGTGGTAAGTGTATCCATGTTCAAACCCCAGACCTCTATAAGTAGTAAAAGTATCCATGTTCAAACCCCAGACCTCTATAAGTAGTAAGTGTATCCATGTTTGAACCTCAGACCTATCTATGTGGTAAGTGTATCCATGCTAAAACCCCAGACCTCTCTATGTGGTAAGTGTATCCATGTTTAAACCCCAGACCTCTCTATGTGGTAAGTGTATTCATGCTAAAACCCCAGACCTCTCTATATGGTAAGTGTAACAATGTTTAAACCTTTTCGTGCATGTTACTTAATAAAATAAACTGAAAGACTTCAACTGAAATAAGTCTTTGATTTTCTGGGCTGATTCAGGTAAACCGCTCTATGCTCTAGTGACAGTAAAACAAAATTGTCCCAGCATATGGAATGAGAAATGTAACTTTATGTGTTTTTCTGATATTTTTTACATTTTTTTAACTTATCGATTATAGTTTTATATATTATTGATACTTTATTTAGCTTGACTTCTTCCTTGACTGTTTCCTAGAAAAGGAATATGAACTCACTGTTAACCGCATAGCTATTTTGTCATGTATTCGGCTAGGCCCATTATGTATAGGGATAATTAATCGTACTAATTTGTTTAAAAATCTGAACATGGTAGGAAATCTGTACAATGTAGGAAATCTGTACAAGGTAGGAAATCTGTACAAGGTAGGAAATCTGTACAAGGTAGGAAATCTGTACAAGGTAGGACATCTGTACAAGGTAGGAAATCTGTACAAGGTAGGAAATCTGTACAAGGTAGGAAATCTGTACAAGGTAGGAAATCTGTACAAGGTAGGAAATCTGTACAATGTAGGAAATCTGTACAAGGTAGGAAATCTGTACAAGGTAGGAAATCTCTACAAGGTAGGAAATCTCTACAAGGAAGGAAGACTGTACTAGGTAAGAAGTCTATACTAGGTAGGATATCTTTTCTAGATACCTCCTCTGTTTGGGACCCCTCAACACAAGAAAACATAAAAAAAACTAGAACAGACACTAAAAAGAGCACTGAGATTTATAACAAATGAGTATTTACATTTGAACCCCATTAATAAAATCTTTAAACTTAGAGACACTTAGGATAGAAGACTTAAAAGTAAAGAAGCAGCAATACAAAATAACACTGAACCATAATCTTCAAATACAAAAAAAAAACCTAATGAAATACTCAGAAAGACACAAAGATAAAGGCACATTTCTTATTCCATATGCTTCGACAAATGTGTACCAATGATCCTTCTTCCCTAGTGCTATTAGTGCATGGAATGGGTTGCCAGAAATCAGCCAAGAAAACCAACTTGGCAGAGTTTAAATCACCGATTAACTGCATGTGTAGATTGAACAGGGACACGCGTAGAACGTAATCATCTTCTCTTCTGGTGTCACGTCTTCTATACTTAAGATAGGGTAGGAAGTCTCTACAAGGCAAACAGTAAGAGCTTGGTTAGAAGTCTGTACTAGGTTTAAAATAATAATAGATGGACGAAAGCTCGGAAAGCTGCAAAATTAAATTAATACTAATAATAAAAATAAGCTCATGACCTACTTTTATAAATCCATTGGAGCATGCCAAGTCGACAAACTGTATTGTAAACCGGATGGTGCTTCCAGCAGCCGCTGCTACACGCCAGACACAATGAGATCCAGACGGATATGCATGAGGGTAATTAGGACTGGTGATGTTACCCTGACTTAGACCAGAGATAATACCACCACAAACTGAAAGTATAATGGACTTCGTAAACAACAAAGGTCAGTAGAATTCCATTACTACAATGACCTCAAAATGACTAAGTATTGTATGTCAATGTCCATCAATGTTGCATGGTTACTTGTATATTGATATATGTAACGAAATCTCATTTTTATAACAAGAATGCAGGATGATCAATACAAGTAACAAATAAAGTTCCCCTTTCAGGCCTTGTGGTCTATAGGGTAGATGATGTAGCCTAAAGGTCATCTATTTCTGTGGCCTACGGTTAACGAGGGTGTCATGTGGCCAGCACAACGACCAAACGCCTTTACATTTCCCAACTTATGTCAGGTACCCATTAGAGCTGGGTGGACTCAGGCGCCCGAAGATCCCGAAATTAAAAATCCCAGTCCGCGCCAGGATTCGAACCCCAGATTCAGGTTCGGAAGATATGCGCTTTACCGCTCGGTACCACCGCGCCCCCTAGGATGATCAATATTGTAGTCTTAATTCTTTATACGCAGTGACTGGACTATGAGACATTATTACACGTTATTATAACTAGGAAGTACTTGAGAACGTGATGTTAATTTACATAAATCCAACTTCCATGTTGATAATATATAAAAAGAATACATTTCTGCCTGCGCTAGATGTTTCAAAATATGTATAGCACGATATACTGCATTCCTCATTAATCTTCAGACTCGAAGACAGGTATTATTATTAGTATATTAGAGAAGAGCTAGTATTCATTCTCTGGCGAAACCATGGGTCATGTTTCGCTAAAGAGAAACTAAATTAAGTGTAGTCCCTTTTATCAGGGTCAGAATTTTCTGGTGATGTGGCAGGTCTGCAGAGGCCAGTTGTCATTATCCTTCGGTTGATATAAGAATGGGGTATATTGCTATTTTAGATAACTTTCATAAACGCTTTATCTCCAAGCCAATGTGCTACCACACACTGTCTGGCTACCACACACTGTCTTGCTACCACATACTGTCTTGTAACCACATACTGTCTTGTCTTGTAACCACATACTGTCTTGCTACAACATACTGTGTTGTAACCACATACTGTCTTGCTACCACATACTGTCTTGCTACCACATACTGTGTTGTAACCACATACTGTCTTGCTACCACTTACGGTCTTGTCTTGTAACCACATACTGTCTTGCTACCACATACTGTGTTACCACATACTGTTTCGTTACCACATACTGTACTTGACTGATTCTTCTAACTTTACTTCTTCAACTACCCCAGCTCTACTAAACTCCACTTACTCCTTCAACTACCCTAGCTCCACTAAACTCCACTTACTTCTTCAACTACCCTAGCTCCACTAAACTCCACTTACTTCTTCAACTACCCTAGCTCCACTAAACTCCACTTACTCATTCAACTACCCTAGCTCCACTAAACTCCACTTACTTCTTCAACTACCCCAGCTCCACTAAACTCCACTTACTTCTTTAACTACCCTAGCTCCACTAAACTCCACTTACTTCTTCAACTACCCTAGCTCCACTAAACTCCACTTACTTCTTCAACTACCCTAGCTCCACTAAACTCCACTTACTCCTTCAACTACCCCAGCTCCACTAAACTCCACTTACTTCTTCAACTACCCTAGCTCCACTAAACTCCACTTACTTCTTCAACTACCCTAGCTCCACTAAACTCCACTTACTCCTTCAACTACCCTAGCTCCACTAAACTCCACTTACTTCTTCAACTACCCTAGCTCCACTAAACTCCACTTACTTCTTCAACTACCCCAGCTTCACTAAACTCCACTTACTCCTTCAACTAACTGAAACTCCCGATCTCTCATACGACCTTACTTCCGGTCACACCTAACTCTGCTCACAGATTACATTCTCTCTCTCTCTCTCTGTATTCACTAAATTCACTAAAGTATAAGGTACAATGTGTTTTAATTATTTAGATTGTGTCAATATGCAGATGTTTAAGTATACTTGGTGAATTACAGTGCTGTTGATTATTTGCATGTTACTACAAAGCAAGCAGATCACAAATAAACCCGGGTACGCTGTTCTGCCTCATCGTGGCACCCGGGTGGAAACGACCATTAGAGGAAGTGGTTAGGCTAAATGATTGGCGAAACAAAACCCCAAGTGAGAGTGTCCAAGGGTAGGCGAGAGCTTACCTATTGCATGGCTCGGGGTTGAAATAGAGCTCTCATGGTCCTGTCGATAATCCATGCGCCATTCCTCAAGGGACCGTTGCATTAATGGCGAGTTCCCTCATGGTTAGCTTAGTACAATATGGGAAAATGGCGGAGGTTCCCGGTGCACTCGGCCTTCGGCCGTGTCTAGCCCATGCGTTGGGGGCCAGATGCATCAGAAATAGCAATGCTTTACATCGGAACTGACTTGGGTCTCTTCCAGATAGAACTGTGTGTTCACACATGTTTTTTTTTTACTGTTTGACGCTCAAACAGGTTTTTTTTCAAACTTAGAGCTCTTAAGACGATCAAACGGTCACAAATAATTATATTAAATGAGTGTACACAGGATATACAGAACTATCGCATTTTTATTTTAAACTATGCAAATCCTATTATTTGGTAACTCAAATTGTATTACTGAATAAATGTAAGGAGTAAGTTGCTGTATGTTATATATAAGGCTTTTTTTGTGTTTTTTAAAAAGGTGTAAATGTATGTGCATGTTGAGAGCGTCCATAATTTTAAAAGGAATAGCAGGGAAGACAACTCCATCTAGAACGATTGGGCTAGAAAACATTTCTATGCTGAGAAGATAGCAACAACATAGATTTCAGTAGAACATAACAAATAATAAACTTGATATACACACCTGGGTCAGACGTTGTCCAAGATATACTAAAGCCCCTGAAATGATCATATTGATCTGACGTGAAGTCTAGGGTCACTTGATGTTGAGTGGTGGTCAGTAGGCGACCTTGAAGGGTTGAGCCGCAGAATCTACCAAGCGAAGACGATGAAGAGCTGGGCCCGTCGAATATATCGAGATAATCATACCGGCAGAAAGCCGCCTCAAGGTCAAATCGTGTAAAGTTTAAGGTCAAGATCTAAGTGGAAGAATACCATTGTCAATATAACATTAATACCGAAATGAAAGTATACGTCTGTTCAATTAAATTCTAAGCTCTAAAATCTATCCATCTTTCTATTATGTAGGTTGGTGTCTAGAAATTCAGGCACCCGTAATTTTGGCACCGGAGGCGTGGTGGCTGAATGCTAAAGCGCTTGGCTTCCGAATCGGGTGTCCCGGGTTCTAATCCTGGTATATTTAATTTCGGGATCTGTAGCGCGCCTCTGAGCCCACCGAGCTCTAATGGGTACCTAACATTAGTTGGGGAAAAGTTAAGTCGGTTGGTCGTTATTCTGGCTACATGACAGCCTCGTTCACCTTGAACCACAGAAACAGATGACCTTTACATCATATGCCCCATAGATGTCAAGGTCTGAAAACGAAACTTTTTTTTATAGGCACTGGACATTTAGGCTTCCGGAAATTTACTCAAACGGTAAGCTGGGCACTTTTTGACAAGGCGGAAAATTAGGCACCGGAAAATTAGGCCCTCTTTAATAGCGACCTTAACTTTGAAGATAATTAAAACATTCAAATACTTTAACATTTTAATTTTATCCATAGGCTACGAGCTTTTAGTCACGTTTATCAAAAAAAGCAACTATCTAGGTTTTAACTGAATTTTCATGAAACAAAAGAAAAGATGATAAAGCAGAAAAATAGAGGGGAACTATTGGGAATGGAAGGAAAAGTAGCTCCAAAAGTATTCCTTAATATAGAAATCGCTGGATTCGGGGCGGGGGCATATAGATGATTCTCAGGTCATCACTTCACCACCACCCAAACCCCTAAGCCTGACGGGTTAATTTTTGGTATTAATGATCGGGCAACTTGTGTAAATAATTAGTTACTTATCTGCGCAGCCACGGGAAATACTGCATTCCTTACTAATCTTCGGACTCGAAAAGACAAGCCTTATTATTATCTAAATACTTTGGATTAATTGTTAATAGTGTACACATATTTATTAATATTTATTATTATTATTATATTTATTATATATATATAGGCCTATTATGTCCCCATCATCTTTAGTGTAAAATTCAGCCGCTTATAAATCCTTAGTAAATGTAGATAATGGATAGAGAATAGGTAATGATACCAATGAATGGCATTGCACATAAAACAAATACACAAAATATGATGATGATCGATACATAGTGGGATCTGAGAGTGATGACGATAGATATAATCCTTTACTGAAGTGTCCATAGTTCATAATTTCGCTTTAGGTCCAACGAAAACGAGGCTGCCATGTGGCCATCGACCAAGCACCCTTTCTTTCCGCAACTAATCTCAGCTAATTAGATCTGGGTGAACTCAGGGTCGTCCTTAAAGTCCCGAAGTTCAAAATTTCATTCTTCACTGATATTCGAACCCGAGAATTCTCAGTTCAGAAGCCAAGAGCGCTACCGTTCAGCCACCTTGCCCCATAATGTACTTATTGTTTGAGAGTCATTTAAAAGCAAAGAAGCTAACATGTAGTCATAATATCTAAACGCTATCAGTTCATCATTGTAATTTTAAGATTAAAAGGTCACAAACCTTTCCAGGAACTGTCGAGATGCGGTGAGTACAAGCAGTAGCAGGATTATAATATGTTGAAGAGAGAGGGTATTGCATTGATCCAGATTCACCCTCTAAATTTCCGCATTCTAGAAATACAAAACAAAATTTGTTTGAAAATTGATCGTTTTTGTTGTTGTTTTTTCACTAGAAGATTACATTGCCAAACGCATAAAACAAAACCGTTAATTCCATGTTTTCGCATCAATTAAGATTAAGAAATTGTTCAAACTTGACGACCATTAGGTTGTTGTTGTTTTTTTTTTTTAAGGATTTTGCTTGTTTAAAAAGATACACAAACAATGTTTTGAAAAATATATTGCATCGAAGGGCAACATTGAAAGTGTATATGATCAAAATGATAGAGACATCATAATAACCATTTTGTTGTTGTTTTAATTTTTTTTTTATTTCACTTGTTACCTGTATATCAAAAAACAATTGAACCTCAAGTAGACCCTTCTTGTTTTATTTTGGTATGTTTAGTAAGTACTTATATTTAGATGAGTGCCTACCATAATGTATAAGTTAGGCCTACCTGATTGTTGGCGTTCACAATTGAAACCGGTATAGAAGTTATTACACGTACACACGTAGCCCCCATTACGATTGGTACAGTTTTGACCATTCTGGCATGGATTGCTGCTGCATGGTAGAACCACGTCTGCGCATGTGGGGCCGGCGTAACCTTGTGCACAACGGCAGACGAATAAACTGGTGTCTTGAGAATGGAGCTAAACGAATGCAAACAAAAAACAATTTAAATATTCTAATAGTAAAAATAAAAATAAAAAAAATTAAAGTACATGAATAAAATTTTGAACTTTGGACCTTGGTGCTGGAAGAAATGTTAAATTTGGACCTTGGTGCTGGAACAAATGATAAGTTTAAACCTAGGAGCTGGAACAAATAACATTTTTGGCCGTGGTGCTGGAACAAATAATATTTTTGGCCTTGGTGCTGGAACAAATAACATTTTTGGCCGTGGTGCTGGAATAAATAACATTTTTGGCCGTGGTGCTGGAACAAATAACATTTTTGGTCTTGGTGCTGGAACAAATAATATTTTGGGCCTTAGTGCTGGAACAAGTAATATTTTTGGCCTTAGTGCTGGAACAAGTAATATTTTTGGCATTGGTGCTGGAACAAATAACATTTTTGGCCTTGGTGCTGGAACAAATAATATTTTGGGCCTTAGTGCTGGAACAAGTAATATTTTTGGCCTTAGTGCTGGAACAAGTAATATTTTTAGTCTTGGTGCTGGAACAAATAACATTTTTGGCCTTGGTGCTGGAACAAATAATATTTTGGGCCTTAGTGCTGGAACAAGTAATATTTTTGGCCTTAGTGCTGGAACAAGTAATATTTTTGGCATTGGTGCTGGAACAAATAACATTTTTGGCCTTGGTGCTGGAACAAATAATATTTTGGGCCTTAGTGCTGGAACAAGTAATATTTTGGCCTTAGTGCTGGAACAAGTAATATTTTTGGTCTTGGTGCTGGAACAAATAACATTTTTGGCCTTGGTGCTGGAACAAAATAATATTTTGGGCCTTAGTGCTGGAACAAGTAATATTTTTGGCCTTAGTGCTGGAACAAGTAATATTTTTGGCCTTAGTGCTGGAACAAGTAATATTTTTGGCCTTGGTGCTGGAACAAATAACATTTTTGGTCTTGGTGCTGGAACAAATAATATTTTGGGCCTTAGTGCTGGAACAAGTAATATTTTTGGCCTTAGTGCTGGAACAAGTAATATTTTTGGCCTTGGTGCTGGAACAAATAACATTTTTGGCCTTGGTGCTGGAACAAAAAACATTATTGGCCGTGGTGCTGGAACAAATAACATTTATGGCCCTGGTGCTGGAACAAATAATATTTTTGGCCTTGGTGCTGGAACAAATAACATTTTTGGCCTTGGTGCTGGAACAAATTGCATTTTTGGCATTGGTGCTGGAACAAATAACATTTTTGGCCCTGGTGCTGGAACAAATAACATTTTTGGCCTTGGTGCTGGAACAAATAACATTTTTGGCCTTGGTGCTGGAACAAATAACATTTTTGGCCTTGGTGCTGAAACAAATAACATTTTTGGCCGTGGTGCTGGAACAAATAACATTTTTGGCCGTGGTGCTGGAACAAATAATATTTTTTGCCCCACCGCCAAAGACTATTTCTGCTATTGAAAGCCTACAAAATGCATATTCTGAGGTATCTACAGTGCATTTTCCTGCTATTAAAAAGTTTTATTTCAAAAACGTAATGTGCTATTCTTAGTGACTTTGACCCTCCCGCGCCGTTCGGCGCATTTGCCGAACAGTTTCCACAAAAATCTGTCACTGGTAATGTCTGAAGCCTCTTACAACCTGCTCTGAGGACCTCCATGAATGTGTGGCGCCAAGTTGTACTAGGATGTCATCGCAACTCTTCTTATGCGTAATTCATTTTGTCGGAGAACATGTCCCGCAAACCCCACGCGACGCTCTGTCACAATCTTACTAAGGGGTCGAATTCCTGTTCGGCATAGGAATTCCTTGATTTAGACCCGATCTCTATAACTGACTCCTAAAATCTGTCTTAGCCATCTTAGTTGAGCCACATTTAGTCTTTTTCAATTTCGGCAGATGACTATCCACTGCACTTTATTAATGAAGCCCCGCCACTGGTAAAAATGTGTAACCTCTCTTGAATACGCTCTTGGAATTAAGTGACTTTAATTTTTATATCGAAAAAGGAAGTTTTATCGTCAAAATCATCTGTTGAGGGTTTTAAACTAAAAAAATCTCTAGAGTTGTTGTTTTTTTTTAAATTCAAAACCCCATTTAGCTACGGTAATAGAATTTAGTAATTAGTTAGCTTTAGAATAATATTGAAGATAGAGGTTTTCCACCTCAAAATGCTCTGTAGGGGGATCTTAAACCCAAAGCCATCTGGAGGGGTTTTAAATTTTTTAAAAAAAGCCATCTGTAGGAGAGGGGTTTAAACTCAAAACCCCCAATTGGATTGGCTACGCTCAAATAATTTTAGTGTGTAATTTGCTGTTTTATATTGAAGAGGTATTTTGTTAGCATCAAACCCCTCTGAATGGGGGCTTAAACTCAAAACTCCTTTTGGAACGCTCATAGCATTTTAAGTGCGTAATTTGCTTTTATTCTTACACTGAAGATGTATTTTTTTAGCTTCAAACCCCGTTGGCGGAGGATTTAAACTCAAAACCCCTCATAGATTTTAGAGTCAGTAATTTTCTTTTTTTATATCGAAGAGGTATTTTTTAATTTCAAACTCCACTGGAGGGGCATTTAAACTCAAAACCCCTTTGACTACACTCATAATATTTTGAGTGTATAATTTGTTTTGTTTTTATTTTTAAAGAGGTATTTTTTACCTTCAAATCCCGCTGAAGGGGGGTTTAAACTCAAAACTGAGTCAAAGCCCATTTAGCCACGCTCATAACATTTTGAGTGCGTAATTTGTTTTTTTTTAATATTGAAGAAAGGGGTTTATCGTACATTTTGGAGGGGGTTTTAAAATCAAAATCTTCCTTAACTGTGCTCTTGGAATTTGGGGATTGTTTGCATTTTTTTTTTGGTTTGTTTTATAGAAGAGGGAGACTTAACTGCAAAACTCTTTTAAACACAAACCCCAATGGTAGAGGGTTTTAAACTCGAACCCCCCTGGTAGGGGGTTTTAAACTCAAAACCCCCTTGGTTGTGCTAGGGCAAGTGATGGTTTAGTATTAAAATCTCAACTAAAATAAACAAAATCAAAGCAAAAATCAGTCACTAAATTCTGATCCCCCCCTGTGGGGGGGATTTCATTTCGGGGGGGGGGGGGGTTGAACCCCAATAAACCCCCCCCCTCCTGGCTACGCCCATGCTTAGTTTTTTTACAATACCTCGGTTCAAGTCAAAACATCAAGGGTAAACCTGGGTAGTCTCTCGAAAACCGATTAAACGATTTTCTTTAATTCTGTAGTGACTAGATTGACACATGAAATGCGTATGGTGTAATTATGTTTCTTTTTGAAGTAACGTCTGTATTATATAAGATACATTTAACATTTATATTGCCGAGAAAAGAATTAATTGCACGCTGGTCACATTAAGAAAACTCTAGCTGGACCGTTATAATTTTTCGAAAAAAAAATGAAATAAAGTTAAATTTCGTTAGAGAACGTGGTCTAGATCTAGATCCAACTAAATGCAGATTACTGTGAATACATTTTTTTATGAAAACCTCCCATGTGTTCGGTTGGTACTGTGGAGCTTCTCTGAGAGAGATTGGGTTCTCTCCCATGTCAGATATGTTAATTATGTATCTATTTATCTGTTTATTACTAATTACCTCACAGATGCCTCCATTTTGACATGGGCTGGACCTACAAGCCCCTGCCAGTGTTTGTAGCGAACATCCATCTGGACCAAATCCATTACCAACGTATCCATTGTTACACTGACAGGATATTGGATAACCTGAGCATACAAGAAAGCACTGGGGGTCATGACTTTGTATGGTAGCATTTTGATTAACTGCTAAACACAGAAACTCTTTACTTTGACCTATCTATAGGGTATAGGCCAGGGGTTCTCACCCCCTTGGTATGTATGTTCCAAATAGAAATCAACACCGTTTGACTAATCTTGATAAAACTTGGCATAAATGTTCTTGGATACTAACTGGAGAAGTAGCACATGTAAAATGACTTTAAAACAAACTTAACAACCTTTAAAAAAAAAAAAGTTGACTCAACTCTATGATAGTATTACTATATCATAGATGTAGGTCATATAGTCATGTTTACATGAGACAAGACCGAAAGGTCACGCATGCGCATGACATAACATTATTACTTTCAGGCATTCGCTTCACTTATAACATTATTATTTGGTTTAATTGTTTCTAATTCACTTTATAAGTGACCATAATAATGCTACGCAGATTAAGACCCACTGGCCGCGGGTACTATATGGATAGTTAATTTGTAATATTGGGCAACTCAACTAAAACAATTATAAATCATTGTAAAAAAAATGTTTGTTACGGTCATAATAATTTAAGTCTTTAGAGTTGTTTCAGATGACCCTTTAGATTTAAAGATTATTACATCCAAGACCAAACCTCCCGCTGGACGAAAGGGGGTGGCATAGGGAAAGGTTCGAACCCTGGACTTTTAAGGACAGTCCGGAGCGCATGAAACATGACCAGGTAGCCTAAGCCATGTAGGATACGACTAGATTTAGATTGATGCCACATCTTTTAATAAAATGTGTTACCGAGAGGCTAAGTAGGCCTACACTCGGGCTTGGCTGGCTGCGTATCAAGGGGGGCTCGAGGTTCGACACCCGACTCGAGCAGAACGTTTATTTAGCGTCTAAAGGCAGCACGGAGAACCTTCTCCCAGATACCCCCCTCTCTCCACTGGTCCACCAATGAATTTGAATCATAGCGCTCTGAGCATGCTATAAACATAAACGATGCGGTAAAAGTTATTTAAAAAAACGATCAGCTATGTTTATCTGTCGGTCTGATACAAACTTTAAACACATTATTTGACTTTTTACGAATAAAGTTGAAACTTGCACAATTATTTATTATAGAAGACAACACATGAATCAGTAAAAACAAAAAACACCAAATAAATTATTTAATAGTGGTAATTAAATAGTTATGTTAGATATCAAAAAAGGGAAGTATTTATTAACAAATAGAGACATATTATCTAATATGAATATATTGACTATTTTAAGTCACAATATTACATATTGTTCTATATATGGAGTTATTTTTTCTTTAAGTATTTTTAAAATGTCTTTTGCATGCTAGATTTGTTTGATTTTTGAGACGATGTTTTCAAAATGTAGAATTATTGAAATTAAATGCAAAAGCAGCCTTTTAAAAAGATATACTTTTAAGGTAGCTTCCTAATTTTTTAAAGATTTACCATAGGGAGCGTAGCACCTGGCATTCGGACTGCATCCACCGTTGTTCAACATACAGCGATCACTTGGTGTGCAAACAGCACCATTACCGTCGTAGCCTGGCAGGATGAGCCGTTTGATTATGTTGTGTTAATAAGTCTTATCTTATCTTATATAATACAGACGTTACTTCAAAAAAGAAGATGATTACGTCAATCACAATGATTCTAAAAGCAATAAAAACTGGGAATAAAAACTAAGAAAAGTTGGGACCACAGACCATGAAATGTTAGTAGCGAAGATCAACAAAAGTTGGTAACAAAAAACCAACAAAGCTGGTAACAAAGAACAACAAAATTTGTGAATGAAGACCAAGAAAAGTTGGTAACAAAGACCAAGAAAAGTTGGTAACAAAGACCAAGAAATGGTACCAAAGACCAACCAAAGTTGGAAACGTTTCCAGACTCTATTGTAGTACAGTAATTTACTCATTTTTAAATGCATGAAATTCTTTCAATAAAACAATAATAAGCAAAAAATGTGTAATCATAAGTAACTGAACATCGGTGTTTGGTTATGTAGGACCCCAACATTAAACATCGGTCTTTGTTTATGTAGAACCCCCAAACATTAAACATCGGTGTTCGGTTATGTAGGACCCCAACATTAAACATCGGTGTTTGGGTAGGACCCCGAAATTAAACATCGGTGTTTGTTTATGTAGGACCCCCAAACATTAAACATCGGTGTTCGGTTATATAGGACCCCAACATTAAACATCGGTGTTTGGGTAGGACCCCAACATTAAACATCGGTGTTTGGTTATGTAGGACCCCAACATTAAACATCGGTGTTTGGTTATGTAGGACCTCAACATTAAACATCGGTGTTTGGTTATGTAGGACCCCAACATTAAACATCGGTTTTTGGGTAGGACCCCAACATTAAACATCGATGTTTGGTTATCTAGGATCCCAACATTAAACATCGGTGTTCGGTTATGTACGAACCCAACATTAAACATCGGTGTTCGGTTATGTAGGAACCCAACATTAAACATCGGTGTTTGGGTAGGACCCCAACATTAAACATCGGTGTTTGGTTATGTAGGACCCCAACATTAAACATCGGTGTTCGGTTATGTAGGAACCCAACATTAAACATCGGTATTTGGTTATGTAGGAACCAAACATTAAACATCGGTGTTCGGTTATGTAGGAACCCAACATTAAACATCGGTGTTTGGGTAGGACCCCAACATTAAACATCGGTGTTTGGTTATGTAGGACCCCAACATTAAACATCGGTGTTTGGGTAGGACCCCAACATTAAACATCGGTGTTTGGTTATGTAGGACCCCAACATTAAACATCGGTGTTCGGTTATGTATTACCCCAACATTAAACATCGGTGTTTGGTTATGTAGGAACCCAACATTAAACATCGGTATTTGGTTATGTAGGAACCCAACATTAAACATCGGTGTTCGGTTATGTAGGAACCCAACATTAAACATCGGTATTTGGTTATGTAGGAACCCAACATTAAACATCGGTGTTCGGTTATGTAGGAACCCAACATTAAACATCGGTGTTCGGTTATGTAGGAACCCAACATTAAACATCGGTGTTTGGTTATGTAGGACCCCAACATCAAAAATCGGTGTTTGGTTATGTAGGACCCCAACAGTTAAGTTGTGTGTGTCACAATTATAATTAATAGTTATAAAGCAGATTCTGTTTAATCTCAGTGTTGTGACTGGAGATATTGTTCCAACCAAACAACGGAAAGTTTTTATAACTTTATAATTGCACAATTAGAAAGAAAATGAAAATATTACATTACATGTAAGATGCAACACTACGCTTACGCAGCCTGTATTCTCTACACTAGGTGTCACAGACTAGTTTGAGACTCGCTGTGACATGAAGTGGCTTTGTGGTCATTTGATTACCTCGTGCTTTTTCCACGGGGAAAGTTATTGGTCTGTAACTGACCACGAAGTGAAAACCTCAATAATCTTTTGGCCTCTGTAGTGTACATGTAATTTTTATCAGCTGTACTATGTTCTTTATGAACAGTGGCGTCACTAGGGTCGGTGTCACCCGGTGCGGTAAGCTCAGGGTGTCACCCCCCCCACCCATGGAAAAAAATAATCTTCCCCTCAAAAAACAAACATCTTTCTTTATTTTGAACAATAAAAACTGTTAGCTAATTAATTTATTGTTTATGCTCGAAAAATGGTTTTGAATTCTATTTTAAAATGTCATTGTTTTTCACATTTGATCATTTTTTCTTCTTCTTCTTCGTTCTCAATTTTATGCTGGAAACTCTTTCTCTGGCGTCTACAACACTTAATAAAGTCAAATAGAATTAAGTAGGTTTGGGACATCTTGATAATAACCTTTAAGAGAAATTCGAGGCAGTAATTTTTTTTTTAAAGTTGCATTTTGGAAAAGTGCATTTTTCCCACTTGGGTGTCACCCCCTGGTGGGTGTCACCCGGTGCAATGTCAAGGACGCTAAATAAAACTACAAGTTTACAAACTTAAAAGAATGAATGAGCTACAAACGGAACAGCATTCAATATGTGATTCTACAGTGCTAAAAGGTGCAGACAATCTGTCTGTATAAATGTATAAGAACATAGTTTATCAACATTTCCTTTATTCGGAACACCGGATAAACCAAAATAAAAGCTAGCTATTAGCATATATACAATTAACATCATTAATGAACAAACATGAGTTAAAAAGAGATTAGACTTTAAAATATTCAAACTAATGAAAGCTAACAAGACATTAACAAGAAAGTTAACAATTTCAAGTAAAATGTACACATTTGATTATGTTAAAATTATCGGTAACAATTTAAATATATATATATAATATATATATATATATATATGGATGTTATGGTATTACAACAAAAAATGTAAAAACTTTGTTCAGAAATTGTTCATAGTTCTTGCGTTCATTTGCTTGTCCTATTTTCCAGCTCTAGACACGTGAAAGTCCGCCTACATCCCACATGGGCTTACACCTCACACGAAATGCATGATCTTCTGAGTTTTGAAGGGCAATGTCTTTATTCGCTAGTAAAGTCCAATATTTCTGGGACACATACACACAGAAGTTTTTATGGATGGTGTGTGTCAGTACTGAGTCATTCTCAAACTGTGGGGGAGGCTTGTGTATACAGGCTTTGTTATCTTGTAGTCTTAGAAATATTGAGGCGGACTAATGTGCGGTTGTTATCAAATACACTGTTCATCATAATAGACCCGCTGGAGTTCATCAATTACAAAGTCATAGTTGCAGATATAGGAGCGTTAGCGAGTGGTCCAAACAAGATCAGGTTTTCATGTTCATTACAAGCTCGAAGATCCAAAATTATTCATAGTTAATGATTTTGTTGGATTGTTTACCATCTGACAGATCAGCCTGAACTCCTATTGATCTGATGTTTGTATGTCCAACACTTAAGGCTGGGCTAGTCAGCAATGTTCCTGGACAACACGTTGCGGAACTCCACAAGTGAACAGACCGGTACGATTTCCAGGTGATAACTTATAGTCAACCCAAAACTGAAGCCAAACAGCATTGCATTGCGATCATAAGGAGTTTAGAGGACCATAATTTTTTATTTTTTTTAAGACTAAGACTAAGACTGCTTTATTGATCCTAATGGAAATTTGCTGGGGTTACAAGGACTCTTTTCTCGTATAAAGACAACACAACAGAAAAATACACATAAATACAACAGACACAACATAGAAAATTTATTCAGCGACTACACACAGGCATCTTGGTCCTGATCATGTTTCCTGATCAACGAGTGGCGTTGATATAGTCTGACCGAGTGAGGTACGAACGAGTTTTTGTATCGCTCTATTCTTGTTTCAATTAAAAGTCGTCCACTTCGCGACGACCTGACGTAGTTCTGGTGGAGCGGGTGGCTGTTGTCTTCCAAGATTTTTTCGATTTTTCTTAGACACTTTTGTTCAAAAAGTTTCATTAAATGTGGTAATGTTGTGAGTGTATTTTGATGTCCTTTTTATGATGGTTTCTAGATGTCGCAACAGGTTAGATGAAGCGTTGCCTTGCCAACAAGTTATTCCGTATGTTAGCAGATTTTGTATAGTCGCGCCGTAAAAAGTATTTAGGATCTTTTTATTTAGTTTAAAGCTATTGAGTTTGTATAGAAAAAAACGTCGCTGGGCTGTTTTCTTTGTCAGAGTTCCATGATGGTCTTCCCGTGAGAGATTTTATTAATTATAACGCCTATATATTTATATGCCTTCACTTGTTGTGTAGATGTAGTGTTTATTTGCAGTTCATGTATAGTTTTTTTTTCTTTCTGAAATCTATAATAAATTCTTTAGTTTTTGTGACATTCGGTTCTAAAGTTGTCAGTGCACCAGTTTGTAAACTCTTCTATCGAGTTTCGATACTGAGTTTCGTCTCCTGAAATAAGACCGACTATGGCAGTATCCTCAGCGAATTTAATGAGTTAAACTGAGTCATAGATGAGGTGAGGGTCTAGGCTGTTATTGACTTTTGCAACAAGTTCTTTAAGCAAATATTTTTCTAAGCATTTCATAACTATAGATGCTAGTGCTACTGGGTGAAAATTATTTAAGCTATCTATTTTTTGGCACCTTTGGTACTGGTACAATCTCTGATGTTTTCTAGATGTGTGGAATTACGAACGTTTTTTTTTAGGTTGACTATTGTCTTTTATAGTAGACACAATCGAAGTCCTTGATATTGGGATTCTTTCGAAAAGAATTTTTTTTTTTTAAGTGGCCCTATAAGCCTGTTTTTTTTTCACTAATAGTTCAAAATTTGAGAGATGAATAAAAGCTTAAGTAAGGGGGAGTTAATAGTAATATAGTCCATGTTTAAAATGACTTTGCTTTTTGTGCATAAATGGTGGCAATGTTAGATAAGTCGTAAGTCACTCACCTGGGGGACAAGCCTCACACCGGAAATGACCCGGAGTGTTCACACAGACCACGTGGGGGACGGTGGAGCATGGATACCTCTGTCCAGACAATGGATGGCATTCATCGATATCCACACAGCGGGGCTGCCAGGATGTATCCAATGTGTAGCCCGGGTAGCACACACATTGATAGTGAGGCTGGAAAGTACATAAGAATCGTATTTAATCTTATCTTGTCTTTGTATGAAAAAAGAGCTTGTAATTACTACAAATTTCCATAAGGATCAATAAAGCAGTGTTAGTCGTAGTCTACAAGTTAATAAAATCTTATTTTATCTTATCTTATCTTATAAAGTTCACACAAGCTTAGCTTATCTTATTAAGTTCATAGAGTCTTTTTTTATTGTATCTTATCTTATAAAGTTCATAAAGTCTTATTTTAACTATCTTATCTTATAAAGTTCATATAGTTTTATTATATCTTATAAATTACGGACGTTCCATCTTAGCAGTAGATAATTACGTCCTACGCTTATCCATCAATGTATCTAGTCGTGCATGTTAACTAGAGATTTAAACACAGCTAAGTTTAGTGGTTTTCATGGCTGATTCAAGAAACCCGTTCCCACGCTCTTAAAGTATTATGGCAATTTGGAAGAAGGATCACTTGTATGAGTTCTTCCTAGCATATAGAATAAGAACTCTAGTTGATTTCCTAACATTGGGCATTATCTTCTTATCTTATATAATACAGACGTTACTTCAAAAAAGAAGATGATTACGTCCTACGCGTCATGCATTTAGTCATGCATATTAACCAATGACTTAAATTCTGCCAAGTCACTGGTTTTTCTGGCTAGCTCAGGCAACCCATTCCATGCTCTAATAGCACTAGGGAAGAAGGAGTATTTGTACAAATTTGTCCTAGCATATGGGACGAGGAATGTGCCTTTATTTTTGTGTCTTTCAGAGTATTTTATTAAATTTTGTTTTTGTATTTGAAGATTATGGTTCAGTGTTTTATGTATGATTGCTACTTTACTTTTGAGTCTTCTGTCCTGAAGGCTTTCTAAATTTAGTGATTTTACTAATGGTGTTACCATTGCAATTGAGAAATGTGTTGTCTGCAACATGTTAAATAGTTTTCTAAGTAATTTACGATTATCAAAGAACCCGTAACAATCAAATGCCGCCTGCTTACTTCAGCTGAGAAGTAATAGTGGCTTATTTGTTTCTTCAGGGATAAGAACAGAAACATTGAGTTTCAGTCAATGTTTTTTTTTTTTTTTTGGCACATTGGCACACTTTAGGCCATGTCGTGTCCGTAATCCCAGAAAGGTCACTCTCCCTTCAGAGCAGAAACATAACAGTAGCCTGCTTGTTGGAGTTTGTGTGTGTGTGTGTGTTTCCGAGATAACGATGAAGAAAGGGAGAATTCGTTGTTGGTCTTGTATAACGATGAAGAAAGGGAGAATTTGTTGTTGGTCTTGTATAACGATGAAACCACGAGAAGATCTCTCATAGTTTATGTTAAGTAGTCATATGGGTGCTAGTGGGACGACAGTCTGCCTAGAGACCTAAAATAATACTGATGTGTATTTGTGGTGAGTTAAAATTTGTTTAAATATTACTTCCATTTATTACTATTAGATCTTAAGGTAGACAACTGCTTAGTATGCACGAGATGCCGAACAATATTTAGGTCGCATTTGGGTTTGCGTAGTCTTGTGAAACATTGCACTCATCCTTAATCTTCGGAAATGGAAATTATCATTATTATATCTCAACTCAAGTTTAATCTGTCTACATTGTTATATTAAGTTTTTGTTCACAAAAGAAGCTTGTTCGATTTAATTAAAGTTCATATCATTTAGATTGAAATACAGCTACATCGTTTTAGCTCGGAGCTAAATGCTTTAATCTCTCTCTCTCTTTTTCTCTCTCTCTCTCTCTCTCTCTCTCTATATATATATATATATATATATATATATATTCGTGGCCCAACTATGTGGCACACAACGATGAAAAGTCATGGAAAGATAACTCTTTTATTTCTGCAAGTCGGGCTAGTGTTACCCCACGTAACTTTCGCGGTGATAGAGAACGAGGCTTAGAAAAAAAAAACAGAGGGTGGGGACGATTGGACGTCGCGGGTCGGCTCGTAATGCTTTAGAAGTTCTCTCGGTTAAATAAAATGTCAATGGATTGTTTCAACACAGAAGATGCACAATTCACGCTATCTATTAAAAAATGCTTAATATGGTGTGACTCATAATGTTTTTCTGTTTGAGATTTAAAATGTATTTAATTGTTTGAAATTTACTTAAATGTTTTTTTTTTACAAATTTAGTGTGTTTAAATGTTTTGTTGATTGTATAAAACAATATTTTCAATATTAATTAATTTCAACCAAATAGGGCCTACAACCAAAATGTTGATTAACATGCATGACTAGATTGACACGTGACATGCGTAGGACGTAATTATCTTTGTATTTTGAAGTCACGTCTGCAATATTTAAAATAAGATACATGTGAGAACGATGAAAAATATAATTTGTGCTTATTGCATGCATTAAACTAAAAGTTCACTTTTGTATTTATGTCCATAATCTTTCCTGGTTACCTGCCCTGATTGGTTTCTCTGTAAATCCACACATGTTCCTTTTCCACATCTTAAAGCGTTACTCCCCCTGCAATCGTCGTGCTGCTCTGAACACGTGGGACCAAACCAATCATGTGGACAGCGACAACTGGACATCAATGGACAGAATGGCAAGTGTTTAACAATAGCACAAAGGCAAGTGTTTAACAATAACAGCAAGGCATGTGTTTAACAATAACAGAAAGGCATGTGTTTAATAATAACAGAAAGGCATGTGTTTAATAATAACAGAAAGGCATGTGTTTAATAATAACAGAAAGGCTTGTGTTTAACAATAACAGAAAGGCTTGTGTTTAACAATAACATAAAGGCATGTGTTTAACAATAACATAAAGGCATGTGTTTAGAAATAACAGAAAGGCTTGTGTTTAACAATAACATAAAGGCATGTGTTTAACAATAACATAAAGGCATGTGTTTAGAAATAACAGAAAGGCTTGTGTTTAACAATAACATAAAGGCATGTGTTTAACAATAACATAAAGGCATGTGTTTAGAAATAACAGAAAGGCGTGTGATTAGAAATAACAGAAAGGCATGTGTTTAGAAATAACAGAAAGGCATGTGTTTAATAATAACAGAAAGGCATGTGTTTAATAATAACAGAAAGGCATGTGTTTAACAATAAAACAATTAGACATTTACAAGGAAAAGAAAAAAGTTTACTTTTTAAAAACAAATCTTAAATAAGTTAAAGAATCGCTAATTACTGCCATTTATCTTAAAATACCAGGTTATAGCTACCAATCTGTCATATAAAAAAAAAAAGTACTATTTGATTGATTAATTTGTTAATTTTTAGATTGAATCGTATATTGGCATCGACTTTAATAATTATACAAAATTTCTACTTGCTTTAAGAATGGGACGTGTCGGAGAAAAAATCATGTCAAAAAAATCCACATCTCTCATTAAGTAGCAGCTATTCCCCTTATTTTGAAATCAAACAAAATAATTAATCGCCAACAATTAATTTATTTTTATTGATTCATGTCTTGTCAGATTCAATGAATAATAGTGAAAAGTTTCAACTTGATCGGAGGATGGGAAATGGAAGGGAAAAAATGTTTAAAATTTTTACCTGACAAACAGAAAGACAGACAGATAGACAGACAGAGCTAAAAATCCACAAAACCATTTTTTTTTAAATAAAATTTATTCCGTTTCGGAAAGTTTATTTTGCTTTAAATTCACCCTTATCTGGACGGTACTGTCTACTAATGTCGGGTAAGCGTGATATTGTGACATAATGATTCGAATAGACTACTTACTTATATGAGCCCAGAGTGTTAACACAAGTTCCACCATTCTGGCAGGCTGTAGTACCGTAGATCAAACACTCGTCCACGTCTGTTTGACACTGTTTTCCCTGGAATATATTTTATTGTAACTTAGATTAAAAACCAGAGTTGAGACGAATCATAATTGGTTTTTAAATAAGCTATCAAATGGTTTAGGAGCGTATAACACAAAAACACATCGATGTAGTTTATTATTATTATTATTGAATATTCTTAATTAAGGTTATTGATATCCATTATGCATGAAAGGTTAAGTGATATGATTATTTTCAAAGTATAGTTTAATTATTAAAAAAAACAACTAATTATGTACATCGGATTATGAGAGCAAGTGATAGACCAGAATTCAGTGATTCCCAAAGTGGTTTATATAGACCCCCAAAGGTCCACGAAGACTTCCAAGAGGTCTATGAGACAAAAAATATTGGGAACCATTGGACTAGATGGTCATTTTATGATAGTCTACAATGTTGTTATTCTATTAGACTAGATGATAATTCCAATATGGGGAAAAGATGATCTTTCCATCATAGAGACAAAGTAATCATGTCTATACTAAAGACCAGAAGGTCACATTATGAAGGAAACGAGTTAGTCATTCTCTGACTTGAATGGATAGCCAATTCATATTGACGATAGGGAAAGTAAGCTTGGGGAATCTTAAATTAAGCCTTGTGGATATTTAAAGTTAAGCCTTGTGAATGTTTAAAGTGAAGCCTTGTGAATGTTTAAAGTGAAGCCTTGTGAATATTTAAAGTTAAGCCTTGTGGATATTTTAAGTTAAGCCTTGTTGATATTTAAAGTTAAGCCTTGTGGATATTTAAAGTTAAGCCTTGTGGATATTTAAAGTGAAGCCTTGTGGATATTTAAAATCAAGCCTGTGGATATTTAAAGTGAAGCCTTGTGAATATTTAAAGTGAAGCCTTGTGAATGTTAAAAGTGAAGCCTTGTGAATGTTTAAAGTGAAGCCTTGTGAATATTTAAAGTGAAGCCTTGTGAATGTTAAAAGTGAAGCCTTGTGAATGTTAAAAGTGAAGCCTTGTGAATGTTTAAAGTGAAGCCTTGTGAATATTTAAAGTGAAGCCTTGTGAATGTTAAAAGTGAAGCCTTGTGAATGTTTGTTTGTTTGGTATCTCTAGACTTGTTCCGATGAAAGAGAAAAAGTTAACAATGAGTTCAAAGACAATGTCCCAGGATTGAACTCACCTTCCACTGTGGCGGACAGAGACAATAGAAGTCATTGTACAAGTCAATGCACGATCCACCATTCAGACACTGACCGCCACTGCCACATTCGTTGATTGTAAGGTTCTAACAAAATTATAAGACAGTGTCAATGCCTAGTAAGTGTGTATCACTAAATCGATGTGATTGTCTTGCAACTGTACTACATACATTTCAGAAATAACCAAGAACGAATTCGCTATTGATTCCAAAGGGTACATGTCAGCACTAACACCATAAGCAATTCCAAAGGGTACATGTCAGCGCTAACACCATAAGCAATGAGTATAATTTAAGTTACGTAAAGTTGTCATTTGAAGGAAGTGGTAATAGTTATATGATGTCCATTTTCTAACGCATGCGTCTCAAATAGTCTCTGATAACCAGTCCAAGTCCTGGACTTAAGGTGTGGTTCAGGTATGGGGTCCGCCGAAACAGTTATCACTGACAGGCGCCTAAACCTAGTAAGCTTTTGGCAGCAGAAATATGTGACGCCTTGTGGCTTTGCACAAACTAGAGAAAGGGTTCGGGAATCCACCCTGAGCTAGCGATCCTTAGGCAGCCTACAGCACACAGTGCTGCATCCTGGCAGAACCTGTGGCTCTACTGATCCCTAAGTCTTGAATACCTGCAGTTCCTTTGTGCACATGAGCTGCGTGGAGAGGGAAGTGAGTTTACTAATGTGTGGGTTACAAAAAAGCTACCATAGTTAATGCCCATGCGTTCATCTTATTTCTAGAGAAAATGTAAAATCGCTACACGACTGGCGGAGGTAAAGGGTAATTTAAGTCTATCACTCTGATACTCTTATACATACTCGTACGAGTCCTTCAAATCTTGTCTCCAATGCCTGGATCTGTTGATTAAAAAAAAAAAGTAAAAATAGCGTAGCAAGTATTAAGCTTTTATAAACAAAAACACTTTTTTTTAGCCGAATGCTAGATCTAAATCTATGCCTATATATTGTTTTAGTTTAGCTCTTCACTGAGATATTTAGCAACAGTATTTCGACAAATTTAAATTATAATTTTTGATAAGCATTAAGTGAATAGATACCCTTAGATTTAATGTGGCATTTAGATTCTGCACTTGTGCCAGTCGGCGTCGCAAATCCTCCAAATTGCTAGTCTGTCAAATATTTAAAAAGCAAGGAAAAAGTTGATCACAATCAAAGAAGAAATTATTTTTTTTTAAAATAATAAGTTCCGTCATTATGTTCACATTATATATTGAACTAAACATTCTTTCTGTAGTAGACATTGACATAAAAAGAAAATAATTGCCAGAAAGGAGGTTGAACTCTCGACATTCGCGTTATGGACGCGAAGCTCTATCAACTTCGCCACCCAGCCTTACTCCTAAGTACAAAATAAAAGACAATCTTTTATTTCCTTGAAACTTCCAGTTTCCAGCTTCCACCCACGAACAGTAGCGTAGCTAGGGATTTTCAGAGCCCGGGAGGGCTTGAACTCTTTAGGGGCCTTTGCATTTTGATATTTGGCATCATAACATGAGATAATGTAGTAATATTAATTGTAAAAACTAATTTCGGACACTGCGCACGAAGAACGTGTAGGTTAAAGTAAATTTAAGTAGTCAAGTTGTAATAAGAAATAAAGGAACACTGAAGAGTAACCTAAAACAAGGCTTTATTAAACTAGAACGACACATGAACTGACGAAAGAGACTTGGATAGTAGCACACTAAATCAATGTTGTGAACACATTCTCACGACGTTACACAAACATAAACAAATACTAACTATTTCACCACATTCACCCCGCCTAGAATTAAAATAGCAACTATAGTAATATAGTAGGCCATAGCATAAATAAAAAAAAAGAATGCCAGTGCCTGCAATACAATAGATCAATAAATAGTGTCGAAATATTAGTTTCTCTTGTAAACAATAATGAGGAGTGATACAAAGAAACATAAAAACCAGTATCTGTAGTAGGACGTATAAACAATTACTAGTTTCAGTAGCAAGGGATAAACAATGCCAGTTTATGTAGTCAGTATAAGTCTAGTAATAGAGAAACAACTCTAGACTCTATAGTTCGGTCTGGTTCTTCTCTCTCTTAAGTTGTAACGGGGTTGACTATCATGCTCTACAGTTTGGGAGTCACTAATGAGTTCCTGAGCGTCAAGTGGGGTATGATGGTTCTGTGTATTTTCAAGAGGAAGCGCTCGGAGATCCTCAGAGCCTTCCAGGGGTTCTTTCCTTTCTTGTATCACCGTAGGGGTGTTGACTGGTACTTCCATGTTTTGAGCTTCTGGAGGATATTCATTATCCTCACCCTGAGCGAAGAACGAAGGTTCACTTGTTGTTGTGGATGGGGAGGGGTTGGGAGCCAAGCGTCTTAGAGAGACTGTCTCCTCTTTACCGCTGGGCAACCGTACCACGGCATATTGGGGGTTACACATCAGTAACTCGACTTCTTCCGTGAGAGGATCATACTTTGAAGATCTGTTCTCTCTTCTCAGCAACACTCGACCTGGGCTGGATAGCCAAGTGGGGATAGATATCCCGAAGGAGGATTTCCGGTTGAACCGGAAAACTCTCTCATGTGGAGTTTCGTTTGTTGCCGTAGATAGTAATGATCTAATCGAGTATAGGGCCTGGTTCAAGACAAGTTCCCATCTTGAGATCGGGAGATCGAGGTCTTTCAGTGCTAAAGTAACAGCGTTCCATAGAGTTTTGTTTAGTCGTTCAATTTGCCCGTTGCCTGAAGGATTAAAAGCGGTTGTTCTACTTGTAGCTATTCCCCTCTCGTGCAGAAAGGATTGCACCTCCTTCGACATAAAGGACGTACCTCTGTCGGAATGGACGTATTCTGGCATCCCAACTAAGGAAAACAGCTGATTTAAACACTTTATGACAGTAGATGAGGACATATCGGGACATGGGTAGGCAAATGGGAAGCGTGAGTACTCATCCACCATTGTTAATAAATATTTATTGTGAGTAGCAGATGGGAGTGGCCCCTTAAAATCGATGCTTACTCTCTGAAATGGTTGGGTAGCCTTGATGAGGGTGCCTGAAAACTGTTTAAAGAATCTAGGCTTCAGTTCAGCGCAAGTTTTACATTGGTTTACCACTTTGCGGACGTCCTCGCAGGAAAAAGGTAAGTTCTTAGTCCGAACGAAATGGAGGAGTCTCGTGACCCCTGGGTGGCAGAGGTTGTTGTGTAACAGTTTGAGGTCTTCTCCAGTCATTGCTGACGCAAAGTGGTTTCTTGAAAAGGTATCCGCCGCAGCGTTTTGTTTCCCGGGTCGATATACGACGTCATATTGGAAACAACTAAGCTCTAGTCGCCATCTTTGTATCTTTTCGTTTTTGATCTTGCCCTTGTTTTGCTGGTCAAACATAAAGGACACTGAGCGTTGATCTGTAAACAATGTGAAAGGTCTACTGATGAGGTAATGTTGCCATTTTCTCAGGGCTTCTACGATAGCGTATGCTTCCTTTTCAACTGCAGAATGTCTGCGTTCACTATTAGTGAGTGTTCTTGAAAAGAAGGCGACAGGACGGCCGTCTTGATTAAGAGTGGCGGCGATCGCGATGTCAGAGGCATCTGTTTCGACTATTAGTGGTCGATTATAATCTATCGTCGACACAACAGCGTTTTCAAGTTCATGTTTTAGCTGTTTTAAAGCTTCCTGTACTTGTTCAGGGAGAGGAAAGGTTTTGTTGTTCACCAATAAATGGATCTTGTTGGAGAAATTTGGGATCCATTGAGAATAATAGGACAGTAGTCCAATAACCCGCTTTTGTGATTTCATGTCTTGTGGTGGAGGTAGATTTCTCAACGCTTGAAATCTTTCGGGGTCTGGTCTTAATTGCCCTTGTGAGATTTCGTAACCTAGGAGGCATACTTTATCAGTCGCAATAGCACTTTTATCATCGTTGAATGTGATACCGTACTTTTTAGCGGCGTTGAGAAATCTTTGTAGATTCTGGTCGTGGCTACTGGAGTCACGTCCGCAGATGGTAACGTTATCCACGTAAGCGAACGTATCCTGTAGCCCTTCCTCCTCAATTATGGTGTTGATCGTCCTTTGAAATGCAGCAACTCCGTTTGTCACTCCAAAAGGAATGCGGCAAAACTGATAAAGCTTTCCGCAAGCCTCGAACGCCGTGTACTGCTTTTCATCATCCCTGATAGGTATCTGGTGATAAGCGCTTTTGAGGTCAAATGTACTGTATATTGAGTATTTAGATATTTCCTGCACCAGTTCATCAACTTTTGGCACGGGGTACGCGTCGAGGTAAGTGAATCGATTGATGGTTTGACTATAGTCGATAACCATTCTCTTTTTGTGCCTTTCATTCGTTGTTACAATTATTTGAGCTCTCCACGGGGACGTGGAAGGTTCAATAATTTTGTGAGATAGAAGTCTTTTAATTTCAGTTTGAATGAATTTGGAGTCAGGCATAGAATATTTTCTAGATTTAGTGGCTATGGGGTGGCAGTTAGGAGCAAGATTAGCGAAGAGGTGAGGGGCTTCAACTCGTGCAGCTTTCAGCGTACAGACCTGAAGAGTGCTTCGTTTTCCCTCAAATGGGATCATCAGTTTTTCGTGCTGGCTGATGAAATCTAGTCCTAAGATTACATCAGATACTAGTCCGTCTAGTAGTGAGAGCTTCACACTTTCGTATTGTTCGTCTTTGTACTTTATTTTGGCGAAAATATGTCCGTGAGTAGTGCGAGAAAGATGTGTAGAGGCCATGTAGATTCTGTTTCTGGACATTTCTAATTTCCATTTGTACCTTTTAGCAATTGAAGAAGATATATAGCTTTCACTGCTCCCCGTATCTACGAGAGCCTTCAATGGTACTCCATTGACCAGTATTGAAATTGTAGATTTAGTAAGGCCGGACGCTGGTGTCGATGCCCAGGAAGATCCAACGGTTGTAGTCCGTGACGTCTCATCATCCGCTTTCACTATGGCTGAGGTTGTAGATTTGAGTGTCTGTCTGGTCGATCTACAGACTTTCTGAAAATGACCCCTCTTGCCGCACAAGTTGCATGTAGCGTCACGGGCTGGACATCTAAAGCGTTGATGTGGGCTGTATCCACAAAAGAAGCATCTTTTACTAGTCGCCGCACTCACCTCATGTTCTAGTTTTGTTGTTGGAGAAAGGCTCTCCACGTCGGCGCTGGCTCCACATGGAGTTTCAGAGTAGATGTTATACGCCATGGCATGGTTATGGGCATATTCAAGTTGTCTTGCCTCTTCATAGGCACTCTGTAGAGTTAGAGTAGATTTCTCTAAGAGTCGCAGCCTTATGCTGTTTGAAGCCAGTCCAGTAATGAAGGCGTCTCTTACGAAGATATCTCTGTGTTCTTCAGCGGTGACAGCTTTGAAGTCACAGTCTTTGGCCATACTTTTAAGCTTAAGTAGGAAGGAGTCAACGGTTTGTCCGTTCTCTTGTCGACATAGAGTTATCATGTGCCGTGCGAAAATTTCGCTTTTAGGTTTCACGTAGACATTTTGTAGAACTTTGATTGATTCTTCGAACGTTGTACACTCACTTATGTACTGAAATACGCTCGAAGAAACGTAGTTTTCAAGTAGTTTCTTTTTGTCAATCTCGCAATGAGAGACTGAGGAGATGAAATTCTCAAATGTTCTGAGCCAGTGCAGCCACTTCTCGGCAGCCGATGGCGTGCTAGGCTCTATGTCTAGCTCTTTTGGCCTAAATAGACGCTCCATTTGTATTACAATTTTTACTTACAGACTGAGAATAGTGTTGAACGAAAATCCAAATAAGATACACGAGACACATAGATCCATAGAATTGAAAATTTCTAGTTTAATAAATTGTAATAAGAAATAAAGGAACACTGAAGAGTAACCTAAAACAAGGCTTTATTAAACTAGAACGACACATGAACTGACGAAAGAGACTTGGATAGTAGCACACTAAATCAATGTTGTGAACACATTCTCACGACGTTACACAAACATAAACAAATACTAACTATTTCACCACACAAGTTCTCCTTTCAGACCTTGCGACCTAGATGGCAGATGATGTAAATGTCATCTGTTTCTGTGGCCAACCGTTAACGAGGGTGTCATGTGGCCAGCACAATTACTAACCGCATTTACTTTTTCATTTACTTTTTTCAGGTACCCATTAGAGCTGGGAGGACTCCAAAACAAAAACAAAAATCCGGAAATTAAAAATCCCAGTCTTCACCAGGATTGGACACCGAGACCCCCGGTTTGGAAGTCAATCGCTTTACAGCTCAACCACCTTGCCTAATATAAAGAAGCGTGTTAGGTGGTCCAGAAATATTATTTCTTGTACTTTTTACAAATACTTACGCTTGTGTTGGTCAACTGTGAGAGCGACCTGGAAGTTCGAGAGAGATTCCGCTTGGCGCCATTCAGGTCACTTCTTAAACTCAGGAGCTGTGCGTTAAGCTGATATATGAAAAGTCAAGTAAATAAAGAATTATTGTTTTCCTACAATGTTTCGTCGCGATTAGAAAACTGTAGCCATACGAAATATTGTCACATTGATTTAACAAAGTATTTACAAATTTAAAATTAGAATAAAATCTTAAAATAATATACACCGAGTGTCATCGCAACTGAATCTGAAACTGTCAGGTAGAGTTGAGCCTAGGCTTTTAAAACTCTAGGCCAGCTAGAGCGTACAAGAGCTCCCTCCCACCGGGCCTAATTGAACAGACTGTTCTGTCTGGAAGAGGATCTCACAAGTGCCTAGATTCACACTAAAATTTCCAGTGACTCGGTCACTCCGGACTTGTGGGCTAGAGACGCGGCCGGAGGCCGAGAACACCGGGAACCACTGTCATTTTCTCTTTCTTTATCAGAACACCCTCAGGCACTCTCACGAGTCTTGTTTTGCTACATATTTGGCCTAATCGTTTCCTTTTACGGCCATTTCCACCCGGGCGTGACTGGGAGGCAGGGTAGCATACCCGGTCATCGCAACCCAAGACAAGGAACTAGTGATTGAGCACGTTGATGACAACACAGTTGTGACGTAGATATCATTCTTTGTGTGTTTAAGGTGACCAGACGCAGGATGTGACCTACAGTCGTCTGCTGGTGGTCGATTTTAATTATTTTTTTTAAACTTATATCAACTCACTTTTTCTGTCTGGGAAAAAAATTTAAATTAGAAAAAAAAAATATTTCTCTCACACCAGTCCTCGGATCAATTGTAAAATTTGCACAATCAGTCATTGGCGTAGACAATACATAAATCAATAACAAAATGAAATAACCAATAAATCAATTTATTATTGTTTATTAATTATTTTAAGATCGAAACATTGAAATGACTTCTACATTATTGGCAGGCATAGTTGTAAGTGTGTAGTTCTTCCCATTGGATGGGCTTGTTTTGTTTTGTTTTTTGCTTTTTTTTTAAAGATTTTTTATATTTACTTCTTTGTCGTCTGCGACTTTTAGGAAGTAGTTTCCATTTAGGTCTTCAATGCGTCTCCAGTCTCGAAAGTAGTGTGACCAATATATCATAATATATCAGTATATATCAGTAATAATGCAGTGGGTACCGAGTCACATAGGTGTGACTGGCAACACAATTGCAGACTCTTTGGCCCACCAGGGAGGGCTAATTCTACCCACTGAACAGGCTGTAAGTTTTCATCAAGCCCTGGCTATAATACAAAAAACAGAAATGGAAAAGTGGTTTGAGTGCTGGGACAAGTCTCAAAAAGCCCGTGGAGTCTGGGAGCGCATGAGGCGCCCTGACCGCACTTCCCCGTGGTGGAGGCTGTCCAGGCCTGAGCAAGCTATTATAGCACAGTGCAGGACAGGCCACTGTCCTGTTGGCTCATATTTCTCACGGCTATGGCCAAATTTTGATTCGCGGTGCCCCCGCTGCGGGGAAGAAGAGGAAACCGTGCCTCATATTCTGTTTGACTGCCCCAGACATGCTGATCTCCGTCTCGACAGGTCTGGGAAACCCAAAATTCTCGACCTGTATGGCGACATTTATGCACTACGCAGGACGGCGGGGTTTCTGTCCAGGGCTTTTGCAAGAGAGGATTTAAGCCTCTCAAGCTTTCACTCTAATGGAGTTTGATGATGATGATGACCAATATATCATTGCTTGTTGGACCTGACGAGTCTACAATATTCTTACAGAAATAAATATCATTACTTCCTAGTACAAATTTACTAGAGAGGGATGGCGGCGGATAAGGTTCAAACCCGCGACAACTTGGACGATAGTCTTGAGTGCATATCACTCCACAATACAGCCATCCTTTTACCATATTGACTAAAAAGACGACTCCGGTTTTCTTTACTAAAGCTACACAAAACCTGTAATTTTACTGTATAAACAGTCTGTAAACCATTACTTGAAGTAACATTACTAAATTTAGAAATCCTCCAGGACAGAAGACTTAAAAGTAAAGTAGCAATTATACATAAAAAACAAATACAAAAACAAAACCTAATCAAATACTCAGAAAGACACATTACGTTGGACATATAAAGGCACATGCCTCGTTCCATATGCCAGGACAAATCTGTACAAATGTTCCTTCCTTCCTAGTGCTATTAAGAGCCTGAGCCCTCCAGTAAAAATAATGACTTAGCAGAGTTTAAGTCATTGGTTAACATGCATGACTAGATGCATAATGCGTTGGACGTAATCATCTTCCTTTTTTTTTTTTTTTGAAGTAACGTCTGTATTTTATAAGATAAGATAAGATAAGGTAGTGAATATTGATACTTACAGCTATTGTTCTGTTATTTAGACTGGAGATGCTCATGTTATGCAATGTGATCTGGTAATAATAATTTATAAAATATTATGTAGTATGCAGATAGTGAAAATTATTAAACTAAAATAAAATAAATTGAGTATAACAATAACATAATACAGAATTTATTATAATGAAAAATAACAGTAGTACAATTATAATGATGCTTGGATAGAGGAACATTCATACAGAACAAGGTATTCCATTTATCCGGTGTATAAAACAACAACAATAACAACACACACACACAAAACGGAAGTATTTTACACGAAGTATTATTATGAATCATATTTTTTTTAATTTTTGGTTTTGCACTTGCAAGCACTTGTACCCGTTATTTTAACCACAAAGTAAAACTAACCAAAGAGGGGGGGGGGGTCACGTACGAAATATAATAAAGATTGAATGGACCTCATTCACCAATCGTAAACAAACAGCATTTAGTCACGTGATCTTATTGATACAACAACGGGGGAAAAAACTGTCACGTGACAGACATCATGAATTAAACATGAGATCGTAAATTGTATAGAAGAGATAGAGCACCACGTGGCTAAATGTTGTTTGTTTATGGTTGGTGAATGAGGTCCATTGAATAGTCATACGAACGAGTAACTTTTTTTATTTTTATCCGCCGGGGTGTGGGGGGGGGGGATAAGTGAAAGCGCTACTAAATTAACGGGCTTAAAATATGAGTGTGTGAATGTGTTGGAGGCGCATTTTGAAGGAGTGAGGGGTGTCTGTCCGACTCAAGTCTATGTCGGAGAATATTACGCTGCGCAGGTTAGAATAAACAAACTGAGGGTTCTAGAGAGCGAGAGAGAGAGAGAAAGAGAGAGAGAGCGAGAGAGAGAGAGAGAGAGAGCGAGAGAGAGAGAGAGAAAGAGAGAGAGCGAGAGAGAGAGAGAGAGAGAAAGAGAGAGAGAGAGAAAGAGAGAAAGAGAGAGAATGAGAAGAAAAAAGAACGCGGGGCTGTAAAATTGCATTGTAACAGATACACTAACTCACGGACTAAAAATGAATGTTATGTTGATCGCTAAAACGTGGCCCGTTTAAAAAAAAGTAAACAAAGAAAAAGAAAGGAGGTCATCAGGCCATAAAAATAAACAATAAAAAGGATGTGAAGAAATCCACTGGCGCAGCCAGTGCGTACTGCTAGTAACTTATATGTACATTCTCTACATATCTGAGTTTTTTAAATTGAAGGTGAAAGACCCTTTGTACGTGCGTGTGTGTGTGTGTGAGAAAGTGTTCTCAAATTAGAAAGATGAACTTTGGGTCGGTATCAGGCATCAATTAACCGTGTACGATATTTATTAGGGTGATATAAATTAGGGCCCAAATTGTCTTAGAATTTAGAACATCTTAAATTGGCGTTATAGATTTCACTTTATATATGCACCATTTATATCTCATCAACGCATACAAACACACACACATACATACATACATGCACACAAACACACATGCATGCACACATGCATACACAAGCGTACATACATACATACACACACACATGCATACATACATAGATACATACATGCATGCATGCATACATACATACATACTTAAATACATCACCACAAACACAAAGCTAGGGTTTATAGAGCTGTCATCCTCCCTACATTGCTCTTTGCCTCAGAAACATGGACAGTGTACAGTAAACATGCAAAGAAACTAAACCACTTCCCCCATGGCATGTCTGAGAAAAATACTAAATGTCAAATGGCAAGACAAAATACCAGATACAGAAGTCCTTCGAAGAGCGTGTCTGCAAAGCATCCACACAATCCTGATACAGTTCCAGCTGCGATGGGCAGGTCACTTCTACAGAATGGAAGACCACCGCATCCCTAAAGGACTCTTGTATGGCCAACTAAGCGAAGGAAAGCGCTCGCAAGGTGGTCAAAGGAAGCGCTTCAGGGACACCCTCAAAGCTTCTCTGAAGGCGTTCAGCATAGACCCAGGCACCTGAGAGACAGAGGCACATGACAGAGCATCATGGCGTCGCGCTGTAAAAACTGGCGCCCAGGTTGCTGAGGAAAAAAGAACAACGCTGGCAGAAGAAAAACGCCAGAAAAGAAAAGCAAGACAAACGACACTGGCTCAAGCTGGAATAACCTGCCCAGTGTGAGGCCGAACAGCCGGGCTCACATAGGTCTCACCAGCCACATGAGGAGGCATAAAACTCCAGTGCAAAGCCCTCAGCCCCCTGGATGACAAAGTGGTCATCATCGAACCACGATGGACGAACTATATATATATACATACGCACATTAATACATACATACATACATACACAAATTAATACATACATACAAGCATACTTACATACATACACGCATTAATGCATACATACATACATACACACACACAAGCATACATATTGTTACGTCTCTCCTACTATCCAGGCTCTCTTCAACAGCACCACACGACACAACGAGCTTAAAGAACCTCACAACTCAGGGCTCCAAAGTATCAGTCAGTTTAATTGCAAATACATTACAAATACTGTACAGTTGGCAACATTAACACTGTCTTTTCAAAAACCTAGTCTTGCTCCGCCTGACTTCACACACCGTGCTGGCTCTCGCCTCGTATTGGTCACATTGCGAGGTAACGTGAAGTGTAATGATTCTGACACACTCGCTCTTATATAGATAAATACACATCAAACAAAATAAATAAATGCTGGTTTAATAATAGACTAAAGAAGCTTCGTAAACAGAAGGAAAACCTATTTAGAAAATTTAAAGAAACTAAGGCAGAAAGAGTTTACAAAAAGTATATACAAATTAAACACTTAACCCAAAAAGTAAGCAGACAGCTGCAGAGTGAATACATAAACAATGTAATATCTAAAGATAACAACAAAAACCTATGGTCATACATTAAGTCTAAGAAAATTAAAACAACAGGCATAGCGCCATTAAAAGATGAACATAACATAATACATAATGATAATGAAACTAAAGCAAACATCCTAAACAAATACTTTGCATCAGCATTCTCAGCCCCAGGAGACAAAGACATATTACTGAATTTGAACCAAGTAGACAACATAGAAGATATAGTAGTACAAGAAAATGGAATTCAAAAACTATTAGCCAACACCAAACCAAATAAAGCGTCTGGACCTGATGGTATTCCAGCTAGATTACTCAAAGTACTAAGCAATGAGCTAGCCCCAGTGTTCAAAATACTCTTTCAGGCTTCACTTAACCAGGGCAGAGTACCGAAGGACTGGAAAGAAGCTAATGTCACCCCCCTATTTAAAAAAAGGAGAAAAATCTGACCCAGGATACTACAGACCAGTATCACTTACCAGCATCACATGTAAAATCCTAGAACACATAATATGTAGCAACATCATAAACCAGTTAGACAAACAAAATGTCCTCACACCATACCAACATGGCTTTAGGAAATATAGATCATGTGAAACACAACTAATAGGACTAATTGATGATTTTTCTAAAGGTTTAGATAATAGTGAACAAATAGATGCTATCTTAGAAGATTTTTCTAGACAAAGTTCACCACCATAGTTTGCTTAAAAAATTAAAATATTTCGGCATTAATGGTCCACTGCATCAGTGGATTAAAGATTTTCTGATAGGGAGAGAACAAACTGTAATAATAAATGGCTCTAAATCAACACCGATAACAGTAAACTCAGGTGTACCCCAAGGAACAGTCTAGGGTCCACTACTATTTTTAATTTACATAAATGATTTACTAAATTGCATTACTTCAGGAACAAAAGTCAGATTATTTGCAGACGATTGCATAATATATAGAACAATAAAAACAACACAAAACACAGATATTTTACAAAGAGAATTAGATGAATTACAGAAATGGGAATCAAATTGGAGCATGTCTTTCCACCCAGAAAAATGTCAGTTGTTAAGAGTAACAAAAAAAAAAATTAAACAAATTAATTCCACTTTCTTATTCATGGCAAACCAGTAACACAGACTAAAAACGCAAAATACCTAGGTATTATAATAAATGAAAAATTGTCATGGAATCCACATATTGATGAAACTATAAAAAAAATCAAACAAAGCATTAGTATTTATTAAAAGAAATTTCTATAAACCAAATAAGAACATAAAACTAAAATGTTATTTAACCTTGGTTAGGCCAATAATAGAATATGCATCCTCCGTTTGGGACCCCTTAACTCAAGAAAACATTAAGAAACTGGAACAGACACAAAATAGAGCAGTGAGATTCATAACAAATGAATATTCACATTGGACTAGAGTAACACCTTTAGTAAAATCACTAAATTTAGAAAGCCTTCAGGACAGAAGACTCAAAAGTAAAGTAGCAATTATACATAAAACACTGAACCATAATCTTCAAATACAAAAACAAAATTTAATAAAATACTCTGAAAGACACAAAAATAAAGGCACATTCCTCATCCCATATGCTAGGACAATTTTGTACAAATACTCCTTCTTCCCTAGTGCTATTAGAGCATGGAATGGGTTGCCTGAGCTAGCCAGAAAAACCAGTGACTTGGCAGAATTTAAGTCATTGGTTAATATGCATGACTAAATGCATGACGCGTAGGACGTAATCATCTTCTTTTTTGAAGTAACGTCTGTATTAAATAAGATAAGATAGTGTCTCTACTGGCCTCGAACCTTCTTGACCATTCCAGTTGATCACTTTTGCCGTGACTTCCGTGCGTAATATTTACGACGCTGGTCCTTGCCGAACTGGCGTGTACTGTCACTGGTCACGGTTAACCGCTCGACCTGCGCTGGACTGTGGCGATTTGGGTAAGCTAAAAACACACAGCACTACCCCCATCTGTGTCACCACCAGGTTTACAACAATACATACATACATACATACACACACATATATACATGCGTCACTGATGCGTGTAACTTAGATATACAAACATCCATTACACACACTAATGGACCTTACCCTAGCTCGACCACTGGTCGTAATAATGCAACATGATTATTTACAATAATAATCTACGACAACCAACTATACCGCAAAATCACCTGTAGTAGCCCAAGGCTCAAGTCGACATTGTCGAAAAAGATGGCACTGCTTTGACCTGATCGAAATGTTATGTTTCGATTGACGCCTGACTGAAATACCAGATTGCCGTTGTCCGTTAGAATCCTCGGTCTGAAAGGAAAGTAGGTTTGTTAACAAGGGTACGTAAGTTGGTGGTCTGTGTTTATGCCTTTATAGCAGCGGTTCTCAACCTTTTTGGCTCGTTGACCCCTTTTTACATTTCTGCACTATGCGGCGACCCCCTCCCCCGAAAAACTATTTTCGTTTGTAAACATACGCAACGAGCAGTGACCGGGACAAAAGTAGCTACATTGCTACAATAGTGTTGCGACTATCTGCGTTTGTTTCTGTTGCACCAGATTAGGGATTCCGTGGGCATTGTTTGCAAGATCATAACAACTGTCAACTTCTGCCTCACGTTGACTTCTTGATTTCGATAGACTTCAGGGCTACAAACCTGGTAAACCAGATCTCGCGAAAATAATGACTGGAAATGGAGAAAACAAAATCGTGATACATGCAAATCTGTGATTGACTGCAAACACTTGATCCAGATCTGTGCAATTGACATTAAAGAAACATCTTTTTCTATTCATCGTTAGTAATGAGTTAATTTTTCTCAAGGTGAGCATATTAGATTGGCAACATGTAAATATTATTTTATTCTATTGTTTTTTTGTTTGCCAATTAGAACTTTCATTTGGAAGGATCAAATTGTTTATGACAAATTGAGCCATGTTACATTTGACCCATGCAGTTACGCTATTAATTAGGGGTACTATTAATTCTTGTGGCAGTGTCTTTGTTACTAATATTCATCAATGAATAACACAGAGAGTTCAGGTGACTTGTGATGACTTTGAAATCCAGACCAATATTCTAGAAAACCTGTAGCACTCTCTCTATTGAAACTCATAATATTTTGTTTTTCAAAAAAAGTTTTTACTTTAATAAAAGTCACATGCTTTTGTAATCCTTTCCAGTGCTGTCCAAAAGAGAAACTCGTCTGTAAAATCGCCACCTTTTAAATACCTGTCTGGGTATCCTGTCGACAAAGCTTGGATGTTGAGTATGAAAATGACGTTGCATTTATTTCGGCTTCATTGATTCGACAAATAGAACTTCGGTACAAATAACGCTCTGAGATTTTTCACTTTCTGCTTCAACTAGTGAAGTCAAACCATATCGACATTTCTATTTTCATTTCTTAACGTTCTCCTCTGTGAGAACCATTGTCACGGGTGTCACATTGCCTGTCACATAATGAAAATATTCAAAAGTTTGAGATCTAGAACTTCTCTCCTAGAATAACTTTTGAAAAAATTACTAGCTTCCAGTAAAATAATGTTTTTCAATATAAAGTTCGTTGGAATAGACAAAAACAATTATTTTCGATGGTCTTAGGCGACCCCTGGCAAATCGTCGATCGACCCCCAAACGGGTCGTGATCCACAGGTTGAGAACCCCTGCTTTATATCGACCCCCCTGCCTGCAGAGTAGAGCAGCAAATATGTGATGCATGACTGATATGTATTTTGGTGTTATCTCACGAAAGTGAGATTGTATAAATTGGATTATATAATCACACTTCTCGTACTCAAAATAGTGTAAAGCATATTTTTTTGATGTAAATTTTAATATATATGCTGATGTGTATGCATGCACATATAGACCTTCTTTAAACAGAACGAGATGTAACAAAGTTAGTTGATGTATTTAAAATAGTAGCTTCCGCATATAGATTCAATCTGTCTGGTAAAAAGTTTGTACACGTTATTTCTCCCACACCTAATCTCCGATCAAGCTGAAATTTGTGCACAATTATATCATTTACCTGACAAGACAAGAATCAATAAAGAAAAAAGAATCAATCATTTAATTAACTATTGGTAATTCATTATTTTGTTAGGAAAACAAGGGAAAGAATTGTACTTTACAGATGTCGTGTTATAAGTTGAATTAACCGCTTTTATACTTTATAGGTCCAGCTTAAACGTTTGAAGCTAACAATAAATAACTATAAACTTTTTTTATTTATATAAGCGATTCAATGGCACAGCTGATTGTTTATGGGTTTGAGGAAACTTGAAGCGGCCTCGAGTTCGAGTTTAGCTCTTTCAACTCTATTTATTTAAAAGCCATCACGGTTACATTAACAATGAAACTTCCCAACTGGTCCAGACAAGTGATAGGATCATTGTGTAGTGAGAAATATCAAAGCATGAAATTGAGTTTAACGAAAACAAATTGGTAAAAAAAAACACATATTTCTAATCGCACAGATTTATTACTTGTTAACCTAAATCTATTACAAATTTAATTACAAGACTGACCCAAAGTTGTTGATACACCAAAAAAAAGTATTTCTCTTACTGTCTCGTGAGCATTGTACGTTATTAGGACTTGTATTGATTACTTTACTATCACTGGCTTGAAAGCTTTTGTGTGACGTAATGGGGAGTGCGAATGACCGCACGAGCAGCTTTCGAGTTTGTAATGGAGACCTCCCTGTTTCCTTCCCCCTCCCCCCCCCCATCTCCGTCGTGTCCCACATGCTTTTACATTTTAAAATGTATACCCAGTAGACATTGTCACCGAAATGGGATACAGGGGCGGATTTAGGTATGTGCAAGTCCTAATGGAGGATTTTTGTGGATGCCCCTACAATTTTTAAAATTTTAAATATTCATGTAAACTTGTATGCATGCACATATAGACCAAAATTAAAACAAGATGAAACCAAGTTAGTTGATGGAAGTACTTTAAGTCTCAGGGGCAAACCGGTATATCTCATTATCGCAAGTTCGAAGTGCTATCTACTATATACCCAATCCATGCATACTACAAGCGCAGACTTCTTAGTCATGAGAGTTTTGCTAATAAGACTTCTTATAATAGTCATGAAATTGTAGCTAGCCGTAAGAATGCGAAGAACAAAATAGAAAACAGCGTAACAGTTTTTGACCCGTCGAAATTCGGATCGGACATATTTTTATCTCTTTTGTGGAGGCCCATGTTTTGTCGACACCACGGGGCTGTAACCCCACCTGCCCTACCTTAAATCCGGCCCTGGGAGCACACATACCTCATTACACCTTTTATAGCTGCACCATTTCACTGTTATCCCACAAACATCCGTTATAGAAACAAGAAGAATGTAAAAATAAAACCACACTCACTGTTCTGACAGAATCTGCCTCTTGTGTCGTGTATCTGGACACGCCACTGGTAAAAGTGACGCCCATGTCGCCAAGAATATAATAACATGGTTCCTGTAGCCCCTCATGCCTAAAATAAAAATGTATACCTCCACTAGTAAAAAAAAAATTTTTGTTTTTTAATTTTTATATTTACACGGCAATCATTGGCTCTTAGACGAGCTGGCCGTGCCAAGCTATAGCCGGGGCCAATTTAATTTGAGGCTTGGCAGAGAAATCTCCGTGCTAGTTTGAAATATTCAGTGACACGCCACCTGCTGGAAATAGAAAGTGTTGTGATTTACATATTGACACAGCAGTGATAAAGGTGTAAATAATTACAGTTAAAACTATCGTGTGATGTCAAATAAACAAGACATAACGGTACAAAATTATCATACATACTTTCCCAATTATTCAAAATGAAGCAAACTTAACAAGCAACGCAATTTTAAGTTTTAAAAGTTTATTTTTTGTTAGTTTTTTTTTTTACAGAGATAAAACAATCAATTCGGTCTGTTTGTTAAATAGCGCAAATTCTTCGGTTTCCTTTTAAAAAAAACAACAACGTTATTTCTCCCTCGCCAAATCTCGGATCAAGTTGTAATTGGACACAATTATCTAGCATGTGTGATCAAATGTAATCAAATGTAATAAAACAATAATTAAAAAATAATAATTTAAACAAATAATTAGTATAAACAATTTCAAATAAAAAATTATAAGCTCGACCTATCGATATCTTATCCTTTAAAAAAAAAAAAAGGAAAAAAAACTGACGTGCTTTCTTAATGATGTCACAACTGTCTTAAAAGTACCATGACACTAGATGGCGTTTGACAGCTGGAATCTCCTGGTTAATAACATCTTTGACTTGGCTAGCAGACGGCGTTGCACGTTGACACAGCGCGAGATAGGCGCGCGCTGTAATTGGATACAGCCTTTGTCTCCTGTAATCAGTTGTTTTCTGTCAGACGTACATTCTTTATAGCGTGTTAGTTCAAGATGGCGCTCTCAACATGATCCTATCTCTGCACAGATAGCCTAATTGACCGAACGGTCATCCCAGACTGGTGTCTCGCTCTACCATCTCGTTGTGCCGAGTTGCGCACATTTCTGTCCTGTAAGGTCTTTCCAAATATTTGTGTGTGTCCAAAGCCAGTGGTAGATAAACACACAATAAATCGAAGTTCAGATCTGTAGATCTGATATTAGACATTCACAACTTTCGGGTGTTATAAATTAACATAAAAATAAAGTGCATTTTTCAGAGCTTGCGATACATGGGGGGGGGGGCAGATAGTGCACGAAGGCTAACGAGGATATTATGTGGCCAACACATTGACCAACCGCCATAACTTTCCACAACTTATTTAAAGTACCTGGTTGATAGACTACATAAATGTCCAATTCCCAGTCTTCGTCAGAATTGGAACCCGAGATATCTCGGTTTGCATGGAAAGCGCGTTATAACTCACTTAGCCACCTCTGCGTTACAATGGTTTGTTTGTTGTGTGCATTCAAAACTTTGAGATCTTAAGAGAATATCACAATAGAAGCTGGGGAGGGCATGGAGTAAACTTATTATACACAATAAGAGAAAAACACATTATTAGACATCTCTTCCTCTTAAATAGACACCTGTATTGTACATTTCTTATCACATCATCATCCTCTACTTTCTCCTTACATCTTCCTCACATCCTTCACACATCCTCTTTACTTCTTCCTCACATCCTCCACACATCCTCCACACATCCTTCACATATCCTCTTCACATCCTCCACACATCCTCCACATATCCTCTTCACATCCTCCTCACTTCCTTTACATATCCTCTTCACTTCCTCCACACATCCTCCACACTTACTCCACACATCCTCCACACATCCTCCTCACTTCCTTTACATATCCTCTTCACATCCTCCACACATCCTCCACACATCCTCTTCACTTCCTCCACACACCCTACACCCATCCTCCTCACTTCCTCCACACATCCTCCACATATCCTCTTCACTTCCTCCACACATCCTCCACACATCCTCCACATATCCTCTTCACTTCCTCCACACATCCTCCACACATTCTCCACATATCCTCTTCACTTCCTCCACACATGCTCCACACATCCTCCACATATCCTTTTCACTTCCTCCACACATGCTCCACACATGCTCCACACATCCTCCACATATCCTCTTCACTTCCTCCACATGTCCTCCACACATCCTCCACACATCCTCCTCACTTCCTTCACACATCCTATTTTGCGATTCTCCCATTTCATTAACTCACAAATATTAAATTTTGCGGTACCATTTGCGGTGAATCAAAAGAAGACGATTCAAAGTGATCCAGCTGTGCTTTCCAAAAATTAAAATAATATTTCAGATATCTCACTGAAAATAATTTTTTTTCCATACTAAAAAATGTAGCAAAATCTTTGATTCAGTTTCGGTCATCGGAAGGACGGTTCGTTCGGTTCGGTTCGTACCGATCAGTTTTAAAGTCCGGGTTCGGTACGATGGTAAGTGAGGTTTCAGTTCGGTTCGTTTTCTATCTCTACGTTATATATATATATATGTATATATATATATATATATATATATATATATATATATATATATATATATATATATATATATATATATATATATATATATATATATATTAATTGTATGTATACTATTTCTATAAATATATGTACATGATGGAATTAAAGGGAGATAAAGAGAATCAATAATTAGTATTGTCTAAAAGTACAATTTTTATGCCTAATTATTAATGAATTTTTAAATTCTGGTACTACCTGTACATTTAACCCTTTTCTGTTTTCATTCCTCTTATGAAATTAAAAAACAACACACATTAAATAACATGAAAATGTCATGTAGACTTTAGTTGAATAACATTCATGAATTATTTATATGTGGTTGTATTGCAACTTTATAAATCGAAGAAGATACTTACATATCTCTATGTTAGCATTTTCTCCCCCGAATTCAAATGGGGAAAGTGATTTGTAAGAGAGTTTTTGGTACACCTCCTACCATCATCAATTCCTATTCCCATTCATCTAAGTCCATATAAGTTAATAGTAGCAATAATACATAAAACACTGAACCATAATCTTCAAATACAAAAACAAAATTTAATAAAATACTCAGAAAGACACAAAGATAGTGGCACACTTCCTATCCCATATGCCAAGAAGATAAGATAGTTGGATCATACCATTACATTATGTGCTGTATATCCTGTACACTGCCCTGGCAAAGTCTCGACATAGATGGATCACAGCGTTTAATAATAATTCCTGACGTAAAATAAGATGGGGGGGATCATTCATATCCCATTTACCTGCAAAGCGTCATGATTAAAAGCCCACAATCTGGTCCCGTCTGTTCGCTTAATAACATCAAATGTTTCTCTGGACAAAGGGAGAAATAAACAACGACCAGATCCATTGCCGCGACGTCCTGTCGCTATTATTACAAACTTAACACATTGGGGGCTGGACCAATAGTCAGAGAAGGCCCAAACCCTGGCCTGCAACGTCCCAACTTGTGGGGAAGATAGACCAATAACATATATTGGTCACGCCAGAGGCCTGCACGACATTGCAGCGAGCTACTGGTCTCCACAGCCTACAGGTTGCGATGTCGCAGGTCAGTGATGAGGCCTTCAATAACGAATGGTCTCGGTTGGATTCAGTGAAGATGCTTTCAAGCACACGACTTCATCTATATGAGCACTGCAGGATTTATGGTAGTGAGGCAGGGCCGGACTTAGATAATTGGAGGCCCTAGGCGAAGTGAATCTTGTGCATGCCTATCTGTTAGACAGTAGGTCATATGGTAAATATCAGAAAGAAACGATATTGGCTCTTTCATAATGCTGACTTAATTAATAATTACCAAAATACCAACACATACCAACAACTAAGCTCGCATACATACTACGAACCATAACGTCAGCGCTATTACAGAGAGGCGGCCAACGAAGCTGTTGCGCTACCAAGAGCTCGAAATATCGATGCTAATATGAAAATAAGAAACAGCTCAGTAATTCAAACTTTCAACAAAGTTGAACCAAGTAATGATACAAAGACATCATCATCTGTACATATAATTCTCTACGTCGCCCAACCATGCGGGACACCACGAACTCACGCCGACTCTCTAACCCTCCTCCCGCCCGCACCCGCGCCTTCCTCGCTCTCCAGTCGTTTGTCCAAGCCCACCCCATTTGGACAGCTGTGTCTTTCAGTAAGTGTTCTTCCGTCATTAAATAGCGGCGTATGCTACGACGCGGGTCGGCTAGTTTTATATAACAATTTAATTTGACATATTTTGTCTGATTGAATTTATCGCGTTATTATCATGACGGTACAAAAAAGGAAATCTCATTACCATTGTCCACTGACTTTGGATGACCACTTCGCGAAATGGTTGGTCATTTCGTATATTGGCCGGTCATGACTGGCCAGTTCCCGAATTGGCTGTAACATACATTTGTATACAGATAAAGACTCAACTTATATTTAGAATGTTGTTTTTTTTTACAAAATTTTAAAACTCTATTTCATTAACGTTTTAGGTTATCAGAATGGACAATTCCATTTCATTAATTAATTCCATTTCATTAATATCAGAATTGACAATTCCATTTCATTAATTAATTCCATTTCATTAATATCAGAATTGACAATTCCATTTCATTAATACCAGAATTGACAATTTCCACAATACACTAAATTGATTAAAAACTAATTTCAATAATAATTTGTTGTGGGTATATTTATTTTGATAAAGGCTGTGAAATTTTCTACACTAGCACATATAGGGGGAAGGTGGGGTGAAATGTCACAACGGTAAGTTATCACAAACACTATATCGATATAATGTGATGTGCTATCGAAAATGTGAAACTACATTTGAGATGTTTACGGAAACATTTACAAATAGTTATAAAATGAAGTCGATACTTTTTCGCATTTTAAAATTATCATGATTCATTGTTTTTGACTGTTCGGAAAGTGGAATTTTATTTTGTGTAGTCACCCATTAAGATTCTCAAATTGCACCTTACAACTTCTGTATATATCAATTAGAATGTGTTGAATTTACTTTACCTTGCAAAAGGTCAGCATATATGGTCATACTGCTTTTTAACAAAACTTCTTACACGCTAGAAATTTACAGGCCAAGCGGATCTCTGTGACATTATGATAAGCCCACCTTACCGAACAAGCGGGTCTTTGTGACTTTATGATGAGCACACCTTACCGAACAAGCGGATCTTTGTGACTTTATAATAAGCCCACTTTACCGAACAGGCGGATCTCTGTGACTTTATGATAAGCTTACCTTACCGATTAAGCGGATCTCCATGACTTTATGATAAGCCCACCTTGCCAAACAGGCGGATCTCTGTGACTTTATAATAAGCCCACCTTACCGAACAGGCGGATCTCTGTGACTTTATAATAAGCCCACCTTACCGATTAAGAGGATCTCTATGACTTTATAATAAGCCAACTTTACCGAACAAGCGGATCTGTATGACTTTATGATGAGCCCACCTTACCGAACAAGCGGATCTGTATGAATTTATGATGAGCCCACCTTACCGAACAAGCGGATCTGTATGAATTTATGATGAGCCCACCTTACCGAACAAGCGGATCTGTATGACTTTATGATAAGCCCACCTTACCGAACAAGCGGATCTGTATGAATATATGATGAGCCCACCTTACCGAACAAGCGGATCTGTATGAATTTATGATGAGCCCACCTTACCGAACAAGCGGATCTGTATGACTTTATGATAAGCCCACCTTACCGAACAAGCGGATCTGTATGAATTTATGATGAGCCCACCTTACCGAACAAGCGGATCTGTATGACTTTATGATAAGCCCACCTTACCGAACAAGCGGATCCCTATGACTTTATGATAAGCCCACCTGACCGAACAGGCGGGTCTCTGTGACTTTATGATAAGCCCACCTGACTGAACAAGCGGATCTCCATGACTTTATGATAAGCCCACCTTACCGAACAAGCGGATCCCTATGACTTTATGATAAGCCCACCTTACCGAACAAGCGGATCTGTATGAATTTATGATGAGCCCACCTTACCGAACAAGCGGATCTGTATGAATTTATGATGAGCCCACCTTACCGAACAAGCGGATCTGTATGACTTTATGATAAGCCCACCTACCGAACAAGCGGATCCCTATGACTTTATGATAAGCCCACCTGACTGAACAAGCGGATCTCCATGACTTTATGATAAGGCCACCTTACCGAACAAGCGGATCCCTATGATTTTATGATAAGCCCACCTTACCGAACAAGCGGATCTGTATGAATTTATGATGAGCCCACCTTACCGAACAAGCGGATCTGTATGAATTTATGATGAGCCCACCTTACAGAACAAGCGGATGCCCTTTTGATGAAGGCCCACCGGCCCAACAAGCATTTACCCAATTGCCCATAAAGCCAGTCCCGCCCCTGTTCGGATTAAGCTGAAATTTTTTACACTTATTTCTTTTAGCTGACAACAAAGATAATCAATTAAAAATATAAATAAACCAATTAACTAATTAACTTTCGGTAATTACTTATTTTGCTTGGTATCTCGAAAAAGGGAAATAAATTATAATTCATTGTAGTGGTAGTATAAGCTGAATTAGTCCCCTTAATAAGTCACCGTTCTAAATTAAAACACACAATATATAGCTATACAATCTTCGTCATTTATAAGTACCTCACTAGCTGAGTGGCTAGCGCTTCTGCTTGAGTAGCCTTGAGCTGCGAGTTAGACTTCAGGTCTGTTTTGTTGTTTTTTTGCATTTTTTAAAATTCTTTTAAAAACCAATTACTGGGTGAAATCAACCCAGATATCCTTTTCCCCTTTTTGTTCCAACTGGTCCATATAAGTTATAGGATTGTAGCATACTAGTCGACTGGTGACGTAGCATATGCCGCTATTTTGCAGGGCCGGCCTTAGGCCACTGCAACCTGCAGTGGGCCCCGCACTTTCATAGGTATGCAATACCCGTAATTGTGGAATCTAGTCAAAGAAGTATCTCGCGCCTCAAACTAATGAAGAATTACTTGAAGTCAACAATTCTCAAAGATAGATTGAAACATTTGGTAATTCTTGCTATTGAGGTTGATCTATGTAGAAAACAGAATTCTTATGATATACTGTTTGACTTCGTTACACGCAAGGGTCGTAAAGTAGTTCTGCACATAGTAAAGAATGAATAGAATGCAAAGACGAATTTATTTTCTAATACAAACTCTTAATTTTCAATTATTATCCACTTCCCTACAAAAAAATTGGCCCCACGAAATCCCTTTCGCATAGGGCCCGACAATGGTTGAGTCCGGCCCTGCTATTTAGTGACGGGTGAATACAGAGTAGATTACTTGTTCTCCTCCCCCCTCTTTTTTTCGCCGCTAAAACTACTTGGGGTAGAAATAAAAAAGGTTGATCTTTTTTTGAATACTTCTTGGTCACAACAGTTGTTCCGGCCCTGATATTTTGTGACGGGTGTGACTACTTGTTCTCCCCCACCCCCTTCCTCTTTTTTTTTTCGTAGGGTAACTCTAGTCCGACTTGCAGAAATAAAAGAGTGTTCTTTCCTTTACTTCTCGTCCAAACTCTTGAGAGATGAAGAGAATTATATATACAGATGAGAAAGCGGAAGGCATGAAATAGAGGTAAACAAAAACAGTTGATAAAACTATTATTAATTGCGCAGGTTTATTCTTGTAGGTCTAGATCTATTACAAATTTAATGGCACGACTGATCCAAGCTAATTGATATAATTACACTTTGTACTAGTTTTGTTTTGTTTTTTCTTTTATAATATTTTTTGTTTGTTTGTTTTTTTATTTGTGTACAAAGCTTTTTCTTTCTAGTACAATTTTATCCCATTCTCGGGTTCAAGTTGAAATCTAGCACAATTATTCAATGTCGATGATAAAGAATAAATCAATTAAAATTTGTTAATTTATTATTGGTAATTAATTATTTAGTTTACTGATTTAAAGTTTTAAACAATGCACACTGAATCGTGCTTATACATTATAAGATATTTAATAATTGTTTCAAAAATGACAAATCTCTTCGGAAAACGGTTGACATCATTAGTTCTAAAATTAAAGTAAATAATAATTACTTTAGGCTTTTGGTAACAAGAGTATGGGAATTGGATTCTACTGTGGTAAAATTGCACATAACTGATTACACGGATTATTAAATTACTTAGTTTATGAATGTTTATGTGATATGTAATCCGGATACACCGAAAATCCTTTTAAAATTTTTGGAATCATTAAATTTTTTTGTTTGTTTGTTTTCCAATTTTTCGTCAAATTTAAAGGTTATTACAATATTCCGTGGAACGACTGGAAATGGCAGCGGGAAGAGTTCGAACCCCACAGGACATCACTTAATCAGGCAGCCATTTTTTTTTTTTTGCAAGCTTCTTTGTATGAAGGGAAATAACTAGAAATATGACAAGTTTAAATTATATACACCGTTGACAATATCAATAATGAATATTAATTTAATAGCTATTATCTTTTGGGACTTCGACAGTGTGTACTGTGATGTGCAAGCAAATTGCGTTTAGTTAAATTTTAAAACCATTATTTTTTGTTTGATTACGGAATTTTTTTAAAGCCGTAGATATATTACATGCAAATGTTGTTTATATTTACTTGAATTAGTATTTAGTAACATCGGTATGAATTGTAATATGGGGCAATTTTTTGGAAATTTAGCCAATGTAGTTAATGTTTACTATTAAAAAGCATATCTGTCTGTCTGTCAGGTGAAAAAAATGTGCACACGTTATTTCTCGCATAACCATTCTTTGATCATGTTGAAACGTCGCACAATTATTCATTGGCCTAGACACGACATGAATTAATAGTATAAAAAGTAACCTACCTATTAGTCAAATAATTACTGGTAATTAATTGTTTTATTTAATAGCAACAATGGGAACTAATTCTTCAGAAATGGCTAAATTTGTTGTGTTTAGCCCCCTTAAATAACTGTTAATGCTATTTTCCCTCTCACGCATTCTCCGATCAAGTTGAAACTTTAAACAATTATTAATTGTATCTAACAAAACAGAAATCATTAATAATAATAATAATAATAAACAATCAGTAAAAATATATATTTAAAAAGAAAAGTTTCTTTATCAGACCTTGCGATCTATTTAGCAGATGATGTTAAGGTCATCTGTTTCTTTGGCCAACGGTTAACGAGCAGGGTGTCATGTGGCCAGCACCAACACCAACCAACTGCCTTTACTTTCCAACTTCGAAATAACTTGTAAATTAGGAGGACTGAAAAAAAAAGACAACTTGAACTTTAAAAACAGTACTTTTGATTAAACATTTAGTACATCATACAATTCTCATTTCATTTCATTGCGATACCTCTATTCAGTTTGTAACTTCGTGGAAACTTCAAAAACCTAAAACCTGGGTGGGTGGACACCATTCTCAAAAACAGCTCTAACGATTTTCCTAAAACTATGACAGCTGTTGGGAAAGAATTACTATCTCGTTGCATCATTGGGAAAACTCTAGATTGACCCTTATAATTTATGAAATTAATAAATAAATTTAAATTTGGCTAGAATTATATAATTATAAGAAAAATTGCTTAATTAGCCAATAAGACTTAGTCTTTTTAATTGATCTTTATTGGAAATTTGTGATTACAAGGACTCTTTTCTGAAATAAAAACAACACAACAGAAACATTCACATTAATAGGACAGACGCAACATAAGGAGTTCATTGAATTTAGAGGATATGTTGCCCTGCCATCAAGTTCTTCCATATGTTAATAGATTTTACATAGTCGCACTGCACAAATTATTCAAGATCTTCTTAAGTCGTTTAAAGTTATTAAGTTTGTAAATGAAAAGTAGGACTTCATAATTATCTTTTCAGGGTACGCTATAGGCTACAATAACATCCACATATTTGTATACTTACCTGGCAAAGGACAAACGGTGATCACTGCGGCCGTTCTCCCAGGTCGAGGCAACATTTTAGGCCTCTATTTCCACGGTGTAATCTGATCTATTGGAAGTATTCTGTTTCCACGGTTTAATCTGATCTATTGGAAGTATTTTTTTCTCTCTTTATTTGTGTTTTCTTTGGAGTTTCTATTCATCGGGATCTTACGGTTTTTAAACTTTCTTGTGTTTTTCTTTTGGAGTGTGAGGAGTGTTTTCTTACTAAGTCTATTAAGACTTTCCTAATAGAGAAAAAGGATCTGGAGGGTGGTTTGGTCCACCAACCGGGTACTCTACTAATAAAACTGTCCGGACAGGCAGCAGTTCGAGATTCGATGAAGTCCATCGTCGCCGCCTTAAGGCTCGGGCCGGAGGAGGTGGGTTCCCTGTACCGGTTTGAGAACCCTTTCCTATGGTTCCTGGGATCATAGGAAAGTTTTCGGTAGTGAAGACATCTTCAGGGTGGAGGTTACCACCCTGGAGGAAGAGAGAGTAAAAGTGACGCTTCACTGGGTGTCACCCACCATCTCAAAGAAAAAAATTGAGGAGATTTTCAGTACCCTCGCCGCATAAGGCTCAAAACCAGAAGCTGTTAGACTTGGGGTCAGTGACAAGTGGGCGGCTTGGATCAAACTCCGCAAGGGTACCGAGCTACCCATTACATACAGTTGAAGTATGAAGAAGACCCCAGGACCTACAAGGTCTTAATCACTACACCGGGGAGAAGGCAGCAGTGCTGGTTCTGCCAGAAGGAAGATCATTGGTCAAACCAATGTCCCAACAGGGCTCCCCCGAGGGGCTTCAAAAAGGACGTTGAAAGGCCTGTTGAAGCAAAAAAAAACACTTCTGCGTCGGCCTTAAAGAAAGATAGTGAAAAAGGGCAGACCAAAGCTATACCTCCCGAGGTAAATGAAGATGGGTTCGAACCAGTAAAAAGTTAAAAAAAGGCGAAAGTAGCACAGGGTCTAACACACACACAAAAATGAAAACCACCGGTCACGCTAGATCGGAGCCTAGCTCTCCAAACAAAACAAACAGGAAAAGAACTCTTTATTTGTCCTCTGCCTCGGATGACCAGGGGGAAGGCTCCGAGGTGAGAGGGGAAAGGGAGGGAACGGGAGAGGAAATGGTGGTTTTGGAAGATATCCCCAGCTGTCCTGGACCTCTAGTTATTGACGAAGGGGAGGATCCTGACGCACACAGAGTCATACTCACTCACTCAATAAATGCATAACAAGTGTTCTTGATATACACGGCTCCAAAGTTGAAGATGAAGACAAAATAAAAGATGTTTTCACGAGACATTTCACAAACATCTATCAGGAGGAACCCATAAATAAGGAGGCTCAAGAATGTTTTCTAAAATATTGCAAACAGTTGAAGCAGGCTGATGCAGAATGTTTGGGGACCCCATTTACTCTAGATGAACTCAAAACGGCATTAGACTCGACACAAAACAATAAATCCCCCGGACCGGACGGTCTGACATTCGAGTTCTCTACGGCTTTATTTCCCTTAATAAGTCCTCTATTACTGCGACTATATAGTGACGCTATAATAACAGGACAACTTCCAGAAAAATTCAACGAAGCATATATTACACTAATAGCCAAAAAAACAACAACAGATAACAGTTCTCCAAATGACTACAGGCCCATTTCACGACTCAATACAGACTATAAACTACTGACAAAAATGATCTTTAAACGACTTAAACCCTTCATTCCCCAACTCGTAGGACAATACCAATACTGCACTCACCCCGACAGGAATATTGATGGAATGACACACTTCATTCGAGATTTTATCATTTACAGCCATGAAAAAAACTCTAGCGCTTCCTTGTTATCTGTAGACCAAGAGAAAGCATTTGACAGAGTCAGCCATAACTACCTCTTTAAAGTAATAGAAAAATGTAAAATCAGCCCTTTTTTAATTAAATTTATTAAACTAATTTACACCAATGCCAACAGTAGACTAATAATCAACCATTCTCTAAGCTAACCCTTTCCAATTCAAAGATCTGTTAGACAGGGCTGTCCCTTATCCCCCTTTGTATAGAACCTTTTCTAGAATCTATTAGGTCAGATCCTTCTATCAAATAAACGAAAATCCCGAGACCCATTCCGGTAGCCAAAGTCAAGGCCTGTGCCGACGACACAACATTTTTTCCCTCCTCTGAAAAGGATATTAATAACATAGTTAAAAAGTTTACTCTATTTGGCCATGCCTGTGGATCAAAAATTAACATAAATAGATCCTCAATAATGGTTTGTAGGGAGGTGGACATTTAAGGAAAACAGAATCAAAATATGTGGTATAGAATACAATAGTAACCCTTTTTTGTTCTGTGAAGATCAGTGGAAAAATATTATTATTAAGGCATCCAATATAGTTAACATGTACAAACATACACGTTCTACCATCTTTGGTAGAGCCATTCTTATAAACAATTTAGTCATCCCAAAGATAGTCTATCTAGCCAATATTATAGAAACTCCAACAAAATACATATTTCAATTAAATAACATAATTAGAAGTTTCATCTTCAAAAATACACTTAAAAACATCAAACATACTACAATCATTCAAAACAAAGAGGATGGGGGGATCAATCTACAAGACATCAAAACTAAAATATGTGCACTCAGATTAAAATTCATAGGTCAAGTAGTTAAAAAACCAAGTGATTTCCCATTTACAATATATTATTATGATTTGAGATTAAGCAATTTAATTCCAATACAAAACAACGCTCCACACTATTTTGGTACAAACTTACATCCTTTTTATAGATCCATTTCAAGAACTCTTCCTGGCAATGAACCCTTAATACACAAGAAATATAAAGAAATATACACAACATTAAAAAAAACAGTTACAAGAAAATTTAGCCATGAGGATTAAATGGGGAAAAGATTTAAATATAACAGATTTTAAAGACACTTTTACTAATCTTCATAACAAACACATTGCAACAAAGGCTAAAGAAATATCTTACAGACTCATCTTTGGGATGACTCCATTTTCAAAAAAAAAACCTGGTGTAAAATTTTGTAAAATTTATCAATCTGTGAATGGTGATAATGAAAAGCATTTATATTTAGAATGTTCTGTATTTAGTAATGTCAGAAATACTGTAAGAGAGTTATTGGAAGGAAATTGTGAAACCTATGTGAATATTAATTTATCTATTCTCTTAAATAAGTTGCCTAAAGCCAAACACAAAATGATACATAATTTCAATTTAATAATTGTATCAGAATACAGAAACTTAGTATGGAACAGCAGACTTAAAGCTATGTATCAAAATGCCAATTTTAACCCTAATGATTTAGATACAATATATAGAAATATAGTTGATTTTAAAATTAAACACTATAAAGGCTAACCCCAGTGTAATTTTACATTGATCCATTGTATGTACATATGTTAAATTATTTATTTTTTTAAATTTTTTTTAAGGATTCCTTTATTTTAATTTCAATGAACTGGAAGAGTACATTTGTATCATAAATTATTAATTTACAATGAAGAAAATAAGTTTAAATGTATGGGTGTGTGTGTGTTTATATAAGTAAAAACTATTTAAAATTTGCATGTGTATATATCTAATACATCTTTTATTTGCTTTAAAATTATAACTACTAAAAATTACCTATAAATTATTTATTTATTTTCTTTCAACAAGAGAGACAATTAGGACTGGAAAATGCAAGGTGAAATTTCTTTTGGTTACATCCCCTTGACCAAATCAACAAAATTTCAAGACAACCTAAACAGGACAGAAATTCATGAAAATGGACCAAATGGACTACTAAATTGTTAAAAAAAAAAAACAGAAACAAAAAACAAACAAACAAACACTATAACAACAACAAAATAATAATAATAAAAAATTAATTAAATCTTAAAATGAGTTATATTCCAAAATGGAAAAATTTTTAAGCTCTTCATACACATATTTACTTTGAGCTCTGTACTCTTATAGAAACCAAATTGCTTCATTATATGTACATTTTTGTAACTCTAGCAGACCCTAAAGTATTCCTAAGGATATAGGATGGAGGTCCTTTGACTTAGGTTCTTGAGGGAAAAATAATATAAAATATAAATAAAAATGAAGTTTAATAACTCATAAGTCTTTTAAAAAAAAATTAAAACAAAAAAAACAAAAATATTTTTTGGCAATACTTATTTTAAGGAACACATTCAAAATCTTTTTTGTGAATGTTTTCCGGACCCTTGATGTCAACAATTGCTGGACTTTTTCTGCCACCATTTTATGGACCTTTGCTGTCACCTTTTTCTGGGCCTTTGCTGTATCATTCTATTGGACTTCTGCTGTCATCATTTTCTGGACCCCTTACTGTCACCATTTTATGGATCTTCGCTGCAGCCTTCTCCGCGATCATACTGAAAATCCTGGAATATGACTTTGATATAATTTTTTTAATGAAAATTTCCTTGTGTTATTATTAAATTAGAACGATATTTTGTGTGTCTTTTAAATTAAAGAAAATAAAAAAAAAGAGAAAAAAAATATAAAAAAATAAGCCCAATAAAGAGGCCAAGAGCCCAAAAAAGAGGCAACGCCCAAAAAAGAGGCAAAAGCCCAAGGATTCCTAGGATGTACTAAACTCGACAACTTAAGTCAAAAGCTAAAAAGCTGAGGTATCCTATAAAATAGAAAGAAATGAAATTAAAAAAAATGTACCACTAAACTTATTATTTACTTAACGTGGACAGGGAAAAATATTAAATTACAAAACAAACCCTTAAATCTATAGAAAGGTATGTTTAGAAAACCAAAAAAAAACGCTGAAAGGCGATTCGTAGTTATAATTGTAATTCCCATATGTATCGCAAAATTTCTGGTTAATGAGCAAAGAAATTATGGACACTTGCCAACGATTAGGTACATCTAATTTTTAACTTTTTAAAATAAACTTATAGACGATATCCATAGAAGTGTGGCGAAAATGCATTTTTCCGAGTAAGTGGCGTTAAAGACACTTATAGTTTGACAACTACGCTTGACCGAGCATGTATCCTGCATTTGGATCTACCTTGGCAAGATGAAAGTTTATAGGCGTAACAAAGGTGACTCCCGAAAATGTTAAAAGACCTGCTTAGGCGCCATTCTTCTTGAACTATCATAGAAGAGAGAATTAATTATAGATGCAGGCAGCTTACGAACAAGGCAGTTGAAGATTTTGTAAAATTAACATCGCCCTATTAAATAGTAGAAGCGTCCATCCTGATATTTTATGAGGATATCACACTAACATTTTGAATTAATCTTAGAAATAAGTGACTTGTAGAAAAATTTCGCAAGTGCAGTAGCGGCGCAAAGCGTAGGCGACGTGAGAAACCATCCACTGCAACGTAGTTTGTGGGGCCTCTCGACTCATTTTCTTGTTTCTTTTTAGTAAATATTCCCGTCGATCCTCCAATCTCTGGGCGTAGTTTAACAATTTTTATTCGCTGTTCAAATCAAGAATGCCCACAGTATTTGATGTATAATGCCGATTATATGTTGATCTTTTTTTTTCAAGAACTGGTTTGATCATATTGTTAGGCAAGACTAGCTGTAGAAATCATCCTTCAAGGTACCAGAAATAGTAAAAATTACAACGAAAGCTAGATGAAAATCTTGAAGTAATAAGTCTGCATTTTTCTTCATTTTTGAAGCTTTAAATAAATATTTATTAAGTCAAATGTATTATTTTTAAGGTATCGTGGTACCGAATCTCATTTTTTTTACACACAAAAAAAATGAAAAAAAAGTGCATTTTAGAAAAAGCCTCCATGAGACTTCGAACCATGTACCATTTGCTCTTAAAGCCAACGCGCTACGTAAACACCACAAGAACGATGAAAATATTGCAAATTGAGGTTATATAAATATACTTTGAATAAAATTCGCTTTTTTAGAAGATAAATCTACAATTTTCCTTTAATATTATTGTTTACACTATATTATTTCAATATTTCTTCCAAATGCTGAAATTTGTAAAAATTAAAACATTAGATTTGATTAAAACAGTTTAATTAAAGAAAATATTATGTTCTATGTAGTTGACATTTAAAATTGAAAAACTAGTAATTTTTATATAAATTATAAATAGATGACATCTTTTTCCAACAGTTATCAGGCCTTTGACGATGACCTTTCGGTAGATTATTTTCGTAGTACAATGATATAGAGAACTCTATGGACACTTTAAAACGCTAAAGTTTGCATGTATTGTCCAAAAAAAATGTTATTTAAAGTAAATAGACACATTATCATAACATATATAAATTATATTTTAGCATTACATATTATAAAAATTTTAAACAATCAAAATATATATATAATCTATTTAAAACACAATAATAAAATATTTAAACTTGTTAATTTTGAATAAAAACCAATTTTTCATTGCATATTTTTGTTATTTAATTTTGAAGAAATTTTTCTCTCTTTCTTGGGGGTAATAGTATAAATATTTCAAATGTACCACTTAACGTATTATTTACTCCACGTGGACAGGGAAAAATATTAAATCACAAAACAAACCCTTAAATCTATAGAAAGGTATGTCTAGAAAACAAAACAAAAAACGCTGAAAGGCGATTCGTAGTTATAATTGTAATTCCCATATGTATCGCAAAATTTATGGTTAATGAGCAAAGAAATTATGGACACTTGCCAACGATTAGGTACATCTAATTTTTAACTTTTTAAAATAAACTTATAGACGATATCCATAGAAGTGTGGCGATAATGCATTTTTCCTAGTAAGTGGCGTTAAAGACACTTATAGTTTGACAACTACGCTTGGCTGAGCATGTATCCTGCATTAGGATCTACCTTGCGCAAGGTTAATTACTTTGGCAAGATGAAAGTTTATAGGCGTAACTGTCGCAGTTATCTATGTAACTGTATAGTAGAATTATTTCTCTAATTGATAGTGCGGCATTGATCACTATATTGATGACGTCATTACACTATTTCTTGTGTAGACTAGGGAAATGAACTTTTGTTGCTTGTCACAACTTCTAGTGACGTAAAGTTAGTGTGTGTGTGTGATTTGCGTCATTTATCGTCAAGTACAGTCTCTCCATCTTGTGCTGTATAGAGGCAAGACATGTTTTGAGAGCTCTTTAATTTCTCCTAGGTTATTGTTACTGGATAGCCTTAACGTTTGCCTTGGACATTTTCTTGTTGGATTATCTTGACCCCTGTTTAGGGTGAGTTTTATTTTTCATTGTATAGTTTTTCTATTTGAACTCGTTTGTATTTGTAAGTCTATAATTAGACTAGATCTAGATGATTAGAAGAATCCTTTCTTTTATCTTCTATAGGGTTTTAGCGACAAGTCTAGGTTTTGGTCGTAGTCTCAGTTCAAGACTCTATTTTAAGTTTTAGCGTCAAGTCTAAGTAGTGATCTTAGCTTGGTGTCAAGTCTATGTGTAAGACTCAGTGTCGAGTCTTGGTGTCAAGACTTGTTTATCCATTCTCAATTTTCTATATTGAGAGTACAATTTTAGGTCTACAGTCTACAGGACTGAGGTCTTCATCTCACTAATGTCCATTAGTCGTCTGGTGTTCAAGTTGACTTTTTCATGGGTCTGAGGCTCAAGATTCCAGACTGCGGGTTGCATTGGTCAGACCTGATGTTGCAGTGTGAACTGTGAACTTTTGGAATTGTCATCAGTGAACCGTGTCGGATCTGGAGGCTGGATTCTGTGTGGATTGTCAATTGTTATGTTGGAAGTATGTTTGAACAACTTGTGATAAATATGTTGAGGTAATGATATTGTTCAAATAATGATCATTTATATTTCACAAAGAAAATAGCTGGATCATGTTGGATTACATATATTATACATATATCTATTGATACTATTATTATCAGTCATCATACATCAGATCATTTGTAAATATATCACTAGAATAAATGTTTATTGTTATTTAACATCATACACTTAGTTTATTAATTTATATACATCTGTATGTGTATGGTGTGCTTGTCAGGCTGAACTTGGGTCAAAATATTACAGGTTCAGTAAATAATAACAATAACACAAATTGAAATAATATTAATTTTGAATAAATATTCACATTTGAAATATCAAATATTAGTTTGATAAGTACAAGAACGCAAGAAACCTGACAGTAACAAAGGTGACACCTGAAATAATAAAAAGACCAGCTAAGCCGCCATTCTTCTTGAACTATCATAGAAGAGAGAATTAATTATAGATGCAGGCAGCTTACGAACAAGGCAGTTGAAGATTTTGTAAAATTAACATCGCCCTATTAAATAGTAGAAGCGTCCATCCTGATATTTTATGAGGATATCACACTAACATTTTGAATAAATCTTAGAAATAAGTGACTTGTAGAAAAATTTCGCAAGTGCAGTAGCGGCGCAAAGCGTAGGCGACGTGAGAAACCATCCACTGCAACGTAGTTTGTGGGGCCTCTCGACTCATTTTCTTGTTTCTTTTTAGTAAATATTCCCGTCGATCCTCCAATCTCTGGGCGTAGTTTAACAATTTTTATTCGCTGTTCAAATCAAGAATGCCCACATATTTGATGTATAATGCCGATTATATGTTGATCTTTTTTTTCAAGAACTGGTTTGATCATATTGTTAGGCAAGACTAGCTGTAGAAATCATCCTTCAAGGTACAGAAATAGTAAAATTACAACGAAAGCTAGATGAAAAATCTTGAAGTAATAAGTCTGCATTTTTCTTCATTTTTTAAGCTTTAAATAAATATTTATTAAGTCAAATGTATTATTTTTAAGGTAATCGTGGTACCGAATCTCATTTTTTTTACACACAAAAAAAATGAAAAAAAGTGCATTTTAGAAAAAGCCTCTATGAGACTTCGAACCATGTACCATTTGCTCTTAAAGCCAACGCGCTACGTAAACACACAAGAACGATGAAAATATTGCAAATTGAGGTTATATAAATATACTTTGATAAAATTCGCTTTTTTAGAAGATAAATCCTACAATTTTCCTTTAATATTATTGTTTACACTATATTATTTCATTATTTCTTCCAAATGCTGAAATTTGTAAAAATTAAAATATTAGATTTGATTAAAACAGTTTAATTAAAGAAAATATTATGTTCTATGTAGTTGACATTTAAAATTGAAAAAACTAGTAATTTTATATAAATTATAAATAGATGACATCTTTTTCCAACAGTTATCAGCCTTTGACGATGACCTTTCGGTAGATTATTTTCGTAGTACAATGATATAGAGAACTCTATGGACACTTTAAAAAGCTAAAGTTTGCATGTAATGTCCAAAAAAAATGTTATTTAAAGTAAATAGACACATTATCAAAACATATATAAATTATAATTTTAGCATTACATATTATAAAAATTTTAAACAAACAAAATATATATTATAATCTATTTAAAACACAATAATAAAATATTTAAACTTGTTAATTTTGAATAAAAACCAATTTTTCATTGCATATTTTTGTTTTTTAATTTTGAAGAAATTTTCTACTTGGGGGTGGTGGTATTAGTATTACAAATGTACCACTTAATGTATTATTTACTCCACGTGGACAGGGAAAAATATTAAATCACAAAACAAACCCTTAAATCTATAGAAAGGTATGTCTAGAAAACAAAACAAAAAACGCTGAAAGGCGATTCGTAGTTATAATTGTAATTCCCATATGTATCGCAAAATTTCTGGTTAATGAGCAAAGAAATTATGGACACTTGCCAACGATTAGGTACATCTAATTTTTAACTTTTTTAAATAAACTTATAGACGATATCCATAGAAGTGTGGCGAAAATGCATTTTTCCTAGTAAGTGGCGTTAAAGACACTTATAGTTTGACAACTACGCTTGGCTGAGCATGTATCCTGCATTAGGATCTACCTTGCGCAAGGTTAATTACTTTGGCAAGATGAAAGTTTATAGCGTAACTGTCGCAGTTATCTATGTAACTGTATAGTAGAATTATTTCTCTAATTGATAGTGCGGCATTGATCACTATATTGATGACGTCATTACACTATTTCTTGTGTAGACTAGGGAAATGAACTTTTGTTGCTTGTCACAACTTCTAGTGACGTAAAGTTAGTGTGTGTGTGTGATTTGCGTCATTTATCGTCAAGTACAGTCTCTCCATCTTGTGCTGTATAGAGACAAGACATGTTTTGAGAGCTCTTTAATTTCTCCTTGGTTATTGTTACTGGATAGCCTTAACGTTTGCCTTGGACATTTTCTTGTTGGATTATCTTGACCCCTGTTTAGGGTGAGTTTTATTTTTCATTGTATAGTTTTTCTATTTGAACTCGTTCGTATTTGTAAGTCTATAATTAGACTAGATCTAGATTGATTAGAAGAATCCTTTCTTTTATCTTCTATAGGGTTTTAGCGACAAGTCTAGGTTTTTGGTCGTAGTCTCAGTTCAAGACTCTATTTCAAGTTTTAGCGTCAAGTCTAAGTAGTGATCTTAGCTTGGTGTCAAGTCTATGTGTAAGACTCAGTGTCGAGTCTTGGTGTCAAGACTTGTTATCCATTCTCAATTTTCTATATTGAGAGTACAATTTTAGGTCTACAGTCTACAGGACTGAGGTCTTCATCTCACTAATGTCAATTAGTCGTCTGGTGTTCAAGTTGACTTTTTCATGGGTCTGAGGCTCAAGATTCCAGACTGCGGTTGCCTTGGTCAGACCTGATGTTGCAGTGTGAACTGTGAACTTTGGAATTGTCATCAGTGAACCGTGTCGGATCTGGAGGCTGGATTCTGTGTGGATTGTCAATTGTTATGTTGGAAGTATGTTTGAACAACTTGTGATAAATATGTTGAGGTAATGATATTGTTCAAATAATGATCATTTATATTTCACAAAGAAAATAACTGGATCATCTTGGATTACATATATTATACATATAATCTATTGATACTATTATATCAGTCATCATACATCAGATCATTTGTAAATATCCCCTAGAATTAAATGTTTATTGTTATTTAACATCATACACTTAGTTTATTAATTTATATACATCTGTATGTGTATGGTGTGCTTGTCAGGCTGAACTTGGGTCAAAATATTACAGGTTCAGTAAATAATAACAATAACACAATTGAAATAATATTAATTTTGAATAAATATTCACATTTGAAATATCAAATATTAGTTTGATAAGTACAAGAACGCAAGAAAACCTGACAGTAACAAAGGTGACACCTGAAAATAATAAAAGACCAGCTAAGCCGCCATTCTTCTTGAACTATCATAGAAGAGAGAATTAATTATAGATGCAGGCAGCTTACGAACAAGGCAGTTGAAGATTTTGTAAAATTAACATCGCCCTATTAAATAGTAGAAGCGTCCATCCTGATATTTTATGAGGATATCACACTAACATTTTGAATTAAATCTTAGAAATAAGTGACTTGTAGAAAAATTTCGCAAGTGCAGTAGCGGCGCAAAGCGTAGGCGACGTGAGAAACCATCCACTGCAACGTAGTTTGTGGGGCCTCTCGACTCATTTTCTTGTTTCTTTTTAGTAAATATTCCCGTCGATCCTCCAATCTCTGGGCGTAGTTTAACAATTTTTATTCGCTGTTCAAATCAAGAATGCCCACATATTTGATGTATAATGCCGATTATATGTTGATCTTTTTTTTTCAAGAACTGGTTTGATCATATTGTTAGGCAAGACTAGCTGTAGAAATCATCCTTCAAGGTACAGAAATAGTAAAAATTAACAACGAAAGCTAGATGAAAATCTTGAAGTAATAAGTCTGCATTTTTCTTCATTTTTAAGCTTTAAATAAATATTTATTAAGTCAAATGTATTATTTTTAAGGTTATCGTGGTACCGAATCTCATTTTTTTTACACACAAAAAAAATGAAAAAAAGTGCATTTTAGAAAAAGCCTCCATGAGACTTCGAACCATGTACCATTTGCTCTTAAAGCCAACGCGCTACGTAAACACCACAAGAACGATGAAAATATTGCAAATTGAGGTTATATAAATATACTTTGAATAAAATTCGCTTTTTTAGAAGATAAATCTACAATTTTCCTTTAATATTATTGTTTACACTATATTATTTCAATATTTCTTCCAAATGCTGAAATTTGTAAAAATTAAAACATTAGATTTGATTAAAACAGTTTAATTAAAGAAAATATTATGTTCTATGTAGTTGACATTTAAAATTGAAAAACTAGTAATTTTTATATAAATTATAAATAGATGACATCTTTTTCCAACAGTTATCAGCCTTTGACGATGACCTTTCGGTAGATTATTTTCGTAGTACAATGATATAGAGAACTCTATGGACACTTTAAAACGCTAAAGTTTGTATGTATTGTCCAAAAAAAATGTTATTTAAAGTAAATAGACACATTATCATAACATATATAAAATTATATTTTAGCATTACATATTATAAAAATTTTAAACAATCAAAATATATATTATAATCTATTTAAAACACAATGATAAAATATTTAAACTTGTTAATTTTGAAAAAAAACCAATTTTTCATTGCATATTTTTGTTATTTAATTTTGAAGAAATTTTTCTCTCTTTCTTGGGGGGTAATAGTATAAATATTTCAAATGTACCACTTAACGTATTATTTACTCCACGTGGACAGGGAAAAATATTAAATCACAAAAACAAACCCTTAAATCTATAGAAAGGTATGTCTAGAAAACAAAACAAAAAACGCTGAAAGGCGATTCGTAGTTATAATTGTAATTCCCATATGTATCGCAAAATTTCTGGTTAATGAGCAAAGAAATTATGGACACTTGCCAACGATTAGGTACATCTAATTTTAACTTTTTAAAATAAACTTATAGACGATATCCATAGAAGTGTGGCGAAAATGCATTTTTCCTAGTAAGTGGCGTTAAAGACACTTATAGTTTGACAACTACGCTTGGCTGAGCATGTATCCTGCATTAGGATCTACCTTGCGCAAGGTTAATTACTTTGGCAAGATGAAAGTTTATAGGCGTAACTGTCGCAGTTATCTATGTAACTGTATAGTAGAATTATTTCTCTAATTGATAGTGCGGCATTGATCACTATATTGATGACGTCATTACACTATTTCTTGTGTAGACTAGGGAAATGAACTTTTGTTGCTTGTCACAACTTCTAGTGACGTAAAGTTAGTGTGTGTGTGTGATTTGCGTCATTTATCGTCAAGTACAGTCTCTCCATCTTGTGCTGTATAGAGACAAGACATGTTTTGAGAGCTCTTTAATTTCTCCTTGGTTATTGTTACTGGATAGCCTTAACGTTTGCCTTGGACATTTTTCTTGTTGGATTATCTTGACCCCTGTTTAGGGTGAGTTTTATTTTTCATTGTATAGTTTTTCTATTTGAACTCGTTCGTATTTGTAAGTCTATAATTAGACTAGATCTAGATGATTAGAAGAATCCTTTCTTTTATCTTCTATAGGGTTTTAGCGACAAGTCTAGGTTTTGGTCGTAGTCTCAGTTCAAGACTCTATTTCAAGTTTTAGCGTCAAGTCTAAGTAGTGATCTTAGCTTGGTGTCAAGTCTATGTGTAAGACTCAGTGTCGAGTCTTGGTGTCAAGACTTGTTTATCCATTCTCAATTTTCTATATTGAGAGTACAATTTTAGGTCTACAGTCTACAGGACTGAGGTCTTCATCTCACTAATGTCAATTAGTCGTCTGGTGTTCAAGTTGACTTTTTCATGGGTCTGAGGCTCAAGATTCCAGACTGCGGGTTGCCTTGGTCAGACCTGATGTTGCAGTGTGAACTGTGAACTTTTGGAATTGTCATCAGTGAACCGTGTCGGATCTGGAGGCTGGATTCTGTGTGGATTGTCAATTGTTATGTTGGAAGTATGTTTGAACAACTTGTGATAAATATGTTGAGGTAATGATATTGTTCAAATAATGATCATTTATATTTCACAAAGAAAATAACTGGATCATCTTGGATTACATATATTATACATATATCTATTGATACTATTATTATCAGTCATCATACATCAGATCATTTGTAAATATCCCCTAGAATAAATGTTTATTGTTATTTAACATCATACACTTAGTTTATTAATTTATATACATCTGTATGTGTATGGTGTGCTTGTCAGGCTGAACTTGGGTCAAAATATTACAGGTTCAGTAAATAATAACAATAACACAATTGAAATAATATTAATTTTGAATAAATATTCACATTTGAAATATCAAATATTAGTTTGATAAGTACAAGAACGCAAGAAACCTGACAGTAACAAAGGTGACACCTGAAAATAATAAAAGACCAGCTAAGCCGCCATTCTTCTTGAACTATCATAGAAGAGATAATTAATTATAGATGCAGGCAGCTTACGAACAAGGCAGTTGAAGATTTTGTAAAATTAACATCGCCCTATTAAATAGTAGAAGCGTCCATCCTGATATTTTATGAGGATATCACACTAACATTTTGAATTAAATCTTAGAAATAAGTGACTTGTAGAAAAATTTCGCAAGTGCAGTAGCGGCGCAAAGCGTAGGCGACGTGAGAAAACCATCCACTGCAACGTAGTTTGTGGGGCCTCTCGACTCATTTTCTTGTTTCTTTTTAGTAAATATTCCCGTCGATCCTCCAATCTCTGGGCGTAGTTTAACAATTTTTATTCGCTGTTCAAATCAAGAATGCCCACATATTTGATGTATAATGCCGATTATATGTTGATCTTTTTTTTCAAGAACTGGTTTGATCATATTGTTAGGCAAGACTAGCTGTAGAAATCATCCTCAAGGTACAGAAATAGTAAAATTACAACGAAGCTAGATGAAAATCTTGAAGTAATAAGTCTGCATTTTTCTTCATTTTTTAAGCTTTAAATAAATATTTATAAGTCAAATGTATTATTTTTAAGGTTATCGTGGTACCGAATCTCATTTTTTTTACACACAAAAAAAATGAAAAAAAGTGCATTTTAGAAAAAGCCTCCATGAGACTTCGAACCATGTACCATTTGCTCTTAAAGCCAACGCGCTACGTAAACACCACAAGAACGATGAAAATATTGCAAATTGAGGTTATATAAATATACTTTGAATAAAATTCGCTTTTTTAGAAGATAAATCTACAATTTTCCTTTAATATTATTGTTTACACTATATTATTTCAATATTTCTTCCAAATGCTGAAATTTGTAAAAATTAAAACATTAGATTTGATTAAAACAGTTTAATTAAAGAAAATATTATGTTCTATGTAGTTGACATTTAAAATTGAAAAACTAGTAATTTTTATATAAATTATAAATAGATGACATCTTTTTCCAACAGTTATCAGCCTTTGACGATGACCTTTCGGTAGATTATTTTCGTAGTACAATGATATAGAGAACTCTATGGACACTTTAAAACGCTAAAGTTTGCATGTATTGTCCAAAAAAAATGTTATTTAAAGTAAATAGACACATTATCATAACATATATAAATTATATTTTAGCATTACATATTATAAAAATTTTAAACAATCAAAATATATATTATAATCTATTTAAAACACAATAATAAAATATTTAAACTTGTTAATTTTGAATAAAAACCAATTTTTCATTGCATATTTTTGTTATTTAATTTTGAAGAAATTTTTCTCTCTTTCTTGGTGGTAATAGTATAAATATTTCAAATGTACCACTTAACGTATTATTTACTCCACGTGGACAGGGAAAAAATATTAAATCACAAAACAAACCCTTAAATCTATAGAAAGGTATGTCTAGAAAACAAAACAAAAAAACGCTGAAAGGCGATTCGTAGTTATAATTGTAATTCCCATATGTATCGCAAAATTTCTGGTTAATGAGCAAAGAAATTATGGACACTTGCCAACGATTAGGTACATCTAATTTTTAACTTTTTTAAATAAACTTATAGACGATATCCATAGAAGTGTGGCGAAAATGCATTTTTCCTAGTAAGTGGCGTTAAAGACACTTATAGTTTGACAACTACGCTTGGCTGAGCATGTATCCTGCATTAGGATCTACCTTGCGCAAGGTTAATTACTTTGGCAAGATGAAAGTTTATAGGCGTAACTGTCGCAGTTATCTATGTAACCTGTATAGTAGAATTATTTCTCTAATTGATAGTGCGGCATTGATCACTATATTGATGACGTCATTACACTATTTCTTGTGTAGACTAGGGAAATGAACTTTTGTTGCTTGTCACAACTTCTAGTGACGTAAAGTTAGTGTGTGTGTGTGATTTGCGTCATTTATCGTCAAGTACAGTCTCTCCATCTTGTGCTGTATAGAGACAAGACATGTTTTGAGAGCTCTTTAATTTCTCCTTGGTTATTGTTACTGGATAGCCTTAACGTTTGCCTTGGACATTTTCTTGTTGGATTATCTTGACCCCTGTTTAGGGTGAGTTTTATTTTTCATTGTATAGTTTTTCTATTTGAACTCGTTCGTATTTGTAAGTCTATAATTAGACTAGATCTAGATGATTAGAAGAATCCTTTCTTTTATCTTCTATAGGGTTTTAGCGACAAGTCTAGGTTTTGGTCGTAGTCTCAGTTCAAGACTCTATTTCAAGTTTTAGCGTCAAGTCTAAGTAGTGATCTTAGCTTGGTGTCAAGTCTATGTGTAAGACTTAGTGTCGAGTCTTGGTGTCAAGACTTGTTTATCCATTCTCAATTTTCTATATTGAGAGTACAATTTTAGGTCTACAGTCTACAGGACTGAGGTCTTCATCTCACTAATGTCAATTAGTCGTCTGGTGTTCAAGTTGACTTTTTCATGGGTCTGAGGTTCAAGATTCCAGACTGCGGGTTGCCTTGGTCAGACCTGATGTTGCAGTGTGAACTGTGAACTTTTGGAATTGTCATCAGTGAACCGTGTCGGATCTGGAGGCTGGATTCTGTGTGGATTGTCAATTGTTATGTTGGAAGTATGTTTGAACAACTTGTGATAAATATGTTGAGGTAATGATATTGTTCAAATAATGATCATTTATATTTCACAAAGAAAATAGCTGGATCATGTTGGATTACATATATTATACATATATCTATTGATACTATTATTATCAGTCATCATACATCAGATCATTTGTAAATATATCACTAGAATAAATGTTTATTGTTATTTAACATCATACACTTAGTTTATTAATTTATATACATCTGTATGTGTATGGTGTGCTTGTCAGGCTGAACTTGGTCAAAATATTACAGGTTCAGTAAATAATAACAATAACACAAATTGAAATAATATTAATTTTGAATAAATATTCACATTTGAAATATCAAATATTAGTTTGATAAGTACAAGAACGCAAGAAACCTGACAGTAACAAAGGTGACACCTGAAAATAATAAAAGACCAGCTAAGCCGCCATTCTTCTTGAACTATCATAGAAGAGAGAATTAATTATAGATGCAGGCAGCTTACGAACAAGGCAGTTGAAGATTTTGTAAAATTAACATCGCCCTATTAAATAGTAGAAGCGTCCATCCTGATATTTTATGAGGATATCACACTAACATTTTGAATTAAATCTTAGAAATAAGTGACTTGTAGAAAAATTTCGCAAGTGCAGTAGCGGCGCAAAGCGTAGGCGACGTGAGAAACCATCCACTGCAACGTAGTTTGTGGGGCCTCTCGACTCATTTTCTTGTTTCTTTTTAGTAAATATTCCCGTCGATCCTCCAATCTCTGGGCGTAGTTTAACAATTTTTATTCGCTGTTCAAATCAAGAATGCCCACATATTTGATGTATAATGCCGATTATATGTTGATCTTTTTTTTCAAGAACTGGTTTGATCATATTGTTAGGCAAGACTAGCTGTAGAAATCATCCTTCAAGGTACAGAAATAGTAAAATTACAACGAAAGCTAGATGAAAATCTTGAAGTAATAAGTCTGCATTTTTCTTCATTTTTTAAGCTTTAAATAAATATTTATTAAGTCAAATGTATTATTTTTAAGGTTATCGTGGTACCGAATCTCATTTTTTTTACACACAAAAAAAATGAAAAAAAGTGCATTTTAGAAAAAGCCTCCATGAGACTTCGAACCATGTACCATTTGCTCTTAAAGCCAACGCGCTACGTAAACACCACAAGAACGATGAAAATATTGCAAATTGAGGTTATATAAATATACTTTGAATAAAATTCGCTTTTTTAGAAGATAAATCTACAATTTTCCTTTAATATTATTGTTTACACTATATTATTTCAATATTTCTTCCAAATGCTGAAATTTGTAAAAATTAAAACATTAGATTTGATTAAAACAGTTTAATTAAGAAAATATTATGTTCTATGTAGTTGACATTTAAAATTGAAAAACTAGTAATTTTTATATAAATTATAAATAGATGACATCTTTTTCCAACAGTTATCAGCCTTTGACGATGACCTTTCGGTAGATTATTTTCGTAGTACAATGATATAGAGAACTCTATGGACACTTTAAAACGCTAAAGTTTGCATGTATTGTCCAAAAAAAATGTTATTTAAAGTAAATAGACACATTATCATAACATATATAAATTATATTTTAGCATTACATATTATAAAAATTTTAAACAATCAAAATATATATTATAATCTATTTAAAACACAATAATAAAATATTTAAACTTGTTAATTTTGAATAAAAACCAATTTTTCATTGCATATTTTTGTTATTTAATTTTGAAGAAATTTTTCTCTCTTTCTTGGGGGTGATAGTATAAATATTTCAAATGTACCACTTAACGTATTATTTACTCCACGTGGACAGGGAAAAATATTAAATCACAAAACAAACCCTTAAATCTATAGAAAGGTATGTCTAGAAAACAAAACAAAAAACGCTGAAAGGCGATTCGTAGTTATAATTGTAATTCCCATATGTATCGCAAAATTTCTGGTTAATGAGCAAAGAAATTATGGACACTTGCCAACGATTAGGTACATCTAATTTTAACTTTTTTAAATAAACTTATAGACGATATCCATAGAAGTGTGGCGAAAATGCATTTTTCCTAGTAAGTGGCGTTAAAGACACTTATAGTTTGACAACTACGCTTGGCTGAGCATGTATCCTGCATTAGGATCTACCTTGCGCAAGGTTAATTACTTTGGCAAGATGAAAGTTTATAGGCGTAACTGTCGCAGTTATCTATGTAACTGTATAGTAGAATTATTTCTCTAATTGATAGTGCGGCATTGATCACTATATTGATGACGTCATTACACTATTTCTTGTGTAGACTAGGGAAATGAACTTTTGTCTCTTGTCACAACTTCTAGTGACGTAAAGTTAGTGTGTGTGTGTGATTTGCGTCATTTATCGTCAAGTACAGTCTCTCCATCTTGTGCTGTATAGAGACAAGACATGTTTTGAGAGCTCTTTAATTTCTCCTTGGTTATTGTTACTGGATAGCCTTAACGTTTGCCTTGGACATTTTCTTGTTGGATTATCTTGACCCCTGTTTAGGGTGAGTTTTATTTTTCATTGTATAGTTTTTCTATTTGAACTCGTTCGTATTTGTAAGTCTATAATTAGACTAGATCTAGATGATTAGAAGAATCCTTTCTTTTATCTTCTATAGGGTTTTAGCGACAAGTCTAGGTTTTGGTCGTAGTCTCAGTTCAAGACTCTATTTCAAGTTTTAGCGTCAAGTCTAAGTAGTGATCTTAGCTTGGTGTCAAGTCTATGTGTAAGACTCAGTGTCGAGTCTTGGTGTCAAGACTTGTTTATCCATTCTCAATTTTCTATATTGAGAGTACAATTTTAGGTCTACAGTCTACAGGACTGAGGTCTTCATCTCACTAATGTCAATTAGTCGTCTGGTGTTCAAGTTGACTTTTTCATGGGTCTGAGGCTCAAGATTCCAGACTGCGGGTTGCCTTGGTCAGACCTGATGTTGCAGTGTGAACTGTGAACTTTTGGAATTGTCATCAGTGAACCGTGTCGGATCTGGAGGCTGGATTCTGTGTGGATTGTCAATTGTTATGTTGGAAGTATGTTTGAACAACTTGTGATAAATATGTTGAGGTAATGATATTGTTCAAATAATGATCATTTATATTTCACAAAGAAAATAACTGGATCATCTTGGATTACATATATTATACATATATCTATTGATACTATTATTATCAGTCATCATACATCAGATCATTTGTAAATATCCCCTAGAATAAATGTTTATTGTTATTTAACATCATACACTTAGTTTATTAATTTATATACATCTGTATGTGTTATGGTGTGCTTGTCAGGCTGAACTTGGGTCAAATATTACAGGTTCAGTAAATAATAACAATAACACAAATTGAAATAATATTAATTTTGAATAAATATTCACATTTGAAATATCAAATATTAGTTTGATAAGTACAAGAACGCAAGAAACCTGACAGTAACAAAGGTGACACCTGAAAATAATAAAAGACCAGCTAAGCCGCCATTCTTCTTGAACTATCATAGAAGAGAGAATTAATTATAGATGCAGGCAGCTTACGAACAAGGCAGTTGAAGATTTTGTAAAATTAACATCGCCCTATTAAATAGTAGAAGCGTCCATCCTGATATTTTATGAGGATATCACACTAACATTTTGAATTAAATCTTAGAAATAAGTGACTTGTAGAAAAATTTCGCAAGTGCAGTAGCGGCGCAAAGCGTAGGCGACGTGAGAAACCATCCACTGCAACGTAGTTTGTGGGGCCTCTCGACTCATTTTCTTGTTTCTTTTTAGTAAATATTCCGTCGATCCTCCAATCTCTGGGCGTAGTTTAAACAATTTTATTCGCTGTTCAAATCAAGAATGCCCACATATTTGATGTATAATGCCGATTATATGTTGATCTTTTTTTTCAAGAACTGGTTTGATCATATTGTTAGGCAAGACTAGCTGTAGAAATCATCCTTCAAGGTACAGAAATAGTAAAATTACAACGAAAGCTAGATGAAAATCTTGAAGTAATAAGTCTGCATTTTTCTTCATTTTTTAAGCTTTAAATAAATATTTATTAAGTCAAATGTATTATTTTTAAGGTTATCGTGGTACCGAATCTCATTTTTTTTACACACATAAAAAAATGAAAAAAAGTGCATTTTAGAAAAGCCTCCATGAGACTTCGAACCATGTACCATTTGCTCTTAAAGCCAACGCGCTACGTAAACACCACAAGAACGATGAAAATATTGCAAATTGAGGTTATATAAATATACTTTGAATAAAATTCGCTTTTTTAGAAGATAAATCTACAATTTTCCTTTAATATTATTGTTTACACTATATTATTTCAATATTTCTTCCAAATGCTGAAATTTGTAAAAATTAAAACATTAGATTTGATTAAAACAGTTTAATTAAAGAAAATATTATGTTCTATGTAGTTGACATTTAAAATTGAAAAACTAGTAATTTTTATATAAATTATAAATAGATGACATCTTTTTCCAACAGTTATCAGCCTTTGACGATGACCTTTCGGTAGATTATTTTCGTAGTACAATGATATAGAGAACTCTATGGACACTTTAAAACGCTAAAGTTTGCATGTATTGTCCAAAAAAAATGTTATTTAAAGTAAATAGACACATTATCATAACATATATAAATTATATTTTAGCATTACATATTATAAAAATTTTAAACAATCAAAATATATATTATAATCTATTTAAAACACAATAATAAAATATTTAAACTTGTTAATTTTGAATAAAAACCAATTTTTCATTGCATATTTTTGTTATTTAATTTTGAAGAAATTTTTCTCTCTTTCTTGGGGGTGATAGTATAAATATTTCAAATGTACCACTTAACGTATTATTTACTCCACGTGGACAGGGAAAAATATTAAATCACAAAACAAACCCTTAAATCTATAGAAAGGTATGTCTAGAAAACAAAACAAAAAACGCTGAAAGGCGATTCGTAGTTATAATTGTAATTCCCATATGTATCGCAAAATTTCTGGTTAATGAGCAAAGAAATTATGGACACTTGCCAACGATTAGGTACATCTAATTTTTAACTTTTTTAAATAAACTTATAGACGATATCCATAGAAGTGTGGCGAAAATGCATTTTTCCTAGTAAGTGGCGTTAAAGACACTTATAGTTTGACAACTACGCTTGGCTGAGAGCATGTATCCTGCATTAGGATCTACCTTGCGCAAGGTTAATTACTTTGGCAAGATGAAAGTTTATAGGCGTAACTGTCGCAGTTATCTATGTAACTGTATAGTAGAATTATTTCTCTAATTGATAGTGCGGCATTGATCACTATATTGATGACGTCATTACACTATTTCTTGTGTAGACTAGGGAAATGAACTTTTGTTGCTTGTCACAACTTCTAGTGACGTAAAGTTAGTGTGTGTGTGTGATTTGCGTCATTATCGTCAAGTACAGTCTCTCCATCTTGTGCTGTATAGAGGCAAGACATGTTTTGAGAGCTCTTTAATTTCTCCTTGGTTATTGTTACTGGATTAGTCTTAAACGTTTGCCTTGGACATTTTCTTGTTGGATTATCTTGACCCCTGTTTTAGGGTGAGTTTTATTTTTCATTGTATAGTTTTTCTATTTGAACTCGTTCGTATTTGTAAGTCTATAATTAGACTAGATCTAGATGATTAGAAGAATCCTTTCTTTTATCTTCTATAGGGTTTTAGCGACAAGTCTAGGTTTTGGTCGTAGTCTCAGTTCAAGACTCTATTTCAAGTTTTAGCGTCAAGTCTAAGTAGTGATCTTAGCTTGGTGTCAAGTCTATGTGTAAGACTCAGTGTCGAGTCTTGGTGTCAAGACTTGTTTATCCATTCTCAATTTTCTATATTGAGAGTACAATTTTAGGTCTACAGTCTACAGGACTGAGGTCTTCATCTCACTAATGTCAATTAGTCGTCTGGTGTTCAAGTTGACTTTTTCATGGGTCTGAGGTTCAAGATTCCAGACTGCGGGTTGCCTTGGTCAGACCTGATGTTGCAGTGTGAACTGTGAACTTTTGTGAATTGTCATCAGTGAACCGTGTCGGATCTGGAGGCTGGATTCTGTGTGGATTGTCAATTGTTATGTTGGAAGTATGTTTGAACAACTTGTGATAAATATGTTGAGGTAATGATATTGTTCAAATAATGATCATTTATATTTCACAAAGAAAATAGCTGGATCATGTTGGATTACATATATTATACATATATCTATTGATACTATTATTATCAGTCATCATACATCAGATCATTTGTAAATATATCACTAGAATAAATGTTTATTGTTATTTAACATCATACACTTAGTTTATTAATTTATATACATCTGTATGTGTATGGTGTGCTTGTCAGGCTGAACTTGGGTCAAAATATTACAGGTTCAGTAAATAATAACAAATAACACAAATTGAAATAATATTAATTTGAATAAATATTCACATTTGAAATATCAAATATTAGTTTGATAAGTACAAGAACGCAAGAAACCTGACAGTAACAAAGGTGACACCTGAAAATAATAAAAGACCAGCTAAGCCGCCATTCTCTTGAACTATCATAGAAGAGAGAATTAATCATAGATGCAGGCAGCTTACGAACAAGGCAGTTGAAGATTTTGTAAAATTAACATCGCCCTATTAAATAGTAGAAGCGTCCATCCTGATATTTTATGAGGATATCACACTAACATTTTGAATTAAATCTTAGAAATAAGTGACTTGTAGAAAAATTTCGCAAGTGCAGTAGCGGCGCAAAGCGTAGGCGACGTGAGAAACCATCCACTGCAACGTAGTTTGTGGGGCCTCTCGACTCATTTTCTTGTTTCTTTTTAGTAAATATTCCCGTCGATCCTCCAATCTCTGGGCGTAGTTTAACAATTTTTATTCGCTGTTCAAATCAAGATGCCCACATATTTGATGTATAATGCCGATTAAATGTTGATCTTTTTTTTCAAGAACTGGTTTGATCATATTGTTAGGCAAGACTAGCTGTAGAAATCATCCTTCAAGTACAGAAATAGTAAAAATTACAACGAAAGCTAGATGAAAATCTTGAAGTAATAAGTCTGCATTTTTCTTCATTTTTTAAGCTTTAAATAAATATTTATTAAGTCAAATGTATTAATTTTTAAGGTTATCGTGGTACCGAATCTCATTTTTTTTACACACAAAAAAAATGAAAAAAAGTGCATTTAGAAAAAGCCTCCATGAGACTTCGAACCATGTACCATTTGCTCTTAAAGCCAACGCGCTACGTAAACACCACAAGAACGATGAAAATATTGCAAATTGAGGTTATATAAATATACTTTGAATAAAATTCGCTTTTTTAGAAGATAAAATCTACAATTTTCCTTTAATATTATTGTTTTACACTATATTATTTCAATATTTCTTCCAAATGCTGAAATTTGTAAAAATTAAAACATTAGATTTGATTAAAACAGTTTAATTAAAGAAAATATTATGTTCTATGTAGTTGACATTTAAAATTGAAAAACTAGTAATTTTTATATAAATTATAAATAGATGACATCTTTTTCCAACAGTTATCAGCCTTTGACGATGACCTTTCGGTAGATTATTTTCGTAGTACAATGATATAGAGAACTCTATGGACACTTTAAAACGCTAAAGTTTGCATGTATTGTCCAAAAAAAATGTTATTTAAAGTAAATAGACACATTATCATAACATATATAAATTATATTTTAGCATTACATATTATAAAAATTTTAAACAATCAAAATATATATTATAATCTATTTAAAACACAATAATAAAATATTTAAACTTGTTAATTTTGAATAAAAACCAATTTTTCATTGCATATTTTTGTTATTTAATTTTGAAGAATTTTTCTCTCTTTCTTGGGGGTGATGGTATAAATATTTCAAATGTACCACTTAACGTATTATTTACTCACGTGGACAGGGAAAAATATTAAATCACAAAACAAACCCTTAAATCTATAGAAAGGTATGTCAAGAAAACAAAACAAAAAACGCTGAAAGCGATTCGTAGTTATAATTGTAATTCCCATATGTATCGCAAAATTTCTGGTTAATGAGCAAAGAAATTATGGACACTTGCCAACGATTAGGTACATCTAATTTTTAACTTTTTTAAATAAACTTATAGACGATATCCATAGAAGTGTGGCGAAAATGCATTTTTCCTAGTAAGTGGCGTTAAAGACACTTATAGTTTGACAACTACGCTTGGCTGAGCATGTATCCTGCATTAGGATCTACCTTGCGCAAGGTAATTACTTTGGCAAGATGAATGTTTATAGGCGTAACTGTCGCAGTTAT